>CM070595.1:25430296-26140210 GCA_036346395.1 Hsuehochloa calcarea | reverse complement strand
CCATGCTCATCCTCGAGAGAAGCACTTGGTCGCTCCGTTCTTGACATTTTCCTTGATACGGCTCACTCCAGCATCCGATCGCTGAGCGATCTTAATCCGATCCACCAAGGTTGGTTGCACAACCAAGGCAGCGAGGGAACCAGGCTCAACCAAACCCAAGTTGAGACGCTGGAACTCATCTAGAAGAGTAGGCTGAAGCTCCTTGAGCAACAAGGCATTGAAATGTGCTTTACGACTAAGCGCATCGGCCACAACATTAGCCTTGCCCGGATGGTAGTGAATACCCATGTCATAGTCCTTGATCAACTCCAACCATCTCTTTTGCGTGAGGTTCAGATCTGGTTGGTTGAACAAATACTTTAGGCTTTTGTGATCCGAATACACTTCGCAACGATTACCGATTAGGTAATGTCGCCAAATCTTAAGTGCATGAATCACAGCAGCCAATTCCAAGTCATGGGTAGGATAGTTGAGTTCATGAGGTCTCAATTGAATTGATGCATAGGCCACTACCTTGTCTTCTTGCATAAGGACACAACCGAGTCCTCGACGAGAAGCATCGCAAAAGATATCGAAGCTTTGATGAATATCGGGAAGAACGAGGACGAGAGCGGTGGTCAAACGCTTCTTAAGTACTTGGAAGCTTTCCTCACAAGCATCGGACCACAAGAACTTCTTGTCCTTCTTGAGCAACTCCGTCATCGGCTTCGCGATCTTGGAGAAGTTCTCGATAAAGTGACGATAATATCCCGCTAAACCAAGAAAACTCCGCACTTTGCCATCAAGTAGGTCAACCCATGAAAGAACATCGCTGACCTTGCTAGGATCAACGGCTATGCCTCCTGCTGAAAGAACATGACCCAAGAAGGCCACTTCCTTCAACCAGAATGCACATTTGCTAAACTTCGATACACCAGGCTCCCGCTTGCCTAACACAAGCCTCGGATGCTCATCATGTTCCTCATCGTCCTTGGAATAGATGAGAATATCATCGATGAAGACCACGACAAACTTATCCAAATACTCCATGAATACCGAATTCATGAGGTTCATGAACAAGGCAGGAGCATTGGTTAAGCCAAAAGACATGACGGTGTATTCATACAAGCCGTAGCGAGTAGAGAAAGCCGCCTTTGGAATATCCTCTGTCGATCCGAACTTGATGATATCCCACTCTCAAATCAATCTTGGAGAATACTCGAGCTCCAGTTAATTGATCAAAGAGATCATCAATGCGGGGCAATGGATACTTGTTCTTTACCGTTACCTCATTAAGCGGACCGTAATCAACGCACATGCGCAAAGTATTGTCCTTCTTCTTCACGAAGATTGCTGGACAACCCCACGGAGATGAGCTAGGGTGAATGAAACCTTTTTCTTGCAGCTCACTAAGTTGCTTCTTCAATTCCACCAACTCGTTCGGTGGCATCCGATAATACCTCTTTGAAATCGGGGCGGTACCGGGAACCAACTCAATGACAAACTCGAGGTCTCGAACTAGTGGCATCCCTGGAAGATATTTAGAAAAGACATCAATGAAGTCACGAACTGTTGGGACTTCACTAATATCTAGAGCGGGCTTCGCCCAGCTGGCAAGAGATGCGACCTAGCGACTTCTTGCGAAAAGCTTAACCCGCCGCTCAAGGACTAGATAGAGAGACACACTTCTTGGCACAATCGATTTGTCCCTTATGCTGAGACAACCAATCCATACTGAGAATTACATCTAGACTTGCTGAGTGGAGAAGGATAAGATTCGCGAAGAATCTCACTCCCTCGATCTCAATTGGAACATCCCTACACTCAGATTCAGCTCTCAACTCCGAACCCGGAGAGCGAATGAGCAATGGGACCAACAATGGAGTAAAAAGGAGTTCACTAATAGCAGCAAACGACTCAGAAATAAAAGAATGAGATGCTCCTGAATCGAACAAAACAGTAGCAGAATGAGAGTTAACAGAAAGTGTACCCAAAGACGACGCCGGTGCCTCTGTCTGCCGAGATGAGGTTGACGCGACCACTACCCACGCCTTGGGTGGCGTGGACTATCTTCGTGTCCCGAGAAGAACCACCTCCGCCCGCGCCTCCATTAGGACGAGGGGTCGCCTCGCCTTCTTAGGGCATTGGTTCGCATAATGCCCTTCCGTTGCAAAGCGGCAAGTGACTCCGGCGGCCGGGTTGCGGGGCCATCTCGCCGACTCGCAGTGCACGGATCGGGCACGGCTGCGAAGAAGCGAAGCGTGCCGGCGACCTCCGAAGTCTTGAAGCCGGTGGACGCGATCTCGGTCCGATCAAGCGGGATAGTGGCCCTAGTGGACTTGTGGGCCTCCCACTTACGCTATGGAATCCACAAGCGCTCTCCCGAGTGCTCGGCGACGATGGCCTTGTCCACCAAGGTCCGGAAATCGGGAAGTCGACGATAGATAGCTTGTCCAAGCTCCTCGGACAAACCATCCTTGAACTTCTCTTGCTTGGCGCCATCGGTGGCCACCTCTTCCGAGCATAACGAGCTAAATGGTTGAACTCGTATAGGTACTCAGAATCGAAACGCCTTGTCCGAGCGACAAGAACTCCTTCTTCTTGCCTCATCGGTAGGAAGGAATGTGACTGACTAAGGAAGACGGAACTCCTCCTGTGACGGTGTGGCTGCCAGTCGCATGGCGAGAAAGCTCTCCCACCAAGACAAAGCCGCACCTCCACCGGTGCGATGCGACAAAGGCCTTCTCGTGCTCCTCGGCGCTGCGCTATCGCGGCTTCGCCAACCGCACGAAGTCGGATCAGATCGTCAAGCGGTCCTCGACTGAGAACGTGGGGGTCGGGTGCGAAGAAACTCCGAGTCCCCACGCGGTGGTGTCCACTCCTTGCCCGGATCTGAAGCACCGTAAGGGCGGAAGTGTTGCGCGATAACGCCCGTAGGACCTCCCGCCCTCTCGCAGTTGCGCCGATCAAGAAGGACCTCGACCATGGTCGGAGGAGGAGGAAGATCTCGTCCGACCAATGATCGCCTTGGCCGCTACGAGTGCGTTCGGCCATCTTGTTACAAGAAACTTGGGTTAAAAACTAGACTCGAAAATCAAAGCCGAAAGGAAGCAAAAAGCTAATGACTAGGGAAATGGAATACCCCCTAATCGAAGGCCGAAAGCAAGAAGTGTATAAACTTAAACATGCTTATAAAAAGATTCAAAACAAGAACTAATCACCAAACCAAAGCTCAACTTCCCAATGTAACTAACCCGTATTGAATGAACGAGTAATCAATTGAGAATATAAAAATCAGAATATAACGTAAGATCTAATACCACTAAATAGCAAGGTTAAATCAGCGAAATTAGTGTTAGATACATAGCTAACTAGTATCACACCTTACCCTTCTATTCCCACAAGTTTTAGTTGATTAACCTCTCATTTTCTACCCCATTTAGAACCTTTGAGCTTGCTGTCCGGAAATTGAAAGATCGTTGTCCAGGTTTTGCATCCAAGCTTCTAGTCGAATCTATCCATTCCAGAAACTTCAAAACCTTGTAGAGGGCAGTCAACACTTCAATTTGCCAAACTCATTAGTTTCCAAACCCAATTAAACGATAACACTATTTTTGAAGGAAGGAGAGGTAAACCATTTTTAAACTCAAATTAGAGTAAGATGAGAGGAGAAAGCTAAGATAGGTAAGGAGTAAAATCGAGAATTACCTAAGCTTTAAAACCATTTGATACTTTGAAAATAAGGTTTTCCAAAATATCCTAAAGACGACCAAGCCAGGGTTACTACGGTCAGTATGGCTCTGATACCAAACTTTGTGAGACCCCGGTTTATTGGGCTTGTAATGCTTAACCATCCACTTGGTCCTAGCATCACAAATTGAATAAACCAAGACTCGAGACATGTATACTTCCCAGAAATGCAGTATACACACCTCTTTACAAAATTCATGCATCAATTCCATTCATTCACATAGAACCGAAGCACAACAACAAACCAGAATTTAAAATACCTAAAGGATAGTTATTACAAAAGAGAGGCCGACTACCAAATGACATATACAAATGTAAATTGAACAATGAAGCAAAAGTGCCATAAGATGGCCATAAACCAAAAGAGCCAATCAGTGTGCCTTTAACCCACAAGGCAACCGACCGGACCGCCAAGCTAGTCGTCGAATCCACAGCACATTTCACAAAAGTGAGGCCCTTGGGGCTCACCTTCCTCCTCTGCAACAAATAGTTAAGCAAAGCAAATGAGTACAAAAATTGTACTCCGCAAGACTTACGTGTAGAGTAACAGACCTATACATATACTACATGCAAGCTTATTTAAGTGGAGGCTGTATGTTTCATTTTCAGCACAAAGCAATCTTTATTTGTAATAATGTAGTACATTTAAAAGCAAGTTAACAAATCTGTTTTTAATGTTCAGATAATCGTAAATGACAACAATATAACAGTAGATAGATGACAACAACAATCCTGGAAGTGACTAACCCATTAGTCACCACAACAAATAGCATGAATTTCCCATTCATACTAACCATGGCAAATTTTAATTTAAAAGGTTGTAGTCTAGTTCTTGCATTACCTTACCAAGCATGTTCATAACCTAGGACGAGGCTATTCGAATAGTTTTATACCCTGCAGGGGTGTACCAATGTACCCACACGCCAGACCGCCTTTTTGCCACTAGATTAGCATACTTCCTTTGGTATACCGGCACAGCTAAGTCCTACGAGACATTTCCAATATTGTGTATTAACTACGAGCCACCCGTATGGATAGAAACCCATACGTTGTGTCGGAGTCATTGTAAAGCCTCGGTCAACTACCCGTCGCAGGTAAAGCCTTGGACAGCTACAATGCCTCTCGAGGTGGAGAGCCTACCCGGAATCTCCACCACCGCACACCCAACACAAGAACACATATCCTTTTTCACACAACACACACAACCCCCTCCTGCGACTCGGAGATAACACACGCCAAAGTACTTAGTCAAGAGAGATCTCATATCCCTCTCGTGTGGTTAGCACGCATAAGCGCTTGGCTTAGTGACACAAGTAACTCGGTCCTTGATGACCTAGGCACCATTCCATTCACACCAACAGATCACACCAACATACCCTTGTGCCCAAGTCTAAAATAATTTTATTTTCAGTTTTTGACTTTATGAAGTAACAAAGCACAAGTGCTGGACATAATGGAATAATAAATAAATGTGTGATCAAGATCATCGACTAAAATCGATGATCGCCCATTGCTACCGAAACTAAGCATTTCTAAGCAATTTCAATTCGTATTCTACTAAATGACAAGAGATCATCCATCGAACTCAAATCATAGCAAATAACCTAGGCTCATGGTAGTAAAGGATAACCAATTCCTACAGATTATGCAACTATAGGATACTAACCATAATTTAACAATAAAATAGCAATGCATACATACAAGTTGAAATCAAGATATTAGACTTGAAAAATAATATGATTAACATGATCAAACTGCTTGCCTGTTTGCTGTGGGTCAAGATGTTACTGAGGATCAATTATATTGTCAACGTGCTCTTCGGATCCTAACGAGAAAGCGAAAAACAACCGATAAGAACGAAGAAAACACAAAAACCCAAAAGTAAACTTTCTCCAAATATTCTGAAAATTTACAGTAGCAAGGGCATGATTTATAAAGAATTTAGCAACAAGAACCAATTGATTTGGATTCTTAATGCCAAAGATATGACCAAATCAATTTTGCTCAGCTTTTATAAATCATAAATACTACTATTCATTAGGAAAATTTTTTGGAGCTATACTGAGGTTGGAAATATTTTTAGATTAAAGTTTAGTTAAAAACATAACTAACAAAATTTGAATCACCTGAAAAGGAATTAAAATGAAATAGTTATGCATTTTACAAGTTAATACATTTTTCAGTTGGTAAATAATTCCTTCGGGAAAAATCAGAAATCAAATCGATGTGGCCGAACTTGGAGCGTTGATATTGGATCTGTCGGTGTATTAGAACCGATCTTATGTAAAGATTATTTGATTCGGGGGGTCTCCTAAAGATGAAATCACGCAGAGTGGTTGACACGGGATGTTTAGACAGGTTCAGGCCTTCTCCAGAGAGAATAATAACCATACTCCTGTGTGTGTATGGTATTCTTGATGATCAAGTAAGAAGCTAAGACTATTACAGAGAACAGTACTTGTATTTCTCCTTGACTCGCTCTCTTTTTCTGTCCCTCTCTTCGTCCCTCTGATTGATGCCCTTATATAGTCGTGAAGGAGTAGCCGTTTTGTCCTGCGGAAGAGGCGCCTTAATTGAGCCAGTAATGGGCGCATGATGGCATAATTATCGGCGATTGGCTTCTTCACGCCCGTCCGCGCTACCATTCGAGGTAATGGGTATTTAAGCACTATTACTATGCGGAATAATAGTGCGTGTAGACCGTTCGGATTCCTTAATCAATTGGACCCACTTGCCTGTAGGTTTGATTATAAGGTGGTCGTGGTTTACCTGGTCGTAGGAGGACTTACGACTGTGTAGTAGTCGAGAAGGACTTACGACTATGCAAAGGGTCGAGAAGGACTTACGACCATGTAATGGTCGAGAAAGACTTACGACCGTGTAGTAGTTGTAGAAAGACTTACGACCATGACATAGTCGTAGTAAGACTTACGACTATGGGGGTGATTGTAGAAGATCTTACAATCACTTGGTAGGCCTCTCCCTTATAAAAATAAGGGGTACTTCTAGAGACTATGTGACATCATATTTACCCATAATAAGAATTATAGATAAAAGATAAAATGAGGATTATTAGATCCTCGTCATCTAGCCCCCCAGCTTCAAGTGAAAGTAACTTACTTGGTGAAGGATTCGTAAATGGACTCACAACTATGCAAATGTCGTAGAACCATCGTCGAAGGAAAAACTCTTCGACATTTGAGTGCTACTTTGACCAGAAATTTGATTGGTCAAGAAGGTTGTTTACGACTATCAAAAAGTCATAAAAACCCCTACGACTGTGAAGTAGTCGTAGTAGGGCTATCGGAGATAAAACCTTTCGGATCGATACTTCCTTCGACCAGAATGATTTGGTCAAGAAAGTAATTTTGCTTGAGGTGACAAACGAACCTAACTTTCCGAATGGATCGTCTGGGAATTGCAAACGATTTCCATGATCGCTTGATGAGACGGTTCTGGCGAGTGCAATCGTGAAGATTGCTTACGACTATCAAAAGTCAGAAACCCCTACGATCGTCCGGTGGTCGTAGTAGGGAATCGAGAAAAACTCTTCCGATTGATACTTCCTTCAACCAGAAAGACTTGGTCAAGAAAGTAATTTCGCTTGGGTGTGACAATACGCACCTAATTTTTCTCGAACGGACCATCAGGGGAATTGCAACCGGCTCTCACAGACTTGTCCGATGAAGCGGTTCCCGAAGCGGTGCAACCAACCCCCATTGCACCTATAGACGAGACGGTTTCAAAGCGGCAATGATCGTAGGTTATAAAAACTTACCAGGAGGTAGACTTTGGTTTTTACCTTTTCCTCAAATCACTCCGCTGTTCTTCGAGCTCTTGCTTTCCCCGTCCTCGAGTAGGTTTCATTTTCTCCGCCGCCAACCCAATAAAAAACTTCTTGCTTCGAGCTTAAATGGCCAAGAGAGTTTCCGAATGGGAAGAATCGAGATGGATGCGCTAAGATCAAGATGTTGGTCGATGCCGAGAAGATTCGAGAGAAGGCTCGTAAAGTGGATTCCGCCATCGGGCAAAGATCGCCATCGGGGAAAATGGGAAAATCCCGCCTTTCAAGCGTATGACAGAGCGCGGCCTTCGATTGCCTACTCACCCCTTTCTACAAAGGGTACTCGAACACTTTGGGGTGGAACCGTGAACTTAGGTCCCAATTCCATTACCATGTTGAGTGTGTTCGTATCGTATGAGGCGTACACTGGGATTCGGCGGATCTCGAGCTGCTCCAATATTATTATGGGATGGCTCGACAAACCGAATCGCCGGAAGTCTCGGTTCAAGCTCCACGACTCAAGTCGAAGGAGTATATTCAGAGTTTCACCCGCCTTCATGGTCGGAATTTGGAGGAAGAGGTGGTTTTACAGAAGGTCACCTCTGAAGACACCTTTCTTTCATGGGAAGGTCATTAAAAGAAATCTTCATGGGATTCAATTCGAAGATATCAAATGATTAGCCCTTATATTCAAGCCATTAAGGACTTGAAGGAAGAAGGGTCGACCGGATGGCATGTGGTGAAGGATTTCATCACACGCCGAATTAGTCCCTTGAAGAAGCGAGCATCTCCTATGTGGAGATACTCGGGAGAGAGACCCAACCGAGACTACGACGAGGGTAAGTAATCGTCGACTTAGCTCTCGGTTTGGTCCTTCTCAACATTGTCTAATATTCTTATCTGCTTACACGGATCTTCACAGCCGAGGTTGACTCTAGAGTCGACTCATCTCGTGAGAAGTCTCCGCCACCCCAGTGGCGGTTCCTCAAATCATTGCGCTTTGTCCGCAGATGAAAGGATAGGCGCCTAAAGGTAATCAAAAAGTTGATTCTTTCTTTAGGACTTTATAGTCGAGAAGATACTTACGACTAATGGTGATCGAGAATATCTTACGATCAAGAAAAAGTCGAGAAAAACTTACGACTTGGCATCGTCGAGAAAACTTACGATCGATTAGTGATTCTTCTTTTTCGCTTTGCTTTACGTAAAGTAGGCATGGAAAATCGCCGTGACGACGAAGAAGTCGATCGATGACTATTGGCGCCGGGTTGTCGAAAGACAAAGGCTCGCTCCTCCCTCTAAGAGACGCCGACTTGTAAAATCATCAACAAGGGAGGAGCAAGCTCGAGCTCTGGTCTTTCGACTGCACTTTCTCGGCAACCTCTTGGCGACTATAGTTATATCTGAAGCCGAGGTCGCAGCCTATCGGGCCGAGGAGGTTGAAGCACCAATCTCTTAAGCGCAAAACTCGCAAGGCTAAGGTACCTTTCTATTATGACAAGGAATCTTTCGCAGCTTGCCGCCACTCCTAGTTTTGTTAAGCAACTGGAAAAGGAGAACTGGATAGATTTTATGTCTTTTATGAAGGACGATGTCGCACCAAAGACAACTCGCGGTGAGGGCGAAGCCGCTCTTGGAATGGTCGAGACCGATCTCGCCATCCAGAGAATCAGAAACCAGAGCCTCGGTTCTCGCTCAAACTCTACACTGCACGTGGTCGAGCCGGGCTAATTGTTGAACCTCACCGGACGTGGTCGTGGAGAAGAAGAGGTCCTCCGTTGGGAGGATTGCTCCAAAATTCCTGGTTAAGACCAGGGTGCAGAGGTATGTGAAATGTACTAAAGTGTAAGAACAACATTTACCTTTTTCTTTTTCACAACCTGATTTGCTTTTCTTTATTTTAGTCCGACTCCTTCAGCCCCCGGGAATGCTTCCGTTGAGAAGCCCATTGCCACCCCTTCAGTTACTGGAGAGGTATCAATGGAGGTGGTCGAAGAATCACCCTTGGCCCAGGTGGCCGATGAAGTCGAGACTCCCAGAGTGATTCCTACATCTGCTGAAGTTGTAGCTACGACCCTTGAAGTAGCGGCTGTTACTGTTGAGGTGGCCGCTACGACTACTGAGGTCGTAGAAACAACAGGGGCAGCTGTGGAAGCCTCTAGTCAAGGTGGTGACCAGCTTGTGCACCGTTCTGGGAATGAAATCGTAGGAGGCGTTCCTTCCCCTACCCAAAGAGAAGTTACAGAACCAGAAGAAGAATATTTCAACTTCTGTGGTGACTTCTTTGGGCCTGCCTCCGTCGTGGGGTCTTCGCCAGATTCGTGACCGAAGTCCCCATCCCAAAGATATTCCCAACAGGAGAATACCTTCGATAATGAGCGCTCGAGAAGGTGTGGTGGGACAAAGTCGCGAGGATAGATAAGCTGCAGAACCCGGATCTTGTATATTCGATCTTTGCTAGGTCGACTATGAATGTAAGTATTTTTAAAATACTTATATATGTGGCTTTCCTTCTCTTCTCACTGTTTTCTTTTTGCAGAAAGCTCTGGAGCAAATTGCTGTTGTCGGTGAGTACCATCGACAACTTTTAGAGCTAAGACAGAGAAAGAAATACTGCAAGAGAGGCGAGAGATGGTAAGTCACTATTATTCATAGTTGTTTTCGACTTAACTACTCGTAATAATGTTTTACGAGAATAGTCATGGAAAAACTCATGACAAAGTACTAGTCGTAAAAAGCTTACGACTACTTACGACCAGGTAGTGGTCGTAGAAAGACTTACAACCATATCGTAGTCGTAGAAAAACTTACGACTAGGTCGGTGGTTGTAGAAGTACTTACAACCAATCGGCTGATGTTTATCTTCGTTTCTGTTCTTTGTAGGTTAAACAGTGACACGAAGACCTTAGCTGACTCACTCGACTATGAAAAAGAGGAGTCGAGAAAGCTAAGGAACGAAGTATTAGTCCTCTCGGATAGACTCCGAGAAGCCATCTCTGCATCTAAAAGATTGCAGGAAAAAATAAACAGTAAGTGCTGAACTTAAGACTGCTTTTGAATTTTAACCTTTACCCAACTCTCATTTCTTCTCCAGATAAAGAAAATAAGATGCGGAAGCTCCGGACCGAAGTTCAAGAAAAAGCTTTGGTTATTCAGGAGTTTTCTCGCATTACCAAGGATAAGGATCAAGAACTCGAGGGTCTGAGAACTCAAGTAACAGGTAAGTAATTCTTTACCTGTTGTCCTTTTTGAGTATTTTTCCTTTTCTAATGCCAATTTCTTGTTCAGAAATTGCTGCCAAATTGAGAAGCCTCGAGGCTGAAATCCAAGAGAAGACCTTGATCTACAATGAGTCCGTCTGCATTGGTAAGATGAATGCAGAGGACATCAGAGCATGGGAGAAAAAGCATGCTGAAACCGTTGCTTCCCATCAAGAAGAGGTCAAGAAACTGAATTCTCAACTAGTAGGTAAGAGATGCTTTTACCTACAATTATCTTTGTGTTATCTTTCTCTAGAAGTTTATTTTTGTTTGACCGGTTTTATTCTTTTCAGAACAAGTGGTCGAAAACAAGAAACTTCGCGAGGCTTCGACTTGTACCCAACATGAGATGGAGTCGATGAAGACTAGTCTTCACGGCAACATCACACTCCTGAACAATGTGCTTAGTGAGCTACATTCTGAGGGAAAAACTCCTCGAGAAGATACTGTAGCTGCTCACATAAGTACCATTGGGGAACAAGTCGGAAACTTGCAAGAAATGGTGACCACTCTAAAGGCTAATCTGTCAATCAATAAGGAGGCAATGGCGAGTAAGTTACGCTTTGGCGAAACATAAAGCTCAAGACCCCCGGCTTAATGTGCAACCAATTGAAGCCGAGTTCGATTGCTCTGAATCAGAGGCAAATCGTCTGATCGAGGAAATGCAATTGGTTGGCAAAAAGGTGGCGGAGGAAATGCAGCTAGGCACTCCCCCTTCAGAGTAATCTTGTAACTACTTTGTAAGGCAGACAATTTCTGTTGACGAGTAATATATGATCCGTCTTGTTTCCTGAAAATCATCTTGTCGAGTAGTTAGTAACTCAAAAGATAATAAACGAATGAAAGACCAAGGATTGAAGTTAAACTAATAACTTTATCCTAGGACATCTTGTTTCTTGAAAATCATCTTGTCGAGTAGTTAGTAACTCAAAAGATAATAAACGAGTGAAAGACTAAGAATTGAAGTCAAATTAATAACTTTATCCTAGCCCCCGACTATTTGCTTAGCTTGTTTAGACAATCTAAGTAAATAGTGTTTGAAATGGGGTTTCTGAAAACAAAGAGAGGTTTATTTAACTTATAACTTTTGTTACGGTTGTCAAGCACTGGTCAAAAGAGTAGAAACGACTCGACTCTAGGAAGTTCCTTCTAGTGGGCAGGACCACGTGCAGAGAGGAAAGGCTTCGACTAGGTGATGTTACCATCTCCGACTGGTTTAATCGAACCAAAAACAGCAACTTGAGTTAAACAAACGTCTTAGAGGACTTTAGTAATTGCTCGCCTTTTTGGTGGACTTGATAAGTCTTTTCCAAAGAGCAAAAGTAGGAGATCGAGCGACACTAGGAAGTTCCTTCTAGTGGGCAGGACCACGTGCAGAGAGGAAAGACTTCGACTAGGTGTGTCTCTTCCTTCGACCAGTTAAAACGAATCGAGTACACCAAAGGTGGTCGAATAAACATAAGAAAGTGCACTCTACTTAGAATATTTTTTGAAATTACTGAAAAAATAAACTAAGATTGAGAGAGTTGGCTTTGAGAACATTTCGACTGGATAGAACCCGAGCTCTTTGTATTGGCAGAAAAAATGAGTAACGAGTCGATGCTAGGAAATTCCTTCTAGTGGGCAGAACCACATGTAGAGAGGAGAAGTTTCGACTAGATGACGTTACTCGCTTTTCGACCAGTGTAAAGAAAACTGGGTGTTTTTGTATCATAGTCGAAAGATTAAAAAAGCACTACTCAAAAATAAGGCAAGAGAGGTAGAAAGAACCTGGACTTTTATTGCCTGAGAAATTGGTCACACATAGAATTTGCGTAACTGATCGATGTTCCAAGAGTTTGAGAGAACCTGTCCGTCTTCCATCGCTAGTCGTACCGACCCTGGCCGAGTTACTTCGACCACTGTGTAAGGACCTTCCCATTTGAGGAAAGTTTATTCCGATTAGACTTGGATTGGCGAGCCTCAATACTAAGTCACCTACAAAGAAGGCTCGCGAGGTTGGACCTTACGATCATAGTATCTGCAAGCAGGCTTGTTGGTAGACCGCCGAACGGATTAAGGCTAGGTTTCTCCTTTCTACGAGTAGGTTAATATCATCCGCCGAAGTTGTTCCCGGTCCGAGTTGTTGAAGGTTTCAACTCGTGTCGACCGCAATTTTAGCTCCGAGGAAGCATGGCTTCGCTCAACACTAGAAAAATGGTTTTTCTCCTGTTGCTCGACTGTGGTCGCATTTAACCGCCCATAATACGGAAGGTAATTCTTGTACCCAAGCCCCGAGCGCTTAACAAGTCGGTCGAAGACTCGGTTTTAATTCTCGCATTATTTGGCCGCTTGCACGCTCGACCGCCCGCTGCTTTGGGGATGTGCAATGAAGCATAGCATAACTTGGTACCTAACTCGCCGCAAAATTCCCAAATTTTGCACTTGCTAATTGTTTATTATTGTTCGTAATTATCCGACTTAACTCCAAATCGGCTAATTACGCATCTCATCATGAACCTTTTTCGCTCGCCTGTTATCCGAGCATGTGTTCAGCTTCAATCCATTTTGTGAACGTGTCAATAGCCACAAAAGGAATTCAAACCTCCCGGAGCTTTGGGAAACGGTCCTAGGATATCAAGACCCTGTGTCGCAAAAGGCCAAGAAAGAGGTATTGTCCGTAATGCTTGAGCTGGTTGGTGTATCTGTCTACCATGAAATTGGCATCGACACACTTTTAACCACCTCCTTAGCATCGTGACAGATCAGAGGCCAAGAAAACCTTGTCGAAAGGCTTTACCAACCAATATTCTCAGAGGAAGCATGTGTCCCACAGATGCCACTGTGTATATCGTGAAGGAGTGTTATTCCTTCGCTTTATGGAATGCATCGCATGAGTATCCCTTGGGTTCCTCGCTTATAGAGGACTCCTTCACCAAAGTATACATTTTGGCTTTTCGATAAACGACCGCCTCAAGATCATCTTCTGCACGGAACCCTTCCAAGATACTCGTGAGATGGGAGTCATCCGTATCCTCGTATTCTAATGAGGCCATCTCAATAGGAGGTGTCTCGGTTCTTCGACTGAGACGGCTTTTGGAGTTGCTCCAAGAAAACTCCTTTGGTACCGTAGATCGAGAAGAAGCCATCCGAGCAAGTTGGTCTCATGAGGAAATTATCCTTCGAGGGATGAATTGTACCTCAAACCTAAAAATGCTTTTCTAGCTTGCACCTCGATAAGTACCGAGACATTGTCGAGCTAGAGCACCGTACTCTTTCCGACTTGATTCACGACTAGTTGAGAGTCTCCTCTCACGAGTAGTCGATTTAATTAAGAGTGCTTTCGCAGACTGATGCCGCCTAGCAAACCTTCAGACTCGCCACATTGTTAGTGGCCCGAAAGTTTAATTGTATGGCATACTTTAAGGTTTCTCCCAGAGGAGATACCAGACCACCTCTAAACCCGAGCCACTTAAAGTAAGTGACCCGTCAGTACATCATCCACCGGTCGTGGGAATCAGATCGGGATCCCGAGCATGTTCAGATTTGTCCATTCGCGACAAAGTCCGCCAAGATCTCGGGATTTTATGGCCGTCGACACGAATGGAGGTCGAACTCCCAAGTTCGATCGACCATTTTGCCATGCGCCCCATTGCTTCCTTATTATGGAGGATTGCTCCTAAAGGAAACTCGACACGACATGACTATTTTGTGCGCCAAAATAATGCCGCAGCTTCTCAAGACATGAGGAGGGCATATAGAAGTTTTGGACTCGAGGTAACGCCCTTAGGCCCGTAAAACTTTGTCGACGAGTAAACCGGTCGTTATGCGTTTTCACGCTCTACGACCAAGATCGCGCTTGTCGCTGTGGCGTGGCGGCTAGGTAAATTAAGAGCGCCTCTTCCGCTTTGGAGAAACCGTAAGCAGAGCACTCGAAAGGTACCTCTTGACATCCTCAAAGGCGCTGTTTGCCTTGTTCGACCACTCAAAACCTTCATGTCTCCGAGAAGTTTAAAGAAAGGTAGTCCTTTTCTCCTAGTCGCGCGATGAAACGACTTAAAGCCGCCATGCATCCCGTGAGTTTCGACTTCCTTTTTTGTGGTTGGAGGACGATCCGAGGATGGCCTTTATTTTTTCAGATTTGCTTCGATTCCTCGCTCGTATACTAGGAATCCAAGCAATTTTCTCAAGAAATTCCAAACACACACTTCTCTCGATTAAGTTTTAAGCGGTGCTTTCGAGGTTGTCGAATGTTTCTTGTAGGTCGCTGATATGATTAAGTCTCTTAATGCTTTTACGACTAGATCATCAACATAGGCTTCCAAATTCGGCCTAATTGAGATGAAAAAGTCGATTGCATTAGGCGTTGAAAAGAAGCACCGCATTCTTTAGACCAAATGGCATTTTGACATAGCAAAAGGTACCAAATGGAGTAATGAATGCGGTCTTTTCTTCATCGCTTAGACACATATTGATCCGTGGTATCCGAATATGCATCTAAAAACTTAATATCTCACAACTGCGCAGAGAATCAACCAATGATCGACACGAGGTAAAGGGAAATCATCTTTTGGACAAGCTTTATTAAGATCAAGAAAGTTCACGCACATACGCCATTTGCCGCTTGACTTTTTGACCATTACAGGTTAGCCAACCACACGGGTGGTTGACTTCTCTTATAAAGCCCGCTTAAGTAGCTTATCCAATTCGATTTAATAGCATCTCGCCGATTAGGGGCAAATCTCGTAATTTTTGTTTTACGGTACTTTATCGTGCCGTAAAGCTAGCCTCGTGCTCGATCACCTCCACGGGACTTGGGCATGTTTGATGCTTGCCACGCAAAGACATCTGCGTTAGCTCGAAGGAAGGTAATGAGGGCGCCTTCCTATTTGGGGTCGGAAGTCTCCCGATGCGAGCAGCCTTCGAGGGCTCCTCAAGGCCCGGAGGAACCTCTTTGACTTGGTCGTTCGGCTTTGGTGCAGTTTTTTAGGCTTCACTTGCTAGTCGGTCGACTTTCATCTCGAGTTGGTATTTGACCAACCATCTCGAGGATCGTGGCCGCAACTATACGCCATCTTTTGTCACATTGAATTGTGATCACTCCTTTGGGACCGCATCTTAAGACATTGATACCCATAATGAGTAGCCATTAGAATTTTGCCAAAGTTGGTCGTCCGAGTATGGCGTTATATGCCGATCGAAATCGACCACATCAAAGGAGACTTTTTCGTCTCCAAATTACTTGGTGAGACAAATGTTAAAGGAAGAGAAACTTGGCCAATGGGTTTGGTCAAGACCCCTGCACTATTCCATGAAAGGAGTATCGCATCGCCTTACCTTTGTCCCGGTACTTGCATCTCGCCCGGGGCATTAGTAAATAGTATGTTCAGAATCGCCACCATCAACCAACACTCGATTGACCCGACAGTTGTTGATGGTGGGTTCGACCACAATCGGATATCGACCTGATCGACTCGTAGTGATCGGGCAGTCATCCTTCTCAAAAGAGATGGTAACTTCCGACCACTTCGGTAAATTATTGACGAGAGGAGCATGTATGGAATTTACCTCTCGTCCGGCAGCTTTAAGTTGTCGTTTGGAGTCGTATGCCGATGATCCTCCGTAGATGTGCTCAACGGTATGTTGCGGATCTTGGAACGGCATCTCCTCATCATCCGACGACTTTTGGCCACTCGTATGTCCTACCTGCTCGAGAGTAGGGAGTGGTGCTTTGCCGTTGTAGTAGTCCTCGAGCTTTCTTTGGAAAACTCGGCAGTTGCGGAGGTCATGTCCTTCCTTTTTATGAAAAGGACACCACCTTGGTTTGTCGTTCCTACGATCAGGGCGCTTACCTTTGCCTTGATCAGGGTACGACTTGGTGGTTTGGGGCTCTCTATCTTTCACGGCCAAGACCTCCTTGAAACCACTGGTTTGTGGTTTTTGACTCTTTATTTTCTTCTTGGACTTTTTTGCTTTTTTGTCCTTACCAACTTCACCTGGCTCTCGAGGAGTGTACGTTTCTCGATCGATAGTGTTGTTCCACTCGACTGCCTCAGAAGCAGTTGCATATCGATCGCCACTCAAGAGCTCTGAATGTTGTTGGGAGGATTCAAAGCAATATCCTCTGTTATCCTTCATCTGCGGACTCCTTGCTTAAAAGCCCTGATCACAGAGGACTCGTAAATTTCGGAATTGAGTTACGAACCTGACTAAAGCGTTTGATGAATTGACGCAAAGTCTCGTTGTTGTTCGCTTTATCCGTGCAAGTCGCCTTCCTTTCGTATGCATTGTATGTGCCTTGGAAATTACCAGAGAAGATCGCAGAGGTGTTGCCAAGAGTAGATCGACTCGAGTGGTTGGTTTAATAACCACGATCGAGCGGATCCTTCGAGCACAGTCGGAAGGTAATTTGCCATTACATGCTCTCTCCTCCCGCCGCCGGACAATGTTAGATAGATCTCAAGAAATTCGATGGGATTTTGAGATCCATCAAATTTCTCCATGTTCACTGGTCGAAAATGAGGTGGCTAATGAATCGCTCAAGGTCGCGAAAATGCCCGGCATCCAGTAATCACTTCTTGACGCCTTCTTTGTAAGAAAGAAGGGTTAATGTCACCAGTGATCGATTCGACGATACCCAAAGAACAGCCGACTGTCTGCTGTAGGTCTCGATTCTACGAGGAATACTCCTCGTACTCCACCCGCTAGAATTTCTTTGTCAAGTGGTGAATGATCACTCTCCGAGGGGCTTCTTGATCATCACCGATCGAAATGTATTTCTCGAATAGGGGATCGATTCGACTTATGGCCGTGTCGATTCCTACGAGAAATATTCGATTGATCAGTAGCCGAGGAAGTCGATTGCTACGACTACACGAATGTTGTCGACGAGGTACTTCCAGCCTTGTCATCACAGCTCAAAGCCTTTGCGCAATCTCTTCAAAGAAAGAGATCGATTCGCGCTCGAGCAAGCTCTTGATTGGTATTCTCGAGCAAGTCGCTGATGTCCTAGAGTTCTTGTACCTCCTCCGATCGATGTTGAATGCGCCAGCAGTGTTCTTCTTCGGCTGCAATTTTCTTTCTTCTGATGACCTCAAAATCCTCCTCATCGTCTTTGAGGCCTTCTCGGTGGAGTGCGAGAATGTCGAGGATTTCTCTCGCTCATCAAAGTGTTGGTTCTCGTCGTCACCGGTGGTGCCCTTGCCATTACCACGAGGGGCGCAGTGTGATCTTCGGGAGTGTTCTTATCTCGGCCTCCATGAGGTTGACCTCGATTTGAGGGAAGGACGAAGACCTCCGCTGATGATTCTCACTTGCGCCGAGGCCTCCCGCTTGAGGAGTGCTCGAGAGACACCATCTGGCGACTTGGAGTAATCCTCCGTAGGGGAACTCGGGTTATAATCGCTCCGCCCGCAAATGAGATCTCTGCGGAGAGACGGCCAGATTTGCAGAAAAGCATGCTTGATCCCACCCTCTCGGAGTTACCCCGAGAGAGGATCACCAGATGTTGGTGGAGTCTCGAATGGTGGCTCCCGTAACTTGTCTCACCAAGTCGGACCGACTTAGGGGACTTGAACACTTGGAGGAAAAACTCGTCGTGTTGTGAGTCCTCCCAGGTGCGGTTCGGTCGGATTGACCCTTGTCCTTTGAGGAATTGGCTCCTCTGTTGGACGATCGTTGTGGGGATAAGGATCCTCCTCAACTCTATTGATGGGATGGTTTCTCGGAGAATAATCTCGGAGGCAACATCACCAACGGCGGATGCATCACTCGCTCGTAGTCGAAACCGCATCCATGTCGACGCCTCTGCAGAATCTGCAAAGTCAAACCAGTTCTCCTCGTTCCATCCTCCTGCCATGATTGCATGAGATTTGAAAAAAGAGAGTATGTTGACAAGAGATTACCGGAAGATCCCACGGTCGGCGCCAACTGTCGGTGTATTAGAACCGATCTTACGTAAAGATTATTTGATTCGGGGGGTCTCCTAAAGATGAAATCACGCAGAGTGGTTGACACGGGATGTTTAGACAGGTTCAGGCCTTCTCCAGAGAGAATAATAACCCTACTCCTGTGTGTGTATGGTATTCTTGATGATCAAGTAAGAAGCTAAGACTATTACAGAGAACAGTACTTGTATTTCTCCTTGACTCGCTCTCTTTTTCTGTCCCTCTCTTCGTCCCTCTGATTGATGCCCTTATATAGTCGTGAAGGAGTAGCAGTTTTGTCCTGCGGAAGAGGCGCCTTAATTGAGCCAGTAATGGGCGCATGATGGCAGTAATTACCGGCGCATTGGCTTCTTCACGCCGTCTGGCAGTTACCATTCAGAGGTAATGGGGTATTTAAGCACTATTACTATGCGGAATAATAGTGCGTGTAGACTGTTCGGATTCCTTAATCAATTGGACCCACTGGCCTGTAGGTTTGATTATAAGGTGGTCGTGGTTTACCTGGTCGTAGGAGGACTTACGACCAGGTAGTAGTCGTAGAAGAACTTACGACTATGCAGTGGTCGTAGAAGGACTTACGACCATGTAATGGTCGTAGAAAGACTTACGACCAGGTAGTAGTCGTAGAAAGACTTACGACCATGACATAGTCGTAGTAAGACTTACGACTATGGGGGTGATTGTAGAAGATCTTACAATCACTTGGTAGGCCTCTCCCTTATAAAAATAAGGGGTACTTCTGGGGACTATGTGACATCATATTTACCCATAATAAGAATTATAGATAAAAGATAAAATGAGGATTATTAGATCCTCGTCAGGATCCAACGGTCCAAGTTCCTCGGACGACGCGCGCGCGCGACCTCGAAACCCTAAACGTCAACCGTTGGATCTGGATCCAACGGCCCGCGTGGATTTGAGCGCGCGGGCGGTCCGAACGTCCACACGCACACGAGCTGTTGATCTGGGATCCAACGACCCATGCGAACTCAAATTGGGACCGTTGATCTTGGATCCAACAGGCCATAGACCGAGGCATGCGATAATTTCAAATTTCCGCGCGATCCTGAGCCGTAGATCTTAGAATCGACGGTCCAAACCGAATCACGTTCAAAGTTCATCCCTGTTTTCGTCCGGCAAAAACTATGGGGAAGATCGGCTCGCCGCCGGCGGCTCTGGCCGCGGCGGTGCGAGCAAGTGCCCAAAATGGGTCCCAAACATCATTGCACACCCAATGGTACCAATGGATTTGGCTGCGGCGGTCCAGAACGCCGGCAAGCCGGAGAGAACCGAAGAGACCGAAAATGACCAAAACGAAAATGGCAAAAGTACTCAGCTGCGGTCCAGGGGAGCGGGTGCCAGGCCACTAGGGACTAAAAAGAAGTTACCTGAGCCCAAAGAATGCACCGAGGAGGGTCGAGACGGCTCGGGCGAGGAAGAAGGCAGATTTCGGCCAAAATTGGGGAAATCCGAATTCAGTTCAACCCTGAGCAAATTGAACCAAATTGAGTGAGGGTTAAGCTTCAGAGAGTAAAGGGGGAGCACAGGGAGCAAAGTCTTGAAGAAGAAAACCCCTGCTACACCGTCTCCACCGAAGCTCCAAACTCAACAATGGCGGCCGAAGGATTTTCGAGGATCTGCAGCTCCAGCAAACTTGTGAGTGCTAGCTAGAGTTGTGGAGGTGCTAAAGGAAGCCAAGGGTGAAGCAATAGAGTTTAAATAGCTGAGGATGGCAGAGGGCAACGGCGATATCCCCCTTCGATCAACACGGCCATTAGAGCGCGCGAGGGTGACGGGAGCAGTTGGAGAAGGGACGACTGAGGGAGGAGCACGACGGGCATTAAATGCGCACAGAAGTAGCCGTTTAAAGGTGACCGAAGAGTGGACTGCACGCCGCTACTTTTCTTCTACGCGCACGCCATGGCCGACGCAGACGCGCGCGCTGACCGGAGGAAGGAGACGATGAATCAGCCGTTGGATTGAAATCGAACGGTTGAGTTAGAACGAGTGGGTTAAAACGATTCGATCGCTCGATTGATCTTGAGCCGTTGATTTAGATCCTACGGTTCACGTCGCGCGAGGCGTTCGGATAGTCCAAACGTTCTCGCGATTGTGGACCCTCGATTTAGAATCCAACGGTTCAAATGGATCGGCGCGCTCGGATGGTCCGAACGTTTCTGCGAGCGTGGGCCGTTCGATGCCGATCCAACGGCTCACAACCCTCGCGCCCGAACGATCGAGCCGGTGCGTTTAGTTGACTGGACCGAGTCAAGTGGCTCGAGCCTGAGTCTGATCCGAACCCGAGGAACAATGAAAATCAGTTAGGGTTTGAATTTAAACATCTGATTTTTGAGGAATTATTTGAGGTAGCAAATAAGCTCCAAAAATTATGAAATTTTAACTGGAGATTGCTGACAGCAGGAGGAACCTCCCATAAAATTTTTAGAGATTTTCATGCACTAAATTTTTCTCTAGAAATTCTAGAATGTGAAAATTATAGTTTGACCAAGCTTTGACTTGCCTCCCAAAATTATTAAATAATTTCTAAAAATCATGGAATAATTCTGAGGTGTTCTCAAGCCTCCAAGGAACTCAGGAAAAATCTTTGCAGGGGTTTGGCACAAGACCTTTGCCACAAAGATTTTTGATTGGAGTCAAATGAGGATTTAATTTTGATTTTCCATAATTCTTTTAAAAGAATTACAAAAATGACCAAGGGCTTCAAGATGCAAGAAAAGTTTTAATTTTTTCTTATTTTCTTACATTTGAAACACAAATCCATATTTGGGATGTTACATTATTACCCTCTTGAGCTTTAGTATTTCAATTTTTGCTCAATATCATGTCTAGTTCTTTGACTTACTAGAATTATCATGTTTTTACATGTGTAGCTAAGTCTTTGCTAAACGAGCTAGAACTTTAAGACTACTTGAACTAAAAATTATAATCTATGGATCTTTTAGCTAAGTTTGACAATTAGTGATCCTGTTGTGACATTGGCCCTGTCAAATTGCTTTGTTAGCTCTTGAATCTAGGATTGAACATCTCTTAAACTTTCTGTTCTTTTGTGAATTAAAAAGGCGCTTATGAAAAAAAAATCAAATTTCAAGATTCTCATGAGATTAAATTGTGCCAAACTATTCTCACGAGACTGCTTGTCAAGGACATGAACTTGGAGATAGTTTGATGATCCACACGATCTTATGGGGACTGCTTGTCAAAATTGACATGAACCTCAAGATTTGTCGCCCTGGCTGAAGCTTAGTAAGAGTTTGTGGATGACGCCTAGTCTAGGATCTTCTTCACTAAGATATGCCATTAATTGCCTTGGTTGAAGCTTAGGAAGAGTTTGTGGATGGCTCCTAGTCCAAGATCTTCTTCACTGAGATAGACCTTTAATCAACATCAATATTCATTGCAAATAACAACTATTGTAAAAAATTGGGTGTTTGAGATCATTTGAGGAAAATGATTCAATTTAGGACTTTTTATCTCTCGGATGGTCGTTGTTAGCTTCCCGATCTCACATTGACATTCTGATATGGCCATTATCAATTTAGGATCTCTGTTGATGAACTTGTTAATTTTAAAGCGTTGCTTAAATTGTTACAATTCATTGCTTAACTTTGAGCCTTCTAGCTTAACTTTGATATATATGTCTTAACATGATCTTGCTAGCGCTTTCAGACTTGATATGTATTGTGCAAATAGTATAAATGCTAGATTGTTCTTTTGGGTAATTGTAACACCCCATCCCAACATGAGCTTGGAATGCTACTAAAATAACAAGATAAACATAATTAACTAAAACTCTTTACCAAATTCCGGTAGAACCTCCTTTGTATAGTTACTATACTGGAGGTTCCCACAAGCAAATAAAACAAGAGGTAGTCTAGTTAAAAAAATAATCAAAACATAACCCACATAGGCTATTCATCTTTGTCAAATAGACATCTGAAAGTAGATCATAAGTATCCAATTTTTAAACTCCTTTATTACAGTATAATCCAATCAAGTAATGATCGTAAGCAGAATTTTAGGTAATTCATCCATCTACTGAATTAATTTTCCTTTTATTCTCTTGTGTGTATATAGTGCGAGCGTGCAACTACCCTAGCCCTTCCTTTCTCCCATGCATGCCGATCTCAGCAAGCAAGGGGTGAGTCCAAAGACTCAGTAAGCATAATAATTGGTAACAACAGTATAAGAAAGAAATCCATCAATTATACATCACAAATCTATTCACCGAATAAACCACATACACATGACATGCAACTTGCTCATATGCTCTTTATGCTTTGTCTTTATCTTTGTCTTTTTGCATTTTACCGGTAATGCAAAGTGCGCATCCGTCGATGCACACCCATGCCTGTGCCATCTGGCACAGGGACCTTTGCCCATACTTTGCAAGTATGAGGACCCTTGCCCATGCTCTTCAAGCATAGGGACCTATTGCCCGTCACCAACATGACGGGGACCCAACTCTGGCTTGATCAACACATGACCAAGACTTCAATAAACTACATGATGCATATGTATGAATTCTCCATTTGACAACAATATACATCCATAACAAACATTGCATATGAATATCCTACTCATACTACAAAACTCACAAACATAGTCCTTCCAACTTTCAATGCAACCATGATAAACACGTAACTCGTAACAATAAAGTCCATGCTCATTACCAGACATATGACCAAATCAATCATGAACAATATAAATAACCATAGAATGTATCAGTCAAGTCATTCGGTAATATCTAATATAACCATAATCACACTTGCCTTAACCGCGAGAGAACGTGGGACGTGTAGAAGGCGCTGCCCCCGGGACCCGTCCACCACCTGAATAAATAGTTAACGCACACTAAGGCGACAGTAGCAGGCCCAAGCAAAAATATATATAACAACCTACTCAAACTCGCGAAAGGGTCTAACTCGATTCCAACCCCAAATCCTAAACGTCGATCTATCCCCTCAGTGGATAGTCAACTTATAAAATTCATAACTTTCACTACCGGGATCCAAATTACGTGTTCTCAGACTTTCTGGAAATGTAATTAAATTACCTAAATAAACTTAGTTGGGGAGCCCTTCTTATTCTTCCATAAACTATCCCTACCAAGCCAATCTACAGAATATCAATTTTTACGTCGGGTTATCTGGACAGAGCACCAAATCTACCATAACTTTTGCTACGCAACTCGGAACAGGGTGATATTGGGCTATATGGAATCGACAAAACTAGCTACAATAGTCCAGTTGGGTAAGTCCCTTCATTCGGCCTCCTACTAGTCCTAATGTTTAGGTGAATAGCTCTGTCCAAACAATCTGACAGACAGAAAATAGCGATGGTAAAACTTGTATAACTTTTGATTGGAAACTCTAAAAAAAATGTTCTTTATCAACTTGGAAAGCTTACAGAATTATCTACAACAACATTTATTTTGGGAGGCATTTCTGATTCGGCTTCTAAAAAATTCAAATTGGCCAGACAAGACAATGTCCCCCTTGGCCGTCCACAAGAGGGCCTCTCTGGGCCCATCCGCGCTGCCAAAGTTGTCGAACAAATGCGGAAAACCCCCTCTTCTATCCAGGTTTTTTGCTATTCCTTTTAAACCCTCTTTCTCCTCCCGACTAGTTCTTCAATTTACCGAACCGAAACCGGGATATTACAGTAATCTTCAAAGCTTCTTGTACTGAAATATACAAAATTCAAAGAAAAGAAGCCACTCCATTGCATTCCATGCATTCTCTTCTTATGCTTCTTCCTTATTTTTGTATTTATTATCTCTGAATGAGAGGAAGGCGTGATTCCTTGATGTCTCCATTGTCAAAGGGGGAGAAGAAGTAGCAAAAATGTTAAAAGGGGAGCTATTTGGAGAAAATGAAATTTTCTGAAAAAATGATGATCATAGTGAGGGGGGAGCATTTAACTTGCATTCGTATTATCTTATTGCCATTTCTGAACTTGGCTTGCAATTCTTGGAACCTCGTAATGATCAAAGGTCAAATTGAACAATTATTCTTTCATATGGACCTTAAGTGAAATTTTTGACTCTTCTCTGGAAATTAAAGCTTTCTCGCTTTCTTTTACCTTATCTCACTTGTCTGTACTAATCTGATGTCAACTTGATCATTTCCTTTTCTTTCTCTTGCTCTTGGACCAAGTTATGCCTTTGTACGAAAACGTGAGTATTTTTATTTTTCAAACCTTAAATTTACATTTTTGGGAAATCACTAATGTGTTCATCATGGGGGGAGATTGTGGATATATGGGGATATGCTCATGATCTTAGGATGATGTTACAATTGGCATTGACGTTGAAGGTTTGTCGAATCACGCATTTTCAGCAAAGTTTTTGTGCTGTCAGGTCTCTGGCGGTCCGACAGGTCAGTGGCGGTCGGACCGGCCAGTATGTTTATTTGAGTTTGGAGCTGGGCTAAAAATAGAAAGTGTAGGCAAGATACAGGATTCTCCTACACTTGGTCTCGTAATTTTTAGAGTTTCCAGTCAAAACATCTATTCGTTTGAAAATTCCAGAGAGGTCTAGGATTTTCAGGGTGTAATTTTGGCTAAGTCCCTTGCTGGGCAGTCAGACCGGCCCATGGGTGGCGGTCTGACCAATTTTCACTTGTTCGTCGGCTTTCGTAGCATCGATTTTTGTTGGTTACGTCAAATTCATGGATTTCAGTGCATATATGTTGCATAATGCATGTTTTCCCTAACGCGGGTCAAGTTGCGAAGAACTTGTTCCCATAATCGATTTATTGGTCTATTGTTGTGCAGAACGCTTGAAGGTCAACGACGGTCAACGGCGAGGATGATCGGGACTAGGATTGAGAGCTGAGGTTCAGAATGATCGAGGATGCCGGATGAAGTCAGTGGACTCAAGTTTGGCGCAAAGTGGACAGAGATGACTGAACGGGAAGTTCGGTGCGACGGGTTGCATCACGTGGTGAAGCATGGGATTGCATCATGAAGATTGGATTCGGTCTTTGGAGAAGGATCGAGAAGGGGTATTTTGGTAATATCACCAAGATACCCCCTTGATTGCTTTTGGCTAAACCGCGGTGCAAGACGGTGCAAGGAGAAGTGGTTTAGTTCAAGATTAGATGAAGACGGCGCTTTAAAATGCGTGCGTAAGTTAAACCCGTTTGTGTGTGGGCTTAACGGGTGCCTAATAGGAAACTCTTCTAGAAGGTTAGCCTCCACTATAAATAGGGGAGGGTGCTGTAGCACCTCCTCAACCCTTTGGCTTATTTGAAACCCTAGTTTGTTTTTGAGGTTAGGGAGTGGAGATGTTATGGTTCTAGAGAGGAGATTGATTGTGTGCTCATGTATTGAGTTTTATCCTCCTTGATGGAGTGGCTATAAACCAGCAACAATCACAAATCAATCCATGCAAGTTTTCTTGAGATGATTCTCTTTTCGTTCTTGCTCTCTATTTTGTGATTTTGGGGCTTTCTTTGATTCTCAAGTTTTCCTTTGGTTTCTGCCCCTAATCTTGCTTGCTGTGATATGTGGGAACACGTCTAGGATCATCTTGATCATCTATAACCCACGTGCAAGTTTTTTATCTAGTTTTCGTTTTGACTTTGTTTTGAACCATCCTTCACTCAAACAGAAAAAGGCCAGAACTTTGACAAGCATCTTCACGATCTTTGATTGGAATAGGTTCTTGACATCCTAGAGAAGGTGTGTTACAAGTTTCATCGAGTTTGGACTTGTAGATCAAAAGTTAGACCTATTTGTGAATTTATTTTTGGGCTGATTTTACTATTTATCGGGCTGGAGGTCAGACCACCCCCTGTGAGAGGTCAGACCACCCATGATAAGAGGTCAGATCGCCCATGATAAAGTGGTCAGACCACCCAACTCTTTGGAAATTGAGTTTTTGATTGTTTTGCTTCGGGGTTTAGATACGATTCAATACAAGTCTTCCACAATGCTTGTACTTTGATCTTCATAGCTCTCATAGCTATTGGAGTGAAAAACATGTTGAATCCGATCAAGGTGAAAAAGAGATTATGCTCCTATTCAGCCCTCTCTAGTCGCCGTTTCGGTCCAACAGAAACCGAAAATCCCCGAGGTCAAAGACCCACGACAGCTCTGACTGTCATTGTCTGGCTGGTCCGACCGTCAGCACCGGTTTTACCTCACTAGTTAGGCTGGTGGCAGGTCTAACCGCTAGCTGCATGGACAATAGACCAAAACGATATCAAATCAACCTACTTTTGATTCCGAGATCCAAATCCCTTGAGATTTTAGACATAACGCATCAAGAAGGATATGAATATATTCCAATCTACAATCGAATGTTCCACGGTTTTCTTGATCGAGGTCAAGAAGGCACAAAAATCAGGGGAAATCAAAACTTGATCCAAAAGAATGCCCGTGGGTGGAAGATGATCTAGGTGACCTTAGATCAATTCCCGCAAGTCCTAACAAGCTAAATCACAGCAAAAGACTGAACCTAAATCGTTGGAATACAAAAATCCCAAAAGCATCGAAGAGAGAGTAAGAACAAGATAGAACTCATCTCGGGGCAAACATGCTTCTCATAGTGGATTACGAACCGGGTCTCTTGAATTCGTCTCTCCGTGATCTTTATTTTTTCTTGACCTAAACCGCCTCTCCTTTATGTCATCCCATGCCGCGGTTTCTCCAAGGTCACCCACCTGGTATTTTGGCAAAGATACTAGAATACCCCTTCTCGATCATTCTCCAAAGGCCGAGTCCAATCAACGTGAAGCAATCCCATGCTTCGCCATGTGTAGTTTCATCAATGGCTCTTTTCATGTCAACAAGTTTCTCCCATCCGGTTCCCACTGGAACACCATGACACCTGTACCGACCGCTGAGCCACTTAATGCATCTGTTGCACCGAACTTCCCATTCAGTCGTTCTTGTTCATGTTGTGCCATGCTTGACTCCAACCACTTCACACGGCATACTCGATCGTTCTGGGCCTGAACTCTCCTAGTCTACTCTCGGTCATCTTTCATGTTGACTGTAATTGATTCCAAGCCACATGCACAATAATAGACCAAGAAATGATTATGGGCATAAGTTTCTCGCAACTTGACCCATGTTAGCAAAAACAAGCATCATGGACCATCGCCCTCGGTTGGTCTGACCACCAGCAGGGCCGGTCTAACCGCCCACCAGTCGGACCGCCGATCAGATCGCTCCTAAAATTTTCCCAATGACTGTAAAACACCTTCTCTAGATATTTCTGTAAAACTCTATCTAGTTTTGCCTTAAAACTCTATTTTTCTACTAAACTGGTGCAAATACACATCCTAAGACTCCCACATAAGTATTTGATCACATTCCCTAATATCTAACCATCATTTTTGGCCGATTTGACTACCAAATTACGACCAATCCGACCACCACCCAAGACCTGGTCTGACCACTGGCCTCTTCGTGTTTGTTGCAGCCTAGGCGCAGAACAAATCAGCCACGACCCTTCAAGCGAAACTGTCCTCGGTTTCGGGGTAGTCTTCCCGACCGTCATTTCAATGACAATCTCGTCATCACGAATAGCACTCTCCGGCATAGGACACATGGTATATTATCTTCCTCGATGCACCAAAGAGTACTTGTTGGACCTCCCGTTGTGTGTAGCATTGCGGTCGAACTGCCACGGACGTCCCAACAGCAAATGACACACATGATTGGCACGATATCACAATCCAGCTTGTCTTCAAAATCACCCACTGAAAACGAAATTGTAACACGATGAGTGGCCTTCAGCTTACCGACATTATGCAATCATTTCGCATAGTATGGTTGAGGATGCCGCCATGTTGACAATCCCAAAGCTTGCACCAAAACCTTGCTGAAGATGATGTTGTAGCTGCCACCATCGATGATAAGCTTGCAAACCTTCTCTTTGATCTTACATTCAGATTTAAACACATTACTTTGTTGCCCTTTATAGACAATAACAGTGTTATCAACTTGAACCATCTTAATCAGCATACAAAGACTGTCTTGTGGTGCTTCGCCGGTGGTTTTGTCATCATGAGAATATGACTCCTCCTATTGCTGTTTTTGGGTAAGGGCTAGCCGGCTCTACGCTCCACGGCCGTGCGAGCTAAGCCCAGACATGGGTTCACAATAGCTCTGAGATCCTATGGGTAGCCGGGGTTTCGTCGGCGGCGAGCTCAAGCGGCGGCGCGGCAAGGAGCGGCGGCGGCGCACCGTGCAGACAGTCTGGCGAAACAAAAGAGCTCTGGGATCGGGAGTAGTACCTCCAGGTGCACGCGCACTTCCCGAAGCTGATGACAGCGACGAGGTTCCTTGAGGCTGGCGGCGCGAGCTGGTGGCGGCCGGAGGCGGAGAGGGGAACATGGCTCCCGTGGGGAAAATGACTCAGATGGCGAGGAGGCTCGGGAAGGCACGCCTCGGGATCGCAGCGACTCCAGGAGCAAGGCTTCCCAGCCAATTGCGACGAAGGAGGTCAAAAGCGGCCGGATTCAACATGGCGGCACTCGACCGATCTTGAAGAAGAAGACGTCGCCCGACCTCGGTGATACACCAGAAGCCAAGCCAACACACAAGTTGGCTCAACAGAGCAACGCGATTCCAGAGGACTAAGATTTGGGGAGAAAGACTCACCAGAACGCTACAACGGCTTGCGGACCTCAGCCATCGAAGGTGGGGACGAAGGAGTGGCTGCTAGCGATTCCGTGCACCCTAAGGGCTGGGGCTGGCAAAAATGGGTGCGGCGTGCAGAGAGGAACTCAGCGGTGCGGTCGCGGGCCCAAGGACGGCACCAAGGCGGCGGCGCTGCCTTCGACTTGCGCTCCGGCCGAAACAAGGAAAGGGGCGGTGATGGCGAGAATGTGCGAATGAGATCGAGTGGACAGGTCCAAGGGGTATATGAAGCCCCGACGATGACCCTCAGATGGACGCGCGTGCACGAGGTGGTGGCCGGTGTCGCCGTGGCGTGCATGTACACAGCCAGCGCTCGCGCCCGAAGCGGTGGGAGGTAGGAGACGGCACCGACAGGTGGGGCCGGAGCGTCAGCGATAGTGGAGGGGTGACGCGGTGCGGCTGGGCCAGCGCGGGGAAAGTGGCTCGCATCAAAACAGTAGGGATGGCCCGGTCGCTCCAACAGCGAAAACAGAATTTGAATTTTGGTTTGACCGAACCCACACCAGTTTGACCAGGTCGTTTGGAGTAGAAATAAAATTCCAAAAATTATGAAAATTTTTGTGGGTACTCTCAGGTTCAACTAGTACTTAAGAAAATTGGTTTTGGTCACTGTTCATTTCCCATTTGTCATATTTAAATCATTCTTTAAATCTGCATTAGCAACCTACCTAGCATTTTAATGCGGTCAAGTTAACTCCCAAAAATTTGTGAAAATGTATATTAATTCATGATAATTAATATAGTATTTTACAAAATTATTTCCAGAAACTTTTGTACACATATATTTCCTAATTTAATTTGAACTTGATTTTTAATGACGATATGTTCAAATTTTTAATATAATTTTTAAGTTTCAACAAAAGTTTTTGAAATTCCACACTTTTATACATTTTAAACACAAACAAAAATTCAGGATGTTACAAACAAGCCCGCACCAGATATGCTCACAAGACTTGCATGCACTTCACACACACACACACACACACACACACACGCATCGAATCAAGACCTTTGCTCGGCTCGGAGCGGCGTGTGAGCGTGTTGGTTCTCCCCAATTCCACAAGGGGGCTACCACGTTCCAACTTATAAAATAGTGTAACTCCCCTTCAACTCTCCATGTGCGACTAAACAGTTTTAGCATGTGCACATGGGCCTTTGAGATTTTCCAAGAATTAATTATAATTAAAATTTGGGCCAAGCTCGTATTTATTCCAACACCTGCATCTATCATAGTTCAATCCAATTAAGTTGAATTTTGGTTTTTTAGTTGAAGAATGTTTAAATAAAATTGACATATTTTCTTGTCAATCAGACAAGATATATACCCCACCCCTGCTTGCTAGTTTGGCATCCTAATTTTCAATTTCCAATTTCCAAAAAAAAAACATGATGAAATAGTTAGTAATCCCCAAATTGAGCACTTCTGCCTGACTGGTACTCACCTAACGAAACAAAGACATGAGCCCGGAACTAGCAACGTCGCAAAAGTTGCTACACCTCAACCTTGCCTACACAAATAACTACGTCTCGTTTGGCCTTTTGCCTTCACAAGGGGATTTATAGAATGCAGACGAGCACGTCAACACAACAGATCAAGACACTAGTATAGGGCCGGTGAGGAAACAGATTATCGGAGCCCCATATCCAGAACTGAAGCAATGAAACATCACAGGAGTAGGCCACAAACTGACGAGTAAACAATCACCTCACACCAGAACAAGTCTTCTCGAATGAGGATAATGTAGCATACGATTGCATACTGACATTGCTAACAAGAAACTGATTGCATACATCAATAAAACATGACATTGAGGCCCTTGCTTCCATTCATATCCATACAACAAAATCTTAGTTCATACATTTCTAAAATTAAAAGAACAAAGCTTCAATATGACAACAGAACAAGCTTCACATTCAGCATGTCATCTAGACTTATAGACTGCTTAGCCACCTTGGATATCATCTGGACAATAAATTTCAATAGAACTAAAAGCTTTGTGTACCATGCCACCGATAATGCTAAGTAAACTATGTCAATTTGCTATTTAGAATTTTAGACTACTTAGAATAAGGAGCTTGCTTAGTGAATTTTGTTATTTGTATTAGAACTTTTCATGTGTCTTTAAATCACATCTTTGCTTAAAAATAGGAAGGAGATCCAATATTTGTGAGGGTTTGATTGTGTTGGGCAGAGGGTCCCCGTACTACCTCGAGCAGACAATAACCTCAGCGAGGTATGACATATCGGGGAATCCACCCCGGACGAGGTCCAAAGACCAACCTCTGCAAGGTGTGACACATGAGGGGATCCACCACAGACAAGGTCCGGGGACCAACCTCGGCGGGGAGTCACACATCGGGTGATCCACCCCGGACCCGGTCTGGGGTAGCCACATAGCGAAGTCCCTTCGACATCCACATGGACGGAAGGTCGACAATGTCATGTATCTCGGACGTGGCGAGACCCACTTGATGCGATAGACGGAAGTACTCCTGAAGCAAGCTAAGCCCCGAGGGCAACGATGTAACTTTAGTCATCTCGCCTCTATAAATAGAACCTCTTGTAAATGGGGAGGTAAAGGCTATTTTGTAACTTCTACCATACATATGCAAGTACATCAATACGACTTGTTGTGCTTAATTCTAATTGAGGTCCCCTTCGCATCCTCAATGGTCGACGCATCTGACTGGCGGTGCCAAAGTTTACTGTCCGATCTTGTATCGATGACAGTTGACACTGTCCGTGAGGACCATAACAAGAAGCTATAAGTTCACGATGCACCTTGGCCTTGTCCCACCTCGGACCGGGTATGGGTTCACCTCGATCTCTACCTATCCCGGACCTATTCCGGGTGGGCACCCCTCCCAGGCATGCACCTGGGCTTGCACCGGTCTATCGCACTGGTTATCGACATAGTCACGTTTGATAGCCTCGCCTCGGTGTGGCGCGACTCGCCCTCAATGGTTTTGCCTTAACTAAACATCGCTTCACTTCAACTGTGTCTCCTCAGCTTGGGGCTCTTCCTAACGTGACGAATTCACCTCAGCGAGCTCCAACACATCGTAATAGCTCGACCCTGATGTGGTTCAATTCGGTTTCGACGGCGTAGCCTCGGCCGAATCTCGTTTTTGTCTCGATGCGTCTCCTCGACCGCTTGACGCGTGGCCGAGCTCACATGGGTCCGCGTCCGAGCCCACCTGGGTAGCCTTACAGCAACTTACGGGCAATTGACACACTCATATGCTATTCAATTCTTGGGCATGCAGGGTCCAAGCCAAGTTATTTCTTGTCTTTTTCCTTTCTTTCATCGAGGTCGAGCAACAAGTCGTTGAAGAATTCACATGGGGGCTTGCAGCCATGTGCACTGGGGTCAAAACACAACGCAGGCCCATGGTTGCCAGTTGCTTCTCTCGTGCAAACCGCTGGATAAGAAAATTTATGGGCTGGTCCTGGAGTCTGGAAGCTCTCGACGGAGCCCACACCGCGTCTTCCTCCCGGCAGCGACCGTCCGCATCCCTACTCCAGACGGCGGCGCCCGCACCCCTCCTTTGGGCGGCGGCGCCCGCGCAGCCGCGTATTCCTCGCCCCAGCGGCCTCCCGCGCCCCTCCTCCCAGTGGCGGCGCCCGCACGGCCGCGTCTTCCTCCCGGCAACGGCCTCCCGCGCCCCTTCTGAGGACCCTGAAATATTGGAAGTTTATATTGAATTAACAATCATACCAAAAGCATAATTCTTAATCAAGAACAACCGATTCTTAATTAAAAATTATACTAGAAGCATAATTCTTAACAAGGTACAAATCCAATATTCAAGTTCCCGGATATATATCACGCAATAGTTCCCAGAATTAGTGACTACTGCACATACATCCTTATACAACATTGCATCACACATACAAGGCATACATTACATAATTATACACATTATATTACAACTCAGTTTGGTTATACAATATCAAGTGACCTTGGGTCACTACAAAAGTTAACAGCGGAAGACAGAATTAAACAGCAAAAGACCACCAATGGCCCCATCACCCTCATGCTATTGAGTGGAGATTAGAACTAGCTTCACTCGTTAGCGTCATCCTGGTCGGCGCTAACGGGCATCTCATACAAATAATCATCCTCACCTGCAACAAGAGGTTATAAAACCTGAGTACATAAGGTACTCACAAGACTTACACAAACTATTTAAAAGAAAGTGTTTGAGAGATCCTATACAAGGATTAGAATTTGTATATGCATAAGGTTAACAACAGGAAGGTTACAATGGTTTCAATTTTTGCGTAAAGCAGTACATCTTAAGCCCACACTTGCTAAGTTTTGAGAAAGCAATTTTGATAAACCAATTTGGACTAAAACAGTAAGTAAAAGAGAGCATAATCATAAACAATAACCACATTTAAGTGGCTGTCCATTAATCACAAAAACATTGTATAAATATGTCTCATACCGAAATAGCATAGATACAAAGTTTCATTTCAAAGTCTATACAAAGATCTATTCAACTCAAGCGTTGTCTGTAACCGTGAACGTGGCTATTCGTATAGTTTTGAACCCTGCAGGGGTGTACATCTTTACCCACACGACTTAGCTAGCCCGTAAGCCATCTAGAATAATAGCACACTGCCTTTGGTATACCGGCCGGGTAAACTAAGATTAGGTGTTTTTCAACAAGTTAACACTATTGATCTGGAATACCCATGTGTGATTGATCCCGCTTAGTTCAAGTTACTAATAGAACCTGCCAACCGGGGGCCCACATGTTGTGCCGGGAATGCCGATTCGAAAAATAGAAATTAAATGACAGAAAGTAGAGCTGTGCTAGCTGCACATATTAATTCGCAATCAGAGCCCTTAAGGTACGTACATGTGATGGAACGCATGCACGTCCTCACCCTCTTAAGAACATATGATACAGATATAAGATCAAACACATATGTCCTTACTTTCCTATTTTTCCAACTCAATAGCATTAACCTTTTACTTAACTAAACAGCGCCCATACACTGCTTGTGGAAGTACGTTGGGGCTTGAATCGTTCAGTCAATGTCCAGTCCTTAATCAATCCAGACAAGACAACCACATTTCCCAGTCTCGTGCACGAAGGCACCAGCACTAACATCCACTTGTCCAGATTTAAATCAGTGTAAACAAAATTTACTTTCATTTTAGATTTACATAGACTGAACAAAGAATCAGAATAAATGAAATTCATTTAATGTTTCCAAGTTTGGCAAAATAAACTTGACAACGCTACAGACTGCATGGCTAAGCAATCCCTGGCATAAGTAGTTTAGTATAGAAACACTACCTTAAGTTTGAGTGTATGATTTGATTAAAGGTAACTCTCAAGTGTTAGGTGGCAACTAACTATTGACATATCACAAATAAATTTTTAGAAAACTAGCATGCAACAGTGTCACTGTTTTTATAAATCTACAGTACAAAAAAATTGGGATCAACATGGTGCAAAGAGGATGCTTGTCTTGATAATAATAAACCTCTTGTTCAGGTTCTTGTTGCTCAGTAATAGTTTCAACCACTTCAGAAGAACCAGAATCTAGAACACAAAAGTCCAATGAATAGCAAGAAAGTGGCAGAGAGCATAATGCAGAAAAGAGTGCATGATCAATAGCTCAATGCATATTTAACAACATGCTTAAGTTACTTCCAGCTTAAGTAAGAATAATAACCCATTTTTAATACCTTTTGATACTATTTGACAAGATTAGGGTTTAGTATAGCATTGCGGTTTGATTTTGAACTCAAGCGGGATAGATTAAGTAAAGCTGTCGATTTGCATACATTGAAAACAAAATTTCTTTGTTCAAGTTTCAACTAAGTTATTAGGGATAGAAACCTAACTTATCACTCATAAGCTTTACTAGTAAGAATAGAAGGCTACAACTTGCGTATATATTGCCAACATGGCGGCAAGGAAAGCAGACAAGACCGAATCGAGATTCGGCTAGCTAAAGTTTCGATTTTAGCAAAGTTGAAAGTGGATGATTTCCAATGAATATGGTTCTTGATTTCTACATATCACAAGTTATTAAAGTTAAGGGTCTAATTTATCTTTTATACACTTTACTAGAAGAAATCAAGGGCTAACATCTTGTTGTATCTTGTTGGCATGGCCAACAATAGCGACAAGTCAAGAATTGAACTTGAGTTTGGACTTTAGCCAAAAAAAACTAAAGCTCGGATGATTGCAAAGGAAAGTTTGCTGCTTATTATACTATGAAAAAGAGTATTTTTATTAAATCACAGCTAAATGAGTAATGTTTAAAGTCTAACTCATCACTTACCATCGATTAACATTCACTATCAAATTTTGATTAAAAGCTGGACTACTGATTTTCAAATTTGAAACCAACAGACAGATTTTAGAAGAATGGTTTGCTAATTCTAAACACTCACAAATAAAGTGCTATGCTTAAGTTTAGAGTATTCTCAACTAGATTAGGAAGTGAACTCATCATTTCATGGCACTAAGTGATAAGAATTAATGAAGTTCTTGTGTACACTTGCTAGTTTACTAGAAAATGGACAGGGCACTGTCGGATGCTATAGGCAGTTAGAGAATTTGAAGTTTCTTTGTTTTATTATGTTTTGAATAAGATGATATTTTTGCTTAAGTTGTAGTCAAACAAATAAAACTAAAAGTTTACAATTCCTTAATCTTTAGTTAATACTAATTATCAAAATGAGGTTTCAATCGGAACTATAGTTTTGATTTTGCAACCGAGGATAGGACAGATTTATAAAAGAATTGCTTATTGATCTATACATACACAAGTAACTACTTTGCTTAAGCTTAGAGTATTCTTAACTAATACAGTGATCCAACTTATCCTTTAATCACTAAGTGACAAGAATTAAGAGAGGAAGGCGGCTACCTTTTGTCGGTTTGACCAACAAAAAAAACAAACAAAGAGGCAATTCTGATTTGGTTGATTTGGGAAATACTCTAAGCAAAGATTTTAGATTGGAGTTAAAGTGAGTGGAGAGTAGATAATACCTAGACCAACCCTTGCTAACCCTAATCGACCAAATTATCAGTAAAAGAACAAGCTATAGCTTTTGTCAGTTCAACCAACAGAAACGACATAAAAGGTTTTTGAACCTAATTTGATTTAGAAACATAATCCACAGAACTAACCTTTGCTTATGTTATTAGGGTTTAGTTAGAACCTAAATAAGCTGATAAGATAACATGAGAAACCCTAAATCTTGAAAACGATATGAAAGACCGAAAAGTTATAAAAACAAATTTTCAGTTTAAAGATGATTCGTGTAACACCCTGACCCAAAATCTGCTCAATGCCCAGCCCACCGTGGGGGCGGACCCGCGTACACATAGCACCTCACTTACACTTTCGTCCTCGCTTCGTGTAAAAGGGTTAACCCGGAGGTGCTACGTTTGGATCCAACAGGCATTATATACTACTACAACTCACTTGAGACAAGCAATGTGGGAGTAATCCCACCACACAACTCCTCATGGGCTCCTCATGGGCCACATGCGCCACGCTTCTGAGTGCGGGTATTACATTCACCCCCTTAAGGGTGGCGCCGGCGAGATACCGCATCTGTGGCAAATGCCCGAACCACCCCTCGGTACACGTCCGTGCGCCCGGTCTGCAGCACATATGCCATGCCATGTGTCCACTCCGGGCCCACATGCGCCATGCGCCATATGCCCGCGCCCCTGTCCCGCACGCGCCCGTGCAGGGAAGGTTGATGCTCTGATACCATCTGTAACACCCTGACCCAAAATCCGCTCAATGCCCAACCCACCGTGGGGGCGGACCCGCGTACACATAGCACCTCACTTACACTTTCGTCCTCGCTTCGTGTAAAAGGGTTAACCCGGAGGTGCTACGTTTGGATCCAACAGGCATTATATACTACTACAACTCACTTGAGACAAGCAATGTGGGAGTAATCCCACCACACAACTCCTCATGGGCTCCTCATGGGCCACATGCGCCACGCTACGAGTAGGCCGGGGTATTACATTCGTATTAGAAGAAGTTTCAGAAGGAGCTAATGGGAAAATCTGAATCGGCGGGGGGTTTTCAGTGATCTTTCGACAACCTGGGCCTAGGCCGTAGCCCAGGAGGGGCCAACCAAGGGGGGGTTTTTTCCTCATCCCCAAACCCTAGCCTATCCCCTCTCTCTCCCCACTCCCCTCCCCAAGCCGCCACCCCCTCCTCCCCGTCTCCAACCGGCCGCCACCCTCCTCCCTGTCGTACGCCAGACTTGTTCGTCAGATTTGGGTAAGTTCCGTACGTTTTCTGATCTTCCCACCTCTTAGAAAGTTGTAGCCCTTGATCTTATCTTTCTTTAGGCACCGAGATCATTTGATTTGGAGTTACGGTTTAGGAGATATGGTAGTTTTACCGCGACTGTCCTGGACAGCTGATGTGTTTTGACAGATTTTCTTGTCGGTCCATTATGAATTACTTAGAGGCCGAATCTCGGGTTTTCGTATTCTAGAGTTATGTTCCTGGTTTCCTTAGCTTTCTTTTGGCACCGAGATCACGAGATTCCACCCTGTGGTTTAGGAGATATGAATTTTGTAACCGCACACTACTCTGTCTGTCAGAGATTTTGGAGACTGTCGGTTGCTCGTCGGTTTTGATTTAGTTACAGTCAGATTCAGAACTCCCACCCAAATAGGTTATTGTAGCCCTTTAAATTATATTTCCAAGTTGATAAAGATCACCTCCATTGGATCAGTAGAATAAAAGTTAAGTCATTTTCTTTACCACTGTTCTGAAATCTGGGCAGATATCTGTTAGTGTTTTCAACTGTTGTTTAGGCCACTGTTTTGGCCGAATCAAAGGATTCCACCAACTAGAGTTTCGTAGCCTGTTACTTTAAGAGTATTTGAGCACTGGTTTCAAGTAATTCGGAGTTACGGATATTTAATTAAGATTTTTCTCGTACTGCTGATCAGAAGGGCCGATATTGGCTGATTAGTTAATTCGTCATTTTGAGTTTTTGGTTATGTTGATTAGATAGAGGGTTATGGTAAAACGCTTGTAGCCACGTCATGACTTATTTTTCTTATTTCGAATAAATATTTGTGTAGGCGGTGGGGCAGGGAGTGGAGAAATTCCGTCGTTGCCTCCTAACTCGTCACAGCGCGGAAGGCAAGTACATGGTAGAGTGGTGAACAATGGGTTGTTCACCATGATCATTGTTGTTACTTATCATGCTATTTATTATGCTTTTGTTCAGCTTATTCTTATACATGATATTGATGACCTTGAGTGAATGAGATTATAATATTGAGATAATGAGGAGGAGATATTGAGTTAATGAGATGGACTATGTTGATGAATAAATAAAGATGTCGTATCATTTACATTCATCATAACAGGGATTGCATGAGCCAGGTCGGTGAGAAAGTCATGTAACTATTCCGGTGAGGTCGGTGAGAAAGATACATGACTAGTCCGGAGAGCTCTAGATAAAATCCTACTTTGGTGGGGACTTCACGGGAGTGAAGGATAGAGTGTGTCATCGACGGGTGAACACTCCGCTATACCGATATCAGCTGATGAGATGCATATGAGCATGAGCATGTTGGTACATTGCATATCTAAGTAAATTTTTAAATTGTGCAACTTTACCTATATGGAATGTGGCTTGTTTGTTTGAGAATGACAATGGCATTTACTAAATGGATGATGATGATAACTTTGATTATGGTTAATAAACTATTGTTTATGGCTTTATTATGTATTCTTGAGTCTTGGACTCATTCTTGCTCTATTGTTGTTTTTAGGTGACCAGTGATGACGTTTTACTCGGGAAGGGCTAGCGCACTTGGAATCATGCACTTCACCCAATTATTTGATTCATTGGATATGAGAAACTTTTAGAATAACATGAATATTTATATCTAGGACATGATGGTATTGAATAACCATAGATGCTTGGTTTATGTTAATCTTGGTTTATTATTTTGCTATGCTCCTAGGTCTAATTTATTTATGATTTTCATAGTGTTATGCTTGTATTAATGCGACCCGTGGATGGGTTTTAATGTTGTTATGCTTGCTGAAATTTCACAGTGTGTTGATGTATAATAGATGATAAGAGTAGTTTGGTGGCATTCGGAGTTGGTGTTGAAATTTGAGGGTGTTACTGATTGGTATCAGAGCGGGCTTCAGGTCCGTGGTGAATAGATTAATAACTTAGTCAACCTAAAATTGCTAAAACTTATTTTAGGACTTGTAAAATAAACCCAAATTTGATAATGGTTAATTAACTTAAAATTTTGACACCTTTGGTGCATGATGGGATGGGAATGGGATGAGCATCGCATTTACGCTTCCGTTATGTTGTATTGATGATTTATGTTATGAATTGGTTCTGATTACTTATGATTTGATTATGTGATTGCTATGGGTCATGATAGTCGAGAGGTAGAGATTGTGGTTGTGGCCATAGGCATGGCCAAGTTATATCACCGTTTGTTGTATGATAGTGGGGAAGTGTTTACATCGGGTAACTTAGTTACAGGTGTTGAGGATATGTTTCTTTAGAAAAGTTATTTTTTTCCTTGAGTTTGAATTTGATTATTCCTGTTATAGTTGCGGTTGATGAATTTTCTTGGTTTAGTATTTACAATGCATTTGATGTATTTTCATTGGTCTTTGTTGGTTCTATTAAGTTATTATTTATTTTCCTGACTGTTGATCTGTTGTTGTTTCTTGTTAACGTCGTTAATTTGCAAAGTTGATCTTTTCACGAGAGATCTGCCTTTCTTGTTGGAAAAAAATGACTCATTTGTTAGCTTGGTATTTTGGATAACGAAAGTTTTCTTTTTCAAGTCCTTTAACATGTGGAAGCTTTGACCCAATGTGTTTCTTTTGGGTATTTTGAGTATTGAAGTTGAATGCTTCTCTGTTATAAAAGAAAATATTAAAACCCTTTAGCGATGTCTTGTTGTGGTTAAGTTAAAGGTTGTAATTAAATAAATTAATGGTTATGGTATGGGTTATCAAGTTGGGTCTGTAGTGTGGTGTATAATCAATCTTAACCAAGAACCTTGGAAGGAAAGTTGATTAACTTGATGGTGTCATGTGGTAGTTCTTGATGAACTATGATTAGTAGTATGGCTATACCTAATTGGATTAAAAGGAGTTATTAAGAATTGTAGAACATTGATGACTGGTATAATCATTAAAATTATTTAGTTTTGCTAAACTTATTGGATTAGTTGGTCTCAGTGGATTAATCTTACTGTGTGGGAAGGAAAAGTTGGGGAGATGCTAGATTATTACCATAGTGGATATTAATCTTGGAGTTATCTTATCTGTAGATACTAGATGATTTTATATTATGGAAGGAGTTTCTAGATAGTTATTTTAACTAGAATAATTGGACGAATTTGGTTGCAGAGTTGTTGAGACTTTTTGATCGATGGAAGGCTATGATTTTGGAAGTTTTGTCGGGATTTTGCACCGAAATATGAATATGAGGATGGACAGTTGAACATGTATTGGTGATTGTTCATGTGATTTTAAAAGGAAAGTAGGTAGCATCTAGATTTCTTGATGAAGCCAGTTGATAGCAACTTGATGGTTGGAGTGCAACAATTGTGTGTTGACGTTTGGTGTTGAGCATCTATAAGAGTTGAACTGTGGGATTTAATTGGTGGCCTATGCTTTCATGATAGTGGAATTGTCAGACGATAGCATGTCCATAATGAAAGTGTTTTGGTATAACATTTTGATTTGTGTAGTAGATCTCTGCTAAAATAAAGTTGTTGTTGTAATAGTTTGTAAGCTTTTGGTGGACTCTCGATTTGAGGACGAGATGATAAAGTAGTATGAAACAATTTGGTGAGTTTTTAGAGAGCTGTACAATGGAAGGGTAGACTATGATGAATTTTCATTAACAGTGTATTATTCTGGATGTTAGTAAGATTATCAGCAATAGATTGGTAGTGTGTTGTCGATTCTTATAGAAATAAGGTAATTTGATCGTCACTCGTGGTATCGCTCAAATGAAAATTTTCAAGTTTTGCATCCGTGATCTTTTGTAGTTCATGATTTATGTAGTAGCTGGGATTGGATTGAGCAAGTGGCTTGTTGGAAAGCTTTATTGGTTCTTAAGTGATTCATGTGATTTGGTCTTACAACTTTTCTTGTTTGAGTGGGCAACGTGACGTTATAATAAAAAAGAATTACTTTCTTTGTTAAAGAAAGAGTGAAGTAGAAGTATTCGAGATCGAAGTAAAGTTTTGTAACTCGCAGTTTACTTGAAGTGTGCCTAAACTTTCTATTTTTGCCCCATAGGAGTTTCTCGATTTTCAAAAGTGGTGCTTTGTTTTATTTGAGATTTCATATTCTCTTTTTGTGGGACTTGTGCCCTCAATCGTGGTCTCCGCTTTTGCTTTTCCGAGATCCTTGTTATTTTTCTATTTCTCTCGGTCTTATGTTTGTTGCGAAAAGAAAATATTTTTTTTCCGGGTGCTAAAAAAAACATCTTATTTGCCACTTCATCAATTTGTTTTACAAAACCTTATGGGGTATACAGTGGCATCCGGTTAGTAGTGGTCAAGTATATGTTGATGTGAGACCTGATGTTGTAAGTTATTTCAAGAGCATTGGAGGAAGAATTGATTTTGTGATATAAATCTTGTAGAGAATTGGATCCAAAAGGAATGATGGTCGTTGAGGTAAAACTGATTATGTTGTTACAACTAGTAAAACCAATAGTGAATTGTAATTCAAGAACCCTTGTTCATGTCGGTGGAATATTGAAATATTCAAAAGTTTGAAACTTGGTCAATTAGTTAGAGTCTTGCGAATGTGTATGTTGCGGTCGTGTGGGTGAAGTGGAATAGTGTGGTTTAGTGGGTTCAAGTTTGGTGAAGCTAATCACATTAGGCAGTTACTTGATTAGTGAGGAATGTTGATATTAATGATTGAGGATATTGTTTGGATTCCAGGAATTTTAGTTATCCGATCAAAGAATTTCCTATCAAGTATACCAAAAGTTCATTGTAAGAGTCTTAGAGGTTGAATCTGGGCTTTATATTTTTATGCTAGAACTTTGGTCACACAATGAGTGTGTGTAAAGAAAGTGGAATAATAGAGTTTCCTGAGCAGTGGAATGATCATTGATAGAACATTTCTGATGTAGTACATGAGCGTGTGTACTGAGGATTCCGAGTTGTTCTTGAAAATTAGAGGTAATGTGATTGTGTGGGATCTATTTTGTGGCGCTTTGGGTGCCTTCAATCAAATTAATGTTGATTAGTAGAATGAGATGCCTAGAGTAATTGGAGGATTCAATGGAGCCTTTTCACAATGGTGTTAATGATGTATTTCAGTTTGAGCATAATTTGAGGATGCTCAATTAAAAGGTTTAAGCTCATGTGGTATGCGATGAATTCGAATTCCAAGGTTCGAGAGAAGTCTTACTCCTAAAAGAGAAACTGAGGAAAAAGATGCTTCCTCGGTTAGTGAAGCGTTTTCCTGATTTCGTTTGAGTTATGTGTTGTTGACTGTTGTTTTCCGCAATTTGAGTTGGCGTTGTGTTGGCATGTCTGATTCATTTTAATTCAGACAAACCAAAAGAAGTATTTGAGTTGGGTATTCGAGTGGTTTCTTCTTTGGCTGTCGTGGTGTTCATTCGTAAACTGCCTATTTAGAAAATGGATTTGTTTTCGTGTTGAAATGTCAAATTTTGGGATTTAACCTTTTTGGTGGAGAGTTAGCATTGCGTGGATGCGATGAGGACTCTCTAGTTCCAGTTGGATTCTCTTGGTTTCCGAAAATTTCAGAAATTTGGAAGTTGGCATATCGCGTTGACCGTCTTGGGTCATTATCGGCACGCATCGTTTGGTGCCTTTCGAGTGTTAAGTGAGTGGCGAGCAATTCCAAGCTTGGGATATCGTTATTTCATTCGATTGCGATTTCTTTCGGGAAGATCGGTGAGTAGATTCGGGGTCGAATCCTGTTTAAGGGGGGTAGAATGTAATACCCCAAAAGTAAATCGGCGTATTAGAAGAAGTTTCAGAAGGAGCTAATGGGAAAATCTGAATCGGCGGGGGGTTTTCAGCGATCTTCCGACAACCTAGGCCTAGGCCGCAGCCCAGGAGGGGCCAACCAAGGGGGGTTTTTTTCCTCATCCCCAAACCCTAGCCTATCCCCTCTCTCCCACTCCCCTCCCCAAGCCGCCACCCCCTCCTCCCCCTCTCCAACCGGCCGCCACCCTCCTCCCTGTCGTACGCCAGACTTGTTCGTCAGATTTGGGTAAGTTCCGTACGTTTTCTGATCTTCCCACCTCTTAGAAAGTTGTAGCCCTTGATCTTAGCTTTCTTTAGGCACTGAGATCATTTGATTTGGAGTTACGGTTTAGGAGATATGGTAGTTTTACCGCGACTGTCCTGGACAGCTGATGTGTTTTGACAGATTTTCTTGTCGGTCCATTATGAATTACTTAGAGGCCGAATCTCGGGTTTTCGTATCCTAGAGTTATGTTCCTGGTTTCCTTAGCTTTCTTTTGGCACCGAGATCACGAGATTCCACCCTGTGGTTTAGGAGATATGAATTTTGTAACCGCACACTACTCTGTCTGTCAGAGATTTTGGAGACTGTCGGTTGCTCGTCGGTTTTGATCTAGTTACAGTCAGATTCAGAACTCCCACCCAAATAGGTTATTGTAGCCCTTTAAATTATATTTCCAAGTTGATAAAGATCACCTCCATTGGATCAGTAGAATAAAAGTTAAGTCATTTTCTTTACCACTGTTCTGAAATCTGGGTAGATATCTATTAGTGTTTTCAACTGTTGTTTAGGCCACTGTTTTGGCCGAATTAAAGGATTCCACCAACTAGAGTTTCGTAGCCTGTTACTTTAAGAGTATTTGAGCACTGGTTTCAAGTAATTCGGAGTTACGGATATTTAATTAAGATTTTTCTCGTACTGCTGATCGGAAGGGCGATATTGGTGATTAGTTAATTCGTCATTTTGAGTTTTTAGTTATGTTGATTAGATAGAGGGTTATGGTAAAACGCTTGTAGCCACGTCATGACTTATTTTTCTTATTTCGAATAAATATTTGTGTAGGCGGTGGGGCAGGGAGTGGAGAAATTCCGTCGTTGCCTCCTAACTCGTCCACAATAGCGGAAGGCAAGTACATGGTAGAGTGGTGAACAATGGGTTGTTCACCATGATCATTGTTGTTACTTATCATGCTATTTATTATACTTTTGTTCAGCTTATTCTTATACATGATATTGATGACCTTGAGTGAATGAGATTATAATATTGAGATAATGAGGAGGAGATATTGAGTTAATGAGATGGACTATGTTGATGAATAAATAAAGATGTCGCATCATTTACATTCATCATAACAGGGATTGCATGAGCCAGGTCGGTGAGAAAGTCATGTAACTATTCCGGTGAGGTCGGTGAGAAAGATACATGACTAGTCCAGAGAGCTCTAGATAAAATCCTATTTTGGTGGGGACTTCACGGGAGTGAAGGATAGAGTGTGTCATCGACGGGTGAACACTCCGCTATACCGATATCAGCTGATGAGATGCATATGAGCATGAGCATGTTGGTGCATCGCATATCTAAGTAAATTGTTAAATTGTGCAACTTTACCTATATGGAATGTGGCTTGTTTGTTTGAGAATGACAATGGCATTAACTAAATGGATGATGATGATAACTTTGATTGTGGTTAATAAACTATTGTTTATGGCTTTATTATGTATTTGCTGAGTCTTGGACTCATTCTTGCTCTATTGTTGTTTTTAGGTGACCAGTGATGACGTTTTACTCGGGAAGGGCTAGCGCACTTGGAATCATGCACTTCACCTAATTATTTGATTCATTGGATATGAGAAACTTTTAGAATAACATGAATATTTATATCTAGGACATGATGGTATTGAATAACCATAGATGCTTGGTTTATGTTAATCTTGGTTTATTATTTTGCTATGCTCCTAGGTCTAATTTATTTATGATTGTCATAGTGTTATGCTTGTATTAATGCGACCCGTGGATGGGTTTTAATGTTGTTATGCTTGCTGAAATTTCACAGTGTGTTGATGTATAATAGATGATAAGAGTAGTTTGGTGGCATTCCAGGTTCAGTGTTGGGCTGGGGTGTTACAATTCGAGTATTATTTGCACAAGTGGATGGCTCATGAGAGCTACTGGGGTCCTTAGGGTGTTCAAGGTGATAAGAATTAAGGTCTAAGCTTACCAGCTGGAGTAGAAGAAGATGAAGTCAAGTTCTTCGCCAAAACAGTAAAGATCCAAAGTTCTCTTCTCGGTCTCACCAAGCATGAAATCACCACGTGATGCTCTAAGCGGCTTGGTTCAACAGAGAGCTAACCCTTGTTCAAGCGGGAAGGAAGAAAGAACGTGAGGAGCTTTTTCGGTCAAGAATGGCGAGGGAGCTCAAAAGGCTAGGGTTTAATGGAGGTTGAACCTCCGGGGAAAAAGGAGAGAGTTACGGAGATGGATGCGTGGCGGCTTGATGCTAGGTGGCGGCGAGGAGTCCACAAACTCCCAGTGAAATGCCCCCTTCTCGGTGCTCAGTCGGCTACACTTCTCCCGAGCGAGAGGAGGAAGAGAGAAAGAGGCGTTGCTGCCTGTGCTTCCTTTGCTAGCAAAGACAAAATATCCAACGGCAGCTCCTTGATCGTGACAAAGCACTCGGTGCTCAAATGGAAAATAAAAAGATCAGCCGTCCAAAAGGAAGTGGGTGGTTGGGATCAGATTTTGGCTAGAAAAAGGGGATTTTTTATTGTAATAAAAAAAGGGTATTTTTTTTTATTGTAATCACATATTCAAGTTTCAAAATAAACAGTGATGTTACGAAAAGCATCATATTGATGTTTATTAAAACTGGAAATGTTACACCCCTCCTCCCAGCGACGGCACCTGCCTCTCTCGGTCTCTCCTCCCTGTGGCGGCCGCGTCTCTCCTCCCGGCGCCCACGCGGCCGCGTCTTCTTCCTGGCAACAGGCGCCTGCATTCCTCCTCCCAGCAGCGGCGCGTGCATCCCTCCTCCCGACGGAGGTGCCCGCGTGGCCGCGTCCTCCTCCCAGCAAGTCGGCCAAAGTCTTCCTCCCGGGATATCCTCTGGCTTGGCCTGCCGCTAATGCCACGCGCGCGCCCCGCCCATTCGCTTGGTGCCGTGACCCGACAGCGGAGGTCCTCGACATCGCGCCCGACCGGCTCATGCGCACCCCATAGGATGTCCCACTTAATATCAAGTATTAGGAATTAAAGAATTTGGAGTTTAATAGTTAAAATTTAAAAATTAGAAAGTAAGTGGGCCACCAGGCCCAAAGCCAAGGAGAAAGCTGGCCAAGGCCCAAGGGGGCGGCGCCCCACATAACAGGGCAAGGGGTAGGGGCTGACTGCTCGAACCCTAGCCATCGACCCCTCACACCAGCACCTTGCCATCTGCCGAGCCGCCTGCCTCCAGGCTCCAGCGCCTCCCTGCCGACCCGCTGTGCCTCAGTGTTGCCCTCTCTTGTCGTTGCTTGGCTTGTGTACGTGGCTGCCGCTGCATGCACATGCATATATCGTGCATCCGCAGCTAGCTAATCTTGCTGCCGATAGCTAACATGCCTGCTTGCTTTGCATTTTGCTCTCGGTGGTTGCCTTGATCTGAGAGGGGAGCTATTGTTGCGCGCTGGAGTTTTTAGATAATATAGCACGGTTCCCGTGCTCAATAGCAATTCTAACCATCCCGTTTAATCAAAATCAAAAATTGTTTAAACTTAAAATATTGATTTGTGCAAAAGAACCCTATATGCCCAATTGTTAAAGCTATACATATACATATTTCTCAAGACTTGCGGAGTACTTTATGTACACATATGCTGCACTCAAAATAAATCTTAGAAACCTTCAATGATACCGAGGACGACTAAAACAACTTCGCTTATCGCTTTGATGAAGGACACCCAAAGTATTAGGTTGCGCTCCCGAGTCGAATGCCAGTCGGCAATTTCTTTGAGTCACCACTCATGATTTATCATTTATTATTTCTGCTGATGTAAGACTCAAGGTCTTTTGACCTTTTTGGTAATAAGTGGCCATAAGGCCGGTACTCATTTGTTTATTAATGTTATTTCGTGATTCGACTTGTTATCAATGATGTTTCCACTGTATGCACTAGCTACTGATCATAGGACTGGTGCAGAAATACATGGAGGGTTCGGATTCAGAAATCCGGTCACGATAGAAGCCGCGGAATCGCCCGCGGGCGGCTTCGAGCTTCCGACTTCCGCACGTTTAGACACAAAGTGGTTTCGACCGAAAGCGGCTATGAAAAGCCAACCGTTTGGGATGGCTTTCGGCTTTTTCAGGCGAAAGTCGGAAGCTGAAGCCATCCTAAACAGGGCCTTAAGCTGGTTTCAGCTTTGAAAAAGCTAGAAACATCCCAAACATACTATTTTGGGTGACTTTGGCTTCGTTTTTTCGCTCAGAAAAGCCGAAAGCCTTTCCAAACGGATTATTTTTATCACAGGCTTTTTCCGAAGCTGGAAGCTGCGTATAACATAGGAAAGCTAGAAGCCGAAAGCCATCGAGGCGCAGCTTCCCACGGCTTCCCGAAGCCCCTATTCTGACTTTGCCTATAGAGTTGGGGGTAATCACCCGATTTTTTTGCCATTCAACAAAACCTCCTTCTCCTCCTCGTCGCTGCCCAGCCGAAACCCTAACCTCCCTCCTCCTCCCGAGTACTCCTACCCCGGCACCCACCTCCTCCCTACTGAAGGGTTACGGGTAGGCTATGATAGCACAAAATAAAAATTTACCGCGCAACCAAAGAACCTCCGCAAGTAATATGATCTATGACCAGGTCCTCATCACTTACGATCAGTTCGTATCTCTATACGACCAGGTCGTATTCGGTCACAACCTTTTCGTAACTCTTTACGACTAGGTTTTGACCATTCTGTGATTACGTTCGACCAGTCTACGACCAGTTCATATCTCCATACGACTAGTCCGTAACTTATCGAACTAAGCGACCTACTCATGTATTCTCCCTTTGTCTCACGATATCTGGTTGAACTCCAGGTGAGATGTTGTGTCATCCATGGACTGTTCAATACTTTCTCGATCGAGTGTCGGATAACTTCATGTGATCGACACTTCGACCACTAGTGGCATGGCCATGCACTTTCTTTATCCGATCACCACGAGGGGCCGAGAGACATCTCTCCTGTTATGTTAGGAGGGGCAAATCCCATCTCGACCAGTCACATCCCTCTGCATGTTTCATAGCATACCCGAAATATACCTTTATAACTACCCAGTTACGGAGTAGCGTTTGGCAACCCCTAAGAGAGCTATTACACATGTAGAGAATCATGCTGATCTCAGGTCTAAGGATTATACATCATCATTACTTGAGACCAACTAATGACACATAGATTCATAACAATCTCAATAGTGTCTCTATGATGGGTCTATCCAGCTCCATGTTCTCTAGCATGTGCTCACATTATTGATTCGGTATCCCTATATCTATGACCGGTGAAACATGGTCATCAATCAATATATGTGCTGGTCGTAGAGTCACGGTTGTTCCGACCAGTGACATTCGACCAGGGATACGTTAAGAATGATATCATATAAGTTAATGAGTTTCACCAACAAGTCACATACTCATTGATCTATAACTGATGATTCATTCAAGGAATATGATAATATATTATCTAATATCATGAACATAAGGAAGTATAATCATATTTATGATTGCCTCTAGGGCATATTTCCAACACCTACTACTCCCCCGCCACCGTCCTCTCCCCTCCCCCAACACTGGCGCCTCCTCCCTCACCCGCGTAGATGCCACTACCCACCTCCCTCCCCCAGCGCGTGGGATTTTTTAGCTAATATAGCACGGTTCCCGTGCTTAATAGCAATTCTAACCATCTCTTTTAATCAAAACTGAAAATTACACTGCATAGCTGCGCGGACGCTCCAAGTGTCCTAGTCCCTAGGGGCATAGCGACAGCTAAGTCCGGCCCCGGGAGCACAGTGGTGCATTCGGATATTTTTTTTTTACTTTGGTCCAACAGTGTTTTTATTTATAGTATTTGAACACTATTTGCACTATTTGAAATACCATTTAAACACTGTTTAACCCTCTAAAAAAGTCAAAGCACTTTATTTCTTTTTATTTTTTCTTCCTGTTTTTTACGTCGCACTTGCAGCTTCAAATATATTATCATATGTATCACAAAAAAAATCTACAAATTTTTTCACACGAAATCATGACGCAGCACAGCACACGCAATGTCAAACTTGGGTGTCAACCATCGCCACCCTTCGCTGCCCTCGGTGGCTCGGTGAGTCGATGGATCGTGGTGGTCTGGTGTCCTTGCTAGTAGGATTAGATTGTCGTCTACTTGCTCGCGTCGCCGTCGTAGTCTCACTCTCGCACATTCGCACACGAGTTGAATGGTATTATTACAATATTATATGATCTGCATGCCAAGTATTTACCTCGGTTGGTTCATAGATAAACTTATCTAGCCTATGGTACAGTATAGGATTATCCTCAGTGTTTCAAATAGTGTCAAAAACTGATGCGGATACGTACACATACACGCTTATTACTTTTCTGTTAAAAATATTGTTTGACTGGAAAGATTTATTAATGTAGGATAAGATACGACAACCAGAGGGGGTGAATGATTGTAGTACCTTCTTTTCGAATTACCGAAGAGGATCTGCGTCGGATTTAACCGACAACTGGATACACCATACTCGTACGAGATGTCTCCTCGTCGCCATGGTCCAAACTGCTCTGATCTGCTCTGCCAATCGATACTATTGTCGACAATCGGGTGAACAGCATAGCACGCGATCGAAGAAGGTGAAGTCGACCTGGTCGAAGGAGTTTCGATCACCTAGTTGAAAAGGAATCGACTATCAGATTTCTTTCATCCTCCGACTTGGGAGAGTCACGCACTGCAAGGAACAAGAACAAAATCGAAGATGATGAACAAGAACAAGTCGAACACAATGCCTAGAAGCACACGCCGCTAGTGATGACTAATTTCTTGAAATAGATCTAATCTGTTATTTCTGAATCATATTATGTGGCTACGAAGTACCCTCACAGCACCCCTCAAACCCTAGCACGAAAACACCAAAAGCTTTCTACCGAATATCCATCACCGACAACGTCGTGTAACTCTTAACCTCTTCCGGCTTTTATATGCTAGATCCCTAAACCGTGTCCTTATCAACACAGACTAACAATCATATCTCTTCCGAAAATCAAGGGACCCAAAACCCTCTGTAGGACCGGAAAGGCGACTAAAGGGGGGGGGGGGTGAATAGACGCTTTCTTAATTTTCGCCTTTATCAAATTCAACACGAACCTTTCTTCAATAGCTATAAGAGCTAAGAAGAGTAGTAAATGCACAGAGGAAGCCTTGTGCTGAATTCGATCAACCCCTTAAGCAACCAACAATAAAAATAGAGATTTAACTCACTGGGGTGGTCAGACCGGTGTTGAATCGATCGACACTCGGCGGTCGAGCCGGTGTTCAAGCGGCGGTCGATTGCTGGTGATCGATCACAGTGTAAAATCGGTCTGACCGATTTAGTCCAGAACCACTGCAGGCCACATAAAATCAAAATAAAAATTGGTCTAACTTTTGATTTAACCGATGAAACTTGACCAAACTTGGAGCACACCTCCCTAAGGATATCTGTAACCTATTCCTAACAACGATCATCCAGATCCACATCAATGCATCGACATTTTTAGGTTTTACCAAGGGAGAGTTCAAAACCTAGCAAAATAAAAAACTTGATCGAAATCTTGCTTGTGGGGGATTGATGATCTAGATGATTCTAGGAGTATTCCCACACATCATAGCAAGGTAAAAGAGGTCACGAGACCAGCCAAAAACAACCGGATCAAGGAAGCACCACATTCATCAAAAGAGAGAAGCAAAAGCAAGAGACCTCATCCTTGAACACACATCCATAGATTGATTTAAGATGTTGCTTGATAAAGCCACTCCCTCAAGGAGGATAAGAGCTCAATCCAAGTGCATACACACAAATCTCCTCTCTAATACTTAGCCTCTCCTCTCCTCTCCAAACCCTAACCCTAACTAGGGTTTTTCCAAAAGAAGTGCTTGGGGGCTCATTTCCAACTCCCCTTCTATTTATAGTGAGGCCTAGGGTTTTGGAGAGTTCACTTAATGGGCTCCTGTTAAGTCCCAAAACACACGGAACACAAACACACATATTACAGTTGAAGCAATCGCCTGCTTCACCATGTGTAGGTTGATCAGCGGCTCTCATCATGTCGTCAAGTCTCTCCCGTCTGAATCCCATCAGAACCTCCAAGGCACTTGCACCGACCCCGTGCCGCTTGATCCAAACAGCTGCAACGAACTGCCCATTCGAACCATCTTGTCCATTCTGCACCATGCTTGAGTCACACGACCTCACCCGGCATCCATGATCGTTCTGGACCTCAGCTCTCCAAGCTTAGTCCCGATCCTCCTCACCGTTGACGTCGTTGACCTGCAAGCCACCTGCACAACAATAGACAAAGAAATCGTCTCCGGGAACAAGTTATTCACAACTTGACCCACGTTAGCTCAACAATGCAATATGCAACAATAAAGCATTGATACTCATGCAATAGTCTTAACAAAAACACAACAACGCCAAATTGGCGAAGTACAAGTGGAAATCGGTCTTACTGCCATACCTGGTCGGTCTGACCGCTTTTCCACCGGTCAGACCAATTCCAGTGCGCCGGTCAGACCGCCCAAAAGGACTTAGCCAAAATTTCAACTTGAAATTCCGAAACTCTCTGGAATTTTCAATTGAATAGAACTTTTGACTGGGAGCTCCAAAAAATATGGGACCACATCCAGGAGATTCCCCTCTCATGCCTACACAACCTATTTTTGGCATAGCTCCAAGTTCACTCAAACACTGTGTCCGGTCGGACCAACGCACATAGCCGGTTGGACTGCCACACGGCCGGTTGGACCAGCACTGCTGCCGGTCGGACCGATCCATGGGCGGTCTGACCGCCAATGCCGCCGGTCTGACCGCCTGAGGTCTGAATCAGCACAGGAGCTTTTCGAAAACGCGAGATTCGTCAAACCAACAACGCCATTGCCAATTGACTCATCATCCTAAGATCATGCACATATCCCCACGATATCCACAATCTCCCCCTTGATGAATACATTGGCAATCTCCCAGAAAATGTAAGTTTGTGGTTTGAAAAGTAAAAATTCGTAGTTTTCACGCAAAGCACAACTTGGTCCATAAGCAAGAGAAAGCCTAGGAAACGACCAAGCTGACTTTAGAATAGCATAGGCAAGTGAGATAAGGCAAGGAGAGCATAAAAAGTTTTAATTTCCAGATAATAGACAAAAATCTCACTTAGGTCCATATGAAAGAACAATCGTTCTATTTGACCTTTGATCATTGTGAGTCTTCTAGAATTGCAAATTATAATCTGAAAAGGCAATAAGACCAAGAGAATGCAATTTAGATGTATGTTCCCACTCACTATGATCACCAATTTCCAGAAAAATCATTTCCCCCTTAAGACTCCAAAAAGCTCTAAAACCACATTTTTACAAATCTTTCTCCCCCTTTGACAATGTATTCATCAAGATGCATGGAAAAAGATAGAGCATGAAGGAATGGCTTTGTTTTTGAACTTTAGCAAAAATGAGCCATGAAGATTATCTATGAAGACAGTACAAGTATTACACCAAGCCATATTATGTGAAGAAGCTATGTTCAATCATGGCAAAATCTGTACAGCCAAGCTAAGACCAAGATAGCAATAATTTGAGATTGAATGAACTAATGGCATGACAAGTTTCTCAAAATCATAATTTCACCAAGAATATCCAAAAATGAGTCAAGCCATGTCTCTAAGCCATACTGAGTCAGTGTTGAGCAATGAGTTCAATTATAAAGCAAGATGTTCAAGCAATTAGCACTTTGAGCATTTTTTTTGAAGAAAAAGATTGATTTTATCTTAGAATTGTACTAGATCTCAAGCCTTGCCGCGACCATCTCAAGCAAGAAGCTTAAAAGAGTGATCTAGGTCATCTAAAACTCCCCCTGAGTTCATGCCTAGTGCAATGGCAAGCAGTCTCATGAGAAATAATAGGTGAGATCAGTTTTTTCGCACAGAAAAGCTCATTTTTCATTTGCTTGACTGAAAAAATTAACTCAACTCAATTTTCAACTGAAAAAGTTAAAGACTCAGTTTATCCTCTAAGACATGGCAAGAGTCATGAAGGGATCTGTGGATATCGTGAGGATATGTGCACGATCTCAGGATGATGAGTCAATTGGCAATGGCGTTATTGGTTTGCAAAATCTCGCGTTTTCGGGTTTGCTCAGGTATTTGTCGGACCACAAGTGGTCCGACGGTTGTGTCGGGCAGTCAGACCGCCCGTGGAGGAGTCCGACCGGCCATGGTGGCCGGTCCGACCGCCATCTCAAAAATTGGTTTTTGGAGCTGAGCCAAAAATAGGTTGTGTAGGCAAGTGAGGGGAGTCTCCTGGATGTGGTCTCATCATTTTTGGAGCTCCCAGTCAAAATTTCTATTGAGTTGAAAATTCCAGAAGGTTTCGGATTTTCACGCTAGAAATTTGGCTAAGTCCTTTCGGGCGGTCCGACGCCGTTATGAAATCGGTCCGACCTGCCTGATATCGGTCGGACCGGTGAAGTGGGGCGGTCAGACCGCCGATCACTTCAAAGCTTGGACTTCTTGGCATTGAGTTGATTTGATTGTGTTTATTATATGAACTTCGATGCTTTATTGATGTATATTGCATTGCGGAACTAACGTGGGTCAAGTTGTGAAGAACTTGTTCCCGGAAACGGTTTGTTTGTCTATTGCTGTGTAGGTGGCTTGCAGGTCAATGACGTCAACGGTGAGTGGATCGGGACTACGCTTGGAGAGCGAGGTCGAACGATCATGGATGCCGGGTGGTCGTGTGACTCAAGCATGGTGCGAATGGGCAAGATGGATCGAGCGGGTGGTTGATGCATATTTGGTTGGATCGGCGGTGCGGATATCGGTGCGAGTCTCTGGGAGGTTCCGATGGGATTCGGACAAGAGAGGCTTGGCGACGCGATGAGAACCGCTGATCAACCTACACGTGGTGAAGCAGGCGATTGCTTAAACAGATGTTGTGTGTGGGTCCCATGTGTGAGTGGGTCCCAAAAGTGAATCCCTAGTCCTCTCCTATAAATAGAAGGGGGGAGATGTAAAACCCCCTTCAAGCATTCATTTGGCCCCTTCTTCCATTTTTCTAGGGTTTGGAGGAGAGGAGAGGAGAAGCTAGGGTTTGGAGTGTGCTCCTTGTGTGAGCTCTTGCCCTTCTTGTTGGAGAGGCTTTGTAAGCATCTGGTGTGATCAAACAATCTTGTGATGCTTAATTGAAAGGTCATTTGTTCCCTTTGTGTTCTTCTCCCTTTTGGATGATTTTGGTGCTTCCTTGATTCAAAGGTTTATGCTTGGTCCCTTGGACTACTTTATCTTGCTTTGATGTGTGGGGATACTCCTAGAGTCATCTAGATCATCAACCCCCACAAGCAAGTCTTGAATCAAGTTTTTCATATTTCTAGGGTTTGTGCACTTCCTTTGTAAAACCTTGAGAGATCGATTCTGCGGAGTGGATCTGAAGGATCGTCGCTAGAAATAGGTCTCTAATATCATTAGGGAGGTGTGCTCGAAATTTGGTCAAGTTTCATTGGTTGAATCAAAAGTTGGATCAAATTTCGTTTTGGAGTTGGACTTGATTTTCATCTTTGGTCGAGCCGGTCGACGGTTGTGCAGTAACGGCGATCCGACCGCCCGCATTTTCAGACCGCTAGTACTGCCGGGTCGAACCGATATCCATCGGTCCGACCGCCAGCTAGTAGCCGGTCCAACCGCTGATTGACTGTCGGTCAGACCGCCCGTGGTAGCCGGTCAGACCGCCAGTACTCAGTTCAGAGCAGTGAGTTCTTTTCTCCATTTATGTTGTGTGGTGGAGGGGTTTATCAAATCCAACACAAGGCTTCCAATGTGCGCTTACTGATCTTCTTAGCTTTCATAGCTAAAGGAGTTAAGTTCGTGTTGTATTTGATTTAGGCGAGAAAGTTTGAAAGCGCCTATTCACCCCCCCTTAGTCGCCTTTACGGTCCTACAATTGGTATCAGAGCCGGTTAGCTCTTCTCATAGATCTTAACCGGTCTTTGGAGCCATGGCGACTGACAAGTACTCAACGAAGCCACACATTTTTGAGGGAGTTGACTTTGCATACTGGAAGGCTCGTATGCAAGCATATATCGAGGCTCAAGGGCACGCTATTTGGCTTAAGGTGAAAAACCCTTATGTCGTGCCAGCCGATGACGATATGATCACTCCAGATGTGGAGGCCAACAGTAAGGCTCGGAATTACTTGATCCAAGGCCTTAGTCGATCTGAGTTTGAGCGTGTTGCTCACTTGCGGTCTGCTCATGAGATCTGGCGGACACTTTGTGACTATCACGAAGGGTCCACTGCGATCAAGGAAGTGAGACAGAACCAGCTCAAAATGGTTTACTCTAAGATCGAGCAAAGGCCTGGTGAGTCTTTGGATGAGCTGTGGGGAAGATTCTCTAAGATTCTTCATGATCTCCGTGCTGTTGACTTGGTATTTTCTGAGTCTGAAAATGCACGCCAGCTTTTGGGTGCTCTTGATGTGAAGGTCTGGGGAATGAAGATCACTTCCATCAATGACAACACTGTCATGAGTGAGCTTACCATGGATAAGCTTTACTCGAGGTTGAAGACGCATGAGATTGACTTTATCTCGCGTCTCCCAAGAACAGTCGATGGCATTAGTGGTCGACAAATCCAAGGGTTGTTCTTGAGTCTATTGATTGTAGCTTATCGGTTTTCATTATCCGCTTTACATTCTTTAGCGATGAGCAACTAGAGAACCGCCGAGGATGACTTAGCCCTCCTATCCACCAAATTCACAAGAGCGTATAACAAGGTGAGGAATAGGAGGAGAAGTGGACCTATCACGTGCTTCGAGTGTGGTGAGCCAAACCACATTCGCTCCAGGTGCCCCAAGCTAAAGGGCAAGGAGGAGAAGGAGACACGAAGACATCCCCAGGAGAGGGATGCAAAACCCAAGAAGACAAACTATCGAAAGTTTGTCAGCCGGGTTCTTGCCGCTCTAGAAAATGTAAACATGAGCGATGTGGACTCGGAAACGGAGGACGACGAGAGTGTCTCTCGTGGCAAGAAGAAGGCGCATGACTTCACCGGCATGTGTTTCATGGCCAAGAACAGCCACGACAGCGACTCCTCCAACAATGAGGATCCTTTTAGTGATCCTGATGAGGTATGCCCTTCTAGTGCTGACATGAAAAGGGCTTTGGTACTTGCTGAACAGAAATTGCATAAGCAAGTAAAAATGATTAAGAAGCAGGACATTATGATTGATAATTTGAACCTAGAGGTTGTTAGGCTTAAATCTATTAATCCTGACGATATTTGTGATTCCTGCACTAGCTTGCTTAAAGATTTGACAAACTTGAAATCTGCTCATTCCTCTGTTACAAATCAACTAAAAGATGCTCTCGATGAACTAGAATCTCTCAAGTCTAGTTCTGCTTGCTTAGATGCCATTTCACTTGATGTATCGCCATGGAAGCTATCCCTTTAACTTGCTCAAATTGTGCTTTGCTAGAATTAAAACTGGATAGCTCTTTAAAAGAATTGCAAAAGTTTGATGCTAGTCACACATGCTCTCATTGTAAGAATAATAGGATTAAGATGCAAAAGATGACAGAAATGCTGATTTACTCTAGAGTTGCATCTTGTGAAAATTGTCCCAAGCTTACAATTGAGATAGAAGCCTTAAACAAGACTCTTGAAGAAAATGTTAAAATTGAAAGATCCATGTCTTTTACTGCTTCTAAGAAAGTTATTGATTCTAACTCTTGTGTTTTGAATGCTGAAGTTGAAACCATGATTAATCAGATTCAAGAGGCATTTAGAGTCAAGTTTAAGGAGCAGTTAAATAGGATTAAGGAATCCTATTGTGTGTCTTGTGAGGCCTTCAAAGTGGAAGTGGCCCTTCTTAAGAGTAAGCGCAATGAGGTAATCAAGTCTAGCAAGTGCACTAGATGTGAGGGTTTAATGAAAGAGAATGATTACCTCAAGGTGACTCTTGAGAAGTTTTCAAGTGAGAAAAAGAAACTTAACATGATTCTTGATCAATCCAAAGTGAGCGTGAAAAATAGTGGTCTAGGTTTCAATCCCCTAGAGCATTCCAAGAAAAACCCACCTAGGATTGCTAGAGTTGTGAAGAATGGTCTATTTGAGCTAGAACCTCCTAAGCCATCCGGGGTTGTTTTCAAATCCGCTGGTTTTGCTCAAACTCTTTCTGGCAAGAAAGGTGCTTTCACTCATTCTGTACAGACCTCTCAAAGGTCCAGTACCATTGCACCTTCTGCAAGAAAGAAGGCCATCTTGTTGAGTTACCTTAGGAGAGCAAAACTTGAGAGAAAAGAGAGGATGAGCGTCCTGAGATCCATTAGAGGAGTCCCTTCTCTAGCTGTAGTCTCTAGAGCTAGGCAGCCTGTTTATCGCAACACATATATGCCTAGATTTGTAGAGAACTTTGTAGACTCTTTTGGTGGGTCTAGGCAGCATGTTGGATTAGGACATCGTGAGGAGAGACCACGGGTAGCACCTAGACAGGGGGAGTATCGATCTTTTGGTAGATCGTTTCGGAGAGGTCTAGGTGGTTCTCATGTGCATCCTTATGATTTTATTCCTGATCATGTTTCTGCTATTTCTACTGCTGCTCCCAGACATCGTGCTTCTCAGTACTGGATTCCTCGATCATTTATCACTAACTTGATCTTGAGGCACGGATGTTTTTTGATTGTGCTTTTTAGGTCCGTCGTGCGAGGAAGGAGGACATATGGCTTGTTGACTCCGGGTGTTCTCGACATATGACCGGAGATTCTAGATGGTTCTCCTCCCTCACACGTGCATCCAACAACGGATTGATTACATTTGGGGATGCTTCTACCGGGACCGTGACTGCAAAGGGCACTGTGCGCATCAACGACAAGTTCATGCTAAAAGACGTCGCTTTGGTAAGTGAGCTGAGGTATAATCTTCTATCTGTTTCTCAGCTGCTTGATGAGGGTCTAGAAGTGAGGTTTAAGAGAGGTGAGTGTAGAGTTCTAGATTCCTCGGGTGAGCTTGTTTTTGAGGTCTCCAGATTTGAGAAGATCTTCTGTGCAAATTTCAGTATTTCTTCAGCTTCCAGTCCTAGGTGTCTTGTAGCCTCTGATTCTCATGACCTTGTTTTGTGGCATCGTAGACTTGGGCATATAAGTTTTGATCATTTGTCTAGAGTCAGTTGCAAGGACTTGATTAGAGGTTTGCCTAGGTCAAGGTCATTAGAGATCTTGTGTGCTCGCTCATAGACATGGTAAGATGGTGTCCGCTTTCCACCCACCTCTTACCTTGGTAATGGTGATGGACCAAGACGACTTCTTCACTTAGATCTGATTGGTCCTTATAGAGTTCATCGGTGGTGGGAAATGGTATGTCTTTGGTGGTTGTGGATGATTACTCCGGTATTCATGGGTTTATTTTCTCGCTTCTAAGGACGAAGCATTTGGATTCTTTAGAGATTTGGTCCTTAGAATTGCTGTTGATATACCTGGAGCTTTAAAAGCCATTAGGAGTGACAATGGGACAGAGTTCAAGAATTCTTCTTTTTCTACCTTCTGCACTGATAAGGGAATTGAGCATCAGTTTTCTTCTCCTAGAGTTCCCCAGTAGAATGGTGTTGTAGAAAGGAAGAACAGGACCCTTGTAGAGATGGCTCGGACCATGCTAGATGAGCATTCTACTCCTAGGAGATTTTAATGAGGCGATCTCTCTCGCTTGTTATATCTCCAATAGGGTTTTCTTGAGATCTGTGGTTGGAAAGACCTCTTATGAGCTTAGATTTGGTCATTCTCCTAAAGTCTCTCATTTCAAGATTTTTGGTTGCAAGTGCTTCATTCTTAAACATGGCAACCTTGATAAATTTGAGTCTAGATGTTTTGATGGCATATTTCTTGGATATCCTGCTCATTCTCGTGGCTATCGTGTTTTTAATGTTGATACTAACAAAATTATTGAGACTTGCGAAGTCACCTTTGATGAGGCTAGTCCTGGTACTAGACCCGATGCTTCAGGTACACAGGTTCCTGAAATTCAAGGAAGCATTTTCGTCGATGATGACTCTGAGGATGAAGAACCAAACCATCCTCCAGCTACCTCATGAGAGGGGTGGAGAGCCTGCTATTACTACGTCGGTTCAAATTGAGCGACCTCCTCCTATCCCCAAGCGATCCGAGTGGCTCTGTTCCTACCTCCACAACTCATAAGGTAGAGGCCATACGCACGGGAGCACCTCTTCGCATCTGGCGACAACATCCACTGAGCGGATGATTGGGGATCTTCAAGAGCGAGTCACTCGCTCTGTGTTTATTTCTCCGATTCTCATGCACATTACGCTTTGTCGCTTCTTTTGAACCCCGAGATATCACCCATGCTTTATCTGATGCCTCTTGGGTCAATGCCATGCATGAAGAGCTTGAAAATTTCGAAAGAAACAAAGTCTGGACTTTAGTTGAGCGACCTTCTGATTCTCATGTTATTGGAACAAAACGGGTTTTTAAAAATAAGCAAAGTGAGGATGGATTGGTTGTTCGCAATAAGGCTAGACTTGTAGCTCAAGGTTATTCGGGTAGAGGGCTTAGACTTTGAAGAGACCTTTGCTCCAAAGAGCTAGATTGGAAGCCATTCGCATTCTTTTAGCATTTGCAACATCCAAGGGTTTCAAGCTTTTTCAAATAGATGTTAAAAGTGCTTTCTTGAATGGTTTCATAGAAGAAGAGGTCTTTGTCAAGCAACCTCCTGGTTTTAAAAATAAAAAAATTCCCAAACCATGTTTTTAAACTCTCTAAAGCCCTGTATGGATTGAAACAAGCTCCTAGAGCTTGGTATGACAGGCTTAAGAGTTTCTTGCTTGAAAATGATTTCAAAATGGGAATGGTTGATAAAACCTTGTTCACTCTCAGGCATGGCAGTGATTTCTTATTGGTTCAGATTTATGTGGATGATATTATATTCGGTGGTTCCTCTCATGCTTTGGTGTCAAGATTTTCAGATTCGATGAGCAGTGAGTTTGAGATGAGCATGATGGGAGAGCTGACATTCTTCCTTGGCCTACAAATCAAGCAACTGAAAGAAGGCACCTTCGTTCACCAGAGTAAGTATACAAAGGACCTTCTTGACTCTTCAATATGGGAAGCGAGAGGCCAATATCTACTCCCATTGCTACAACCACCGTCTTTGGACCACGATGAGGATGGAGAGTCCGTGGACCGAAGAGTACCGCAGCATGATTGGCTCCTCCTCTATCTTACAATACGAGGCGGACATACAATTCGCCGTATGTGCGTGCGCCGCTTCGAGCTTCCTCGTGCTTCTCATCGTCAAGCGATGCGTCGCATATTCAGGTACCTTCAAGATACGCTTGACTTTGGACTCTGGTATTCTTCTTCTTCTGCTCTCTCAATTCGAGCATTTTCTGATGCTGACTTTGCGGGGTGTAGAGTGGATAGGAAGAGTACTTTTGGCACTTGTCATTTCTTGGGCACATCTCTTGTTTCTTGGTCTTCTAAGCAGGTCTTGATTTACCTGATCCACGGTGAGGCCGAGTATGTAGCTGCTGCGAGTGGTTGCTCTCAGGTTCTCTGGATTTTATCCACGCTGCGAGACTATGGGTTATCTTTGAGAAGTGTTCCTCTTTTCTGTGACAACACTTCTGCAATTAATATTGCCAAAACCCCAGTGCAACATTCCAGGACGAAACATATTGACATTCGATTTCATTTTCTTAGAGACCATGTTGAGAAAGGTGATGTTGTGCTTCACTTTGTAGAGTCTGAGCAACAGCTTGCAGATATTTTCACTAAAGCTCTTGACTCTTCGCGTTTCTTTGCTCGCTTATGGGAGAGTTAGGGTTATTAGTCCTATTGGGCTGTTTTGAGGGGGAAGTTGCTCTTTTTGCATTCATTGTATCATAATGCATGTTTCAATTCATTTGTCTTGCATTGTATAATAAAATTAGTGGAGCTTTGATTATTATCCTTGTATGACTTGATTTCAACTTCTATACCTTGTCATATCAAGTGATAGTCTGCTAGACTTCTTTTATGGCTCTTCGTGTTTGGCTTAGCTTTTGCCTTGCTAGCTTTATATCTGTGAGCAAATTGAATCAAATCATGTCTTGTTGGATCTTGTGACTAGTTTTGCTCTAGTGATCCTCTTATGATTCTTGCCATGTCTTACAGGTTGAATCGAGTCTTGAACTTATTTTGAGATGAAAAATGAGCTTTTTAAATTCTTAAGTCAAGCAAAAGGAAAAAAAATTCTCTGTGCGAAAACACTGATCTCACCAATCCTTTCTCATGAGACGGCTTGCCATTGCACTAGGCATGAACTCAGGGGGAGTTTTGGATGACCTAGACCACTCTTTTAAGCTTATCGCTTGAGATGGTCGCGGCAAGGCTTGAGATCTAGCACAGTAAAAAAAAGAGAAAGAAAAAGGAAAAATTGCCCAAAAAGGGCTAAGTGCTTGAGCTTTGCTTCAAAAGAATTCTCTTAATGCTCAAAATGCCTCAATTCTTGTTTTGAGTCTCTTTTTACTTATAGACATGGCTTGACTCATTTTTGGTTGCTTTGAGTGAATCTATGATATTGAGCAACCTTTCATGATTTTAACTCTGTTAATCTCAGATTGCTGCTATCTTGGTTTTAGCTTTGCAGTACATGTTTTGCTATGATTGAATATAGCGTCTACTCTTTATATGGCTTGGTATAATACTTGTACTGTCTTCATGTATAATGGTCATGGCTCCTTTTTACTAAAGTTCAAAAATAAAGTCATTCCTTCATGCTCTTTCTTTTTCATGCATCTTGATGAATTCATTGTCAAAGGGGGAGAAAGATTGTGAAGAAAATGTTGTTGGAGCTTTTGGTTTCTTACTTAAGGTTTAATATAAAAGAACTTCATAAAATAAAAAATTGAACCTTTTGAAAATTTGTGATCATAGTGAGTTAAGTCTTTTGGTTCTATTGCCTTTTCCTGATTTCATTTGCATTTGAAGAAGACTCACAATGATCAAAGGTCAAATAGAAAAATTTTCTTTCATTTGGACCTAAGTGAGATTTTTGGCTACTTTCTGGAAATTGAATCCTTTGGTGCTTTTATTGCCTTATCTCACTTGCTTATACTATTCTGAAGCCAGCTTGGTCGGTTCCTAGGCTTTTTCTTGCTTATTTACCAAGTTGTGCCTTTATGCGAAAACTGCGAAGTTTTTACTTTTCATTTCGAAAAACCACATTTTCTTGAAAATTGCCAATGTGTTCATCAAGGGGGAGATTATGGATATCGTGAGGATATGTGCACAATCTCAGGATGATGAGTCAATTGGCAATGGCGTTGTTGGTTTGCAAAATCTCGCGTTTTCGGGTTTGCTCCAGGGCTGTCAGACCACAGGCGTTCTGACCGGTTGTGTCGGACGGTCAGACCGCCCGTGGAGGAGTCCGACCGGCCATGGTGGCCGGTCCGACCGCCATCTCAAAAATTGGTTTTTGGAGCTGAGCAAAAAATAGGTTGTGTAGGCAAGTGAGGGGAGTCTCTGGATGTGGTCTCATCATTTTGGAGCTCCGGTCAAAAGTTCTATTGAGTTGAAAATTCCAGAAGGTTTGATTTTCATTTGGAAATTTGGCTAAGTCCTTTCGGGCGGTCCGACCGCCGTTATGAAATCGGTCGGACCGGCCTGATATCGGTCGGACCGGTGAAGTGGGGCGGTCAGACCGCCGATCACTTGAAAGCTTGGACTTCTTGGCATTGAGTTGATTTGATTGTGTTTATTATATGAACTTCGATGCTTTATTGATGTATATTGCATTGCGGAACTAACGTAGGTCAAGTTGTGAAGAACTTGTTCCCGGAAACGGTTTGTTTGTCTATTCTTTGTGCGGTGGCTTGCGAGTCAATGGCGTCAGCGGTGAGTGGATCGGGACTACGCTTGGAGAGCCGAGGTCGAGCGATCATGGATGCGGGTGAGGTCGTGTGACTCAAGCATGGTGCAGAATGGGCAAGATGGATCGAACGGGTGGTTCGGTACAGCTGGTTGGATCAGGCGGTGCGGATATCGGTGCGAGTCTCTGGGAGGTTCCGATGGGATTCGGACAAGAGAGGCTTGGCGACGCGATGAGAACCGCTGATCAACCTACACGTGGTGAAGCAGGCGATTGCTTCAACAGATGTTGTGTGTGGGTCCCATGTGAGTGGGTCCCAAAGTGAATCCTAGTCCTCTCCTATAAATAGAAGGGGAGATGTAAAACCCCCTTCAAGCATTCATTTGGCCCCTTCTTCCATTTTTCTAGGGTTTGGAGGAGAGGAGAGGAGAAGCTAGGGTTTGGAGTGTGCTCCTTGTGTGAGCTCTTGCCCTTCTTGTTGGAGAGGCTTTGTAAGCATCTGGTGTGATCAAACAATCTTGTGATGCTTAATTGAAAGGTCATTTGTTCCCTTTGTGTTCTTCTCCCTTTTGGATGATTTTGGTGCTTCCTTGATTCAAAGGTTTATGCTTGGTCCCTTGGACTACTTTATCTTGCTTTGATGTGTGGGGATACTCCTAGAGTCATCTAGATCATCAACCCCCACAAGCAAGTCTTGAATCAAGTTTTTCATATTTCTAGGGTTTGTGCACTTCCTTTGTAAAACCTTGAGAGATCGATTCTGCGGAGTGGATCTGAAGGATCGTCGCTAGAAATAGGTCTCTAATATCATTAGGGAGGTGTGCTCGAAATTTGGTCAAGTTTCATTGGTTGAATCAAAAGTTGGATCAAATTTCGTTTTGGAGTTGGACTTGATTTTCAGTACTGGACTGAGTGGGTCTGACCGGTTGTGCAACGGCGGTCCGACCGCCCGCATTTTTAGACCGCTAGTACTGCCGGGTCGAACCGATATCCATCGGTCCGACCGCTTGACTAATAAACGGTCCAACCATTGATTGTTGTCGGTCGGACGCGCGTGGTGGTAGCGGTCGGACCGCCCGATCGCTCGATTGAAACGATGAGTTCTTTTCTCCATTTGTGTTGTGTAGTGGAGGGGTTTATCAAATCCAACACAAGGCTTCCAATGTGCGCTTACTGATCTTCTTAGCTTTCATAGCTAAAGGAGTTAAGTTCGTGTTGTATTTGATTTAGGCGAGAAAGTTTGAAAGCGCCTATTCACCCCCCCCCCCCTTAGTCGCCTTTACGGTCCTACAGGATCACTAAAGCAAAACTGATCACAAGATCCAACAAGACATGTTTTGATTCAATTCGCTCACAGATAATAAAGCTAGCATGGCAAAGGCTAAGCTAAACACGAAGAGCCATCAAAGAACTTTAGCAGACTAGCACAAGACATAGGATGGTATAAAGTATGAAAACATGTCAATCAAGGATAATAATCAAAGATCCACAAGTTTATATTACGGTGTTAAAAGTATGAACTTTAAAATACATTATGATACAATGAAAGCAAAAAGAGCAAACTCCCCCTCAAAACAGGCCAAGAGGACTAACAACTCCTAACTCTCCCCGCAAGAAAGCAAAACGAGAAGAATCAAGAGCTTTAGTGAAAATATCTGCATCCTATTGCTCAGACTCAACAAAGTGAAGCACAACATCACCCTTCTCAACATGGTCTCTAAGAAAATGGCATCGAATATCAATGTGTTTAGTCCTAGAATGTTGCACTGGGTTTTTAGCAATGTTTATGGCAGAAGTGTTGTCACAGAAAAGAGGAACACTACCCAAAAATAACCTATAGTCCCGCAGCGTGGATAAGATCCAGAGAACCTGAGAGCAACTACTGGCTGCAGCTACATACTCGACCTCTGCTGTGGACAGTGCAACAGAAGAATGTTTTCTAGAAGACCAAGAGATAAGGAATGTGCCAAAGAAATAACAAGTGCCAGAAGTACTCTTGCTATCTGTAACACCCCAGCCCAACCTGAGCCTGGAATGCTACCATCGTAACAAGTCTACAAATGGAACTAAGACATTTCTTTCTAAATTTCGGCAGAGTCTCCTTTGTAAATCAAACTATCCGGACATTCGCGCAAATAACAACAATAATAAGCAAATATCCAAACGCGCGTACTAAACATGTTCATGAAAGAAACAACCATAAAACGCTATCAATCTCCAATAGTGGTTGTCCACGACTTAGAACGTAAGGAAGTAAACCTCACATAAAGCTATTCAAAGTCCAAGTTATCACTTAAATATTTTATTCACTTTATTAGTGCCGGTGTGCAACCGTGATAATTTCTACTCCGCCCATGCATGCCAACCACAACCGATGTACCTAAAAAACAACACGGCAAGGGTGAGTCAAGACTCAAAGCAAGTGCAATGATACAAAACATAACAACATCATTCATTATCCAACGATTGTATCAACATCATGAATCAAATCAACATATGAATGAATGAATGAATGCACATGCGCTTCCCTTTTGCTCATACTGGTATAGCGGTGAACACCGTCGGTGTTCACTTATGCCCGTTCTACAACACGCTGGGATCCAAAGCCCGCTTGAGAACAAGTCAGCGGGATCCATAATGCCCACTTTGGAATGGTGGGTCTTACAATCACCACCCACTCCGTGGGTGTCGCAAGTCCACAACTTGCATTCATGAGTGCACATGATGAACAATAAAGTGACGATAATCAAATTTTAATAATCTAGCCATCATGAACAAATACATATCACCATAAATCAATTACATCGAAACAAGCATATGTTACCATGATTCATCATATAGAACAATCACATAACAACCACATTATAGGTGCACTTGCCTGTTTCTTTCTTTCCCGCTACGGCACACGAGGAAGCAAAATTGGTGTCTCTACTCTGGAACTCCGCCTCCTACACAAGCATAGCGGTAACAATAAATCGATAAATGCTGGACTCGTTTACACCCTTAATCCAACTCCTCAAGATCTATGACTCAAAGAGAGGTTCTCCCAAATTTCCGGTAGTCTAGCATAATGCTTCCCGGACAGAAGATCTGAAAAATCGTAATTAAATATCTGTAACTCCGAATGACTTGAAACCAGTGCTCAAATACTCTGAATGTAACAGGCTACGAAACTCTAGTTGGTGGGGTTCTTTTATTCGGCAAAACTAGTGGTCTAAACAACCGTTGAAAACCATTGACAGACATCTGTCCAGAATACAACACAGTGGTAAATAACATGGCATAACTTTCACTCTACAGATCCAATTGAGATGATCTTTATCAATTTGGAAATATTATTAAACAGGCTACAATAACCTAGTTGGGTAAGACTCCTGATTCAGCCTTCTAATAATCCTAATGTTCTGATGAAGTTTGCTGTTCCCTCAGTCTGACATTCAGACAACAGCGACGGTAAAAATTCAATAACTTTTGATTCACACCTCTAAAAAATATGTTCTTTATCAATCCTGAAAGCTTACTAGAATGGCTTCCACTTTCATTTTGGGTGACTCTTCAGATTCGGGCTCAAAAAAATACAATATGACTAGACATGCAGACTGCCAAATCTCGTCAGCTCTCCTGACCAGTCGCACAAAAACGGACATATCTCCTAAACCGTAACTCCAAACCAGGTGATATTGGTGCCAAAAGAAATATAAGATCAAGGGCTACAATTTTATAAAAGGTGGACAGATCAGAAAATGTACGAAACTTACCCAAATCTGACGAACCAATGCGCGCAGGGGAGGTGGGGAGAGCGGCAGGTCGCTAGGGGAGGAAAGGGGAAAAGGGGAAAAGGGGGGGTGGGGCACTAGGGTTTTGGGGGTGGGCACCCCCCCTCTTGGCCGGCCACAAGGAGGCCTCTCCTGGGCCGTGGCCCAGGCCCAGGTTGGCGAAAAATATCAGATGACCCACTGTCGTTTCATATTTTACTATTCCTCTTATTCCCTTTTCTCCTCTCGGCTAAATCTGTGATTTACCGATTCGATTTCCAGGGTATTACATTCTACCCCCCTTAAACAGAATTCGACCCCGAATTCTACCAAGGTTAACACGTCGAGCGAAGCTACTAAAACCATAGTATCACGTGCACTGGTAAATAACTCGAAATTGCTCACGATACGAGATTCCAACTCCCAAGTGGCTTCCCTCTCCGTTTGGTGTGTCCACAATACTTTGACAAATACCAATGTTTTGTGCCTCAGCACTCGCTCTGACCTTTCCAAAATATGCACTGGTCGAGACTCAACTGTGAGGTCTTGCTCAATTGTCAGTGGTTCTAATGAAATCTTATGCTCTGGGTCTTTCAAAAACTTTCTCAGCATAGAAACGTGAAACACGTTGTGGACTCCTCGCATGGACTCTGGAAGGTCCAGGCGATAGGCTAACTTCCCAATCCTAGCCATAATCGGGAACGGTCCGACGTATCTTGGGCTAAGCTTCCCTGTGGTACCAAATCAGACACTCTACACATAACACATGAGACTCTGGCTCCAACTCTCGATCAACCTTTTCATCTTAACAATGAGCACATCCTTTAACCAGGATCACACAACAGAACTTGCTTTAAACAACTCTTTTATAACCAGAACCCAATCGAAAATAGCGGATCCTCATCACAATCACAAAATGGCACCTTTATCCAAAAAGGATCGAACTCAAAAGCGAAGATTCATCATGAAATCTGTTCCACTTTTCCAGTAGGCAATTTACAAATAAACAAGAATCAAGAGAGCGTTTCACCACTCGAGGAAAAAAAATATTTTTTTTGTTTTAGAAATAGAATTTCTTTCAAAGTATGGAACCCCATTTCATCCATATCACACTAACTCATTTCTCTTAAATTGGCAACCTCAGCACTATGCTCAACCCGAATTCACCATTCACACCTCTGTAGAGAGATTTTAATGACTTCCATAAAAAATATACTCTAGCAGACACCTCTACTAACGGAGAAATTTTGGGCAGATGACTTCCAAATGCATTCCCAAAATGGACCTTCACACATAAACACGTCACTTCAATCCTTTAATAATGAATTACTTGGATATCACCTCACACATTCCCATGTGCTTCCTCAAATGAGTTATATCAATGATTATCCCACCATTCTGAATATGCTCTTTCTACTACTGTTACACATAATCATTGGCAACCCAGGTTCTAGCATAAAAATATAACCCAATTTCAACCTCTAGAACTCCTACAACAACTTCTTGTAAAGACATCGAGGAATCCTCCGATTCTTTCAATAAAATTCCCACATTCCAAACATACTCAATCCTTATCGTCCACATGTGAATATTTTCTCGACCAACTTATATTTTAGAAGAATTCTATCTCCCAGAGGGTTATTCACTAAAGCCAGGGCATACCTGCCGACATCTCAACGCTCCCTACTATCCGATTAATTGACATCACGATTAGATTACTTCGCTAATCCTACTCTCATTAAATTACACCTTCATACTTTTCCTACACAACCTGGTAAAGTAACCAATCGTCTCTAATAAACTAACCAAGGTTTTCATTCGTCCAACAATTCCAATGTTCCACTCAACTTGAACAAATAATCTTTAACCGCAAACCACTATAGATTCTATTAGTTACAATATTACGATCGGTTTAGCCCCAAAGACAAAACTTCCTATTTAAGTCAAACCCTCTCCAGGGATTACTCCAAGAAATCAACTTATCACCCAATGCTTCTCAATCAAATTGACACCTAGAGTCTCACAAAATCTTTCACTTGACTACCACCAATCAGTTGCTCTACCCTCTATGAGGTTTTGTAAAACAATTCATTATTCCTTTCTCAAAAATAAAGGCAAATAACAATAATGATTCCAGCACTTAGAATTTTTTTTTTCATTCACAGCAAATTCAAGATCAATAGAAAGAGTCATATAGCGATGAACTCAGAAAACAAAAGATGAGACCACAGATAAGGACATAAGTCCCACCAGAAGGGAATATCAAATTTTCGCCAACAAAATAAGCATTGCCATTGAAACTCAAGAAACTTTTAAACGACAATGAAAGAAAAGTTAAACGCACTTAAATAAGTTACAAGTTACCAAACTTAACTCCAATCTCAAATACTTCTACTACACTTGTTTCTTTTACTCAAGGACATAATTTCTTTGATTACAAATCACATTGCCACCTCAACCAAAAGAGCCTTAAAGATCAAACCCCATGAATTACGCAAGGATCAAATAGAACTTTCCGACATGTCGCTTTGCCCAACAAATTTCAGTTTACCACATAATTCAGGAACTACCAAAGGCCATGAGTGCAAAACTCCAAACTTGCATTTAACTGATATTACAAAAGGCGATCAACTTGCATCCTTTCTAAAAGAATCGTCACCACACCCACAAGTCATAACCCCTTACAGATATTCTTACTAACATTAAGACTAACACACTCTCAACATGATTCCTTATCATCAACTCTTCCATTATAAAGCCCCTAAAAGTTGACCAAATTGTTACATACTACTTTACCATCCCATCTTCAAAATGAGAGTATACTGAAACCATACAACCTTACTATCACAACTACTTTGTTTTAGAAGGCATCCACTACACAAATTAAAAGGTTTTACCAACACCCTTTCATCAAGAACATGCTATTATCCGATGATTCCACAATTATGTAGGCATAAGCCACTAATTTAATCACATCCGTTCAACTCTTAGTGATGCCCCACACCAAATGTTAACACACAACAATTACATCCCAACTATCGTTGTTACCGACTAGCTTCATTATAAAGTTTAATTGCTACCACCCTTTCTTTGCGAATCACATGAATACTTACAACCACATATTCAACCCTTCCTCTTCATGTTTAGATTTCACTTGAATCACACTAGAATTTCAAGAATCAAAATATTGCATCGATCAAATGTCTCACCAATACTACAACCAAATCCATCGCGTCATCTATGTAGACGAACTATGTAGAACTCCTACCATAGCTTCGAGTTTCACCGATATTCAATCCCTTCCACCTCTTGTACACAATTCCAACAATTAATCATACTAAAGAATATGTAAGTCTAGCAACCATATATAATCATCAAATAGCCAATTTACAATATTCTCTGCATTAATGTCCTCTAATACAACGTTCAAACACCTCCTTACCGTAACCATCACCAATGGTTATATTAATCCATTGAAACCTAATACTCCAAATTATCTAAGAAATTTATCAAATCCCACAATCTTAATGATCAGACGAGTTCATCAATATCTCACACTTCTTAATAAATCTCGAGTTCCTAGTAGGTATAAACATACCTTCAGTCACAATTCATCAAGAACTACTAGACAACAACATCAACTTAATTAATTTCACTTCCAAAGATACTAGTTAAGATTAATCATGTACCATGCCATTGACCCAACTTGGTACTCATACCAAATCAATTATCTTCCATGCTTACGACTTCTTACCTTAATACAACAAAACGTTACAAAAGGGTTTTGACACTTTCCTTCCTAAAGAAGAAGCATTAAACTATCCGGACATTCACGCAAATAACAACAATAATAAGCAAATATCCAAACGCGCGTACTAAACATGTTCATGAAAGAAACAACCATAAAACGCTATCAATCTCCAATAGTGGTTGTCCACGACTTAGAACGTAAGGAAGTAAACTTCACATAAAGCTATTCAAAGTCCAAGTTATCACTTAAATATTTTATTCACTTTATTAGTGCCAGTGTGCAACCGTGATAATTTCTACTCCCGCCCATGCATGCCGACCACAACCGATGTACCTAAAAAAACAACACGGCAAGGGTGAGTCCAAGACTCAGCAAGTGCAATGATACAAAATATAACAACATCATTCATTATCCAACAGTGTATCAACATCATGAATCAAATCAACATATGAATGAATGAATGAATGCACATGCGCTTCTCTCTTGCTCATACAGGGTATAGCGAGTGAACACCGTCGGTGTTCACTTATGCCGCGTTCTACAACACGCGGGGATCCAAAGCCCGTTTGAGAACAAGTCAACCGGGGATCCACAATGCCCACTTTGGAATGGTGGGTCTTACTGTGGATTTCATGGGGATATGTTTCAGATCTTAGGATGATGTGACAATTGGCAATGGCGTTTACGGTTTGTCGTTTCACGAGTTTTCGACAAAGCTTGGGCATTACGGGCGGGGCGGTCCGACCGGTCCTAACACGGCGGTCCGCCAGGTCCCAAATCGGTCGGGACGAAGCCATGTGGGGTGATCGGACCATTGTGACCTAAAGTGGTCAAAGCAGTGGGCTAAAAATAGGTATTGTAGGCAAGTGAGGGATCCCAATGCACTTGGTCTCATAATTTTGGAGTCTCGGAAGAAGTTCTATTCATTTTAAGTTTCGAAGGTTTGAATTTGGGGTATGAATTTGGCTAAGTCCCAAGGGGCGGTCCGACCGCTCACGTGGAAGCGGTCCGACCAAGCTCACTGGAAGCGGTCGGACCGGTTTCTACTTGAGCGTCGGCCAACCGTGGCGATGTTGTTTTGTTAGGTCAAAGTCATTGGTATCGTGGCATATGGTTTGCATGATGCATGTTTTGACTAACATGGGTCAAGTTGTGAAGAACTTATTCACGAATTCGTGTTTGCTTATGCGTGGTTGTGCAGTTGCTTGGTGGTCAACGACGGTCAACGGCGAGGAGGATCGGGACTAGACTTGGAGAGTTGAGGTCCAGAACGATCGACGATGCCGGGTGAGGTCAATGACTCCAGCGTGACACAAGATGGACAAGGGTGACCTATTGGCGAATCCATGGCCTCCACTATAAATAGGAGGACGTGGGGGCTGCACCCCTACTCTCGCTGTTTTTCACCTCTTTTGTTGCTTGCAAAACCCTAATTGGTTTAGGGAGAGTTGAGGTGGAGGCTAGGGCTTTTCAAGGTTTGAGGAGAATTTCGTGATCTTGGATTGACCACTGATCCATGATGGCGTGGGTGTAATCCAGCGATGATCACGTTCTTAATCTATGCAAGGTTTGCTTGAGATAAGTCTCTTTTCGTTCTTGCTTTCGATTTCGTGATTTTAGGGCTTTCTTTGATCCGCGAGTTGGTGATTGATTCTTTCACGTGAATTAGATTGCTGTGATATGTGTGAATCTATCTAGCATCATCTTGATCATCAATCTCTCACGAACAAGCATTAGGATCAAGTTTTTGTTCTTGCCCGGTTTTAGACCTTCTGTTATTCAATTGGCAATTTCTCAAGATATTTCCAAGAATTATCATAATATTCGATTGGAATAGGTTCTCAATAGCATAGAGAAGGTGTGTGTAAAGTTTCGTAAATATTGGAGTTGAGAATCAAAAGTTTGACCTAATTGCAACTTCGTCATCGGGCTGATTTTACTGTTGCAGATCGGTTCTGGAGTCGGCCGGTCAGACCGCCCGTCATCACCGGTCAGACTAATTTTGGAGCGGTCCGACCGCCAGCACAACAGTGGTCAGACCGCCCGGCAATCGGTCCAACCGATTGGGTCCAGAGGTCAGACCGCCCGTGCTTTGAGTTTTTGCAATCTTAGTTGATTTTGTGATTTTGCTTAGGGGATTTAATTGGATTCAATACTAGTCTTCCATTTGTTACGGTATATTGATCTTCATAGCTTCCTAATAGCTATTGGAGTGAAATTGTGTTGAATTCATTATTTGGGAAAAAGTGAGCGTGCTCCTATTCACCCCCCCTCTAGTCGCCTTTTCGGTCCAACAAGTGGTATCAGAGCCCGGTTAGTTCAATCTTGATCTTAACCGGTCACTGAACTTTGGCGATGGATAAGTTTTCTACTAAACCGCATATCTTCGATGGGCACGACTATGCCTATTGGAAGAATCGTATACGAGTCTTTCTTGAGAGCGAGGGACAAGCTATTTGGGATGTTGTTAGAGCCCCGCTGGTTATTCCTGAAATTGCAACCCCTGCTTCAGCGATTCTTGTGGCAAACAACAACAAAGCTAAAAATATTTTATATGGTGCACTTGGTAGACAAGAATATGATCGCATTTGCAATCTTGCCACTGCGCATGAAATTTGGAACACTCTCGAAACATATCATGAGGTTCGTCCCAAATCAAAAGGTCGTAAGCAGGTTTACAAGCGTGAATACAATAAATTGAGATCGTCCAGAGAGAGCATCGATGACATTTTCGATCACTTTAATAAAGTAATTAATCAAATGAAAATTTGTTGATATTGAATATTCTCAATCTGAAAATGCCACCCATCTCTTGGTGGAATCAACACCAAGGAGTGGGAGATGAAGGCTCCTGCTATAGAGGAAAATGTTGATCTTTCAAGTCTTACTTTAGAATTGCTTTATAGTAAACTCAAGACTCATGAAATTAAAAGAGTTGATCATCCTAAAAAAGACAACATGGCATTGATAGCTGATCCTCTCAAAAGATCTTCTGATGGTACTCTTGAATCTTTTTCTGATCTTTCTTTTACTTGTTTATCTGCGATTCATGAGGAGGAACTTGAAAGTATTCACGAGACAGAGTTAGCTCTTCTAGCTAAAAAATTCACAGGGCCTATAATAATGTGAGAAACAAAAGAGAGGTGGTCGGTGACATGCTATGAATGTGGTGAGCTAAACCATATCCACGCAAATTGCCCCAAGTTGAAAGGTAAGAGCAATCATAAGGAAGGAAAGTCAGCTTGGAAGAAGCATCCTTTCAACAAATCAAGGTATGAGGCTAATAAGCTTGTGAAGGCTGCTCACGGGTCCTTGCCGCTTTTGAGGATCAATCCTTGGCGATGTGGATTCGGGAGTGAGGAGGACAAGGAGGAGGAGATCCTCAAGGCAAAAAGAAAGGGAAGGCCAAAGACTTCTTTGGCATCACTTCATGGTGACACAGACGACATTGATGATAATGAGGTATCTTTTTCTTATGATGAGCTTTACGCTAAATATGATTCTATAGTTGAGCAATTGCTTAGTCAAGATGAAGCGCTAGAATTTGTCATGACAAAAATAAGAAATTAGAGTCAAAGATTAACAAACTGAAAGTAGAGCTTAAAAATGCTAAGACTCTTGAAGCGATGAATGTTTATCTTGTCATGCTATGCATTGAAATTACCAAGTTACAATCCGCTCATAATATTTACATACGACAACTTGAGAATGCTAGATCGAACTAAATGAAATTAAAAGTGCTCCTTGTGAAAAATATTTAGAATCTAGTAAATTGATTGCTTTTGATGTATTTGATTACGTGGATTTCATGGGAATATGTTACGGATCTTAGGATGATATGACAATTGGCAATGGCGTTTACGGTTTGTAGTTTCACGTGTTTTCGACAAAGCTCTGGTATTACGGACGGGCGGTCCGCCGGTCCCAAATCGGTCGGGCCGGCCATGTGGGGCGGTCGGACCGGCGGTGACCTAAAAGTGTTCAAAAGCAGTGGGCCAAAAATAGGTGTTGTAGGCAAGTGAGGGATCCCAATGCACTTGGTCTCATAATTTTGGAGTCTCGAAGAAGTTCTATTCGTTTTAATTTCGAAGGTTTGAATTTGTGGTATGAATTTGGCTAAGTCCCAAAGGCGGTCCGACCGCTCACTGGAGCGGTCGGACGGTTTCTACTTGAACGTCGGCCAACCGTGGCGATGTTGTTTTGTTAGGTCAAAGTCATTGGTATCGTGGCATATGGTTTGCATGATGCATGTTTTGACTAACATGGGTCAAGTTGTGAAGAACTTATTCTGAATTCGTGTTTGCTTATGCGTGGTTGTGCGGGTTGCTTGGTGGTCAGCGTCGGTCAGCGGCGAGGAGAATCGGGACTAGACTTGAAGAGTTGAGGTCGAGCGATCGGCGATGCGGGTGGGGTCAACGACTCAAGCGTGACACAAGATGGACAAGGGTGACCTATTGGCAAATCCATGGCGCATGGTGAAGCGGTTTAGGTCAAAAGTTAAAGACGGCGCTTTGCGAAGCGTGCGTGTGTTGACCCGTTTGTTAGTGGGCCTTAACAGGAGCCCAAGAGATTCAAACCCTAAGAGTTTTAGGCCTCCACTATAAATAGGAGGAGGTGGTGGCTGCACCCCTGACTCTCGCAAAGTTTCATAAAGATTAGAGTTGAGAATCAAAGTTTCACCTAATTGCAACCGTCATCGGGTGATTTCTTGTTGCGCATCGGTTCGAGTCGGCGGTCGGACCGCCCGTCATCACCGGTCGGACCAATTTTGAGCGGTCCGACCGCCAAGACTACGCCGGTCCGACCGCCGGACAATCGGTCCGATCGATTGGGTCCAGCGGTCAGACCGCCCGTCGTTGTGAGTCTTTGCAATCTTAGTTGATTTTTGTAGCATTGATTAGGGGTTTAATTGGATTCAATACTAGTCTTCCGCTGTACTGGTATATTGATCTTCATAGATTTCTAATAGCTACTGGAGTGAAATTGTATTGAGTTCATAATTTGTGAAAAAGTGGCGTGCTCCTATTCACCCCCTCTAGTCGCCTTTACGGTCCAACAAGTGGTATCGAGCCGGTTAGTTCAATCTTGATCTTAACAGGTCCGAACTTTGGCGATGGATAAGTTTTCTACTAAACCGCATATCTTCGATGGACACGACTATGCCTATTGGAAGAATCGTATGCGCGTCTTTCTTGAGAGCGAGGGACAAGCTATTTGGGATGTTGTTAGAGCCCCGCTGGTTATTCCTAAAATTGCTACACCTGCTTCTGCAATTCTTTTGGCTAACAACAATAAGGCTAAGAATCTTTTATATGGTGCACTTGGTAGACAAGAATATGATAGAATTTGCAATCTTTCAACTGCGCATGAAATTTGGAACACTCTCGAAACATATCATGAGGGTTCGTCCCAAATCAAAAGGTCGTAAGCAGTTTACAAGCGTGAATACAATAAATTCGAGATACGTCTGTAGAGAGCATCGATGATATTTTGATCGCTTTAATAAAGTAATTAATCAAATGAAAATTTGTTGATATTGAATATTCTCAATCTGAAAATGCCACCCATCTCTTGGCTGCAATCAACACTAAGGAGTGGGAGATGAAGGCTACTGCTATAGAGAAAAATGTTGATCTTTCAAGTCTTACTTTAGAATTGCTTTATAGTAAACTCAAGACTCATGAAATTAAAAGAGTTGATCATCCCAAGAAAGATAATTTAGCTTTGGTAGCAGATCCTCTCAAAAAGGCTTTTGATGACTCTTTTGAATCTTCTTCTGGATTTTCATTTGCTTGTTTATCTGCTATTCATGAAGAGGAGCTTGAAAGTATTCTCAAAGCGAGTTAGCTCTTCTTGCTAAGAAATTCACACGGGCCTACAATAATGTGAGAAACAAAAAGAGAGGTGGTCCGGTGACATGCTATGAATGTGGTGAGCTCAATCATATCCGGGCAAATTGCCCCAACCTGAAAGGTAAGAGCAATCATAAGGAAGGAAACCCAGCTTGGAAGATGTAACACCCTGACCCAAAATTCGCTCAATGCCCAGCCCACCGTGGGGCGGACCCGCGCACACATAGCACCTCACTTACACTTTCGTCCTCGCTTCGTGTAAAAGGGTTAACCCGGAGGTGCTACGTTTGGATCCAACAGGCATTATATACTACTACAACTCACTTGGGACAAGCAATGTGGGACTAATCCCACCACACAACTCCTCATGGGCCACATGGGCCACACTACGAGCAGGCCGGGGTATTACATTCACCCCCCCTTAAGGGTTGACGCCCTCGGCAGCATACCACATACACGGCAAATGCCCAGAACCACCCCTCGGTACACGTCCGTGCGTCCAGTGCCGGCACATATGCCATGCCATGTGTCCACTCCGGGCCCACATGCGCCATGCGCCATATGCCCGCGCCCCTATCCCGCACACGCCCGTGCAGCGAAGGTTGATGCTCTGATACCATCTGTAACACCCTGACCCAAAATTCGCTCAATGCCCAGCCCACCGTGGGGCGGACCCGCGCACACATAGCACCTCACTTACACTTTCGTCCTCGCTTCGTGTAAAAGGGTTAACCCGGAGGTGCTACGTTTGGATCCAACAGGCATTATATACTACTACAACTCACTTGGGACAAGCAATGTGGGACTAATCCCACCACACAACTCCTCATGGGCCACATGGGCCACACTACGAGCAGGCCGGGGTATTACAGAAGAAGCCTCCTTTCAACAAATCAAGGTATGAGGCTAATAAGCTTGTGAAGGCTGCTCACCGGGTCCTTGCCGCTTTTGAGGATCAATCCTTGAGCGATGTGGATACTGGGAGTGAGGAGGACAAGGAGGAGGAGATCCTCAAGGCAAAAGAAAGGAAGGCCAAAGACTTCAGCGGCATGTGCTTCATGGTGACAAGCGACATTGATGATGATGAGGTATCTTTTTCTTATGATGAGCTTTCGCTAAATATGATTCTATAGTTGAGCAATTGCTTAGTCAAGATGAAGCGCTAGAATTTGTTATGACAAAAATAAGAAATTAGAGTCAAAGATTAACAAACTGAAAGTAGAGCTTAAAAATGCTAAGACTCTTGAACACGATGAATGTTTATCTTGTCATGCTATGCACTCGAAATTACTAAGTTACAAACTGCTCATAATATTTACGTACAACAACTTGAGAATGCTAGATCTGAACTAAATGAAATTAAAAGTGCTCCTTGTGAAAAATGTTTAGAATCTAGTAAATTGATTGCTTTTGATGTGTTTGATTCTAGCCCTTGCACTTCATGTTTAGAAAAGGAACGTGAAATCAAAGATATCTTAGAAGCTGCTAGAGTCAAATATGCTAAGCTTAAGGACAATATTGAAAATACTACTTGTGCTTCTTGTTCCGCTCTTAAGCTTGAAATTGCTTCGTATAAGGAGAAATCTATGAATAAAACTTGTGATGCTTGTGTTAACTTGAGAAAAGAAAATGCTTACCTTCATGATACATTAGAGAAATTTTCTAAAGGTAAGAAACAATTAAACATGATTCTTGATAAGTCTAAAACTCCTTATAAGAAGCAAGGTTTAGGATTCAATTCTTTTCAAGACAATTCAAACCCAAAAGTCATTCAAGTCTTGGAAAAGGTTTAATTGAATTCAAAATCCAACTGGCAAAACATCTTTTAAATCTGCAGGTTTTGCTCAACCTTGTATTAATTCAAATGGTGCTTCTTCTAGTGGTACCAAGTACCATTGCACTTATTGCAAGAAAGGTGGGCATTTGATTGAATTCTGTTGGCGTAGGTTGAAAAATGATAGAAAAATTTTGATAAAATTTCATTCATGCAACCTAGAGCTTCGTGAGACATGGTAACACTTGAAAAGAATAAACACGGATTAGGATTTTTCTCTCATGCAAATCATTATGTTTCTAGATATCCTAATTCTAATGTTTATCAGACTGGCGGTCTGACCGCTGGTGGTCACCGGTCTGACCGTTTTGGTCGCCGGATCGACCGCCCTTGACAAAGCCGTCGAGACCGCCCATGGACGATTCAAGTCTCATTTTAATTTAAACATTGCTCATAACAGAATGTTAGATGAAATCAAGGATATTACTTCGGTTTGTATACTCCTTGCGAGACGTGTGTCTGATCTTTGGATTCCTAAATCATGTTTATCTAACTTGATGTTGAGACACATCGTTCTTTTGTTCCTTGATTTTCGAGGATTATCGCGGAAAGGGAAGAACACGTGGTTCGTTAACTCCGGATGTTCACGCCACATGACCGGGAACTCAAAATGGTTCACCTCTTTCACGCGAGCAACAGGTGATGACTTCATCACCTTTGGAGATGATACACAAGGGCGAATTGAAGGAACAAGATCAATTAGGGTGAACAACAAATTCATTCTAAAGGATGTCGCTCTTGTGGACAAGCTTAGGTATAATCTCCTTTACGTCTCTCGACTTCTTGATGATGGCTATGAGGCGGTTTTTAAGAAAAATGCTTGTCGTGTGCTTGATTCTCTTGGTGAGCTTGTGTTTGGAATCTCTAGAGTTGGTAGAATTTTTGGGTGATTTTTAGAATCTCTTCTTTGGATCTCTTAAATGTTTGCTTACATCTTCTTCTGATTTCTGGCTTTGGCATCGACGTTTGGGGCACATTGGTTTTGATCATCTGACACGAGTTAGCAACCTTGATCTCATGAGAGGTTTGCCCAAAGTCAAAGCATCAAGGATCTTTGTATGTGCGCCACAGTAGGCATGGCAAACAAGTTGCCGCCTCACACCCATCGTGACTATGGTTATGGTAGACGGACCGGACGGTTGCTTCATGGAGACTGTTGGTCCAGCTAGAGTCCGGTTAGTCGGTGAAAAATGGTATATTCTTGTCATAGTCGATGATCTTTCTAGATATACTTGGGTGTTCTTTCTTACTTCAAAAGATGAAGCTTTTGGTTATTTTCATGACCTTGTTCTTTGTTTGGCTTGAGCTTCACGGTGCTTTGAGAGCGATTCGCGATGATAATGACACGGAGTTCAAAAATGCTTCTTTTGCTTCTTTTTGTCTTTGGCGTGGTATTGAGCATCGATTCTTCTCTCCACACGTCCCTCAACAAAATGGCGTGGTGGAAAGGAAGAATAGGACCTTGGTCGAAATGGCTAGGGCGATGCTAGATGAGTATAGCACCAGGAGATTTTGGGCCGAAGCTATTGCTACAGATTGCCATATTGCAAATCGTGTCTTTTTGAGAACTTCTTTAGGCAAGACTCCTTATGAGCTTCGTTTTGGTAGAAAACCCTCTGTTTCGCATTTTTGAGTTTTTGGATCAAAATGTTCTATTCTTAAGACAGGCAACTTAGATGAGGTCATAATGTTATAGGAACCCGGTAGAGAATTTTGAAAGAAACAAAGTTTGGAACCTAGTAGAACCTCCTAGTGGTCATAATGTTATAGGAACCCGTTGGGTGTTTAAGAATAAACAAGGTGAGGATGGTTCTATAGTTAGAAATAAGGCCAGATTGGTAGCTCAGGGTTTCAGCCAAGTTGAGGGGTTAGATTTTGATGAGACATTTGCTCCTGTTGCTAGACTAGAAGCCATTCGCATTACCTTGCATTTCTTTGCATCAAAAGGTTTTAAATTATATCAGATGGATGTTAAAAGTGCCTTTTTAAATGGTTTCATAGAGAAGGAAGTGTATGTTAAGCAACCCCCTGGTTTTGAGGATCCCAAATATCCAAATCGTGTTTTCAAGCTATCTAAAGCATTGTATGGTCTTAAACAAGCCCCTAGAGCCTGGTATGATAGACTTAAGACCTTCTTGCTTAAAAATAATTTTGAGATGGGTAAAGTGGATAAAACTCTAGTTATTCTTAGGCGTGGAAATGACTTCTTGCTTGCTCAAATCTACGTAGATGATATTATATTTGGTGGTTCTTCTAATGCTCTTGTTTCCAGTTTTTCTGAGACTATGTCCATGGAATTTGAGATGAGTATGATGGGAGAGCTCAATTACTTTTTGGGACTTCAAATTAAGCAATGCAAGGAAGGTACTTTCATCCATCAAACAAAGTACACTAAAGATCTACTCAAACGCTTCAAAATGGGTGACTGCAAGCTAATTTCCACTCCCATGGCAACCTCGACTATTTTGGATCCAGATGAGGAAGGAGAAGTCGTGGATCAACGCGAGTACCGCAGCATGATCGGCTCCCTTCTATATCTAACGGCCTCGAGGCCGGACATTCACTTCACGGTATGTCTTTGTGCAAGATTTCAGGCGTCTCTGAGAACTTCCCATCGCCAAGCCGTTAAGCGCATATTCAGGTATTTACACTCTACCCTCTTATATGGCATTTGGTATTCATGTTCTTCAGCTTTGTCCATTAGGGGTTTTTCAGATTCTGATTTTGCGGGCTGTCGGTTAGATAGGAAGAGTACCTCAGGCACCTGTCACTTCCTAGGCACTTCTCTTTTATCTTGGTCTTCTAGGAAGCGGTCTTACATTGCACAATCCCTTCTTTGAGCGGAGTATGTAGTCTTTGCTAGTTCTTTGAGCTTGATTTTGTGGATGGCGTCCACTTTGAAAGATTATGGGTTAAATTTTGCTAGTGTTCCTCTTTTACGTGATAACATTTACGCTATTAATATTGCTAAAACCCGAGTGCAACATTCTAGGACTAAGAACATAGACATTCGCTTTCACTTCCTTAAAGATCATGTCGAAAAAGGTGATATTGTGATGCACTTCGTAGAGTCCGAAGCTCAATTGGCAGATATTCTTACCAAGCCTTTAGATCAAACCAGGTTTTCCACTTTGAGAAGCGAGTTAGGGGTAATTTATCCCTATGGGTTGGTTTGAGGGGGAGTTTGATCTTTTCTGATCTTTCCTTGTTCTTTTGATCTTTTATTGTTCTGTTTCTGAGCTTAGTGATCCTTTCGAATTTTTTTTAGGCTGTTAGGCTTTTTATTGCATCTCATTGCCTCATATTGCATTCATATGAAAAATACATCAAGTGGTACGAAAAATCCAAAAAGATGCATTGTAATATAAGTCTTTCTGCTTATCTTCCAAGATTGATGAAGCTTTGCCTATTACCCTTTGGAGCTTTTGTATTTTAATTCTTGCTCAATGTCATGTCTAGTTCTTTGACTTGCTAGAATTATCATGCTTTTACATGTGTAGCTAAGTCTTTGCTATATGAGCTAGAACCTTAAAACAACTCGAACTAAGAAATTGTAATTTGTGGATGTTTTAGCGAGTTGCGCAATTAGTGCTCCTCTTGTGACATTGGCCCTGTCAGAATTGCTTTGTTAGCTCTTTGATCTAAAATTGACCATTACTTGAGCTTGTGTGTTCTTGAGATTCTAAAACTGCTCATGTGAAAAATGAAAATCAAGATTGTCTTATGCTTAAATTGTGCCAAACTATTATTACGAGACTGCTTGTCAAATGACATGAACTTGGAGATAGTTTGATGAACCAGACGATCTCATGGGGACTGCTTGTCAGAAATGACATGAACCTCAAGATTTATTGCCCTGGTAGAAGCTTAGAAAGAGTTTGTGGATGGCTCCTAGTCCAGGATCTTCTTTACTAAGATATACAATTAATCAACTTTTGGTCGAAGCTTAGGATGAGTTTGTGGATGGCTCCTAGTCCAGGATCTTGTCACTAAGTTAGATCATTAGTCAACTTCAATATTCAATGCATATGAGAAAAATGTTGACAAATGGGCGTTTACAAAAGATTGAGCGAAATGATTCAATCTGAGGACTGATTGACTCTTAATGTGGTCTTTGTTAGATTTTGATCTCACTTTGACATTTTGACATGGCCAATTTCATTTTAGGATCCTGTTGATAAACTTCTTTGAATTTGAGCGTTGCTTAAATTGATCAAATCTATTGCTTTACTTTTGAGCCTTTGTGCTTAGCTTTGATATATATGTCTTACCATGATCTTGCTAGTATTTGTCGGGCTTGATATCTTTGTTTGTGCAATATTAGAGATACTATCTTGTTCTTTTGGGTAATCTCCAAAGCTTCTTGTAATCAAAAATTGAAAAATACAAAAATGAAGCCACTTCATTGCACTTCATGCATACTCCTGTTTATGCTTCTTTTGTTTCTGCTTCTTTCTTTATCATCTATTGGTTATCTCTGGATGAGAGGAAGGCGTGATTCCTTGATGAATCCATTATCAAAGGGGGAGAAGATGTGTTAATAAGAAGAGAAGATGTGTTAATGAGAAGATATTTCTTTATTGGGGGAGAAGATTTTACAAAGGGGGAGAAACTGAAATTTTGAAAGTTTTTGAAAATTGAGGATCATAGTGAGGGGGAGTTCTTGAGTTACTTTCTTATTGTCTTATTGAATATTCTGAACTTTAATTGTATTCTTTTATCCTCACAATGATCATAGGTCAATTGAACAATTGTTCTTTCATATGGACCTCATGTGAGAATTTTGACCCTTTTCGAAATCAAAGTTTTATGCTTTCTTTTGCCTTGTCTCACATGCCTATACTATTACGATGCGGCTTGGTCATTTTCATTGCTTTTTCTTGCTTATGGACCAAGTTGTGCCTTTGTCTGCTTCGCGAGTAAACTCGTTTTCAAACCTCTTACTTACATTTTCTGGATAATTGCCAATGTGTTCATCAAGGGGGAGATTGTGGATTTAATGGGGATATGTTCCAGATCTTAGGATGATGTGACAATTGGCAATGGCGTTTACGGTTTGTCGTTTCACGAGTTTTCGACAAAGCTTGAGCATTACGGACGAGGCGGTCCGACCGGTCCTAGTGCAGTGATCCGGCCGGTCCCAAATCGGTCGGACCGCCATGTGAAATGATCGGACGGTGTGACCTAAAAGTGGTCAAAGCAGTGGGCCAAAAATAGGTGTTGTAGGCAAGTGAGGATCCCAATGCACTTGGTCTCATAATTTTGGAGTCTCGAGAAGAAGTTCTATTCGTGTTAAGTTTCCGAAGGTTTGAATTTGAGGTATGAATTTGGCTAAGTCCCAAGGCGGTCCGCCCGCTCACGAGGGGCGGTCCGGCCGGCCAAGGCGATCCGGCCGCTCACTGGAGCGGTCGGACCGGTTTCTACTTGAACGTCGACCAACTTCGTGGCGATGTTGTTTTGTTAGGTCAAAGTCATTGGTATCGTGGCATATGGTTTGCATGATGCATGTTTTGACTAACATGGGTCAAGTTGTGAAGAACTTGTTCCCGATTTCGTGTTTGCTTGTCTGTGGTTGTGCAGGTTGCTTGGTGGTCAACGACGGTCAACGGCGAGGAGGATCGGGACTAGACTTGGAGAGTTGAGGTCGAGCGATCGGCGATGCGGGTGAGTCAATGACTCAAGCGTGACACAAGATGGACAAGGGTGACCTATTGGCAAATCCATGGCGCATGGTGGAGCGGTTTAGGTCAAAAGGTTAAAGACGGCGCTTTGCGAAGCGTGCGTATGTGACCCGTTTGTTAGTGGGCCTTAACGGGAGCCCAATTGAGTCAAACCCTAGAGAGTTCTAGGCCTCCACTATAAATAGGAGGACGTGGGGGCTGCACCCCTACTCTCGCTGTTTTTCACCTCTTTTGTTGCTTGCAAAACCCTAATTGGTTTAGGGAGAGTTGAGGTGGAGGCTAGGGCTTTTCATGATTTGAGGAGAATTTCGTGATCTTGGATTGACCACTGATCCATGATGGCGTGGGTGTAATCCAGCGACGATCACGTTCTTAATCTATGCAAGGTTGGCTTGAGATAAGTCTCTTTTCGTTCTTGCTTTCGATTTCGTGATTTTAGGGCTTTCTTTGATCCGCGAGTTGGTGATTGATTCTTTCACGTGAATTAGCTTGCTGTGATGTGTGTGAATCTATCTAGCATCATCTTGATCATCAATCTCTCACGAACAAGCATTAGGATCAAGTTTTCGTTCTTGCCCGGTTTTAGACCTTCTGTTATTCAATTGGCAATTGCTCAAGATCTTTCCAAGAATTATCATAATATTTGATTGGAATAGGTCCTCAATAGCATAGAGAAGGTGTGTGCAAAGTTTCATAAAGATTGGAGTTGAGAATGAAAAGTTTGACCTAATTGCAACTTCGTCATCGGTGATTTCTTGTTGCGGATCGGTTCGAGTCGGCGGTCAGACCGCCCGTCATCACCGGTCAGACCGATTTTGGAGCGGTCCGACCGCCAGCACAACAGCGGTCAGACCGCCCGGCAATCGGTCCAACCGATTGGGTCCAGAGGTCAGACCGCCCGTGCTTTGAGTTTTTGCAATCTTAGTTGATTTTGTGATTTTGCTTAGGGGATTTAATTGGATTCAATACTAGTCTTCCGCTGTTCTGGTATATTGATCTTCATAGCTTCCTAATAGCTATTGGAGTGAAATTGTGTTGAATTCATTATTTGAGAAAAGTGAGCGTGCTCCTATTCACCCCCCCCCCCTCTAGTCGCCTTTTCGGTCCAACACTTACAATCACCACCCACTCCCGTGGGTGTCGCAAGTCCACAACTTGCATTCATTAGTGCACATGATGAACAATAAAGTGACGATGTCGAATTTTAATAATCTAGCCATCATGAACAAATACATATCACCATAAATCAATTACATCGAAACAAGCATATGTTACCATGATTCATCATATAGAACAATCACATAACAACCACATTATAGGTGCACTTGCATGTTTCTTTCTTTCCGCTACGCACACGAGGAAGCAAAATTGGTGTCTCTACTGCGGAACTCCGCCTCCTACACAAGCATAGCGGTAACAATAAATCGATGAATCTTGGACTCTGTTTACACCCCTTAATCCAACTCCTCAAGATCTATGGTGAAAGAGAGGTTCTACCCAAATTTCCGTGATCTAGCATAATGCTTCCGGGACAGCAGACGAGAAAAATCGTAATTAAATATCTGTAACTCCGAATGACTTGAAACTAGTGCTCAAATACTCTTAACATAACAGGTTACGAAACTCTAGTTGGTGGGATTCTTTGATTCGGCCAAACTAGTGGTCTAAACAGCCGTTGAAAACCATTGTGATGACATCTGTCGAATACTGACACACTGGTTAATAACATGGCATAACTTTCACTCTACAGATCCAATTTAGATGATCTTTATCAGTTTAGAAAGATTATTAAACAGGCTACAATAACCTAGTTGGGTAAGACTTCTGATTCAGCCTTCTAATAATCCTAATGTTCTGATGAAGTTTGTTATTCCTCGATCGACAATCGGACAACAATGACAGTAAAAATTCAATAACTTTTGATTCACACCTCTAAAAATATGTTCTTTATCAATACTGAAAGCTTACTGGAATGGCTTCCATGTTCGTTTTGGGTGACTCTTGATTCGGGCTAAAAAATACAATCGACTAGACATGCAGACTTGCAAATCTAAATCGACTCTCGACGATCGCACAAAAACGGGCATATCTCTTAAACCGTAACTCCAAACCAGGTGATCTCGGTGCCAAAAGAAAGCTAAGATCAAGGGATACAACTATATAAAATGTGGATAGATCAGAAAATATACGGAACTTACCCAAATCTGACAAACCAATCTGGCGCAGGGGGAGGGTGGGGGAGGCGTGGTGCTAGGGGAAAGGGGAAAAGGGGGAAAGGGGTGGGGCACTAGGGTTTTGGGGGGGTGGGCACCCTCCTCTTGGCCGGCCACAAGGAGGCCTCTCCTGGGCCGCGGCCCAGGCCCAGGTTGGCGAAAAATATAACATGACCCCCTGTCGTTTCATATTTTACTATTCCTCTTATTCCCTTTTCTTCTCTCGGCTAAATCTGTGATTTACCGATTCGATTTCCAGGGTATTACACTATCCAGTCTACACCCCGCAAAATCAGCATCAGAAAATGCTCGAATAGAGAGAGCAGCAGAAGAAGAATACCAGAGTCCAAAGTCAAGAGTATCTTGAAGGTATCTGAAGATGCGACATACTGCTTGACGATGAGAAGCACGAGGGAAGCCTGAAAGCGAGCGCACAGACATACTTACTCTGGCGAATGAAGGTGCCTTTTTTCAATTGCTTACCTTGAAGACCAAGAAAGAATGTCAATTCTCCCATCATGCTCATCTCGAACTCACTACTCATAGAATCTGAAAATCTGGATACTAAAGCATGAGAAGAACCACCGAATATGATATCATCCACATAATTATGAACCAATAAGAAATCACTGCCATGCCTGAGAGTGAACAAAGTTTTATCAACCATTCCCATTTTGGAATCATTTTCAAGCAAGAAACTCTTAAGCCTGTCATACCAAGCTCTAGGAGCTTGCTTCAATCCATACAAGGCTTTAGAGTGTTTAAAAACATGGTTTGGGAACTTATGATTTTCAAAACCAGGTGTTTGCTTGACAAAGACCTCTTCTTCTATAAAACCATTTAAGAAAGCACTTTTAACATCCATTTGAAATAGCTTCAAAAAAAGTCTTTCCAATCACAGATCTCAAGAAAACCCTATTAGATATATAACAAGCAATAGAGATCGCCTCAACCCAAAACCTCCTAGGTGTGGAATGCTCATCTAACATGGTCCGAGCCATCTCTACAAGGGTTCTGTTCTTCCTCTCTACAACACCATTCTGCTGAGGAACTCGAGGTGAAGAGAACTGATGCTCAATTCCCCGATCAGTGCAGAAGGTAGTAAAGGAAGAATTCTTGAATTATGTCTCATTGTCACTCCTAATGGCTCTTAAGGTTCCAGGAATATCAACAGCAAGTCTAAGGACCAATTCTCTAAAGAAGCCAAATGCCTCGTCCTTAGAAACCAGAAAATAAACCCATGAATACCTGGAGAAATCATCCACAACCACAAGCACATACCATTTCCCACCAGCTGACTGAACTCTAGAAGGACCAACAGTGTCTAAGTGCAGAAGTTGTCCTGGTCCATCAGTCATCACTAAGGTAAGAGGTGGATGGGATGTAGAAACCATCTTACCATGTCTACAGGGTGAGCACATAAGATCTCTAACAGCCTTCAGCCAAGGTAGACCTCTAATCAACTCCTTGCAACTGACTCTAGTCAAGTCGTCAAAACCTATATGCCCACGTCTACGATGCCACAAAACAAGATCATGAGAATCACAAGCCACAAGACATCTAGAACTAGAAGCAGAGGAGATACTAAAATTTGCACCAAAGATCTTCTCAAACCTGGAGATCTCAAAGACAAGCTCACCCGAGGAATCTAGAACTCTACACTCACCACTATTAAACCTTACTTCTAGACCCTCATCAAGTAGCTGAGAAACAGATAGCAGATTATACCTCAGCTTACTTACAAAGTGACGTCCTTAAGCATGAACTTGTTGACACGCACAGTACCCTTGGCTGTCACGGTCCCAGTAGAAGCATCCCCAAAGGTAATCAATTCATTGCCGGATGCACGTGTGAGGGAGGAGAACCATCTAGAATCTCCAGTCATTTGTCGAGAACACCCGGAGTCAACAAGCCATATGTCCTCCTTCCTCGCACGACGGACCTAAAAATCACAAACAGGAAACATCCGTGCCTTAGTACTGGGGTTAGTGATAAAGACACAGGAATCCAAGATCTTGAGTCATACGATGTCCGGGAACAAGAAGAGAAGAAAGCGAGAAAAAGCGTCAGAACAAAATCATAAGAATGCACACGAGAACCACCTAGACCTCTCCGAAACGATCTACCAAAATGTTGGACCGTAAAGGCGACTAGAGGGGGGGGTGAATAGGAGCACGCTCACTTTTTCACAAATTATGAACTCAATACAATTTCACTCCAAAGTAGCTATTAGAAAGCTATGAAGATCAATATACCGAAGCAATGGAAGACTAGTATTGAATCCAATTAAACCCTAAGCAATATAACAAAATCAACTAAGATTACCAAGACTCACAAAGACGCAGGCGGTCGACTGTTATACTCAACCGGTCGGACCGATTGCGGCGATCGACCGGCGTTGTCTTTGGCGGTCGGACCGCTCCAAAATCGATCGACCGGTGATGACGGGCGATCGACCGGCCGACTCGAACCGATCCGCAGCGATAAAATCGGCCGATGACGAAGTTGCAATTAGGTGAAACTTTTGATTCTCAACTCCAATCTTTATGAAACTTTGCACACACCTTCTATATGCTATTGAGGACCTATTCCAATCGAATATTATGATAATTCTTGGAGCGATCTTGAGCAATTGTCAATTGATTAATGAAGGTCTAAAACCGGGCAAGAACGAAAACTTGATCCTAAAGCTTGTTCGTGAGAGATTGATGATCAAGATGATGCTAGATAGATTCACACATATCACAGCAAGCTAATTCACGTGAAAGAATCAATCACAAACTCACGGATCAAAGAAAGCCCTAAAATCACCAAATTGAAAGCAAGAGCGAAAAGAGACTTATCTCAAGCAAACCTTGCATAGATTGATTTCGTGATTGAAGTGGATTACATCCACACCATCATGGATCAAGAGACAATCAAGGATCACGAAATTCACCACAAACCATCAAGAGCCCTAGCCTCCACCTCAACTCCCTAAAGACAATTAGGGTTTTGAAACATAAAAGGCGAGAGAGGAGAGGTGCAGCCACCATCTCCTCCTATTTATGGTGGAGGCCTAAAACTCTTAGGGTTTGACTTAATTGGGCTCCGTTAAGGCCCACTAACAAGCGGGTCACACACGCACGCTTCGCAAGCGCCGTCTTTAACTTTTGACCTAAACCGCTTCACCATGCGCCATGGATTCGTAATAGGTCACCCTTGTCCATCTTGTGTCACGCTTGAGTCGTTGACCTCACCCGCATCGTCGATCGTTCGGACCTCAACTCTTCAAGTCTAGTCCCGATTCTCCTCACCGTGACCGTCGTTGACCACCAAGCTACCGCACAACCACGAGACAAGAAAACACGTATTCGGAACAAGTTCTTCACAACTTGACCCATGTTAGTCAAAACATGCATCATGCAAATCATATGCCATGAAACAAATGACTTTGACCTAACAAATCAACATCGCCACGAAGTTGGCGGCGTTCAAGTAGAAACCGTCCGACCGCTCCAGTGAGCGGTCGGACCTCTCTCGGCGGTCGGACCGCTCCACATGAGCCGGTCGGACCGCCCTGGGACTTAGCGAAATTCAAGCCCTGAAATTCCGAAACCTTCTGGAAAATACAAACGAATAGAACTTCTTACTGGAGACTCCAAAAATTATGAGACCAAGTGCATTGGGATCCCCTCACTTGCCTACAACACCTATTTTTGGCCCAGCTCGTTTTGAACACTTTTAGGTCACCGCCGGTCCGACCGCCCCACATGGCCGGTCCGACCGATTTGGGACCGGTCGGACCGCCGTGCAAGGACCGGTCGGACCGCCCCTGTCCAGAATACCTGTAGCTTTGTCGAAAACACGTGAAACTACAAACCGTAAACGCCAATGCCAATTGTCACATCATCCTAGGATCTGGAACATATCCCCATGAAATCCACACAAAATATCGATACTCCCCCTGTCTAGATGCTACCCGTGGTTTCTCCTCACGATATCCTAAACCAGAAAGCTGCCTAGACCCACCAAAATAGTCAACGAAGTTCTCTACAAACCTAGGCCTATGTGTAGTACGAAAAATAGGCTGCCTGGCTCTAGAGACTACAACAGGTGAAGGGACTCCTCTAATGGTTCTCAAGGCGCTCATTCTCTCTTTTATCTCAATCTTGGCTCTACGGAAGCAGAACTCAACAATATGGCCCTCTTTCTTGCAGAAAGTGCAATGGTACTTGACCTTTTGAGGGGTCTGTACTGATGAAACAGAAGCACCTTTTTTGCTAGAAAGAGTTTGAGCAAAACCTGCAGATTTAAAAACAACCTTAGATGGCTTAGGGGGTTCTACTTCAAACAGACCACTTTTAAGAACTCTTGCAATCTTAGGTGGGTGATTCTTGGAATACTCTAGGGGATTAAAACCTAGGCCACTATTTTTCATACTCACTTTAGATTGGTCAAGAATCATGTTGAGTTTCTTTTTCCCACTAGTAAACCTCTCAAGAGTTACTTTGAGGTAATCATTCTCTTTGGCTAAATACTCACATTTAGTGCACTTTCTTGACTTGATTGCCTCATCATGCTTACTCTTAAGAAGAGCTACTTCTACTTTCAAGGCCTCACAAGACACACAATAGGAATCCCTAATCCTATTCAACTTCTCCTTAAATTTAACTCTAAAGGCCTCTTGTATCTTACCAACAATTGTTTCAACTTCAGCATGCAAGACACAACAGGAAGAGTCAATAACTTTGTTGGAAGCAGTAATAGTCATAGATTTTTTAATTTTAGCTTTTTCTTCTAGAGTCTTGTTCAAAGCTTCAATTTCAGTTGTGAGCTTAGAACAATTTTCACATGAAGTAGATTTAGAGTAAATAACCATTTCTGTCATCTCTTTCATTCTAATCCTATTATTCCTACAATGAGAGCAAGTGTGACCAGCATCAAATTTCTTGAATTCTTTCATGGCGCTATCCAATTTTAATTCAAGCAAAGCACAGTTTGAGCAAGATAAAGGGATAGCATCTAACGCAGTCACATCAAGAGAAATAACATCCATGCAAACAGAACTAGACTTGAGATATTCTGGTTCATCAAGAGCATCTTTTAATTGATTCACAACAAAGGAATGAGCAGATTTTAAGCTTGTCAATTCATTAAGCATGCTAGAGCAGGAATCACAAATATCATTAGGATTAATGGATTTGAGCCTAACAACTTCTAGGTTCAAGTTATCAATCATAGTGTCATGTTTCTTAATCAATTTAGCTTGCTTATGCTGTTTTTGTTCAGCAAGAACCAAAGCACGTTTCATATCTGCAAGTGAAGGACATACCTCATCGGGATCGATGAAAGGATCGTCATCATTGGAGGAGTCGATGTTGTGGTTGTCCTTGGCCATGAAACACATGCCGGTGAAGTCCTTAGCCTTCTTCTTGCCACGGGAGTTATCCTCGTCGTCCTCCGTCTCCGAGTCCACATCGCTCATGTTAACATTCTCAAGAGCGGCAAGGACCCGGCTGACAAACTTGCGATAGTTTGTCTTCTTGGTTTCGCATCCCTAGCTTGAGGATGCCTCCGAGAGTCCTTTTCCTCCTTGCCCTTCAGCTTGGGGCACCTCGAGCGAATGTGGTTTGGCTCACCACACTCAAAGCACGTGATAGGGTCACCACTCCTTCTGTTCCTCACCTTGTTGTAAGCTCTCGTAAATTTGGTGGATAGGAGAGCTAAATCATCCTCAGGTAATTTCTCTAGTTGCTCATCGCTCAAAGAATGCAAAGCTGATAAGAAAAAGCCGGATGAGCTAAAATCCAAAGAATCAAATGAACTACCCTTGGATGAGTCGACCACTAAAGCCATTGACTCTGTCTTGGGGAGACGCGATGTCACATCCCCAAATTAATAAAGAAGATTACTATGCATCTCATTAGCATGCATCATGTTTTTCAAGCATTTTTATCATACTCTGCATTTGGAAAAGCTTATTCAAATATATGAACCTCCTCTTATCCAAATAAATCCTTAAGAAAACAATATCAAAAACTTAGGATCATTCTTGTGAAACAATTTATTCAATTACTACATTAATTATCATGTATTAATATAATTTTTCCCAAATTTTTGGAACCCAATATGAACCTCAGAAAATTTCAAACTCCATTATCAACTTATGCTTTTGGGAATTTGAAATATACCAATTGAATAATGAACATTGGGGTTTCTGAATTTTTTATGGGTACTAGGTCACCCCAGGAACCCCTCAGAATTATTTCACATTTTTATAAATTTTATTGTTATATTTTGGAGCCTGGTCAAACTAGGAGGTTTAAAATTCAAATCTGGTCAATTAGGAGCCTTGTTCCTCGGGCTCAAACCCATTGCACTGATGGTCCGACCGAGCCGCTTGGCGGTGATTCGCCGAACCGGTTAGAACGTGGACCGTCCGATGAATCGAGCGGCCCATTTAGTGAGCCACGCGATCGCGCCGCGCCTTCCCGCTGGCCCGACATGTGGGCCCAACTCGCCGCGCCGTCTACCTCGCGGCGCGGGCGCGAAGCCAAGCGCCACGCCCGCCATGCTCTGCGGCTCCGTCGACGCCGTGACCGCACCGCCCTACGACCAATCCCGAGCTTCACTAGCTCACGCCGCCTCTGTTAGTCCCTCGGTTCGTTTAAACCACCCGTGCCCCCTTCTCTTGGCCATTCTTCCTCTCGGCACCAGACGAAGGAGAAGCTCGTGTGCTTCGACTCTCGGGTAAGCCTCGCGCCTTTCCCCTCCCTCTTCAATTCCGACCAATGGCCATTCCATTTTTGCTAATTCCAAACCTCACCGTGCCTTGTAGCTCCGGAGCGTGATTGTGTCTTCCTCGGCTCGGTTCACGCCCGAGCTTGCATCCGGGACACCATTGTTCTATCTTTGCCTCCGGTGAGCTACTTGCTAACTTTGCGCGTCATATCATGTCTTTTAGCTCGAGGATGAGTTCCCTCAACTAATTTTTGCAATACATGCCAGGAGACCGTGTAATTGAGAGTTGAACCAAATCGGCCGAAATCCAAACTTTTCGTCTCCCACCTTGGTCCGGTAAGCCATTCGCCAATTCCCTGCTCCTGAAGCATCCCCTAATGGTACTTGGGTTACCCTGGGGCATTCACTCGTCCTAGTTCTTCGCAGGGCCCTCTCTCCTCGGTGGACCTTACTATCGCCGTGGCCATTCCGACGCCAAGCAAGCACTGACCTCCACTGCCCCAGTCCGAACCACAGGTAGCTTCCTGGTAGTCCTTAGAACCCCAGGCACCCGCTATTGGACTCTTGCGGAGCTTCATTTCTCGCCTGCACGTTTGCCGTATCACCGTCGCCGCTCCTCTCGACGAGTTGCGAGCCTGAGACCACCAAGGGTCGCCACCACCACCCAAAGTTGCGCAAGGATATTGCGCAATGTAGCCGCCTTGGCCGGCCTCGCCGTGGCGCCAGTAGCGCCGCGAGCCGCCGCACAGCGCCGCGGCGCGTTGTCGGACGGGCCGACAAGCGTAACTCCGTCATTAGGCCTTAATATGCAATTCGTTATTAATGGTGTCTTAAGCGAGTATATGAGTCTATGACATGCGGGCCCTAATGTGAAACACGAGGAGATAGCGGTGGTGACAAGTGGGCCTAGCCACTTAAGCGCACATTCTTGTCGGTTGTGAGCGGTCATGGACTCGTGGTCCATGCCATGTCGTAAGCCGTCTCGCTTACATACGGGCCCCGCTTGTCGATCGGGAAAATTAAATCCCAGGGGTAAATGAGAAATGACATCATTCTGGCCCCACATGTCGAAGAGAGATGGCTAGGTGAGCTTCGTAAGAAAAGTATTAATCGATTAAGAAAATCGAATGTGTTTATTTATGAGTGAAAAATAGGATTAACTTCCAAAATGCATAACAAATTCATTTTACTCCAAATGGGATGAAACCGGTCTTTGTAATTTTCATTTTGATGAACTTTATTTCAAAATAGGTTGCACATTTATCTCGGTAACAGAAAAGATGGATTTGGAAAATGAGCATTTAATTGATTATCTTTACAATAGAAAAATGGCTATAACTTTGAAAATTCATATCTTTTGCTTGGAAACTCCAATTAGGATGAACCAATTTTTAGTGGACTCACAATAATATGGCCTAATTATCTATAAATTCATTTGCCTTCCTTCTGTTTCTACAAAATTTAGCCAAAACGTTAAAATTGGATAAAGCTGCATTATCGGGACATACAAACTTCATATGACCATAACTTTCACCTCTGAATCCAATTGGAATAATTCTTGTCCCTATATTCATCTCATGGCATAAAATTTCTACTGTAGAAAAATCATGCATTTTTGAGCACTTTGAATTTTTAGTATTTCTCGGTGTTTATTTAGTATTATACTTAAATAGATCCGAAGCCATCAATATTGACTTATACGCTCTTGAGGGACAGCAGCTAGCATACCAGCAAGGCAAGCATCATTTGAACTTTCTTTTGCATCATATTTGATCCCGCTTTTGTTAAGTTAGTGCAATGATATTTGCTTGCATGCTATTTTATTAATGTCGCTATTTTTGTGTTGAATAGTTAGATACATCCTATTGTCTTGTCATTGTGGTTATCCTTAAATTATTCCGATCTTGAAATGCTTAGGATAAGTTGTGTGACTTACGTGGTATGTGTTGCTTAGCCATGCAAGTCTAGAACGATAGTTTGTTTGGCGGGAATAACCCGCAGGTCATGGGACATACAAACTTTATAACTTTTGGTTTATTTCAGATCTTCGATATCTGTTTCAAGAGTTAAAATTTTGTCATTTAAAATGAGATTTGGAGTGCGGACAAGTGGATGCTAGTGAAGGTGCCTTCGTGCACGAGATTGGGTATGTGGGTTGTCTTGTCTAGACCAACAAGGACCGAACTTTAGTAACGCGTCGTTGATTCAAGTACATTCGTGCTATCATATGCGGGTTGGGAGCCGTATGGTTAAGTAGGGGAAGGTTTTATTGTGTTGAGCCCCACGGTGGTTTTGTGAGGCCATAGGGCCGTTAAACCCTATGTTCCTTGCTTGGCCGATAGGGCATATAGACCGTAACGTCTTATGTCGCCTAGGAGCCCAAGGTTGAGGACTTAGCATAATGAAATCTTCTTGCTAAAATGACCATATCTTGATTTATCGTACCGCATACCATAGGAAGTATGCTATTTTGGAGGCATCCGGAGGCTTAACGGGCTAATCAAGTCGTGTGGGTAAAGTAGTACACCCTGCAGGTATAAATCTATTCGAATAGCCTCGCCCTAGGTTATGGACAACACTTGAGTTCGGGAGTTACTATTGTTAGACTTTGACATATTTGTTTTGTGGAAAAACTTGGGATTGTCACGAATGGGATATTCATGCTTGTGTTGTAGCAAAGTGGATGACCACTTTGTTAAATTGTGTACTTGTTGTTGTATCAAAGTGGACCGCCACTTTGACACTTTTATGATTCATTTGTGATTCATGTTATTACTTATTCATGAGCTTTACTTCTACTTCAAATCTGATTTATAAATGGGCACTTGGAAACTAGTATGTGTAGGTTGTTAATTGTTGCGTCTCTTTTGCAAAACTAAGCCAATATGAGCCATCCTTTGGAACAACCTCTAGCATACTACTTTTTATTTGTGTAAGACTTGCGAGTGCACTTGTACTCGGCCGGATGTTGGTGGCCTTTTTTTTTCTTTTCAGGTGAGGTCGATATCGAGCCCGATGAGCTCGTCAGTGCCGATTTAGGCGACACTGACGAGTAGTGCTATCTTTTAACTCCCAGTCGGTTGCCGATGGGTTATGGGCATACCTTGCTGGACTTTTGGTTTAATTATTTTGCTTCCGCTGTTATTTATCACTCTTATTTGAATTTGGCCGGTCGGCCGTTATGTAATAGTTGCAGACTTTAACAACTATATCGTACGTCTTTTGAACAATTAATGTATGAATGTTGTATGGATGTGATCAACGTTGTATGAAGAGTATGAGCATATTGGTCGCTGATCTTGGGAGCCAATATGATCTTGTACTCGCTGTTCGTGGATTCCCATTTAACTCTTTAAGTGTCGTGTTTGACTGGTTAGAGAACCGACAATCATGTAGTGCTTTCATGATGGAAGCGACGCATGATCGCTGAGGCTCTAGTTTTGGTTGAACCTCTCACTTATATGTAGTTAAGTTGGAATCCATTTACTTGAGGCCTAGAGTTATGTCCTTAAGACCATGCTTAGTCTCGGTCTTAGGGAGATAACCCGGGGGTCCTCACAGCGTTGGTATCAGAGCCATACTAACTGTAGGGTAGAGATAGCACTGGCGTTAGTGTTAGCAAGCCTTTGAGTCAAAGTATTTTTCAAGTTAACTAAGTTATTCCTGAAAGTTTAAGTTAGGAATATCTTTTATTCCTCATCCATCTTAGCGTCATTCCTTACCTTATTCTGGCTTTGATTTAAAAGAGACTTACCTTGCCCTTCTTGTCCTTTAGATGAATCACCATTACCTTGTCCGTGAAACTCAAGCTGAAGGCGTGGAAGGATACCCGCTTTGTTAAGGGATATGATGTGGAAGGCCAATTTCACCTACCAAACCGACGACGCCATCTGAGGCGTGATAGAGGGCGGGAATGGAGGAGTACTGGCAATGGCGGACATCATTGCCAGCGTGTTGCAGAAGCATACCATACCGTTTGAGCACGGGGCGCCGGAGGCCATGGCGGTACAGAAGTGGCTCGAGTGGCCATGAGTCGCCTCCGCTATGACTTAACCGAGGTGTCTCGGCCACCCTACGATCATTTTCCCATGCAAGCGCATGGCGGGAGCCGAGCATGTTTGCCATGATTGATTCGGAGAGGATCCGCAAGTAAGACAATTGGCTAGGCGGTGCACATCATGGATCGGATGCATCGTTGCACCTCGTATGAGTTATGGGAGACGCGCGTCGCCTCATTATAGCTCAGAGCACTTGCGGCTCATGCATGACATGAGGCTCATTCATCGAGACGTCTTTGTATGGCCCTAACTTGATCTCTCCATCCTTTTCGCGCCACTGCAGTATCGCCTTCCGTGGTTGAAGGCCATATTAAGTATAGGGTCACCCTTGCGTCTCCCTAATCTAGGGCACCCAAGATCTGAGATCCTCGGATGTCATCTTTCGACGAGTTTCCGTAAACTTTGACCGAATAATATTTAGGATAGAAGGGTTGTAAGCTCGCTGTCCGGGCTTGGGCTCGGCGAAATTTGTATCTTAAATCCCTGTAATAGGCTAGTAGTTGTTGAACTCTTTAAATTTCTTTGCAAGAACCTTCGTTTCAGGCAGTTACCCTTTTTGCCTACGGGCTAATTGTACTGGAAGTTTATGATTTGCTTTTATGGATTTTTATGTTGGGCTTTATGCCTTCGTATCTTTTGGTGTTAAGTTCTTGCATATTTTTATATGATTATGCATGCTTAGTTGAGTAATGACTTTAAAATTATCTCCTAACCGACCTTGTCACCGCAGGATGACAGGCCCAAACACTCGTTCACGCGCTCAGCAGGATGAGGGCTCTCCGTCACGGGGACCTCGTTCTGCGGTTGGGGGCGAGCCGTCCCAGCAACATCATCAGCGTGGCAGTACATCTGAGGAAGTGCTACCACCGCCTCCCTCAATGGCTGAGGTGTTGCTGCAGATAGAAAGAAACCGAATGGACACGACACGGATTCTTGAAGTTATTGCCCACAACACTGCTCGAGCTCCTAGTCCAGCAGGAGAGGCTACCTCTCACCGTGCACACGGGGGTCTCGCTGAATTTCAGCGGACCAATCCTTTGACCTTCTCGCATCAAGACCCGATGGAGGCGGAAGACTGGCTGAGGGATATTGAGAAGAAACTAGCTATTGCTCAATGCACTGACGTGGAGAGGGTTCTCTTTGCTAGTTATCAGCTACAGGGCGCAGCGAGCGCATGGTGGGACAATTTCTCCGCCATGCAACTGGACGGGGACGTTCCCTCATGGAACGAATTCCGAGCAGCTTTCAGGGAAGCTCACATCCCTGAGGGCGTTATGATGATTAAACAGCAGCAGTTCCTTGCACTGAAGCAAGGAAAGAAGACGGTCACGGAGTACCTGCATGAGTTTAATTTTTTATCTCGTTATGCTCCTGATGATGTTTCTACAGATGCCCGCCGCCAGAGCCGTTTCATGAATGGCTTGACTGAAGAGCTACAGCTGGCCCTAGCAGTACATGAGTTCCGCAATTTCCAGCACTTGGTAAACAAGGCACTTGTGGTGGAGCACAAGAGTGTCGCTGTAGATGAGTCCAAGAAGAGGAAGAAGGCTGCTCAGAATGCAGCTAGTGGCAGTTCTTCCCGTCCGCGCACCGGACCTTTCCAGACTTCGCGGTATCAAGCTCCAGTGACGCCAAGACCTCCTGCAGCAGCTCCATCACTTTCTTTGCCACAAGACCTGGTGAGCAATGGGGTAAGAATCCCTGCATGGTGGCACGTACAAGGCCAACGGCACTTGTTTCCATTGTGGCCGCCAGGGCCATTACGCATCTCATTGCCTCGCCAAGCAGCGAGGAATGCCGCAGACCTACAGAGCTTCTACACCTACGCCAGCTGCGGCAAGACCTTCACCACCTTCTCGTGCTTCATCGACCCCTCCTCAAGTTCCTGCACGTGGCCGAGTAAACCACGTCACTGCCGAGGAGGCAAGCGGCGCTCAGACGTCGTTTTGGGTACACTTCTTGTTAATTCTTGTCCAAAGATCGCTTTATTTGATTTGGTGCATCTCATTCATTCATCAAAAGGAATATGCTGCACTCAATCAATTTGAAATGCATAAACTTCAGCCACCTTATCGATCCATCGCGGGATCGGTTTTCCAAACCGATCAAGTCCGGGACGTAAAGTGGAAATTCAAAAGGTTAACTTCTTGGCAAACCTAATTGTGATAACCGGTGGGTATTGATGTGATTTTAGGGATGGATTGGCTGTCCAAAAATCAGGGAAAGATCGATTGTGCTCAACGGTCTATTTCTATCACAAGTGAAGACGGCAGTCAAGTCACTTTTGCACCTTTAGTGGGACCTTCTCATCTCTATGCTTTGGAGGCCAGTACCTCTCTTGAATTAGAGGAAGTACCAGTGGTATGTGAATATCCAGATGTATTTCCCGAAGAACTCCCAGGCATGCCCCCTGATCGGAAGTTGAATTCGTCATCGAGCTTGCACCCGGTACTGCGCCAATTTCTAAACGGCCATATCGGATGCCTCCAAATGAGTTGGTAGAATTGAAAGAACAACTCAAGCAACTTCAAGATAAGGGTTTCATTAGGCCCAGCTCCTCACCTTGGGGATGCCCGGCTATCTTTGTCAAGAAGAAAGACAAGAGTTTGCGGATGTGTGTTGACTATCGTCCGTTGAACGAGGTCACAATCAAGAACAAATATCCACTTCCGCGAATTGATGATTTGTTTGATCAATTGACTGGAGCTCAGGTTTTCTCCAAAGTTGACTTGAGATTGGGCTACCATCAAATCAAAGTCAGAAACGAAGACATACCGAAGACGGCATTTTCTACTCGTTACGGCTTGTACGAGTATACTGTTATGTCTTTCGGCCTAACCAATGCTCCGGCTTACTTCATGAACCTTATGAATTCAGTTTTCATGGAGTACTTGGACAAGTTTGTTGTTGTGTTCATTGACGACATACTTATCTACTCCAAGTCTGATGAAGAACACGAACAGCACCTGCGACTTGTGTTGGGAAAGCTTCGTCAACATCAACTTTATGCTAAATTCAGCAAATGTGAATTTTGGCTTCGTGAAGTCAGTTTCTTGGGTCATGTGTTATCCAAGGGTGGTGTCGCTGTTGATCCAAGCAAAGTGCAAGATGTGCTGAACTGGAGGCAACCCAAGAGCGTCACCGATATTCGCAGTTTTCTTGGACTTGCGGGATACTACCGCAGATTCATCGAGAACTTCTCCAAAATTGCGAGACCAATGACCCAGCTTTTAAGGAAGGAAAAGAAGTTTGAATGGTCAGCGGAATGTGAGCAAAGCTTTCAAGTTTTGAAAGATCTCCTGACCAAGGCTCCGGTACTCACCTTGCCAGATATTCACAAGAACTTCGACATTTATTGTGATGCATCTCGCCATGGGCTCGGATGTGTGCTCATGCAAGAGGGCCGAGTGGTGGCATATGCATCAAGGCAATTGAGGCCTCATGAAGCTAATTATCCCACACATGACTTAGAGCTTGCAAAGATAGTCCATGCTTTGAAGATTTGGCGACATTACCTCATCAGAATCGCTGCGAGATCTACACCGATCACAAGAGTCTCAAATATATTTTCACCCAATCCGATCTGAACTTGAGGCAAAGAAGATGGCTTGAGTTGATCAAGGACTATGATATGGGACTTCATTATCACCCAGGAAAGCTAATGTAGTAGCCGTCGTTGAGCAGAAATCTCAATGCAACTGCTTGACAAGAACTCCCTTTTCAAATAGGGTTGTGTCTTTGCGATGCAACGTCTACACGGAGATAATTGAAGAAGGTTCTCTCGCTGTCCTAAGCGTGACATCCACACTTGAGGATCAGATTAGAGAAGCTCGTAAGACCGATTTGGAAGTGGCCCAAACCGGAGCGAATGAAGCATGTAAAGGCCAAATGCTTTAAAGAAGATGTGCGAGGCGCCCTACGGTTCGGAAACCGTTTGGTGGTGCCATTTGATCGCAACTCGAGGGAATTAATTCTCAAGGAAGCTCACAACTCTCGTTTTCTATTCACCTGGTTGTACCAAGATGTACCAAGATTTAAAGAAGCGACTATGGTGGAGTCAAATGAAGCGACAGATCGCTCGATATGTTGCCGAGTGTGATGTATGCCAAAGAGTCAAGGTCGAGCATTTGAAGTCAAGAGCACTCTACAACCCCGCCCATTCCTGTGGAAATGGGAAGAAGTTGGCATGGATTTTATCACCGCCTTCCTAGGACTCAAGCCGGTCCGATTCCATATGGGTGATTGTCGATCGTCGACAAAGGTTGCCCATTTTATTCTGTCAAGACCACTTACACCGAGCCAAACTAGCAGAGTAGACATCTCCGTGATTGTTTGTCTCTATGGTGTACCAAGGTGATCGTTTGGATAGAGGTCCTCAATTCACATCTCACTTGGAAATGCTTGCATAAAGCTATGGGAACCAATCTATCTTTCACTCCGCTACCACCCACAAACGGATGGACAAACCGAGAGGGTGAACCAAGTTTTAGAAGATCTTCTTTGGGCATGTGTGCTGTCCTATAGCAAGGATTGGGAAAATGTTTACCGCTTGCGGAGTTCTCGTACAACAATAGTTTCCAATCAAGCTTGCAAATGTCACCTTTTGAGGCGTTGTATGGAAGAGCTTGTAGGACACCCTTGAACTGGTCCGGTCGGGAGAGACCATTCTATGGTCCAACTTTAGTGGAAGATGCGGAAGAACAAGTTCGTGTCATCCGCGAACGACTTGGACGGCTCAATCACGTCGAAGTCGTATGTCGACCGTCGTCGCCGCGAACTAAGCTTTGAGGTGGATGATCACGCCTATCTCAAGGTCTCTCCAATGAAAGGAACACACCGCTTTCAAGTCAAAGGCAAATTGGCACCTCGCTACATTGGACCATTCCGAATTGTAGCGAAGATGGGATCGGTAGCTTATAAGTTGGAGTTGCCGCCATCACTTTCGGATGTGCATGACGTGTTCCATGTTTCACAATCAAGAAATGTCTCGCGTCCCCAATCAAGCAAGCGAGTTGGAAGCACTCGACTTGCAACCCGATCTTTCTTGTCGGGAGCACCGATTCGCATTCTTGAAGAAACGGAGCGCAAGACGAGGAATCGCAACATCAAGTTCATCAAAGTTCAATGGAGTAACCATCTCGAAGATGAAGCAACATGGGAACGTGAAGACCATCTGCGAACCGAATATCGAGATCTTTTTCATCTCGCTTGAAATGTCTTCGTATCAAGAAAGGAAAGGTTAAGCAAAATAATGGAAAGGAAAATGTAAAAGCCATTCCTTGTAACTTGATAGGATATCTTAGCACTATCTTTGAAGGAAATCAAGACAACAGATGTTATGTTTCCTTTAGAACTTTTCTATCCATCTTTAAGTCCTACCGATCTCGGGGACGAGATCTTTTGTAAGGGGGGGAGATTTGTCACATCCCCAAATTAATAAAGAAGATTACTATGCATCTCATTAGCATGCATCATGTTTTTCAAGCATTTTTATCATACTCTGCATTTGGAAAAGCTTATTCAAATATATGAACCTCCTCTTATCCAAATAAATCCTTAAGAAAACAATATCAAAAACTTAGGATCATTCTTGTGAAACAATTTATTCAATTACTACATTAATTATCATGTATTAATATAATTTTTCCCAAATTTTTGGAACCCAATATGAACCTCAGAAAATTTCAAACTCCATTATCAACTTATGCTTTTGGGAATTTGAAATATACCAATTGAATAATGAACATTGGGGTTTCTGAATTTTTTATGGGTACTAGGTCACCCCAAGAACCCCTCAGAATTATTTCACATTTTTATAAATTTTATTGTTATATTTTGGAGCTGGTCAAACTAGGAGGTTTAAAATTCAAATCCGTCAATTAGGAGCACTGCTCCTCTGCTCAAACCCATTGCACAAGAGTCCGACCGAGCAGCTTGGCGAGTGATTCGCCGAACCAGTTAGAACGTGGACCGTCCGATTAAATCGAACGCCCACGAGCCGAGCCACGCGATCGCGCCGCGCCTTCCGCGCCACGACATGTGGGCCCAACTCCTCGCCGCCGTCTACCTCGCACAAGGCCGCGCAGCCAAGCGCCACGCGCCCGCCATGCTCTGCGGTTCCGTCGGCCAGTGACCGCACCGCCCTACCCCGACCAATCCCCGAGCTTCACTAGCTCACGCCGCCTGCTCAGGCCCCTGGTTCGTTTAAACCACCCCTGCACCCTTCTCTTGGCCATTCTTCCTCTCGGCACTGAGGAAGGAGAAGCTCGTGTAGCCGACTCTCGGGTAAGCCTCGCGCCTTTCCCTCCTCTTCAATTCCGACCAATGGCCATTCCATTTTGCTAATTCCAAACCTCACCGTGCCTTGTAGCTCCGGAACGTGATTGTGTCTTCCTCGGCCCGGCTCACGCCCGAGTTTGCATCCGAGGACACCATTGTTCTATCTTTGCCTCCGTGAGCTACTTGCTAACTTTTTGCGTCATATCATGTCTTTTAGCTCAGGGATGAGTTCCCTCAACTAATTTTGCAATACATGCCAGACCGTGTAATTGAGAGTTGAACCAAATCGCGAAATCCAAACTTTTCGCCTCCCACCTTGGTCCGTAAGCCATTCGCCAATTCCTGCTTGCTCCCAAGCATCCCTAATGGTACTTGGGTTACCCTGGGCATTCACTCGTCCTAGTTCTTCGCAGGCCCTCTCTCCTCGGTGGACCTTACTATCGCTGTGGCTATTGCCGACGCCAAGCAAGCATCGACCTCCACCGCCCTCTCCCAACCACGTAGCTTCTGGTAGTCCTTAGAACCCTGTGCACCCGCTATTGGACTCTTGCGAGCTTCATTTCGCTTTGACGCTTGCCGTATCACCGCCGCCGCTCCTCTCCGACGAGTTGCGTGCATGAGACCACCTCAAGGGTTGCCACCACCACCCAAAGTTGCGCAAGGATATTGCGCAACAGAAGCCGCTTGGCCGCCTCGCCGTGGCGCCAGAAGCGCCGGGCGAGCCGCCAGCAAGCGACGCGGCGCGTTGTCGGACGGCCGACAATCGTAGCTCCGCCATTAGGCCTTAATATGCAATTATCAAGTATTAATGGTGTCTTAAGCGAGTATATGAGTCTATGACATGCGGGCCCTAGTAACAGAAACCTGAGGAGATAAGCAGCGGCTGACAAGTGGGCCTAGCCACTTAAACGCACATTTACTGTGCTGTGAGCCGGTCATGGACTCGTGGTCCATGCACTGTGCTGTAAGCCGTCTCGCTTACATGCGGGCCCCGCTTGTCAGTCGGGAAAATTAAATCCCCGGGGGTAAATGAGAAATGACATCATTATCGCCCCACATGTCAAGAGCAGTGGCTAGGTGAGCTCGTAAGAAAAGTATTAATCGATTAAGAAAATCAGAATGTGTTTATTTATGAACTGAAAAATAGGATTAACTTCCAAAATGCATAACAAATTCATTTTTACTCCAAATGGGATGAAACCAGTGCTGGTAATTTTCATTTTTGATGAACTTTATTTCAAAATAGGTTGCACATTTATCTCGGTAACAGAAAAGATGGATTTGGAAAATGAGCATTTAATTGATTATCTTTACAATAGAAAAATGGCTATAACTTTGAAAATTCATATCTTTTGCTTGGAAACTCCAATTAGGATGAACCAATTTTTAGTGGACTCACAATAATATGGCCTAATTATCTATAAATTCATTTGCCTTCCTTCTGTTCTACAAAATTTAGCCAAAACGTTAAAATTGATAAAGCTGCATTATCGGGACATACAAACTTCATATGACCATAACTTTCACCCATGAATCCAATTGGAATAATTCTTGTCCCTATATTCATCTCATGGCATAAAATTTCTACTGTAGAAAAATCATGCATTTTTGAGCACTTTGAATTTTTAGTATTTCTGTGTTTATTAGTATTATACTTAAATAGATCCCAAGCCATCAATATTGACTTATACGCCATCGAGGGACAGCAGCTAGCATACCAGCAAGGCAAGCATCATTTGAACTTTCTTTTGCATCATATTTGATCCCGCTTTTGTTAAGTTAGTGCAATGATATTTGCTTGCATGCTATTTTATTAATGTCGCTATTTTTGTGTTGAATAGTTAGATACATCCTATTGTCTTGTCATTGTGGTTATCCTTAAATTATTCCAGATCTTGAAATGCTTAGGATAAGTTGTGTGACTTACGTGGTATGTGTTGCTTAGCCATGCAAGTCTAGAACGATAGTTTGATTGGCGGGAATAACCCGACAGTCATGGGACATACAAACTTTATAACTTTTGGTTTATTTCAGATCTTCGTATCTGTTTCAAGAGTTAAAATTTTGTCATTTAAAATGAGATTTGGGTCTGGACAAGTGGATGCTAGTGAAGGTGCCTTCGTACGAGATTGGGTATGTGGGTTGTCTTGTCTAGACCAACAAGGACCGAACTTTGGTAACGTCGTTGATTCAAGTACATTCGTGCTATCACATGCGGGTTGGGAGCCGTATGGTTAAGTAGGGGAAGGTTTTATTGTGTTGAGCCCCACGGTGGTTTTGTGAGGCCATAGGGCCGTTAAACCCTATGTTCCTTATGGCCGATAGGGCATATAGACCGTAACGCCTTATGTCGCCTAGGAGCCCAAGGTTGAGGGACTTAGCATAATGAAATCTTCTTGCTAAAAATGACCATATCTTGATTTATCTTACCGCATACCATAGGAAGTATGCTATTTTCGGAGGCATCCGGAGGCTTAACGGCTAATCAAGTCGTGTGGGTAAAGTAGTACACCCTCGCAGGTATAAATCTATTCGAATAGCCTCGCCCTAGGTTATGGACAACACTTGAGTTCGGAGTTACTATTGTTAGACTTTGACATATTTGTTTTGTGGAAAAACTTGGGATTGTCACGAATGGGATATTCATGCTTGTGTTGTAGCAAAGTGGGATGACCATTTTGTTAAATTGTGTATTTGTTGTTGTATCAAAGTGGACCGCCACTTTGACACTTTTATGATTCATTTGTGATTCATGTTATTACTTATTCATGAGCTTTACTTCTACTTCAAATCTGATTTATAAATGGGCACTTGGAAACTAGTATGTGTAGGTTGTTAATTGTTGCGTCTCTTTTGCAAAACTAAGCCAATATGAGCCATCCTTTGGAACAACCTCTAGCATACTACTTTTTATTTGTGTAAGACTTGCGAGTGCACTTGTACTCACCGGATGTTGGCTGGCCTTTTGTTTTTTTTTTGGTGAGGTCGATATCGAGCCCGATGAGCTCGTCAGTGCCGATTTAGGCGACACTGACGAGTAGTGCTATCTTTTAACTCCCAGTCGGTTGCCGATGGGTTATGGGCATACCTTGCTGGACTTTTGGTTTAATTATTTTGCTTCCGCTGTTATTTATCACTCTTATTTGAATTTGGCCGGTCGGCCGTTATGTAATAGTTGCGCACTTTAACAACTATATCGCACGTCTTTTGAACAATTAATGTATGAATGTTGTATGGATGTGATCAACGTTGTATGAAGAGTATGAGCATATTGGTCGCTGATCTTGGGAGCCAATATGATCTTGTACTCGCTGTTCGTGGATTCCCATTTAACTCTTTAAGTGTCGTGTTTGACTGGTTAGAGAACCGACAATCATGTAGTGCTCGCAGTGGAGCAGCACGCATGATCGCTGAGGCTCTAGTTTTGGTTGAACCTCTCACTTATATGTAGTTAAGTTGGAATCCATTTACTTGAGGCCTAGAGTTATGTCCTTAAGACCATGCTTAGTCTCGGTCTTAGGGAGATAACCCGGGGGTCCTCACACGCGAGATGAAATCAATCTCATGCGTCTTAACCTCGAGTATAGCTTATCCATGGTAAGCTCACTCATGACAGTGTTGTCATTGTTAGATGTGATCTTCATTCCCTAGACCTTCACATCAAGAGCACCCAAAAGCTGGCGTGCATTCCCAGACACAGAGAAAACAAGGTCAACATCGCGGAGATCATGAGGGATCTTAGAAAACCTTCCCCACAGCTCATCTAAAGACTCACCAGGCCTTTGCTTGATCTTGGAGTATATTTTCTTGAGCTGGTTCTGTCTCACTTCCTTGATCGCAGTGGAGCCCTCGTGATAATCACAGAGAGTCCGCCAGATCTCATGAGCAGACATCAAATGAGCGACACGCTCAAACTCAGATCGACTAAGGCCTTAAATCAGAAAATTTCGAGCCTTGCTATTTGCCTCCACATCTGGAGTGATCACATCGTCATCGGCTGGCACGACATAAGGATTTTTGATCTTAAACCAAATTGCGTGCCCCTAAGCCTCGATGTAGGCCTGCATGCGGGCCTTCCAGTAAGCAAAATCAATTCCCTCAAAAATATATGGTTTAGTTGAATACTTGTCAGTCGCCATGGCTCCAAAGACCGGTTAAGATCTATGAGAAGAGCTAACCGGGCTCTGATACCACTTGTAGGACCGGAAAGGCGACTAGAGGGGGGGGTGAATAGATGCTTTCTTAATTTTCGCCTTTACCAAATTCAACACGAATCTTTCTTCAATAGCTATGAGAGCTAAGAAGAGTAGTAAATGCACAGAGGAAGGCTTGTGCTGAATTCGATCAACCCCTTAAGCAACCAACAATAAAAATGGAGATTTAACTCACTGGGCGGTCAGACCGGCGTTGAACTAGCGGTCTGACTGCTGGTGGTCAGACCGGTATTCAACTGGCGGTCTGACCATATGTGTAAAATCGGTCAGACCGATTTAGTCCAGAACCACTGCAGGCCACACGAAATCAATATGAAAATTGATCTAACTTTTGATTTAACCGATGAAACTTGACCAAACTTGGAGCACACCTCCCTAAGGATATCTGGAACCTATTCCTAGCAACGATCGTCCAGATCCACGTCAATGCATCGACATTTTTAGGTTTTACCAAGGGAGAGTTCAAAACCTAGCAAAATGAAAAACTTGATCCAAATCTTGCTTGTGGGGGATTGATGATCTGGATGATTCTAGGAGTATTCCCACACATCATAGCAAAGTAAAAGAGGTCACGAGACCAACCAAAAACAAACGGATCAAGGAAGCACCACAATCATCAAAAGAGAGAAACAAAAGCAAGAGACCTCATCCTTGAACACACATCCATATATTGATTCAAGATGTTGCTTGATAAAGCCACTCCCTCAAGGAGGACAAGAGCTCAATCCAAGAGCACACACACAAATCTCCTCTCTAATACCTAGCCTCTCCTCTCCTCTCCAAACCCTAACCCTAACTAGGGTTTTTCCAAATGAAGTGCTTGGGGGCTCATTTCCAACTCCCCCTTCTATTTATAGTGAGGCCTAGGGTTTTAGAGAGTTCACTTAACGGGCTCCCGTTAAGGCCCAAAACACACGGGACACAAACACACACATTACAGTTGAAGCAATCGTCTGCTTCACTACGTGTAGGTTGATCAGCGGTTCTCATCATGTCGGCAAGTCTCTCCCGTCCGAATCCCATCAGAACCTCCAAGGCACTTGCACCGACCCCCGTGCCGCTTGATCCAAACAGCTGCAACGAACTGCCCGTTCGAACCATCTTGTCCATTCTGCACCATGCTTGAGTCACACGACCTCACCCGGCATCCATGATCGTTCTGGACCTCAGCTCTCCAAGCTTAGTCCCGATCCTCCTCACCGTTGACGTCGTTGACCTGCAAGCCACGTGCACAGCAATAGACAAAGAAATCGTCTTCGGGAACAAGTTCTTCACAACTTGACCCACGTTAGCTCAACAATGCAATATGCAACAATAAAGCAATGATACTCATGCAATAGTCTTAACGAAAACACAACAATACCAAATTGGCGAAGTACAAGTGGAAATCAGTCTGATTGCCATACCTGGCCGGTCTGACCGATTCCAGTGCGCTGGTCAGACTGCCCAAAAGGACTTAGCCAAAATTCCAACTTGAAATTCCGAAACTCTCTGGAATTTTCATTTGAATAGAACTTTTGACTGGGAGCACCAAAAAATATGGGACTACATCCAGGAGACTCCCCTCTCATGCCTACACAACCTATTTTTGGCCTAGCTCCAAATTCACTCAAACACTGTGGCCGGTCCGACCGCCGCACATAGTCGATCGGACTGCCACACGGTCGGTTGGACCGGCACTGCTGCTGGTCAGACCGATCCACGGGCGGTCTGACCGCCAATGCCGCCGGTCTGACCGCCTGAGGTCTGAATCAGCATAGGAGCTTTTTTGAAAACGCGAGATTCGTCAAACCAACAACGCCATTGCCAATTGACTCATCATCCTAAGATCATGCACATATCCCCACGATATCCACACCGTCAAATCACGGGTTTTCCAAAATCTCTAAACCTTCCGGTTATGAGCATCTTCCATAAGTTCTCATGCCTCGAAACCTTCAGGACGGCACCTCATGTAGCCTCTCCACGCATCATACATTCACCTTTGATCTCCATGTGCCCCAGCGTAAGCTCGACCACCTCGTGACATCCACGACCACCTGATCCTTGGATTTCACATTAAGTTAATCTTATTGATTGGCAGCGACCGAGCGCTACCTTCGTACACCGCTACATGCAATATCCCCAGACAAGGATTGCAATGCCGTTGCATGCAACATCTCCAGACAACAGTTGCAACAACCCAGAACAATGGTTGCAACATTACAAATCAAAACAAAAGCATCTGGGAAAAAAACGTGTTGGAAAAAAAAATTGCAACTTCGCCGTGAACAGTATACAATATATTTTTTCTTCTATAGATGCAACATTTCAACATTTTTTCAATGGGTCGTAACATATCAAATCGAGACACTCACCATGCCCGCGGCAATTCACCTGTTTTGCAACAAAAATCAAAAGAAAAGGAGGGGCAAACAGGATCTAGCTGCACACAAAAATCTTCCAGAACGGGTGGAGGCTTCAAGATCAAGCGACGAGTGGCTCCGGTAGGTACTGGCCGAGTTGCTCCAGTGGAGGAGGCGGTGGCGGCGTCATGCGACTGCGTGGGAGCAGCAACTGGGCCAGCGACGGTCCTCTCGGCGCCGTCGACTTCTCCCGTCCTTCTCCATCGCTTCAGTGGGCAGGTGGGGAGGAGGAAAGTGAAATAAGGATCGGGTGGTATGCACTAAGTTTCAAGGCACATTTTCATTACATAGCTAAAATCAGATTTAAAATTGATCATTTTATAGTGGATAACCTCCATATGAAACATGGTGAAGGATACCCTCCTATCACAAGGCTACCCGCCCAAATTTACCACAAGGATTAACCATCCTCAAATCATGTCCAAAGTTATTTTAAAACCAAAAACAAATCTAACTTAGAGTGGCTTTGCTCAGCATGTCCATGACCGTGGACACGGCTATTCGAATAGATTTTCACTCTGCAGAGGTGGTACAACTTTACCCACACGAGATAATTTGCCCGTTATGTCGGCCAATGCACGCTTCCTTAGGCGTGTGACTAGGCAATTATCACAAGGCGTTTCCAATGCATTACCTCAATACCAATATGCCCGCTAAGGTTTCACTTCCATTAGGCTAACCACCTGCCGGAAACCCCCTCTTGCGCCAAGTGGGAATAAAGTCTAACCGACACCCACACAACAGAAATGGCATAAACAATAATGAGGTAAGACAAATTATTAAGCCTGGTTCTGCCCATACAGAACATGTGGTAGTACGGTGGAGCTTTTGCAAGATGCGGCTCAAAGGCCGGTCCTTAATCTACTTGGGCAACTTTCAATAAAACCCTGGGTCTCAGTCCTAACCAGACAGCCGTGCATAAACTCGCACTCCACTAACGGTCCATGTTTGCCCAAGTACAAACCATTTTCTTTTATTTTATAATTTTCAAAGACATTTGCAAAAGTTCACCATGACAAAGCAATGTCATAGGCTTTTTATCAATTTATGAAATTTTGGCTAAATTCTCCCAAAGTCAAATATTTCATGGTCTAAGCATTTGCTATGCATATATTTATTTTTAAATTCATTTGACTAAGGTTACAAGGAATTGATAATACAACGATCAAATTTGGCTATACAAAGGAATTGGAATAATTAAATATTTAAAACAGGAATTTAAAATAATTAAATACAATTATGCATGCAATAATAATTTAAAACATGAATTAAATAATTTTAAATATTGGGGGCAAAATGGTCAATGGTGTAACTTGCCTTGTTCAAATTCCTGGTATTCTACTTCTTCAATAGGGTCAAGCTCTCCGGAGTCGTCAAAATCTATACGCGAAAATATTCCAAATTCAAACAGAATTCAAATGAACACAAATAAATTCAAATGAAAATTCAAATTAATTCCAAATTAAATAATTTTGGTTTAGTTAGCTAGATCTTGATTTTATACAAATTTAAAAATTTGAATCACCTAAATCGGAGTTTGTATGAAGAAATACGAGCTCCTGGAAATTTAAAACCTAAATTAAATCCTAAAATCAGAATTTCCGATTTTCCCAAATTAAATTTCTAAAGGAAATTCTATTTATTGCGCCGGTGACGTCAAGAAGATCTGTAATCGAGATCGACATGTGGGCCCGCACAAGATGGACTTAGTCCACGCCGAGGCGCAAGTCCACTTGTGGACTCGGCACGCCTGCTGTGAGGCGAAGAAGCGGGCGTCACAAGGCTTGTATTATACTGGGCTGACGCTGGCGACCGACCGACACGCCACGCACGCCAAAACGGTGAGGTGGCGCCGAGGTGGTCGACCACGTCGGCGGAGGAGGAGGCGCCGGAACCGAGGTGCAGCGCACGACGGCGCGGCGAGCTCCGGCGAAGTGCGCAAAAGGTTCAGGGGATGATGCTGAGTGTGATGCGCTACCTGGCGACGCGAGGGCGTGGCCGGAAGATGGTCGGCGACGGCGAGAGGCGGCGACGAGGTTCGGTCGTTGGCGGCGAAGGAGCTCCGGGGGTCTTCAAGCGAAGCCGAGGTGCACCAGAGGATCGCCGGAGGATGCTGATGCCGAAGGTGCAGTCGAGGTGGCCGGGGGAAGCCTGGTGGCGCCGGAATCGGAGAAGAACGAACTTTGGCCGCCGGTGGGGAATTGCGAAATGCGGGCGACTGAGGGCGATCGAGGGGACAGGAGGCGGGGAATAGAATGAGGAGGAGAGGCGCGGCTCGGGGTGCTTTATAGGGTGAGGGAGGCCGAGCGGGAGATTGGGTGCGCGGTAATGGCGGAGGCGAGAGGCGCGGACGCACGCGTTAGAAGGGGGTATGCGGGGTGAATGCGGAGGAGGCTGGCGATGCTAATGCGCCGTAAATGCGGGTTAAGGCGAGGGAATCACGGAGGAGACGAAGCTCGCGCGCGGCATCAATGGCGGCAGGAGGCGACGCCGGAGAAGAAGGAACGGGAAGAAGCACAGTCACGAGGGCCCACCGTCGGCGAGACAGAGAGAGAGAGAAGAACGCGGTGGATTGATGTCGGCGTCGTCCGATTTGACGGACGGCCACAAGCATTTCGTGACGCGGAGAGAAAGTGGGTCGAGACGCCAGACAAAGGTCGGGCTTCTACCCAAGATTTATGAGTAGAATTTTAAATTCTTTTTCAATTGATTTAATTCCAGAAACTCAAATAGGCTTTAGAAAATAGTAAATGAAGTCCAAAAATTTTGAGAAAATTCACAGAAATTCTATGAGGTATTCTGGACTTAAATAAATTAATTCCAACTTTTAGTTGGTAATAGATTTTGCACATAAATTCTTTTAGCCTTAATATACTTTAGGGAAAAGTTTTAAAAAAATCCAGAAAATCCACAAAAATTAATAAAGTCTTATTTTTAACTGAAATTGAAATTTTGGGCTGTTACAATCGCCTTTGGACAAAGTGGCTAGGAGTTGTGTGGCTAGGATGAAAAGGAGCGGCGGTGGGAATAAAGGTGAGGAGCATGTGAGCGCAGTGAAGCGTCTGAATTTTTTATTCATACCGTACTTAATGTATACTATCATTTTCCTTATTGATTTGGTCGTAGACTTCTTGGATGATTTTCTGCTAACATAGAAGAGTAGATTGTAGAAATACTAATCTCGCTTCTCTGTAGTATTGCCATGGACTCAGGGTCACTTGTTGCTACATGCATGTATGGAGAAGAAAAAAAAGGAGACATCTGGGCAAAAGCCAGCATACGTTACTAGTTTACCCTTCCTTTTTTTTAAAGTAACCGTTTACCCTCTAAAATTGAACAATCTATGCAGTGTGTTTGAAGATTCTCTGATTAAAATCTGAACATAAATCGAAGCCCACAAAATCCATTCTATAGTTCTCTGCTATTGCTTTTAAGTTTTAATTCAGTCTTAGAACTGCCAAACATAACTATAATAACTTGAAGTGCATCTTCGTTTATACTTTTGAACGAGAAGTCAATGGTAACAGTTCCATACGTAGAAAGGTGCTGCTGGTTCAATTGTTTATATTTATGAGCTTTTTTGGCCTTTTGCTTCTACCAATGATGAAGCATTAAAGTTTATTATAGCTGTTCTGTGGGTGCCAGGTTGTATAGTTCGAATACATTCTTCTAAAAGTCTGGACCAGTACAGCCGTATAGCGCAATAAAGTTTCAGATTTAGTCTCCATAATTCAGAAATTCCAGAAATAACCTCCTAGTAGTACGAACTGCGGTCGGGGAGCGCAGCAACTGGCTTGCTGTCGTCCGGGGGTGCAGCACCAAGGTGCTGCCGTCCCGCACGGTAGCAAGTGAGTTGCTGCGGTCGGGACGGCAGCATCTTGGACGCACGGTGCAAAATTTGTTTTTTTTTTCTTCTGAAAAACCTATTTATAATATTTGTTTAATTTTTTTTAAATATATTAAATGAGCTAAAAAAATTATGAAATTTTTTGTGTAGCCTCCTGGCATAGTGTGCTTGCTTGTGTATTTTTTTTAAAATTTTTATCCATTTTATTTTTTCTGCAAAATTCTGTTAATAATGTTTGTAGAATTTTCTAATATAGAAACTGAGGTCCAAATATTATGATTTTTTTTTGTTAAACTCCCTACAAAGTGGACAACCCCCATGTAATTGGCCCATGAAGCGTTACATGTGACCTTCATAAGTTGTCAAACGGTCTCGCCTGCTCCACCCACCACCGAGACATACAACGCATCGATGTGCAGCTTCTTCCTTCCAGTGGAGCGAGCGAACGCGGAACGCACGCACTGCCTTAGCTCCGAGAGGCTCATGTCCTTCAGAGACGGCGCCCGGATCACGGTCCGGTGGCAATTTGACAGGTCCGCACCGTACGGTCCGTCGCGTACGAGACCGTCCCCGTGGAACACGAACAGATCTTGAATCTCCGCCATGAAGTACCTAACACAGGTGCATATGAAACCGCTTATATGCAGTGCTCGAACCATCCAATTATTTGTGGGTTTTCCAAATGAATTCTTCTACAAATTAAAATTGTGGGTTTTGTACTCAATGTTTTCAATTCTAGTTGTGCAAAAATAATGCTATTTCTAGAGTAAAAATAATTGTTAACCGAATTTAATTCAATTCACATATTCTCATGGGCAGTAACAATTTTCAAACCTATTCTAGGTTTAAATACAATAAAAATGGAAACCAACAAAATTGGTTTCACTAAATTTGGAGTTATTTTCAAATTGTTATTATTATTTTTTAATTCAATTTACAGTGCAAAAAAACACGCGCCCGAAATTCATGATGCATTTATATCTTTTTATACCCGAGCTAAACCGCATGCGGGTCTACTATACAGTGCTATTTTTTATTCATTTTTCGAATTGAAATAACCTACACACAGGTGGGGCCCGTTTGTCAATCACTCGGTCCATGGCATAGTGCATGGACCTAAGGTCACCATGCCCAGTCAAGGGTCCAATGACCATGCACGCAGTGCACGAGCTCGGTAGGACCCGACCGTAAGCGACACTATCTCTACTAATTACGTGCTAATCACACTAAGTGTACTAATTACGTGCAAATATTTATGAAATTTGATAAGGTGGGATTCCGAATGATGTCTTAACAGGTGGTCGTTCGACACAACTGAAGAACAATAGTTTGCACAAGGGCTAAACCTTAACTCAACAAAATACAAGAAAACTAGAGGGGTGCGACCTCCTTATATAGGGAAGGGAAAGCCACAAATCTAAAAGAAATAGCGGGGTGGGACTAAACCCATGAATTACTGTTCACATGAACAGTAACCACACCCCTAGGTGGGCCGCCAGCATATGGGCCAAGTTGAGTATGATTACAAAGCTCAATTTGGCCCAAATAGGTGATATAACATCTTGTTTTGATGATTCTAAAGTCTACAAAAAGAATTTGCAGGTGAGGCTAGATCCATTGGAAAGTTCTTGGAATATGCTTTCCAACAAGCCCAAGAACACCTAAATCGGACTCTGTTTGCAAAAGTTATCTCTGTTTTAAGTTGGTGCTGTCAGGCTGATTCCGGAGGCCAAACTGGATTCCAAAACGGGTCCAGCTCGAACTACTTGCTTCTCTTGGACCAAAAGTGACATGGTGCTGCACATATATGTATTTTATCATTAGGTAGCATCATATAGTTCATATAATATAAATACACTACTAAAATCGAGCTCACCTGATAATTTAAGTGAAGCGTACGGGCTCTTGTACTTGGAATTGGAAGCATAACAAATGTGGTTGTATCCATAGGGGTCATGTCCTCATCATCCTCCCCTTCTTGAAAATATAGCCGTCCTCGACTTTCGATAAGCTGAAAATAGGGTAACAAAGAAGCCAAGGTGTATTCATGGTATATGTATACGTCATCTGTTTTAACTGTTCTTCGTTGTTGCACAATTAATGTTATAACACAGTAGCGATCATAAAAGCTCATTATATTATTAGCCCAAGAATAATCATATATGTTAATGAGCAAAATAAAATTTCTCACACAACAATTATTGCAACTAGTTTTGCAAATGTAAGAGAAGCATTTACACAATTCAAATATCTGAAGTTGTAAACTTGTAGTGGTAGTACATATGGGCAAATCTACAACCTTTAAAAAAGTTTATCCATATAATCATATTTCAATTGAGCGTTAGCAAATTCATCTAGTAAAGGTGAAAAGATTTGAAAGTTCTTCCATACTTCAACATTATTATGCAGATTGTCAATACTAGATGGTGCAATAAGAGATGAACACATAGGCATTGGATGGTCACTAAAGTTAATTTTTCTCTCATAATGAACAAGATTTGGTACATAAAAAATTTTGTTCAAAACAGTAAGCTTCAATTCATCTATGTGATCACAAGTTATGCATATTCGATACACATGAAATTGATTGTCTACACCATAATCTCCAATCAAATTAAACTTATATCTAGTGGTGTACACACTAGACAAGGATTTCAAACATGCGATTTCAGAAAATTTCTCCATAGCATGTGACAATTTCATCGGTGGCTCCAACATAATGTAACATAAAGAATCAGTAGGAGAAATTCTAGCCAAAACTTCTTTATGTCTAACCAATTCCACATGATCATTATATGTGATTGTCTCATCATATGAATCGCTCAAAGCAGCAGGAAATTCAATTATGTTATCACGTGGTGTGCTCAAGTCAACAGGTAAATCAACAAGCTTATCACATGGTGCACTAAAATCAATACAGTCTGAATTCTCTTCGTGAAATATGTGCATATCAGAATTGTTTCCACTAATTTTTACTCTAAAATAGCATGAACAGTAGACAACTATAGTTCTTCACAAACATACTCACCTTAAGTGATGATAGCACCATGGTCTTTACCTTTTTGGCTCTCCTCAGATGATGTAGGTGCATCCATCTCCTCATCTTCCTTCTCAACCAATGGAGTCGATGGTTCAATTAGCTCATTATCCTCTTCAACATAGTTCTCAACTTTCTGCATGTTGTTAGACACAGAAAAAGATACAAACACATGTTTGTTCTCATATTTTCTAACATTAAGCATTCTCAATTTCTTCTTAATCTGACTCTCAACCTTACAAGCAAGAATAAATAAATGAGAGAGAGAATTATATTCTTTATGAACAAGAAGGTCTTGAATTTCTCTATTCAACCGTCCCAAAAACCTAGCAATTAATGCCTCCTCATTCTCATCTAAACCACAACACAACACACCAATTTGCAATTCTTGATAGTAGTCTTCCACAGACTTTGTACCTTGTTGTAAGTGTTGCAGAACAAATCGATGCCGCATAAGCAATTTTAAAGCCTCCCAACTGTTAGGTATGTTATTAGGATATTGACGGCAATGTTCTCTCCACCAAACAGAAGCAAAGTCGGTAAATACACTAGTAGCAGCCCTAACTCATCTATTCTCAGGAAATTCATGGCAAGTAAATTTTTGATCAACAGCTAGTTCCCAATTAAGATATCCACCAGGATCATATTTCCCATTAAAAGCGGACATAGTGAATTTAACCTTAGCAAAAGAATCATCGTGGTCACGTACCTCACGTCGGAGGGGGCCTCGTTGCATACCTTGTCGATTAAAACGCAACTGTCTATGAACTCGATCGTTGTTGTTACCCATGTCATTGGCCTCGGTATCAGTCACGCAGTCAAATTCATCTTGTCCCTCTACCACTGGGGCAGTAGGTGGAACAGTAGTTGATGTCCGGGCAATTTTGTCAAGGCGTGCCATAATACCTGCTAAGGAGGTGTTAGTGACGCCTTGCACTCTCTCCATCGCGACAAGCGTGGCGTTTGTCTCAATCTGAGTGATCTCAAGTTGAGCAAGTCGCTCATTCGTGTCCCTAACATCTTCCTCAAGACCCTCCGTACGAAGGTTCATTTCGCGCTGGAAGTGTTGTATGATGCCCTTCGTACGAGGAGTATGAGATGTATCCTCATCCGAATGCTCCGCGGAACCTGCCATTGTTAGCAAAACACAAGAATATGTCCCTAACAACTACTAGGATGTGGTGATTCAAAAGCCGCTCACACTCAAACCTTCTATCAAATTCTTACCAAGCAACAGGGGTGATCGGCAACCAGCGGTGTCAACGTATCTCCGAAGATTGGATGGAACTTTTGCCAGGTGAAGATCAGCCTATACGGTGTAGAATAGGTGTAGCTAGGAAGGCTCAAGTATAGTAGCAAGGATTAGCAACAATCAATTCAGAAAATGCAAGTTCAATAAATGTTCAAAGTACTAGTCAATGTTGCTGATTCTAACCTAGAAAGAGCTAGCTAATCAAAGCCTATCCAGAGAAGTGTATGAACACACACGCAAAGATCAATGTGACTTGATATAAGCAAAGGAAATTCTCACACCAAGTGCTAGGAGAGACGCTAGCCTACTACTCAAACTTATTTGTAGGAGCACAAGATTGTTCACACGATGTAGAGTACAAAATTAGAAAACGTGCAATGTAAACAACCCTCTAGTTTAATCAGTATACAACAGCTAGTCTCAAAAGATGAACAAGAATTTTTTTTATATGGATTATATATGCTCCTTTGGAAGGTTTCGACGAGATCTACAACTTTGCTGTTGAGATGAAGCCCAAATTCCGAAGGGAAGACTGAAAGAAAAGGCAAAAACAGAAACTAAAAACTTGCGATGCAAATTCGGAGCTGAAGATGACCGATTTTGGGGTCCCTGGAGGGTGATTATTGTCTTAGGTGGAAAATATGCGCCTCGTCGTTAGCTTTCCAACGACTATAAGAACGTCCAAAACGGACACCGTATACAAAAGTTATGCCCGTTTTACTGAAGGTGTCTCGGAAACGGAATCGTACTCGGACTGAAAACCGAGTCGGGTTTAATCTTGAAACTGTTATATCTTTTGATTCCGTGGGCCAAACTTGCTGAATTTTTTTTTGTGCAAACTTGTGGCTATATGTAGAAGGATTTCACCAATTTGAATGGTTTTGACAAAAGTTTGAATGCTTTTCAATTTTTTGAAAGGTGGACACTCTTCTTTTTCTCTTCTCTGTTTTTTTTCTTTTTTTTGTATTTTTTTTCTACCGCGGCTTTTGTTCTTGCAGTTGCCTCTTTCTCCTTCTACTATTTACCGGTCTTAGGGTTTTCCACAAGTCGTGAATAACAGCAAAGTGTTCTCTCTTTTTTTGGGTGCAGATTAGAGGAGTTCTAACCCACGAATTTTCTGTCTTAGCTGCAAAAACTAAGAACCCTAAAAGAACGATCAAGCGACGCGAATGATAAACACGAGAAGCAATCTAGACAACGACCAACTAGACAATAATTAGAACTAAATATCAGCAACTAGACATGACAATGCAACCAATGATTCAACAAGCAAACTGAAAGAAAAAATTACAAATGCTCAAAGGACTCGGTATTGATGATAGATACAGAATTTGTTTGGCAATTTTTTGGACTCTAGGTATGAAAAATGAATCTACTACTAGAAAACAAAAAAAAGTCTCACCGATGAACTGTAGCTCTGATACCACTTGATGAAGACAGGGTGCCCGATCTTTCGATGAGATTGATAAATATCGATTTTGGTGGAGGCGACTCTCGCGATCCGACTACAACCGTACGACGACGCTTGCGCCTTAGCAATCGTTGAACCAACTTTGAGATGTTATTGACCCGCTGGAAGCACGATCAACCTGACTACGAAGGTCTATTCCTGCATGCAATCGAAGAACACGCAAGAACAAGATAAAACACAATCTGATGTATTGCAAATATTTATGACATTTGATAAGGTGGGATTCCGAAGGATGTCTTAACAGGTGGTCGTTCGACACAACTGAAGAACTATAGTTTGCACAAGGGCTAAACCTTAACTCAACAAAATCCGAGAAAACTAGAGGGGTGCGACCTCCTTATATAGGGAAAGAGAAGCCACAAATCTAAAAAAATAGCGGGATAGGACTAAACCCACGAATTATTGTTCATGTGAACAGTAACTACACCCCTAGGTGGCCGCCAGCATATGGGCCAAGTTGAGTATTATTACAAAGTCCAATTTGGCATAAATAGGTGATATAGCATCTTCTTTTGACGATTTTGAAGTCTACAGAAATAATTTTAAGGTGAGGTTGGATCCATTGGAAAGCTCTCGGAATAAGCATTCCAACAAGCTCAAGAACACCTAAATCGGACTCTGTTTGCAAAAGTTATGTCTGTTTTAAGTTGGTGCTGTTATGCTAATTCCGGAGGCCGAATTGGATTACAAAATAGGTCCAACTCGAATTATTTGCTTCTCTTGGACCAAAAGTGACATGGTGCTGCACATATATGTATTTCATCATTAGGTAGCATCATATAGTTCATATAATATAAATACACTATTAAAATCGTGCTCACTTGATAATTTAAGTGAAGCGTACATACTCTTGTAATTAGAATTGCAAGCATAACAAATATGATTATATTCATATGATCATGTCCTCGTCACCACACACTTATTTTTTCCGTTCCACGCCTTTTTTTTTTTTTCGTACCGCGCCTTTCTTTAGCTACTAATTGCCAACCCTACGCGATCCCCAATCCAGCAGCCGCCTCCTCGTCCTCCTCTTCCTTCACCCTCGCCACCAGCGCCGCCTCCCCGTCCTCCTCCTCCTCCGTCGCCGATCCTCTGCCTGCACAGCCGGTGCCGCCTCCCTCTCCTCCTCCGCCTCCACAGCAGCCACTCCGTCCTCCTTCTCCTCACCCTTCGCCGATCCACCACCTCTGTCGTCCCTCCCTTCTCCACTGCCTCCTCCTCCTCCTAGTATCCCGCCGCCACCCGACCCCACCGTCCCCCCTCTCATTTGCTTCTTCCCATTCTATTTCTTCTTCTCCTCACCCTTTTTTCCTTCTTCCATTCTTTCTCCCCTGGAGCCTTTTGCTTTGGCCCAAAATTATCCTGGTGTTGTCTCCCCCCGGCTCCCCTTATGCTCCTATCGGTGCGCCCCCCGTGCTCCTCCCCGCGCTTGGCTCCCTCGGCCCTCCATGGCGCCGCCGCCTCTGGCCATCCGGTTCCTACTCGGTTCTGCCCCGCCAGCGAAATGCCTTTGCTTTCCTCCTCCTACCCATCCGCTTCGCCCACCGCGAGTGGCTTCCGAAAGCTTCGGGAAGGTCCATGCCATCGACAATGCCGGAGAAAAAGGAGTATGCGCCTGTGCCTCTCGGCCAGGCGCCGAAGGACCCAGTCAGGTCGCCGCCGCAGACCAGCTCGCCGGCCACCTCCACCCGCAAGGTCCTGATCGATCTTACCTACTCTTCGAACTCTGCTACTCCCGACGTACGGGCTGTGATTTGGTCGCGGCTGTCTGTGCTGCTGCAGTCCTGCCTTTTTATCTTCCATCTTTTGCTTTGGATGGTTGACCTGGCCTGACCTCGTGTTTCACGCTCCAATTAATGTTTGATGGTTACATTGGTTTTCAGAAGTGCGTAATGCGCTTGACGGGTTGAATTCGGGGTTTAGCATGGTGCTACTTTCTGTATGCCATCAAATATACATTTTGCATAGCTTGCACCATAGTCTCAATTAGCCTTTATGTGAATTATTCATTTCAATGAGAGTTAAAGTCCTGACTATTCCAGACTGATCTAAAATCTTCCCAGTTTTGATTATTTTCAGCTGATGGCATCAATGTGATACTCTGTATGTTAACCAGTTAACCACTTGCATTCTTGTGTTAACCAGTTAACCACTTGCATTCTTGTTGTAAAGTGGCATATAGATTAGAAGAGCTTGTGCGAAGTCTTTCAAATTTTCAAGAGTATGAAGTTACCAAATCATATACTGTGTCAAAAGTACAGGAATAACTGGATAAAAAATGTTGCCACCCACACATTTGGCAAAAAAAAAAAAACTAAAGCAAATTCTGGAATTTGTAGTTCTGTTATTTCTTTCATAGCTAATGGCTTCAGTCTGAGCGAATTTTATTAACTGAAGTACTAAATTGCACTTTTATTTCGGCCATTCAACTAGAAAAACGTCAGTGGCTCAGGATACTCAGCCTATTTCATCCTCGGTTCCTTGTCATCAAGCTTAAAAGGTAAGCAACACCACAATCTGAGTGCATTTCCTAATATTCCTACTACGTCCTGTACTATTAAGTCTTAGATCATAGTGCTCTGTTTGAGTTATCTACATGATGCAATTGTTTGTTATGCTTATTATTTGTAACTCAGTATCAGTAAAGCTGTAATAAGGCCCGTGTTGAGCTTTTCTCTTGCATTCTTCTTTTCATATGTGTATCTATTATGCAACGTTTAGTTTACTGCATATCAAGATACGATCAGATGGATATTTCAACACTGCATTTGAATGATCTGTAGTGCTGCTACCATAATCGCAAGCACAACATGCACTTAAAAAGGCAGCTTATGGATCATCTAGCTTAGGTCCATATGTAGGATCGATTATTCTTGTTTCTCTTCAGAATGTAAAGGCCATAGCCCATAGGTAGTACATGGACGACGGCTATGAAAACAGCAGTGCCAATGCTGGGGTCTGTATACACAACTTTGACAGAGACAACTCTAGAAGAAAAATGGCTGAAAATGTTGGAACAGTGGCCATGATGTTTCACCTTTCTGATTGCTTGCAATTTTGAACAGAAGCGGCACACGAGGAACGTTTACTCACACAAATGTGTTTCTTGAATTTGAACATAAGTTCCAATGTAATTTAGGAACTGTTATATGGTGGTATTTAAAAAAAAGTATTTGTATTGCCTATGTCTATGGAGAGTTCAAACAAGAGCGAATGACATTTACACGGCTATTCAGAAGCAATGGCGTTTGCTACCAAATATTTCTTACACATATAAATATGTTCCGACTTAATTCAAGAACTATTACGTGGTTGTTTTTTTCAGAAGTAGCTATGTTGTCCTTTTGCTATTGAGGATTTGAACAAGAGTGGAGGACGGTTCTGATTGTTTCCCTGTGATGCCGCATATATTTTGTTCAATTGTTACTCTTCATTCAACACCAATTGTTACTATCAGGTAAAGATTCAAAGTTTTCGTTGAATCCAGTTTTCTTGTAATTGAGTACCAATTCCGGAGGTTTTTGAAGATATCAAAGCCATTTTTGCCCCATATGCTAGGGTAAGTTATTGGCTTCACCTGTTTTGTATTTGATTTTGCACATGTAGCATTTCTGCGTCTATCTTGTAGCTCCTGCATGCCTAAACATTATGTTTTTATGTTGTAACATATAACAACCTAGACATCCATTTAGTAGCATTTGACAAAATAGCATGAATATATATATTAATGGAATTTTGTCTATTTCCATATCACATTATGTTCTTATCTTTTAGGCTGCATAGAGCAATAGAAAGGACCATAAAGGTAATAAATGGAGCGATATCATAAAGGGTATACCTTCTCATTATTTTTTCCATTTCAATACATTTCATTTTTCATAAATGGTACATCTGTTCATCTTTTATCCTTTGGCAAATTGAGTAATAAGATCCACTTGTGTACTACTTCTGCATCTTTCCAAATGAAAATTGTCACCTATGGATGCATCAGAAAGGGTATTGTAGTTTTGCTTCTTGCAATATCTTATCTTTCTCTTTGGAGTAGTAGATAGCACAACTAATGTTTATTCGGCCCCTATGCTCTGTTTGATTGTTTGTTTCCGATCTTAATTGTTCTGAGAAAGGGATATACTTGTGTCCATGCATATATATATTAATAGTAGTGAAAGTGAACTGAGATGTGATTGAACTTCTAGGAAGCTAGCTATATATCATTGTCTGTGTGTTTAATCAATGTCTACAGATTCAGTGCTATCTGAATTACATCAGCATTGGCACGCATCGCACAGCATAAACATGCACATTTTGTTCTTAATCTGATTTAGAGCTTGAATGCACTCATATGCACAGGCTTGCCATCATGATTCATGCCATGTATTTGAGATACAATTTATTCCCCTAAAAAAGTGATCAGATGATACATCATAAATCTGATCATAGTAAATTAAACTGCTCTAGTAGCTCATATGGTTTAGACTGGCCACAAAAGTATAAGCAATTATGTGCTAAACGTAATTTTGATACTTAAAAGGATTCAGGTTCTGTTGATTCATGCATATGCATGTATATAACTTTGCTGTTAATGTTGGCATCTTATCTAATGGTGGTGGGTTGTGTGTGGTAGTCGATCAATTGATCTTATAACAATTACAGGTGTAAAAACTGTAACCACTATGTCATGCATTTTGTCCACCGGAAGCTATTATATAGCTCCTTGTTAATGATTACATGTATTGAATAGTACCACTAGTAAACAGCATATAGAAAGTATGTACTGAAGGTTCACAAACAAAGCATGTTTCCTCATGATATCTTGAAGTTTTGCTTTACATTAAGGGAGTAACATGATGGTTTGTGGTCATTTATAATGCTGAAATGATTGTATCCTTCTATTTTTTTCCTTAATCATTTTCATGCTTGTCAGTAATAGTAAGGCAAGAAGATAGAATTTCTCTTTTCTTTCTTCCTTTTCCTCACTTCATTTTCCAGCTGACACATTACTTCAGAATTATCATGCTTGAATAATGACATAAGAACTGGGTGGGGATCTCTGATAAAATCTTCATATGCATGGAATGTGGCAATGTAGGGAGCAACAGATGAGTTTGTGTTGGATCTTGTAGAGCAATGTATGTTTGAAAAGCAACGAATAATGCACCTTGTTATGATGTCAAGGTAAGGATTCAATTTTTGGTGCTGCCCTTCAGTCTTTCTGTTGCTTACCACACAAGTGGGGACATTTTCTTTTGACTTTGCTCCTTCAGTCTGCAATTTGCTATAAGCTTCTATCATTATATTGATATGTGTGTTTTTATTGCTAATTGCTATTGCTAGGGATGAAGTGGTGGTATCACAAGCTATAGAGCTGAATGAAGAGCTACACAGAGTCCTTGTACGGCATGATGCATTGCTTTCAGTTCACCCAACTATGGCAGTAGCTTCTAATCTCAAGGAAGAAGAGGAAGAAGATGCTGAAAGTCTTTATCGGAGGTATGTTGTATCATTCTTTCTTTCGTCAATGCTGGAAGGTAGCCTTCTTATAGAATTTCGCTGACCGAAACAGACTACGAAAGGGGAAGGCTTTACCAGAAGACTATCCAGACGAGTCCGTGCCATCATTTCGACCCATACCCGAAGACAAGATGCGCCGCCCGCTCACCATTTAATCATCACACCCTGATAAGAAGCTGGGTGCGCTGAACATCCGCTCGCCGGACACAGAGCTGAGGCCCGAACCTGCTATGTCAATTATGCCACCGCCTTCCAACCATGTCGAGAGGGAGATGATTCTGGACAATGGTGGACATGGCAAGTGGGCAGTACCTTTGGCGGACCATTGTTTCGCCACTGGCAAAATGTGAATCTAAGAAGGCGCGGTGATGGACTTTTGTTATTTATATCATATTTTGTTGATTGGGGGACAGGGAAAAATCACCAAGCTTTGTGGTGGTTATATGTTGGTGTTGATGTGTAATACAGTGGCAATTGTAACACGGGATTATATGTCGATTTGAACTAAAGTTTGCAGGTTATGTCTTTCCACTAAATTCATGGTTAAAATGTGTGGCTTGAAGCATATGACAAATGTGTGTAATTAGAATCTGGAAGTTTATGAAAAAATTGATTGGATTGAGCTTTCTTTTGTTGAATTGATATTTTATTATAGGTTTATTGAGTTGATACTATTCCCGAGTGTCCTTGGTTGACATACACTCGGGAAAGTATTATGTTAATTTTCCGAGTGTCCTTGGTTGATATACACTCAAGAAAAACAAAATATTCCCGAGTTTCCTTGGTCGATTTACACTCGGGAAGTATTCCGTTTCGGTGGGTGAACTCGTTGTGCGAACTACTCTCCCGAGTGTTATTTCTCCCGAGTGTAAATCTTGGGAACACTCGGGAAACTAGTTTTTACTCGACTATACGATCCCGAGTGGTTTTTCCTGACGGTCGACCTTCGGGAAATAGTTTTATGAGTGTTTTAGGGATTTTCCAGAGTGTTTCGGGCACTCGGGAAAGTAACGGATCTCAGTAGTGAAACAAGAATCAAGTTTCATATATGTAACAAACCAGTAATTATCCAAAAAGTAGGGCCATTGACGTAATTACATAAATATTCCCTCAAATCTTTATCCCTATTAAAGTTGAGTGCAAAGTGAAGTGCTAGAGAGGGGCTGACGTGTGGGGTCGGGCCCACACGGATGCGAGAGTGCTGTAACGTCCCCATTTTTGGGGGCCGTCAAACTCTCGATAACCGCACAAGATGTGCAGTTGTGAAGTAAGTAACATCTCAAGTAAGCTTTCGAATTACAATAAAAATCAAACTTTTATTACATAAGATTAAGTCTTAACAGTCAGTTTTAACACTCACACAGACTTCTAAGTCAAAATTTAATATATTATAAGACAAAAGAACTTCAAACCATAGGCACACTTGAGGGCGGTCGAGACCTAATAATAGTAGTCATTGCCATTTGGGGGTCTACTAAAATCATTCTCATTGAGATCCTTAGTATTTTCCCATGTTTCCTCTATAGATGGTTTGTAGATTTTGTAAGAATGAGTACTACTACCGTACTCAACAAGCCACATGGAAATCCTAATTAATTACATGCTAGGATTATCAAAGGAATGGTACACTTTTACCATAACAGGCATATGTGGATGCTTTTTATATTTGAAGCAGTTTAACTTCAAAACAGTAAAACAATAATAAATAGTAACAACAGGGGGGAGGGGTTCTTAACAATTGCAATTACCAACTTAACAACTCAAAACTCTACTTATGCCTCATGTATTGGAATCACCTATGAACATAGCTTCATTAAATGGAAGCACGGCGTATTCAAATACCTTTAATTATACTATACAGAGTTGCTCAGTTTTACCTACAAGATACCTCAAGCTCAAACGGTCAAGCTATATACACGCAACATGTTAACGTGCGACTGAGTTGAGATAACAAAGACTTTTCATTGTTCAACCTTTCTAGCCTCTACCTGGTAGGTTCATGGACCATACAACCCTCGGGGGACCACCAGCCAATGGTGAAAATATTGACCCGATGCTGATGGCGCCTACCGTTGTGCAGACCAGTGAGTGTCCCTTTAGGTCCACTTCTGTCCCACTCCTCAACCTGTAGATATCCAATCGGGAGAGCAGTGTACTAAGCTAGGGAGGAATAACCACACCTGTGGTTGAGTGATTTTCTGTATCTGTTACTTTGGCACAAGGTTCTTATCCTTACTTGTCTCCAGTGAGGAAATGGACCAACACCAACTCGTGGCTGTCCACCTACTTGATCTTACCTTTGACTCACTTTTAATACAAGTCTATTGGGTTATCCAACTTCCTGGTCTCAACCATCAACTCTCTTCCAAAACCATTGGTGAATAGCCAATACTGCTTTTCAGAATCTATCAACACATTTTTTTTGTAGCAAAGCTAAATATGTAGCTATTATTTTATGTGATCTAAACTTGTCAAGGTGAATATGGCCTACAAGAGTAGGTGGGATGGTATGTGGGGTGATAGGATTATTCTAACCATCATGACATTCAAAAGTATTATTTCAATATTTAAAGTAATTAGCACAAATACAATAATAATAATAATAATAATATAAATACATGAAATGTTGGTTCAAAATGATCAAGGAATGCGACTTGCCTCCTTGCACAAAATCTTCTAGTAGCTCGTCTTGTCCGACGTCTTCCAGGGCTTGGTCGTCGAAGTCGGGACCTAGCGCAAAATAAAATAAAATAAACCAAATAAAATCCAACTTAACAAGGAATGAATTGGAAACAACATGCAAGTAAAGAAATTCAGAAAAGAAGCACAAAGAAAGGTGGTGTGGGATGGTAGGAATTTATCTGATGCTTAATTGGACTGAACGGAGTGGAGTGGATTCACGGGCTCGAAATGGTCGAAAATGACATATAATGTCTAATTAGGGTTTTGGGGATGAATAGTGTTGGATGATGAATAGTATTATTTTTACTGTTCATGGACAAAAATGGGTATCAAACAATAATTAAGGTTACTATTTTGGTTTGTGGACAGTGATGACTGCGAACAATAATCATTTTTATTGTGCTATGAATAGTACTTTTGTGAATAGGGATGAACAATAATGGGCCGCTTAGTTATCAGGCACCCATGGCCCAAAAGGGCGAGCCATTTTGCCAGACTCTCGGGCGACCTTGAGTGTGCTCGACCGAAGGCCAGAGCACGCTCAGCTTGCCCGAGCTGGTGGCGGCGGGGGCAGGTGGAGTGAGCACCACGGTGGTGCGGTGATTCCATTTTAGGGGTTTGAAGGGGCGAAGGAGGTGTGGAGGTGGGGCAGCGACAGTAATGGCGCACGGCTGGAGCAGGGGAAGGAGGCGGTGATGCTACGACCAAGCTTCAGCGAGGGCAAGGGGAGTGAGAGCATCACTGAGACAAGGGGAGTTCAGAGGAGGTGTCAGTGGAGCTCAGGGTGGTTCGAGGCACTCTGCTCATGGGAGCAGTGGGTGGCACGGAGGATGAGCTCATCGTCGGTGAGCTCCGGTGAGGAAGGAGGGTGGGGATGTTTGGGGAAATCTTCAGTGAGGTGAGAGGAATCTATGGCCGGAGGTAGGAGGGGAGGGGATGGATGAGCAAGGCGAATTTCACCTGAGGCTTGTAGGGGAAGAAGAACAGGGCGGCGGCACTTCCTCAAATTCGCTGGCGCTGGTGACGAACGGGCTAAGGAGAGGAGGTGTGGTGGGAGGTGATGAAGTATGCGAGCCGAGGGTGGGCTTTTATAGCTTGGGGCGGTGGGAGAGGCAAGGTGGCGGGGTGAGGTGGCGCGACGAAGGCGATAAAAGGCGCTGGAGGCTGTGCAGTTGCGCGGGAGGTGGCAGCCGATGGAAGCGGCGACGGAGGTGATGGCGTCGCGAGGGTGACGTCGGGGAAGAAGGAGGGTGGCGCCCGGGGAAGAAAAGTCGTTTCTGCTTTAGGAAAATGGGTTTCCAAAAAGGAAAGCGTATTTTGGGCTGGATTTTCTGAAAAGGGAAAGTTTTCAAATTTCAACCAAAAGATTCAAAAGTTTTTGAAATTTTCAAATTTTGAGGATGTTTCAACCTGCCCCCCTTAAAAAGAATCTCGACCCTGAGATTCGCTCAAAGCTAGGGGTTAGGTTGAAAAATCACGCTGCATTTTCTATTCCTTGTTCCATGTTGCTTTTTTTGTTGCACAAATATGAAAAAGGGTGGCTCTCGAACTAATCAAAATCAATGCTAATCTTGTATGAATTAAAAACATACCGACAATAATGTTTGTGGCTTCTGCAGCTTCATTGGTAGCGACATTATTGATCTTGCTTTGAATTTTTCCTAGTTGCTGAAATCTTGGTTGTTCTTTAGGTCGTAGCATACCTCTTTTATTAGCTTGTAGCATTGGTGGCGTCTTGTTGATCTGCGATTGACTTTTCAACTTGAGCTTTGGCTGCTTCTACTGACATACCCCTCATTGGGCATTGAACCTTGAAATGGCCTGGTTGTCTAAAGTGGTAACATATTACTGATTTTTCTGGGCATTCCCTTTGGTAGTGATCTCCCCTGCATGTGTGACATCGAACTGTGTTTGATTGATTTATATTGTATTGTGGTCTTGGAACTAGATTGGTAGGTGGTCTTTGCTGAAATTGCACTGGCGGTGCTGTCATCATTCTTTTCCTAGGTGCAATTGGTGCAGGTGTCATCTGCATTGCTCTTCTTTTTCTGATGTCCTGTAATTCTCTTCTGGCTTCTTCTGATACTAGCAGTTTATTTACCATAGCTGATAGGTTTTTGAAATCAAGGGCTGAAATGTGAAATTTCAGAGACTTTTGCAATCCTTCTGCAAACTTTTCCATCCTTTTCTCTTCAGTATTAACATCATTTGGGGCATATCGTACCAGGTAGTTGAATTGATGTAGGTATTCTGTCACAGTACTTCCTCTTTGTTTGAGAGCAAGAAATTCTCGATGTTTGGAGGCAATTACACCAGTGGAGACGTGTGCCTTATGAAATGCATCTTTGAACTCTTGCCATGGTATGTCTCTTTTAGGGTGAAGTGCTTGGTGATTCATCCACTATGTGTTGTGGTTTGCCCTTGAAGTTGGTGGGAGGCAAAAATAGTCTTCTCTTGATCAGTGCATTGGATAGTATCTAATTTTCTTTCCATATCTCTTATCCAATCATCGGCTACTAATGGTTCTGGTGCAACTGTAAAAGTTGGTGGTCTTATTTTCTGAAAGTCTGCCCATCTTGATCTTGTAGTGATTCCTCCATTTGTTGTTCCTGGATAGGGTCCTGATGGCACTGGTGATCTGGTTACTATATGTTCTAGGAGTCTGGCGTGTTGCTCCATCATTCTAGTTTGATTTTGTTCTGCTTGGTATCTGTTTCTTTCCATCATAGCCATTACTTCTACCATACTGGGCTGGTGATCTTCTGAGTTAGTTTCACTCTGATGATTGTTATGACTTCTTGTTCTTATTCCTGACATATTGGGAATGTATTTCTGCAGCGATTTTGACCAACTACAGAGAGATAAGTAAGATTCAGACTTAAGTTAAACTGAGAAAGATTAAGATAATAATTAAGACGAATAGAAGGAATTGAATTTTGACAAGGATGATATACATGTACTGATAAGAAAACAAATTATCAGTAAATAACATAATTCTTTCATTTATACGAGTTGTAAACATACTACTTAGAGTACATAGCACAACTTGTGTTACAACCAAAAGACCGTCTATTTCAGGTCCACTCTATTTACAGTATTCTAGTGTACTTCGAACAATGCTTCTTCTACTCTGCAATTTTTGGCGAAAAGTTGAACTTAGCTAAGAAGAGAATAAATCTTTTGTAAAAACAAATCAGGATTTTACAAATCTAAGTTTAGATAAGATAGCAATGATACTTATATTTTTGTTTTCAGAAATTCTTTTATAATTTTTCAAATTAAGATTTTTGAAGGTCTTCATTTTCTAATTCGTATAGCCAACCTAAGGTCTCAAGCTACGGTCAAGCTAAGCTCTGATACCAGTTTATAACGTCCTGATTTTTGGGGGCTGTCAAACTCTTCACAATCACCCAGGATGTGCAGTTGCGAAGTAAGTAGCATCCCCGGCAAGCTTTCGAATTACAATAAAAACTAAACTTTTATTACATAAGATTTAGGCTTAACAGCCAGTTTTAACACTGACATGGGCTTCCAAGCCCAAAGTTAATATATTACAAGACAAAAGAACTTCAAACCACAGGCACGCTTGAGCGTGGTTGAGACATAATAACAATAGTCATTGCCATATTGGGGTCCACCAAAATCCTGCTCATTGAGATCCTCAGCATTTTCCCATGTTTCCTCTGTAGATGGTTGGCAGATTTTGCAAGAATAAGTACTACTACCGTACTCAACAAGCCACATGGAAATACTAATTAATTACATGCTAGGAGTATCAAATGAATGGTACAGTTTTACCATAACAGACATATGTGGATGCATTTTATATTTGAAACAGTTTAACTTTAAAATAGTAAAAAAATAATAAATAGTAACAAGAGGGGCTTTCCCAACAATTGCAATTACCAACTTAACAACTCAAAAACTCTACTTATGCCTCATGTATTGGAATCACCCATGAACAAGCTTCATTAACCGGAAGCACGACGTATTCGAATACCTTTAATTATACACTGCAGAGTTACTCAGGTTTACCCACAAGATACCTCAAGCTATATACACACAACATGTTAGCATGCGACTGAGCTGAGATAACAAAGACTTTTCACTACTCAACCTTTCTAGCTTCTACCCGGTAGGTTAATGGACCATACAACCCTTGGGGGACCACCGGCTAATGGCGGAAATATTGACCTGATGCTAATGGCGCCTATCGTTATGTAGACCAGCGAGTGTCCCTTTAGGCCCACTCCTGTCCCAGTCCTATTCATGTAGATATTCAATCGGGAGAGCAGTGTACTAAACTAGGGAGGAATGACCACACCTGTGGTTGAGCGATTTTCTATGTGTGTTACTTTGGTACAAGGTTATTGTCCTTACTTGTCTCCAGTGAGGAAATGGATCAACACCAACTCGTGGCTATCCACCTGCTTGATCTCACCTTTAACTCACTTTTAACACAAGTATATTGGGTTGTCCAGCTTCCTGGTCTCAACCCTGAACTCTCTTCCAAAACCGTTGGCGAATAGCCAACATTTTTTTTTAAGAATTTATCAACACATTTTTGGTGACAAAGCTAAATATGTAGCTATTATTTTATGTGATCTAAACTAGTCAAGGTGCATATGGCATACAAGACTAGGTGGGCCGGTATGTGGGGTGATAGGATTATTCTAACCATCATGGCATTCAAAAGTATTATTTCAATATTTAAAGTAATCGGCATAAATACAATAATATAAATAATAATATAAATACATGAAATGTTGGTTCAAAATGATCAAGGAATGCGACTTACCTCCTTGCGCAAAATCTTCTAGTAGCTCGTCTTGTCCGGCATCTTCCGGGGCTTGGTCGTCGAAGTCGGGACCTAGCGCAAAATAAAATAAAACAAACCAAATAAAATCCGGCCGGACAAAGAATGAGCTGGGAACAACATGCAAGTAAAGAAATTCAGAAAAGAAGCACAAAGGAGATGGTGCAAGATGGTAGGAATTTATCTGGTGCTTAATTGGACTGAACGGAGTGGAGAAATGGATTCATGGGCTCGAAACGGTAAAAAATGACATATAATATCAAATTAGGGTTTTGGGGATGAATAGTGACAAATGATGAATAGTGTTGTTTCTTACTGTTCATGGACGAAATGTGTAGTGAACAATAATTAGAGTTACTATTGTGGTTTGTGAACAGTGATGACTGTGAACAGTATCAATTTTGCTTGCTATGAATAGTGCTTTGTGAATAGGGATGAACAGTAAATGGGCCGACTCACATCAGGCGCCCACGCCCTAAAAGGCAGAGCCATTTGGCCTAGCTCTCTGATAGCCTTGAGCTGTGCTCGGCTCACCCGAGCGGGCAGCAACAGAATCATGGGCGACGGTGGTGGTTGGTGGGCGGGGAGGGTGCGTGTGGCGCCGCGGTGGTGCGGTGATTCCATTTTGGGGGTTTGGAGGGGCGGAGGAGGTGTGGAGGTGGGGCGGCGGTGGTAATGGTGCACGACCGGAGTAGGGGAAGGAGGCAGCGGCGCTACGGCCAAGCTCCGGCGAGGCCAAGGGGTGTGAGAGCATTAGGCGAGGGTAGTTCAGAGAAGGTGTCAGTGGAGCTCGGGGTGATCCGAGGTGCTCTGCCCATGGGAGCAGTGGGTGACGCGGAGGAGGAGCTCGTCGCCGGCAAACTTCGGTGAGGAAGGAGGGTGGGGAGGTTTGGGGGAAAGCTTCGATTATGTGACAGGAAGCTATAGCCGGAGGTAGGAGGGGAGGGATGGATGGGCAAGACAAATTTCACCTGAGGCTAGTTAGGGAAGAAGAACAGGGCGACAACGCTTCTTCAAATTCGCCGGCGCTGGTGACGAACGGGCAAAGGAGAGGAGGTGTGGTGGGAGGTGATGAAGTATGCGAGTCGGGCTTTTATAGCTCGAGGAAGGCGGTGGGAGCAGGCAGGCGGTGCAGGAGTGGCAGCGATGTGGTTGGCTAGACGCGGTTGGGCGGCGCCGGGAGAGGCAAGGTCGCGGGGTGAGGTGGTGCGGCGAAGGTGGTAGAAATGCGAAAAAGAGACACTCAAATAGATCGTAAAGCTAGAACCTACCAAGTGACACTCCATAAATAATACATCTAGAGCCTTCTACGTATTTCTAAGGAACAATAAAACAATACAAGCAATTAGGTTTGCCCTCACACCTAAGAATTCCGTCCAGTCAGTGATAATACAAATTTTCCTATACTAAATTGCAAGCAGAGAATATGATTTCCACAACAATGTGTAGGCTCAATACTAGTTACAAGAACAAAACTGACGAAAATAAAATTCAAGTTTCTTCCACGGATTCTAATAGAACACCGAAATGTTACATTACCAGAAGTTGAGTTTCATATACGCAACAAATTTGCTTACAAATAGGTCAAAAGTAGTTTCATCAACATAGATGCAGAAATACTTCGTCGCCATACCAGAAGGAAATACAACCAAAGCTTCTTCTGTGGACTGAGAGTATAATAAAATGTTACACACTTACACTACTAGAAACAGTAGTCGAAGCTTCATGTATGCAACAAATCACTCACAGATTGTTCAAATTCTCTTCCTCAGAATACAACATACTCGAAATGAAATATGATCAGAGATAACTTCTTGCATTACATGAGTATACTCGAATGTTATACTACTGGAAATAGTGACTGAAGTTTCAGATACACAAACAGATCACTCACAGATTGTTCAAAATTGTTTTTCTACAAAAATCCAAGTTCCTTGGCGGATTACAGTAATGCACAATAACAAGTTACAATAGAAAAGTAGTAAGTGAAGTTTCCTTCGTGCGAGATATCACTTGGAGATTGTTTATAACAGGTCATGAAGATTCAAAGCTCTCAACTGATTTTCATTCTTAAGCTCCTCTTGAATTATCGGTAGATACATCGGGTAGGTAATCACCAAGATTTTTTCATAGTCATCTGGAGTGTACTTCAATGGTTTGAGGTATCTTTCCATTCTATGCACAAGCGAGTCCTGTAGAACCGCAGAAAGACAATGGGTCCGCCTTTCGGATTATATGGGGTGTAGCCGCCGTAGAATGACTACTGAAGGAGAGCGTTGCCTCGCAATCTTTTGTCCCAATCATGACGATATGGCAGAGCATTCAGGATTTGTTGTTTTTCTGGTTTGTTGTCCAACACATGTGTGATTTGCTCATACATGTTATAAAAGAATTGACACCTGTTCCGAAGAGGTACAAGAGAAGCGTGCGTGCTTATAACGTACTCCATATCAATTGCCTTGGGGGAGTTCATCAGTTGTAAAAGATGCTTTATGTCTTCAGGAATAACACTTGAAGTGAACATTGTTCTCTGAAGTATTTTGTGAGCATTTCCATAGTCATAAAGTATCAATGAATCCTTTTTCCCTTGAAAATATATACCTTCGAGTTTCACTCTCCCAGAAGTTGTCACGACAACGTTTGATTCAACAAAATACCGAAGACAATCTCCATTTAGGTGGAAGTGATGCAGTGCTTTGAGAAGTGAACTGATGAGGCGCTTACCTTCGTCAGTCACCAACAGGATTTATATTTGTGTGCATAATTGGTGTCTGTCTGGTGTATTGGGTGAGCGGTGTAACTATCTCCTGGGAATTGTCTGCTTTGTATATATATTGCTCATAATTTTTAACATGGGGATCCATGCTGTTTAGCTATAAATGAGACAATCAGTATGAAATGAGGGTTAATATAAAGCAATTATTCAAATCGCAAAAAAAAAAACTAATTAATCAAGCATCGATTCATAAGAGCATAAAAATACTGACAACTCATGCTGGTAGCATATTTTGAACCATTTCTCTGCCTATGTGACAAGTACAATCGTAGTGTTTATCCTGTCTTTTGTCTAATATGCAAGAGCAAAGTCATTACAATTTCTCCATGATTCAAACACATCAATTAACAATTGAATTGAACATCACATATATTGCCACACAGGTTTGTTTCTGTAGCATCCCCTGTTTTGGCTACATAGCTTTTTTTTTTCAATGCAAATACATCGGTTACTGTTACGAACGGTGGCATGTTTGAATATGTGAAAAAAAAGGAAAAGAAAAGGAATCATCCGGAACCAGCAGATCCGAAGCCGGATAAAGCATGCCAATTTACAAAATTCCCTCTCACCCTACCGCTAACATCGCAGAGTAGTCGCAGCAAATCCAACTAAGATCATGTTTTAAGTCTCCAGTGGCGTCGACGGCAGGGCATGGTGCGGTGCCAACAGCGCGGCATGGTACCTGGCAGAGCGGGCGAACCTGGCGATTGTGCAGAACCTGTTCGAGTATGTAACACCCCGTTTTCGGTTAATAAATAGTGTTTACTATTCATCCCCTATTTTCAATTCGTAATTGCAACTTGTAATATTTTTGAAAGATTTCAAACTTCTTGTTAAGCTCGGATTTGTGTTTCAAATCTTTCCGTGTTTTCAAAATTTCAAATTCGAATCCTTTACCTTCTTTTCGATTTTGGAGCATTTGCAGTTTTTGAAAATTTCCTCCCCTCCCTCCCCTCGGCTCGGCCCACTTTCCCTTCCCTCCCTTGGCCCATCCGGCCAGCACCTTTCCCAGCCCGTTCGGCCCGCTCTTTCTTTCCCTGGCTTCGGCCTGCTCACCCCCCCTCCCACACCCGAGCCGGCCCAGCCTCTCTCTCCCCCTCCCGATTCTTCTTCTCCCAGCGCCGCCCCCACCCGTTCCCTCTCTCTCTCCCCGTGCGGTGCCAGCACCAGCTCCCCGCCTGCCCCTGTCCTCTCCCTGTCACCACCGGCTCCGCGGCACCGCCATTCCCTGCCACCACCTTCCCGCGCCCATGCCAAGCCCTCTCCCCGCCCGGTCCGTGCGGCGCCCTCCTCGCTGCCCTCTCCCCTCCGACCGGTCCAAGCGACGCCACCCGCGTCGACCGCTCGCCCCCCACCGGCCATTGCCGTCGAGTCAGAACACCCCAGCCCAACACTGAGCCTGGAATGCCACTAAACTACCCTCGAAACTAATAATTAATGACACACTATAAAATTACATCAAGAAATCAACAATAATCATATCAATGGACCACAAAAGAACAAAGCAATTATGGATCAAGCAACAATAAATAAGCAATGGAAATTATAACCAGGTAAACAGTCCAAAATATCATCAACCAATGAATCCAAATTAATGAAGCAAATAGTCTAGTCCAAACATTGTCCTAAATTTTATTCAACCTCTAACATGTCCAAGTGTAAACCAATATTGAATGAAAAGTTTATCATGGCGAATGATCATGTGATGTCCATGTGCTCTACTCACTCTCAACTACGGCATCCTCGAAGATCACCTAAAAACAACAATAGAGCAAGGGTGAGTCCACGACTCGCAAATACATCCATAAACAACGAACAATAATAAATCATCAGCATTCAATAACTTCATTATCATCACATGCACTTCTATTGTCATTCTCATTCATTAATCTCAAATATCAATGCAACTCTATTCTATATGTCCACATGCACTTCTTTTCACAGATATCGGTATAGCGTGAGTGAATGCTCGCGACAACATTCACTCTCAAGCCCGCTCCTCCATAAGGATCGGGACCTCCTCCACTCCCGTGGAGTTGTGATCATCATGATCACCTTCTCTTATGCAAAGATGCTTATGAATGCAAACATGCAACCTTCATCATAAACATCATATTCAACTTTCCATCATGCTCATCAACAAAGATATAAACATACCAATTCATTGTTTGCAATTAAACCAAATAAAAGCACAACAATAATGGTAATAGAAGATAAAGAAAACAGTGATCGATCATTGATCGCCGTCTACCATGCACTTGCTCGCACTAGTTGCGACGCACAATTTGACTAGCGATGGCAACAAGCACGCGCCTCCTACATTAAATACACCAATTCTCAATACAAACTACAGCAACAAGAATCACAATCAATATACATCGCTCCTACACGTCCCCAAATATACGATATTACGCCGGTATCGAAAAGCTACCCATTGCTGTCCGGATACTAAAAAGAGCGTAACTTTTGACTCGAAAGTCCGATCACCACAAACCACCCCATTCTGGATTCTTTATAAAATTATCCACATTTTCTTAGATTACGAAGACTTCTAATTAAATCATCTAACCCTCCGTATTAAGCCCAGAAAACAGATCTGTCCGCTTTGGAACAGCAGTCTTACTAAATTCATAACTTTTGTTTTACTTAACCAAAATACGTATTCTCAGATCCTACAGAACCATTGGGCAATTATCTACAACTTTCATGTAGATCAAAAACTCTAATTAAATCATTTACTATTTTTAATAACTGATCTACCAAAACAGCGCGAAAAGACGATAACCCTAAAAACAGCGGCCTTCTCCAAATCATAACTCGAAATCTACTAGTCCGATTGACAAGATTAAATATGCTAAAGAAAGATATCGAATTTATCTACAATTATCTAGTAGATGGTATTTTCAAATTTCGCCATTACGATACCCGAATAATTTGTACAACAAAACAGCATAATAATTAGATCTATTAATCGGCACATGACTAAAAACTATAGGACCTTCTCTAATTATCCTCAATTAATTTATCCTAAAGCAATTAGCTAATCAGGTGCATGCATGCAAATCAATATACCTTGCCAAGAAAAAACGAAAGAATTGACCTCTAGCGGCATCGCAGGCGCGTACAGAGAAGAAAGTCGCAGCAGATCGATCGGTTATAAACGCAGATGCGATCGCGGAGAGATGCAACGCAGCAAAGAAGACTTGCCTCGGTCAACGCAAAGAACACACCAGCAAAGACCGCAACAAAGAGTCCGGCGCGCAAGCCTCCACGCGGTCGGCAACAGATAAAGATGCAAAGCGCCAAGCAGTTCGGCTCGGGGCGGTGGCGGCAGCGCAGAAGACAATTCACCACGGCGACTTGCGCAGACTAGCACGACCACGGTGGTCTCGGACAAGAAAAGAGCCAAGAAGCCAGGGCAGGAGCCAAAGAAAGACAGCGCAGAGCAAAAAAAACAATCGGTTTTGGCTAGCGGCGGCTCGTGGAATAGCAAAAGAGAAACTAGGGTTTTCTAAAACCCAAGATCTATTTATATAGCTCAAATAAAATTCCGAAAATTCTATTTTCCAAAATTCTTTTTATTGAATTACGCTCAAGCCCTTAATTCTTTAACTAATTAATTTATTTATTGATACCATTTAATTAATTACGCTCCGACCCTTAAGACGTGATTATTAATATTAATATTATTTTCAGGGTATTACATTCTACCCCCCTTAACGGAATTCGACCCCGAATTCTAATCGCCGTTCTACTCAAATAAAAACTCCACAGCTGAAATTAAACAACAAAAACAACACGTACCCGACGTGAACAACTCCGGATACTGCTCGCGCATGCGAGACTCCAACTCCCAAGTCGCCTCTCTCGGTGATCGCCCACAAAGACCTTAACGTATACCAATGTCTTGTGCCTCAAAGACTCGCTCCGACCTCTCCGTATCGCGCACGGACGCGACTCAACTGTGAGGTCTTGCTCAATAGTCACGGCTCTAATGAAATCTTATGCTCTGGATCTCTCAAAAACTTTCTCAGCATCGAGACGTGAAACACATTATGAACTCCACGCATGGACTCAGGAAGATCCAAGCGGTAAGCTAACTTCCCAATTCTCGCAATAATCGAGAACGGTCCAACATACCTCGGGCTAAGCTTCCCTCTGGTACCGAACCGAACGATACCTTTAGTGGGAGACACTCTCAAAAGCACCTGGTCACCCACTGCAAACTCCAAGTCACGCCTCCTCAAATCAGCGTAGCTTTTCTGTCTACTCTGAGCTGCTAACATATTCTGCCTCACCATAGCCACACGCTCAACGGTCTTCTGAATATAGTCCGGACCCAAAACTGCCTTCTCTCCAACTGCATCCCAACAAAGTGGCGATCTGCACTTCCTCCCATAGAGAACCTCAAATGGCGCGGCTCTAATACTGGAATGGTAATCGTTATTATAAGCAAACTCGCAAGTGGCAATCGGTCCTCCCAACTACCCTTCCAAGATAGAACACAAGATCGCAACATGTCCTCCAAAGTCCAATAGTACGCCCGATCGCCCATCTGCGTGGGTGAAACGCAGTACTAAGACGGAGCTGTGCCCAATGCACTCGCAGACTCTCCCGAACTTGGAAACAAACTTGCGTCCCTCGTCGAAATGATGGTCTTTGGTACACCATGCAGTCTCACTATTTCACGCACATAAATAGGAGCTAGATCACTCATTGAATTTGTTGTGCGAATAGGAATAAAGTGCGCAGATTTGTTGAATCGATCCACCACTACCCAAATCGCATCCTTCCTCATGGCGAACGAGGTAACGCCACCACAAAGTCCATAGAGATATCATCCCAAGGCCATGGGTACCTCCAAAGGTCGCAACAACTCGCGGGACGCTTGTGCTCGGCTTTGACTTGTCGACAAACACCACAAGAAGCCACATAGTTAGCAATGTCCACCTTCATTCTTTTCCACCAAAAATTACATTTCAGATCTCGATACATCTTAGTCTCACCAGATGAGCGATTATGGAGTGCGATGTGCCTCCCTCAAAATATCATCCTTGACCTCCGCCTTTTGTGGCACACAAAGACGGCCTTTAAACCTCAAAGTACCAGAATCATCCATACTAAAATCACCTTCTTTACCCTCATCCAGACGCTTCCTAACCTCCTGTAATAGCCGGTCACTCTGTTGTGCTTCCCGCACACGGTCTGGAATAGCTGACTCAAGAATCAACTGTGTCTCAACATGTGTCGTGCCCGCATAACAATAAGATATTCCCATGCGATCAAAATCAGCAATGAGGCAATCTAGAGTAGCGGGAGTCGCCTTGCGACTAAGAGCATCTGCAACAACATTGGCCTTGCCTGGATGATACTGAATAGTAAGATCATAATCCTTGATCAACTCCAACCACCTCCTTTGCCTCAAATTCAGATCCTTCTGAGTGAAGATATACTTGAGACTCTTGTGATCGGTGAAAATATCACAAGGCTCGCCGTATAGATAATGCCTCCAAATCTTGAGAGCAAAAACAACCGCAGCCAACTCCAAATCATGAGTGGGATAATTCTGCTCGTGCTTCTTTAACTGTCTCGACGCATAAGCAATCACCTTACCGTCTTGCATGAGAACACAGCCAAGACCCACTCGTGACGATCTCAAAAGATCGTGAACCGCTTTCCGGCCGGAAGAGTGAGAATAGGAGAGGTCACCAACTGTCCTTCAAAATGCGTAAGCTCGCGCTCACACTCATCAGTCCACTGGAATCTCACACCTTTCTGAGTAAGCTGAGACATTGGCTTGGCGATGATAGAGAAATCCTGCACAAAACGCCGATAATATCCAGCTAAACCCAAGAAACTCCTCACCTCCTTCACATTAGTCGGCCTCTTCCAATCCACCACTGTAGAGACCTTGCTGGGATCAACAGCAATGCCCTGAGGGTTAATCACATGACCCAGAAAACCCACTTCTGAAATCCAGAACTCACACTTCTTCAACTTAGCATAGAACTTGTGCTCTCTCAAAATATCTAAAACCAGCCTCAAATGACGCTCATGATCCTCATTAGTCTTGGAATAGATAAGAATATCATCAATGAACACCACCACGAAATCATCTAGAAACTCGTGTAACATGTTGTTCATGGTCTCCATAAAAATGGCAGGTGCATTAGTCAATCCAAAGGACATAACTTTATACTCATAATGCCCATACCTGGTGGAGAAAGCAGTCTTCTCTACATCCTGCTCACGCACACGGATTTGATTATACCCTGATTGGAGATCAATCTTGGAGAACACTTGAGCTCCATTCAATCGATCAAACAAGTCCTCAATGCGGGGCAATGGATATTTGTTCTTGATTGTGACTGCATTAAGCGCACGGTAATCAATACACATACGCCAACTCCCATCCTTCTTCTCTGTGAACAAAACAGGAGCTCCCCATGGCGATACACTACGCCTGATCAAACCTTTAGCCAACAACTCATCCAATTGCTTCTTCAACTCGTCCTGAAACGGACGTGCTAATCGATATGGAGACATCGAGATGGGACGAGTACCCGGAACAAGATCAATGCGAAACTCCACGTCTCGCGCAGGTGGCAAACCCGGAAGCTCAGCTGGGAACACCTCTGGGTAATCACTAACCACTGGAATCTCCTCAATCTGCGAAGCCACACTCGGTTTCTCCGCAAGAGCAAAAAAGAAGCCTTTCATCGCACGACGACCGGAACATCCACCAACATCGAAAGAGAGCGCGGAGGCGCACTCCCCTGAAAGGTCAACGTCTCTCTAGACGGGGTCTGCACAGAGACTGTTCTACAGAAACAGGATATCACGGCTCGATAAGAGTGCAACCAATCCATACCCAAGATAACGTCGAACGGCTCCATTTGAATTACTATCAAATTCGCCGTGAACTTCTCCACATCAATAATAATAGAACACCCAGGACAAACAGTAGAGCTAGCAATAATACCCCCAGGAGAACTAACCAACACTGATTGAGAAATCCACTGCATACTCAAGTTCGCTCTCCTAGCAAACGCCGTCGACACAAACGAAAAGGTAGCCCCGGAATCAAAAAGGACTAAAGCATCAAACGAATCCACAAGCAAAGTACTGTCACCACGTCAGACGACCGGATGACTGCAGAGGCATGGCGTACACTCCAGGTGGCGCCATGGCGAAAGAAGACGATGCCGGGGCGGCGAGAGCCCCAACATTCTGCTGTGGCGGTGCAGGTAAAGCTGGTCGTACAGCCTGAAGCGGTGCCGAAGGTGGCGGCCGCCGAGAGTACCTGCCGAGGCGCCCAAGTCAAGGAAATGGCATCGCCGAGGAGCGATCATCATCCGGAAAGATCCTCGAGCAGACCCATCAAGAAGAAGATGGCACAGCTCCCACTTGATCACGCTTAGCGGGGTTCGCGACACACCCGCTCCTTGTGACCCGGCCGGCCACACCGACGGCAATCTCGCCCAGTGCACTTTCAGCGGCAGCGTGTCCATCACCGCACTTAAAGCAAAGCATGCCCCGCTCGACAGATTTAAGAGCGGAGTACTGCAAAGGACGAGGCGCCAAGAAGAGAACGGCCTCGATCGCTTAGACTTGAAGGATGCGGTCCTCCTTGAATTTCTTGGCGGTGTCGAATGCACCCACTTCCTCACTAGAGCTCCTCTTCCGGTCACCACCGAAACTACCAGACCCACCGAGGCTTGTCGCCTTTGTGAGTGCATCTCCAACTCCATGCCTCTAGCTTGCTCCACAACAGAGTCAGTAGTCACAGAGTGGAGTAGCTCCCAACACATGTCGGTACTCGCACTGAGACCCGACGGAACCTCTTGGCTTTACGAAGATCGTCGTTCGCTCACCAAGGGACAAAGCGAACCAAGTTGTTGAACTCACCTCATACTCAAGAATAGACCTCTTCCCCGAGCAAAGGTCGTCAAGGCAACCTCCATCTTCTCCACAAAGAATAGGGTAGAACTTCCCTTGAATGAACAACGAAGTCCTCCCAAGTGATCGGCCCTTGAGCGCGGTCCTCGAAGACAACACGCCCTCCCACCAAATATCCGCTGTTCTTTCGGTGAAAGGCAACAAAGCGGACCCTCAAGTGAAGACATCTCCAAAGCTCCAAACCGCCTCTCCATATAGCGCAACCATCCACCACGCTCGACCGGTGTGCCCGACCACAAACGAATCCAACCTCAACCCCCTCCACTCTCGAAGTGACATCCGCGCCTCAGGAACCGGTGGATGTGCGACAGGAGCAACAACAGATGCCGCAGCAACAGGGGCTGCCGGCGCCTGTTGACGAAGAGCACGGATCTCTCCCACCAACTCTCTCAGCAAAGCGGGGGTCTCATCCTGGACCACAACCGGAGGCGGGTCAACAAAGAACCCCTCGACCATCGACTAATCACACAGAGGTGGCTCCACGGAACCTCGTCCGCGACCACGACCTCCACGACCGCGGCCACCACGACCACGTCCTCTACCCCTCGGCATAGCTATCAACCACAATCAACAATACATAATGAGTTCAAAGATCAAAATAAACTCCTTCATCAATAAACAATCATAACGGAAGCGTAAAACTATAATCGTACCTCTCTCTAACCTACTGTGCACTAGTGTGTCAAATTTTAGGTTAGTTAACCATTAGCAAATTTTAGTTGATTTACTAAACTAAAACAAATTTTAACAATTTTAGTTTGCCTAAGTTGTTAATCTATTCACCACGGACCTAAAGCCCGCTCTGATACCAACTGTAACACCCCAGCCCAACACTGAGCCTGGAATGCCACTAAACTACCCTCGAAACTAATAATTAATGACACACTATAAAATTACATCAAGAAATCAACAATAATCATATCAATGGACCACAAAAGAACAAAGCAATTATGGATCAAGCAACAATAAATAAGCAATGGAAATTATAACCAGGTAAACAGTCCAAAATATCATCAACCAATGAATCCAAATTAATGAAGCAAATAGTCTAGTCCAAACATTGTCCTAAATTTTATTCAACCTCTAACATGTCCAAGTGTAAACCAATATTGAATGAAAAGTTTATCATGGCGAATGATCATGTGATGTCCATGTGCTCTACTCACTCTCAACTACGGCATCCTCGAAGATCACCTAAAAACAACAATAGAGCAAGGGTGAGTCCACGACTCGGCAAATACATCCATAAACAACGAACAATAATAAATCATCAGCATTCAATAACTTCATTATCATCACATGCACTTCTATTGTCATTCTCATTCATTAATCTCAAATATCAATGCAACTCTATTCTATATGTCCACATGCACTTCTTTTCGCGTATACCGGTATAGCGTGAGTGAATGCTCGCGACAACATTCACTCTCAAGCCCGTTCCTCCATAAGGATCGGGGACCTCCTCCACTCCCGTGGAGTTGTGATCAATCATGATCACCTTCTCTTATGCAAAGATGCTTATGAATGCAAACATGCAACCTTCATCATAAACATCATATTCAACTTTCCATCATGCTCATCAACAAAGATATAAACATACCAATTCATTGTTTGCAATTAAACCAAATAAAAGCACAACAATAATGGTAATAGAAGATAAAGAAAGCGATGATCGATCATTGATCATTGTCTACCATGCACTTGCTCGCATTTAGTTGCGACGCACAATTTGACTAGCAGATGGCAACAAGCACGACGCCTCTCCTACATTAAATACACCAATTCTCAATACAAACTACAGCAACAAGAATCACAATCAATATACATCGCTCCTACACGTCCCCAAATATACGATATTACGCCGGTATCGAAAAGCTACCCATTGCTGTCCGGATACTAAAAAGAGCGTAACTTTTGACTCGAAAGTCCGATCACCACAAACCACCCCATTCTGGATTCTTTATAAAATTATCCACATTTTCTTAGATTACGAAGACTTCTAATTAAATCATCTAACCCTCCGTATTAAGCCCAGAAAACAGATCTGTCCGCTTTGGAACAGCAGTCTTACTAAATTCATAACTTTTGTTTTACTTAACCAAAATACGTATTCTCAGATCCTACAGAACCATTGGGCAATTATCTACAACTTTCATGTAGATCAAAAACTCTAATTAAATCATTTACTATTTTTAATAACTGATCTACCAAAACAGCGCCGAAAGACGATAACCCTAAAAACAGCGGCCTTCTCCAAATCATAACTCGAAATCTACTAGTCCGATTGACAAGATTAAATATGCTAAAGAAAGATATCGAATTTATCTACAATTATCTAGTAGATGGTATTTTCAAATTTCGCCATTACGATACCCGAATAATTTGTACAACAAAACAGCATAATAATTAGATCTATTAATCGGCACATGACTAAAAACTATAGGACCTTCTCTAATTATCCTCAATTAATTTATCCTAAAGCAATTAGCTAATCAGGTGCATGCATGCAAATCAATATACCTTGCCAAGAAAAAACGAGCAGCAATTGACCTCTAAGCGACGACTGCAGGGCGTCGGCAGAGAAGAAAGTCAGCAGCAGATCAGATCGGTTATAAACGCAGATGCAGTCGCAGGAGAGATGCAACGCAGCAGCAGCAGCTTGCCTCGGTCAACGCAAAGAACACACGAGCGACACCGCAGCAATGATCGGCGCAAGCCTCCACGCTGATCGGCAGCGAGGCGGCAAGATGCGTGGCGCCCAAGCGGCTCGGCTCGGGGCCGGGTGGCGGCAGCAGAACAATTCACCACGGGCGACGCAAGCGGGACTAGCATGACCACGTGGTCTCTAAGACAAAGAAAAGACAAGAAGCTGTAAGGAGCCAAAGAAAGACAGCGCAGAGCAAAAAAAACAATCGGTTTTGGCTAGCGGCGGCTCGTGGAATAGCAAAAGAGAAACTAGGGTTTTCTAAAACCCAAGATCTATTTATATAGCTCAAATAAAATTCCGAAAATTCTATTTTCCAAAATTCTTTTTATTGAATTACGCTCAAGCCCTTAATTCTTTAACTAATTAATTTATTTATTGATACCATTTAATTAATTACGCTCCGACCCTTAAGACGTGATTATTAATATTAATATTATTTTCAGGGTATTACAGAAGCCCCGGAGTCGCCGCCGCTCATGCCGCTGCTCTACCTACTCCTCCGTGCGCGCAGGAGCCCATGCCGAGCATTCTCGGGACTCCGCGCCGCCCCGCCTTCTCCCTTCGGCCCCCCTTCCGCCGCCTATAAAAGCCCTAGAGGAGCCCTCCACCTCCCTGCTCCACCCCCATTGCACCTGTAAGCGCACCCTTGATATTTCCGTGCGCCGGCTCCCAGTTCGGCGAATCCGCCTCGCCGCCGATCTCGCCTCGGCCATCTCCGGCGCCGCACCCCCGTCACCGGCGCCACCACCTCCCGTGAGACCTCCTCCAACCCCGTCGCCCGAACCACCGCAGCCCGGATCGAGCCATCTTCCTCCTTCCGCCGGTTTCTTCCTCGCCGCCGATCTCTCTCTCGACCAGCTCCGCCGCCATTGTTGGCTGTAAGCTACTGGGACCAACCGACCGTGCTCCCCACTTCTCGGCGCCGCACCCACTAGTCTTCTCCCGCTCCGTGAGCTCCGTCGCCGCCTCCTTGGCCGCGCCGCCCCGCCTAACTCGCGCCGCCACGCCATCACACGGACCGCCACCGAGGGAATCAGAATGACCAAAAATTCAATTTCAGTTAAAAATAAGACTTTATTAATTTTTGTGGATTTTCTCGAAATTTTAAAAACTTTTCCCTAAAGTATATTAAGGCTAAAAGAATTTATGTGCAAAATCTATTACCAACTAAAAGTTGGAATTATTTTATTTAAGTCCAGAATGCCTCATAGAATTTCTGTGAATTTTCTCAAAATTTTGGACTTCATTTACTATTTTCTAAAGCCTATTTGAATTTCGAATTAAATCAATTGAAAAGAATTTAAAATTCTCTGCATCTGATCGGGGCGAAGCTCAAAGATTGCGCGTCTCGCCCAACTCTTCCGTGCTGAGTAACGCTGGCCGTCTAATCGAAATCGGACGGCCGACAATCAATCCGCCGCGCTCTCTCCCCTCCTGTCTCGCTCGTCGGGTGGGGCCATTGCATGATGTCGTCTTCCCGCCCCTTCTTCTCCCCCGCGCGCCCGTCGCTCTCGCCGCCATTACCGCTCGCCTGGAGCTCATCAATCCCGTGATTCCCTTCCCCATTTCTCTCGCCATCACGCGCAATGAAAGCGCCGTTCCCACGCGTTCGTTCCCGGCATTACCCCTTCTTAACTCGCCCTAACGCCGCCCTCACCTCCAGAAGCGGCCGTTGCCACCTCGCCCACGATCTCCATCTCCGGCCCGCCTCGCCCTATAAAGGGAGCACCAGTGCGCCTCTACTCCCTCAAGCTTTTGCCCCAACTCCTCGCCTCCCTCGCACCCGGTCGCGCATTTGACTCTTCTCTCGCCGGCCGGCGTGCTCATTGCCTCTAGCGCCGCCACGGTGAACCTCCGGCCGCCTCGACCGCACTCACGGCCGCCAAGATCGCGAACTCAGTGCGCACCTCGCGCCCTCTGAACGTCGCCGAGCTCCTTCGCCGCCAACGACCGAACCACACCGCCGCCTCTCGCCGTCGCCGACCATCTTCCGCCACGCCCTCGCGTCGCCGGTAGCGATCGACTCAAGATCACCTCCGAATATTTTGTGCACCTCACCGAGCTCGCCGCGCCGCCAATCGCCGGTACCCTCGGTTCCCGAGCGCCTCCCCTCTCCGGCGCCGACGTGGTCAGCCACCTCAGCGCCACCTCACCGTTTTCGCGTGCGTGGCAGCCAAGTCAGCGCCAGCGTGGTTGCCCAATAGCAGCCTTGGCCAAAGACAACCGCCGCCTTCAGATTGCGTGCACCGAGTCCACCGTGGACTTGCGCCTCGCTGTGGACTCAGTCCATACTGTGCGGGCCCACTTGTCAGTCTCAGTGCACAGTACTGCTGACGTCAGCTGGCGCAATAAAGATATTTTCCTTTAGAAATTTAATTCGGAAAATTCGGAAATTCTGATTTTAGGATTTAATTTAGGTTTTAAACTTCCAGGAGCTCGTATTTCTTCATACAAACTCCGATTTAGGTGATTCAAATTTCTAAATTTGTATAAAATCAAGATCTAGTTAACTAAACCAAAATTATTTAATTTGGAATTAATTTGAATTTTCATTTGAATTTATTTGTGTTCATTTGAATTCTGTTTGAATTTAGAATATTTTCGTCTGATTTTGACTCGGAGAGCTTGACCCTATTGAAGAAGTAGAATACTGTGAATTTGAGCAAGGCAAGTTACACCATTGATCATTTTGCCCCCAATATTTAAAATTATTTAATTCCTGTTTTAAATTATTATTGCATGCATAATTGTATTTAATTATTTTAAATCCCTGTTTTAAATATTTAATTATTCCAATTCCTTTGTATAGCCAAATTTGATTGTTGTATTATTAATTCCTTGTAACCTTAGTCAAATGAATTTAAAATAAATATATGCATAGCAAATGCTTAGACCATGAAATATTTGACTTTGGGAGAATTTAGCCAAAATTTTATAAATTGATAAAAAGCCTATGACATTGCTTTGTCATGGTGGACTTTTGCAAATGTCTTTGAAAATTATAAAAATAAAAGAAAATGGTTTGTACTTGGGCAAACATGGATCGTTGGTGGGTGCAGTTTATGTACGGGCTCATGCAGTTAGGACCGAGACCCAGGGTTTTTATTGAAAGTTGCCCAAGTAGATTAAGGACTGGCCTTTGAGCCGCATCTTGCAAAAGCTCCACCGTACTACCACATGTTCTGTATGGGCAGAACCAGGCTTAATAATTTGTATTATCTCAGTATTGTTTATGCCATTTTTGTTGTGTGGGTGTCGGTTAGACTTTATTCCCACTTGGCACAAGAGGGGGTTTCCGGCAGGTGGTTAGCCTAATGGAAGTGAAACCTTAGCGGGCATATTGGTATTGAGGTAATGCATTGGAAACGCCTTGTGATAATTGCCTAGTCACACGCCTAAGGAAGCGTGCATTGGCCGACATAACGGGCAAATTATCTCGTGTGGGTAAAGTTGTACCACCTCTGCAGAGTGTAAATCTATTCGAATAGCCGTGTCCACGGTCATGGACATGCTGAGCAAAGCCACTCTAAGTTAGATTTGTTTTGGTTTTAAAATAACTTTGGACATGATTTGAGGATGGTTAATCCTTGTGGTAAATTTGGGCGGGTAGCCTTGTGATAGGAGGGTATCCTTCACCATGTTTCATATGGAGGTTATCCACTATAAAATGATAAATTTTAAATCTGATTTTAGTTATGTAATGAAAATTTACCTTGAAACTTAGTATAACTATTTAAACCAAAAATGCTGATGTATGCAAATAAACCCTACAACCTTCCTTTGAATAACTTATGCATGCATTCTAAATTCTGTATTGGGTGTAATTTGCGAGCACAGTTGTAGTGCTCACTCTTGCTGAATATTATTATTCAGGAGAAGACTGCTATCCAGAAGGTGAGGAGCAGGACGATTAGGCAGCGACCTCCAGACGATTGCCTGTGGCGTATCGTGTGGCTCACCATTATATTTTGCTTCCGCTTAATGTTTTATTTGGCCTCCGGCCCCAGTTGTAATAAACTCTATGCTTATTAATATACACGCTGGATATGTTTGTGATAACATTTTTGTGACTGTGTACACTGGAAATCCTGGACTAGTGTATGAACACAGAGAATTCGGGATCCTTCGTTCCCGGGTTCGACAGGAACCCATTTTGGGTAACCCCCGGCGCCGCCGCCCATCCTTCCGCCAGCGACGAGCCGCGCCACCCCAGCTTCTCCTTCGGCACGCCCGTTGTCGGGCGAATCCAGTGCCCTGTAGCGAGTTTTGCCGGAGGGTTACTATTCATGTTAAGGGTTAATCCCAGTTTAGTCGGCGCTAATCATCCCTCTGTGACGCCGACTGGTGGGACCGGCAGTGGGGTAAAACAACGGTTTAACTGAGGTTTCCTGCTGAGAATGACAAGTGGGCCCGAGTCACTATTCCATAGACCGGTGCACCCGTGGACTCGGCGCGTGCGTGCTGGCCTTCGGCCCACGCCACAGTCGGCTCCACGATTTTCCAGCCTTTTCTGATTTACCAATCAATTGAAAATCCGGTTTAAAACTTCAAAAATCCATAACTTCCTCATTATAGCTCCAAAAATTATGAATCTTTTTCCTAAAATTTTCTAAAATCAAGATCTTGCTAATGGCACTAGTCTTATTTAATTTGGAGTTCATTTGCTTGGTGATTTGTATTTAATTGCTCTCTTTTATTGTTATGTCTTTTTTCGGTACGTCTGTCCGAGTAGGGTTCGAAGACGCGGGAGACCTCCACTTCGGACAAGCTCAAGAATACCTAGACCCTTCTACCTTTACCCCAGGCGAGTCAACACTTTGATCATATTAATCCTATATTTTATGCAAACTATGTTCTTTTAAAATATCAAATTGCATGCTCTAATTTCTATGCAAATATATGTCAAACACTCTAAGGTAGTTAAATGCCTACTTGTTGATTAATAATTTATTATTCCATTTCCTTGAAAATTGAACTCCCGATATCCTTGTTGCCCTAGTAAATATCTGGTAACCTACTAGTTATAAGTCGTACTTAAACGCCATGCCAGACTTGTTTAAGTACCGGGGTATTTCTACCCCAAATCATCATCCTTTAATCATGACAAATGTTTTGGGCAGTCATTGAGGGAGAATGACTGGACTGGTTGGATAATTTGTTTTATACTTCTCCAAAACCCTAAAACTTGCTAATACTACATCTGGGCGGATGGAGAGAATGGTGGGTGCCGTCGTGCACGAGAGCGAGTGGTATGTGGTATGAACCGCCTGGGTGGATTAAGGACTTAATCTTGTCATGACCTCCTGTGTAAAATAAGTACAACCACAAGTCTGCAAAATGCAACTTAGCTTAGTAAATTTATCGAACCCTGAAAGTCATCTCACTGGTGGAGGAGAGGCAGTGCAGGCATGAGCCGGGAAGGGACACCGAGGGTGAGGTCGCCAGCTACGCTCGTCGTAGTGGTGAACATCCCGCACAACTTATGGGCGCAACCCCATATGGGTGAGATGATGGAAAGGGCGGCGTAGATTGAAAGGTTACTGTGACGATCACTCAACTACATGACTACGGAATCATGTGGGGTAACGAGTATGATTGTCTCTTGTGGGTAAAGTGTATAACCTCTGCAGAGTCAAAACTGTTTAAACAGCCGCGCCTACGGTCAAAGGCGGACATGGGAACTTAACTTGAGATAGTTCTATTTCAAAAACCTTTGTGGGTGGTATAAAAACCAGGTCGGGGCCTGAGATTTGACTTTTCCCTGGATCGTCGTATCTAGTGTTGTTAATGTATGGAGGTAGCTCCAATCAAATGAAGCATGAGACAGAGTTTCCGATGGAGGGAACCTCTGCTGTTATTACTTACTGCACAATTAATCTCTTTAAAAATGCAATTTGGTTAAAATGCTAAGTGTTAGGATTTTCTAGTATCTGTATTACAAATACTGCTTTACGCAAATAAAAGAACCCGAGCCAACCTTGATACACCTTGCATGAATATTATTGCATCTGTTGTGTGGGCTCGCGAGCACGGTAGTTGTGCTCATCCTCGCTCTTTCCCAACTCCTCGAAGTAGGAAGACACAAGACTACGACTACTACGAGGATCCGTAAGTCCAAGACCGTGAGCTGTTGAGCGTAGTTTAGTCCTTAGTTGTTCTAGTCTCACCCAGTCTAGTCGACTCAGTCGGTTCTTGTGTACCTCCTATATTGTCCGAGGGTTTTGGATAATATCGGTGTACATGAGTTCCCCGATCACTTACTGCGGTAAGATGTGCCCTCACCCCTTTGCTTCCGTTGTCGCCTCCGCTATCTTTTGTAATGTATTCATTTGGCCTGTCCGGCCCTTATTGTAAAAACTGACCCGAAGCGGTCTATGTAAACTCTGATGTGTAAATTAATGAATGCAATAATTTTACGTCATGTATGGTTTGATGCAGCAATGTGCCTGTGAAGTGTTATCTACTGATCCAGGGAATAGCACAGTGATTTCACAGAGGATCCGGATATAGAAATCTAGGGTCCGATAGAGTACCAGCAGGAGCAGCTGGAGCACAATGTGGAGCGACTATCCAAAGTGCTCGCGACGGACGTGGCGGCGCTGCTAGGAGACAAGGCGGGGCGTGTTGCATGACCGCAGCCACGAGGGCGACGAGCGTCACGGTCGAGAGCGGGTGTGTGCAAGCAGGCACCAAGATAGGCAGCTACAGACGCAGGTGTGCGTGTGCGAGGGCCAGTTAGCGGTGCAACGCCACGCAGGGGTACTGGCGCACGTAGGCGACGGCGCGACAGACGTACAACGTGGAGCATGCGGCTCCGCGGTGAGGAGAGCTGGAGCGTTTGGGCGAAGGTGCACCATGCGCTTAAGAACATGACGACAGAGGTCTACGTGGCTATGGCGAGACGGGTTGTGTGCAAGCATCACACGCGACGTGTGCAGTGGCGGCGTCGGCGTGATTACCGCGGAGTAGGCCGACGACGGCAGTCTCCACCGGAGGTGGAGGCTATCGGCGGCAAGGTGAGACAGTGTGAAGCCATCGGGAAACAAGTCGACATGAGGCCGACAAACGGTGATGGCATGGAGGCTGTCGTCGCAAAGAAGAATCGGAGGTCGAAGTCGCCTGGAGAGTTGTGCCACAGGCGACAAAGAGGTAGTGGTGAAGAGTGGTGACGTCATGTCTCCTAAATACCTGTTACTAAGGTACGTCGTCGTCAACCGGCAAGGCAAGATGGACGAATGTACTGTCCATCTCCGTGTCTCCGGGAGAAGAACTACCAAGTGCATGGGCTGCGGTGGCGCCCATGTTCACGGTTGCTAATGGCGAGGGCAAATGTATTGTTCCTCAAGTGATCGCGTCGCGAGGGCGACTGTACTGTCCCTAAAGGAGTGCACCACGTGGTAGAGAAGCGACTGCGTGGGCTCGACGATACATAAAGGGAGTTTGTGTTGCTAATCTGTGCCGAATAGGAAGGCGGAGCTTATTGGAGATAAGTGTTGAAGACCGTCAACGACGCGATGAGTCGTGCAAGAGGCTGCTGCGTGTGGCAACAAATAGAAAGCCGCTGCGCGTGGCAAGAGGTTACAAGCGATCCGCAGCAGTGAGTTGGCATGTCAAAATTAGGGGAAATTGTTAGATATAATTTTGACTTCTTAGTGTTTTGCATGTTAGTTTGCATGGTAGAGTTAGTGGAGGTAGTGACAGCAAATTAGTTAATAGAGTAATTAGTATATGTAGTGGTGCTAGCGCATGTAGTGGAGGGTAGTGGTGTTAGTGGAGAGATTACATGTCATATTGCAATTATAAAAAAACATTGTAACCAGTTTATAATGGTACAAGTAATGAAATAACAGAAAAGAGAAAAAACATAAGTGGTTAGGCGTCATAAAACTCATCTGTGTTCGTCCTAAAGAAAAAACAATGAGCGAGTTCTCTTCAGGAGCTGGGCCAACATACACCTACATGGACATGGTAAAAACGCTAAACCTCGGTGGCGCCAAGCTCTGACCTCATGGCCGCATGCTCCGTCCAGAGACGGCTAAAAGTGATTACCCAATCACGCTAAACATCGCTAACCCCAATCGAAATAAAACAAACAGCAGTACTGCACATCAATGGTGAACTTACCTAGGAATGGACACAAGGAGCAGCGGTGGTTGGCGACAACTCCGACGACGATTGCCAAGGCCTCGACGGACTTGAACTGGAGAGGTCAGCGCAGTCGCGGAGAGTCCCGAGGTCGAACGAGCAAAGCAGAGAAGGTCAGTAGGCACCATATGGTGAGCTTATGGAAGAACCCTGACAGGTGGGGTTCACCCATCAGCGAGAGGAAGAAAGGAAATTGGTTTTCCATATTTAAAAAAATGACTGAGGGTGTTTAGAGAATTTTTTTTAGGCATAGATGTCAAGCTCCAAAAATTATGAAATTTTTTGGGAAAACATATGATACAGCTTAGATTATTGAGCAATTTTCTATGGGTTTTTTTGTTATGTATTTTTCTGTAAAAATCTATTACATTTCTATTTGTATGCATTTTTATTATTTGATTTGAGAAAAATTTCAAAACATGCCTCAAGTATTTCCCATTTTATTGATAGTATGATTACACTAAGTTTGGATTTTTAATTATCATCTTTCATTTCAATTTGTTTTAGGTTCTTTATGAGTTTTGTATTTCTAGAATTTGATTCTTAAATTTCTTAATTAGACAAAAAGTCTAGCAATAAAATCCTGAAAAGCGAATGTCAACAAAATCCATCTAAAGTTTCATATTTTCACATATTTTGAAAATGAGTTCGAATTTTTGGATGTTACAAGTGTGTAGGCTCAATACTAGTTACAAGTTTCTTCCACGCATTCTAAGAGTACACCGAAATGTTACACTACGAGAAGTGGAGTTTCATATACGCAACAAATTCACTTACAAATTGGTCAAAGGTAGTTTCATCAACATAGTTGCAGAAATACTTCGTCGCCATACCAGAAGGAAATACAACCAAAGCTTCTTCTGTGGACTACAAGAGTATAATAAAATGTTACACACTTACACTACTAGAAACAGTAGTTGAAGCTTCATGTATGTTATAAAAGAATTGACACCTGTTCCGAAGAGGTACAAGAGAAGCGTGCGTGCTTATAACGTACTCCATATCAATTGCCTGGGGGGAGTTCATCAGTTGTAAAAGATGCTTTATGTCTTCAGGAATAACACTTGAACTGAACTTTGTTCTCCGAAGTATTTCGTGGGCATTCCCATAGTCATCAAGTATCAATGAATTGATACCTGTTCCCAAGAGGTACAATAGAAGAGTGGGTGCTTATAACGTACTCCATATCAATTGCCTTGGGGGAGTTCATCAGTTGTAAAAGATGTTTTATGTCTTCAGGAATAACACTTGAACTGAACATTGTTTTCCGAAGTATTTCGTGGGCATTCCCATAGTCATCAAGTATCAATGAATCGGTTTTCCCTTGAAAAGATATACCTTTGAGTTTCACTCTCCCAGAACTTGTCACGACAACGTTTGATTCGTCAAAATGCTCAAGACACACTCCATTTATGTGGAAGTGATGCAGTGCTTTGAGAAGTGAACTGATGAGGCGCTTACCTTCGTCAGTCACCAACAGGATTTATATTTGTGTGCATAATTGGTGTCTGTCTGGTGTATTGGGTGAGCGGTGTAACTATCTCCTGGGAATTGTCTGCTTTGTATATATATTGCTCATAATTTTTAACATGGGGATCCATGCTGTTTAGCTATAAATGAGACAATCAGTATGAAATGAGGGTTAATATAAAGCAATTATTCAAATCGCAAAAAAAAAACTAATTAATCAAGCATCGATTCATAAGAGCATAAAAATACTGACAACTCATGCTGGTAGCATATTTTGAACCATTTCTCTGCCTATGTGACAAGTACAATCGTAGTGTTTATCCTGTCTTTTGTCTAATATGCAAGAGCAAAGTCATTACAATTTCTCCATGATTCAAACACATCAATTAACAATTGAATTGAACATCACATATATTGCCACACAGGTTTGTTTTTGTAGCATCCCCTGTTTTGGCTACATAGCTTTTTTTTTTTCAATGCAAATACATCGGTTACTGTTACGAACGGTGGAATGTTTGAATATGTGAAAAAAAAAGGAAAAGAAAAGGAAGGTGAAGATTTATTTGATACTTATTCACCTGTGGCTAGATTGACTACTATTCGAGTACTACAATCTTTGGCTGCCTCACACAGTCTTCTCGATCATCAGATGGACATTACGACGGCTTTCCTAAATGGAGAGTTGGACGAGTAAATTTACATGGAATAGCTAGATGGATTTGTAGTAAATGGTCAAGAAAGAAAGATATGTAAGTTGTTGAACTCTTTGTATGGTCTTAAACAAGCACCTAAGCAATGGCATGAAAAGTTCGACAGAATTTTAACATCTGCAGGATTTATTGTGAATGAAGCTGACAGATGTGTGTATTGTCAACATGGTGGGGGCGAGGGAGTCATTCTATGTCTGTATGTTGATGACATACAGATCTTTGGGACCAGCCTTAATGTGATTAAGGTGGTCAAGGATTTCTTGTCTCAGAATTTTGAGATGAAAGATCTGGGAGTAGCTGATGTTATTTTGAACATCAAGCTGTTGAGAGGTGATAATGATGGGATTACATTGTTGCAAACCCATTATGTGGAAAAGGTTCTGAGTTATTTTGGTTATAACGACTGTAAATCCTCTCCAACACCTTATGATTCTAGTGTATTGTTTAGGAAGAATCCGAGAATAGACAGAGGCCAATTGAGATATTCTTAGATAATTGGTTCACTCATGTATTTAGCTAGCGGTACCAGGCCTGACATCTCGTTTGCTGTGAGCAAACTAAGCCGTTTTGTTTCCAATCCGGGAGATTATCATTGGCATGCTCTTGAGAGGGTAATGCGCTATCTAAAGGGTACTATGAGCTATGGCATTCACTATACCAGGTATCCCAGGGTACTGGAGGGTTATAGCGATTCAAACTGGATATCTGATGCTGATGAGATTAAGGCCACAAGTGGATATGTCTTCACACTTGGAGGTGGCGCTGTTTCATGGAAGTCTTGCAAGCAGACCATCTTAACGAGGTCAACAATGGAAGCAAAACTCACAGCATTAGATACTGCCACTGTTGAAGCTGAATGGCTTCGTGAGCCCTTGATGGATTTGCCGGTGGTTGAAAAATCGGTACCGGCTATTCTAATGAACTGTGACAATCAAACTGTGATTGTCAAGGTAAACAGTTCTAAGGATAATATGAAAACATCAAGACATGTGAAGAGGAGACTGAAGTCTGTCAGGAAAATGAGAAACTCCGGAGTAATAGCTTTGGATTATATCTATACAGCTAAGAATCTGGTAGATCCCTTCACAAAGGGTTTATCACGGAATGTGATAGACAATGCATCGAGAGAGATGGGTTTGAGACCCACGTGAGTTATACCATAGTGGCAACCCATCCTATGTGATCAGAGATTCCGTGAAGTAGGATTGGCGAAACAAGCTATTGTTTAACTGGGAGGAGAGTACTTTTACAGACCCACTCCATTGGAGATGCAATTCTCTCATAAATCTGTATTGAGATTGATTTCTATCTTAATGTGTTCTGTGGCTTGTTTAAGCAAAGATACTGTCCTACAGAGCAGTCTTGAAAGAACACACCTATATGAGTCTGACTGCTAGTCACAGTCTATGAGATAGGGTAATCTCTAGGAAGCTCATGAATAGGCCAGAAGTATGACTTATATGCTCCAACCCACGGGGATGCCTGATAGCCTAGTATCAGTTAAGGACTTAAGTGAAACTTATTCACATAAAACTGTCAATTCAAGGCTTAGTTCATTGTGCAGTTGTGGATAAGTGTAGCTTCTGTTCTAGATGGATGTTCAACCTTATTCGGTCTTCATCGAAACACTGGTATATTAAAACAATACTGTGGATCAAGGCATTTGACATGTGTCTTTGAGATCTGGTGGGGGATTGTAGGAATTATTACGGGCTAGGCCCAGTTTTATTTCTAATTAATTCCTAGACAATCTCAAAGGCCCATGTGCACGTGCTAAAATTGATTAGTCCCACATAGAGAGTTGAAGGGGAGTTACACCACTTTATAAGGTGGCACGTGGTAGCCCCTTGTGGAATTGGAGAAAGCCAACACACGCGCGCGCTCGCTCGCTCGCCGAGCCGAGCTGAGTCGAGCCGTGCGGTGCGGTGCGAAAGTGCGAGTGCGTGAGCGTGTGCGCGCAGGCACGTCGGGTCTCGAAGTAATGGCATTAACGAACGGTGGCGATAGCGGTTGATTACGATGAGTTATGGCTACGATTTGCACCGTTGATGGTAACCGTTTTCTGTGGTCTCTGCCTCTTCGTTTTGTTTTTTTGGCTGTTACAAGGACAGAGAACTGTTCGTGCAAAGAGCTCCTCCAATTGACTCCCACGAGACACTAAGAAAGCATTATCAGTATGTGGCTGTTGTGTCCGGCGATCCCCATCCCGCAAGGCGCGTGTACTGTCGAACCGGGAGAGCAGGCCTCCGGAACCCCTGTCCTTGAAGGCTTGCACGAGTGAGGACGAATAAGATTTTTGGGGAGCGTTCGCGCAACTGCTCGCTGCTTCGTCTTCATCCGATTGCTGCTTCGTCATCATCCGATCCTCTGCTTCATCTACATCAACTGCACGACTACTACCACTACGCCATGGCGAACGACGACCTCACCAGGACTTCTGCTGCTGCTACTTCTTCCACTGGATCTGGGTATGTCTATCTCATACTTATTGCTTGGTTAGCTTTATTATCTATTGCTAATCTGAACACTGAGATAGGAATGCTAGTTTCTATTCTTCTGAAAATTTGTATGACTATAGTGTTCATGATTACTTGCTTTATAGAAAAGGCTAGAGTATTATCCATGATTCATCTAGTATATTTCTGGATTATAATAATTTAAAAAATACTTATATATTCAACATTTCTCTGCCTACGTGACAAGTACAATCGTAGTGTTTATCCTGTCTTTTGTCTTCTATGCAAGAACAAAGTCATTACAATTTCTCCATGATTCAAACACATTAATTAGCAATTGAATTGAACATCACATATATTGCCACACACGTTTTTTTCTTTACCATCCCCTGTTTTGGGTACTACATCGCAGAGTAGTCGCAGCAAATCCAACTAAGATCATGTTTTAAGTATCAATGAATCGGTTTTCCCTTGAAAAGATATACCTTTGAGTTTCACTCTCCCAGAACTTGTCACGACAACGTTTGATTCGTCAAAATGCTCAAGACACACTCCATTTATGTGGAAGTGACGCAGTGCTTTGAGAAGTGATCTGATGAGGAGCTTAGCTTCCTCAGTCATCATGCAATTTGGGCATCCACTCTTGTCACCAACAAGCTTTACATTTCTCATAATTGTTGTCGGTCTGCTGATGTATTGGGTGAGCGGTGTAATTGTCTCCTGGGAGGTTGTTTCTTTGTTGTATATGTATTTCTCACAATTTCTAACATGGGGATCCATCCTGTTTAGCTATAAACGAGACAATCAGTATGAAATGAGGGTTAATATAAAGCAATGATTCAAATCGCAAAAGAAAAAACTAATTAATCAAGCATAGATTCATAAGAGCATAAAAATACTGACAACTCATGGTGGTAGCATATTTTGAACCATTTCTCTGCCTATGTGACAAGTACAATAGTAGTGTTTATCCTGTCTTTTGTCTTCTATGCAAGAACAGAGTCATTACAATTTCTCCATGATTCAAACACATTAATTAGCAATTGAATTGAACATCACATATTGTAACATCCCGTTTTTCAGATAGCAATAGCGCCGATTATTTCAATTTCGATTTTCGCCTGCCGTTTAAATTTCTAAAATTTTTCAAGCTCTCTTTAAGCTCGGGTTTGTGTTTCAAACCCACTTTCAAATCCCAGACTCAAAATTCAAGTCAAATTTATTTGTTTCAAATGTTGAACCCTTTCCAAAATATTGTCCCTTTATTTTTGGGCCAACCCAATTTCTTTCCCCTCTCCCTCCCGGGCCGACTTCATCCGGCCGGCCCACCCTCTCTCCCGATCCGGCCCGACCCACCTCCCGTTTTCCTGTTTTCCCGGCCAGCCGCTTTCCCGGCCCACGGCCCGCTCGGCCGCTCTCTCTCCCTTTTCTCGCCCGACCCAGCGCCGTCTCCCTCACGCCTCCTTCTCCGGCCGTTCCTCTCTCCCTCATCCTCTTCTCGCCTGCCGCGCCGCCGCCTTCCCTTCTCTCGCCTCGCCCGGTCGCCCGTCGCTCGCCTTCTCTTCGCTTCGCCCATTCCTCTCTTCTTCCCCCGCCGCCTCGGCCAAATCAACCACGCCGCCGTTTCTTCGGCCGTCGCCGCTCGTCTCCCTCGGCCTCGCCTCCTCTGCCGCGCCAGATCCGCCCGCTTCTCCTCCTCCGCCCGCCCACCTGCAGTGTCGCCCCACCGGCGCCAGAGTCGCCCCACCTCGCGTCGCCTCGCCACCAACTCCATCTCGCCCCGACGTCGCCTCCACGGCCCCAAAGACGTCGCCACCCATACCTCCGTGTCTGCGGCCCGTCCGTCGCCCCGCCATGGACGCCACGCCATCGCCACGCCGTCGCCCATCTGCGGCCCCATCGACGCCATGGCCGCCAGATCCGCCGACGTCATCACCTCCAGCTGGTCTTCTCTTCACCGGCTATAAAGAGGCCCGAGCCCCTCTGCCTCTCCCCTCTCCTCTCCTTCTCCCTCCCTGGTAAGTCTCTCCCTACCGCCGCCGGCCTCCCCCTCTGCCACCGGCCGCGCTCGCGCGTCGCCTCGGCCCTCGCCCGTGGCCACGGCGACACTCCCGACCACAGTGCGGCGCCCGCCTCCTCGGGACCGCCGTCGCGAACCCTCCCCCGACCGCTTGACTCCCATCGACGGCCACCTCCTCCGGTGCCCCTCCATCTCCACCAGCAACTCGGTAAGCCCCCACCTTCTCCCTTCTTCTCCACTCCCTCCAGTCCTCACCGCCTCTGTGTGGCCACCGCACCGTCGGCTTCGCCATCGCCCCTCTGGCTCGGTCAGGGCTCGGGTGTGCCACGACCTCCCCGGTGCCCTCTGGCCCTTGCCCGCCTTCGGCTGCCGCCTGAGCCCGCTCTCTGCTCCCCTGCTCTCTGTGCTCTCCCCCTCAGAACCCCCTCTGCCATGGCCGAGCTCCCCCTCCCCTGCTCCTCCTGCCGATTGCTCCCCCTGTGGTCGAGACTCCCCTCAGCAGCAACGACAATAAGTTGATCAATGTCAATGTTCGATAGCAGAGTAATGTGTGTCTTGTGTTCGATGTGGTGTGCGCAATCTGTCAATTTGAAGTATCTATGGCGTTTGAATCAGTATTGTTAGCAGTGTTTTAGTTGTGACTATTTGTCTGGGGACTATACTGCTCGAGTTGTTGAATGTTGTTGATATTGCTCATTAGTATCATGTGGTGGCAGTGAGTGGTTTGTCACTTGTTGTCTGTGTCCTTTGATCATCAAAAGATGTTATTGACAGCGGGAATGGAATTGTTGCCGAATGTGTGTTCTCCGGTTTAATGGATAAATTTTGAATTGTAATGATTGTACATTGCTTCTCCACTATCAATGTTATGGGCAGAAATGTGTGTTTTGATTTCCATTAATGTGTGTAATCCGGCAATAGATCATTTGTGTAATATTCTGACATTTCGACAAAATTGATTGATTTGGCAATTATGTATTGTTGCATTAGGTCCGTAGTTAGTTTTGCTTGCAATTGGAAAGTCTGTGATCAATCGATAGTTGAGGTGGTGTTAATCTGTTAATTGAGTTGTTGTGTCGTAGAAGTTGTGATTAATTGTGATTCATCTGTTTCGATTGTCAGCGTTTGATTCGTAATTGCTTCCCTGGATCGTTGCGATATAAATGAGGTTACCATCGATCCAACGATTAAGAAATGTTGCAATGGATTAATAGAATGTTTTGTTGGTAGTAAGTTGATTATTGATTAATTGTCTAAGATTACTGATCCTCCGTATAAGAGTTTTTGGCAGTAAATTGAGTTGTTGCTTGTGATCCTGCTTACTCGGGATAGTTTTGATCTCCAGTGCAGTATTGTCTATTGGATTTGTTAATCGATTGTTAGCTGTTGGTTAGTGTTTCGTCCGTAGGTCAATGATTGTGGAAATAATGATATTTAGTGAAAGCTGGAAGTATTGATTTGATTACTTTATCAATTCGTATTGTTTGGAAATGATTTGTGGTTTGGCAATAGAATCCGTGTCTTGATTTAGCGATAGTAGTAATAAGTTGAGTAGCTAGCTTTTGAATCAATGAGTATTATCTGGCAGCGGAGTTTGTTATTAAATTGCCATTGGATTTTGTGTCGATCGAGTATTCTAGATTGGTATAGAACCGGTAGTCGAGTTGCTTTGTTGCCTTGTCGCCTGTATTGGTAGTCTTGCTGTCTTCTAAATCCGCAGTAGAGCATTCCGGCAAAGCTACTTTGACCATACCCTCTTTGTATCCTCCCTCATGGCAGAAAATTCTCTGTCATTCCTCCTTTCGTCCAACTGGACGTTTGACTCTGTCAAACATTCCAGTGTCGCCCAAACCCTTCTCTCAAGCCGTCCTCCGCAATCTTTCCGAGGCTCCTGTGTTTTATTTGGTCTCTTGGATTCTTTGTATTTATTTGGTTTTTCAATCGTTATTGCGTAATTAGAAATCGAAGTCCAGAAGAATCGACGACTCCAGCAGATCCAAGATTCAAGCAAAGACGCCGATCAAGACTTCGAACCCCTGTCTAATCAGGCTTTGAGTAAGATCAAGGCCACGGTAAATAGCCCAGGCGAGTCAACACTTTGATCATATTGATCCCACATTTTATGCAAATTATATTCTTTTGAAGTATCAAACTGCATGCTTTAATTTCTATGCAAATATATGTCAAACACTCTAAGGTAGTTAAATGCCTACTTGTTGATTAATAAATTATTATTCCACTTCTTTGAAAATTGAACTTCCAATATCCTTGTCACCCTAGTAAATATCTGGTAACATACTAGTTATAGGTCGTACTTAAATGCCATGCTAGACTTGTTTAAGTACCGGGGTATTATCTACCCCAAATCACCATCCTTTTTATCATAACAATTGTTTTGGGGCAGTCATTGGGAAGAATGACTGAATTGGTTGGATAATTTGTTTTATACCTCTCCAAAACTCTAAAAATTTGCTAATACCCATCTGGGCGGATGGTAAGCTGGCGGGTAAATGGTTGGGTGCTAATGTAGCCCAGGATATTTTTGTGATTGGCATGTGGTAAGAACCGCCCAGATAATCTTAAGGACTTAATCCTGTGATGGCCTCTTATTGTAAAACAAAGATGACCACAAGTCTATAATGGTGTCGACTGGCTAACTAATTGGTGTCCTTGATGCAGCGGCACCATTGAGGGGCTCCCAATGCCGTGAGCCCAAGAGGCTACGTATTGGGGAATGTAACTTGCGGGACCCTAGGCGTAAGTTGCATGGCGCAAGAGGGGGTCTGGGCGTAGTGGTTGTCGGGTCCCACGGGAACGAAACCCCGCTCAGGTGAAACCTTAGCGGGTGCGGCAAATATCGAGGGATGCCTTGTAAAGGCCTTGTGGTAATCTCCCCTTGATTCACATGTCTACGGAAACGTGTGTACATATCAAGCTGATTATCTCTTGTGGGTAAAGATGTACAATCTCTGCAGAGAATAAAAACTGTTCGAACAGCCGTGCCCACGGTCAAGGGCGGGCAAAAGAACTTACAAGATATAGTTCTATTTCAAAAACTTTTGTGGGTGGGTTGAAAAATGTGCGGGGCTCACCTAGCCCTTGATTGGATTTTTCCTGGGTATTCTTACCCGGTGTTGGTAATAGGTGGGTATGACCACCAAAGAAAAAGAAGCATGAGACAGAGTTTCCGATGGAGGGAACCTCTGCTGTTATCAATTATTGCACAATTAATCTCTTAAAAATGCAAATTTGGTCCAAATGCTAAGTGATAGGAGTTTTCTAATATCTGTATTTACAAATGCTGCTTTACGCAAATAAAAGAACCCGAGCCATCCTTGTTACACCTTGCATGTATATTATTGCATCTGTGTGTGTGGGCTCGCGAGCACGGTAGTTGTGCTCATCCTCGCTCTTTCCCCAAACCCTCAGAAACAGGAACCCTGGAGCTGGCAACCGCATCAAGGATCCAGAAGTCTGAAGACCCGGGAAACGATGAAGCGTAGTTTAGTCCTTAGTTGTTCTAGTCTCATCCCAGTCTAGCTGACTCTGTCGGTTCTTGTGTACCTCCTATATTGTTCGAAGTTTCGGATAATATCGGGTGTACACGGGTTCCCCAGTCACTTGCCTGCGGTAAGATGTGCCCTCACCCCTTTGCTTCCGTTGTTGCTTCCGCTATCTTTTGTAATGTATTCTTTTGGCCTATTCGGCCCTTATTGTAAAAATTGACCCAAAGCGGTCTATGTAAACTCTGATGTGTAAATTAATGAATGAAATAAGTTTGCGCCATGTATGGTTTGATTCAGCAATGTACCTGTGGAGTGCTATCTACTGATCCAGGGAATAGCACAGTGATTTCACAGAGGATTTGGATTTACAAAATCCGGGTCCGACACATATATTGCCACACATGTTTTTTTCTTTACCATCCCCTGTTTTGGGTACTACATAGCTTTTTTTCCAATGCAAGTACATCGGTTAGTGTTACGAAAGGTGAAAGCATGCCAATTTACAAAATTCCCTGTCACCCTTACTGCTAACATAGCAGAGTAGTCGCAGCAAATCCAACTAAGATCATGTTTTAAGTCTCTACTAATCGCATTAAAGGGTGCTTAATGATAGCAAATCACCTACCCACCACTCCCTTATATGCTATCTAATCAAAGTTTGTATGTACATCATAGCAGAATGAACACGAGGTGCAGCGGTGCGAACGGCAAGCGCACACAGTGATCGGGTCATCGCTTAGGTCGAGCAGAGTCATGCTGCCATCTACTACACCTCCAAGCTCCTTACCGCGGGTGTTACCACTTCCACTAGCACACCTACATGGACGCGGTAAAGACGCCAACCTCGGTTGCGCCAAGCTCAGAGTGCTCTGACCTCATGGCCGCCTCCATCAGCATGCTCCCTCCAGAGGCGGCTAAAAGTGATTACGCAATCACGCTAAACATCGCTAACCCCAATCGAAATCAAATCAAACAGCGGTACTGCGCATTGCATGCTTTATCAAACGTTAGTTGAACTTACCTAGTAGAATGGACGCAAGGAGTAGCGGTGCTTGGCGACAACTTCGACGACGATTGCCAAGGCCTCGCCGGACTCGAACTGGAGATGTCCACGCGGTCGCGGAGTCCTAGCTCGAGGTCGAACGAGCAGAGAAGATTACCTTGCACATTACCACCAGCAGGTGAGGTTGAACTCCAGCAGGTGACTCATGAGTCATGACTCGCGCTGACAGTGACGCCTACACTGCTGACAGCAGGTGGGTTTGCTATTCGTACACATTACCTTGCACGGAATAGTTAAAACCACACTGACAGGTGGGGTTCAGATGGGTTGACAAAGCTGATAGACCCGCTTGTCAGTGGAGTTACAGTGTTACGCATCACAATTTGGCGGGTACCTCGCATCACAACACGAATAACAGTTTGGCGGGTACCTCGCATAACCGGCCTTGTTTAGATTTTCCAAATGCGGGTACAGCGACACTCAGTTAGATCGTAAAGCTAGAACCTAGTGATTTTTCTCAATGAAGATTTCACAACTTCTAACATTGGAATATCATTTTCGATCAATAATATGTCATCTACATACAAGACTAGAAAAACAAGTGCGCTCCCACTAGCCTTCTTGTAAACACAAGGCTCTTCTTCATGCTTGATGAAACCAAACCCTTTGACTGCTTCATCAAAACGAAGATTCCAACTCCGAGATGCTTGCTTCAATCCATAAATGGACTTCTGAAGCTTGCATATTCTCTCAGCATTTTTTGGATCAACAAAACCCTCAGGCTGTGTCATGTACACATCCTCGCTCAGATTTCCATTTAGAAAAGTCGTTTTGACATCCATCTGCCAAATCTCGTAGTCGAAATAGGCAGCAATCGCTAGGAGGATCTGAATAGACTTTAGCATAGCGACGGACAAAAACGTCTCATCATAATCAACACCTTAAATTTGCTTGAAACCTTTCGCCACCAATCGTGCCTTATAGATGTGAACATTTCCATCCATGTCTATCTTTTTCTTAAAAACCCATTTACACTCAATAGTTTTTACACCATCAGGTGGATCCACCAAGTTCCAAACTTGATTACCATGCATGGATTCTATTTCGGACCTCATAGCTCCAAGCCATTTTTCAGAATTTGGTCCCATCATTGCTTCCGTGTAGCTCTTGGGCTCATCATTGTCCAATAACAATATGTCGCGTTGTCCCGTGGTTAGGAGCGTGAACTTTTCAGTTACGCGATGTGCCCTTGTAGATCTACGTGGGGGCGGTGCCTTCATAACCGGTTGTACAACATCTTGTACATCTTGTTGAGGTTCAATAGGAGCTGAAACATTTTTAGATGTTTTTCAAATTTCTTCAAGCTGCACCTTGCTCCCACTAACACCTTTGGAAAGAAACTCTTTTTCAAAAAAGACAACGTTCCGAGCGACAAACACTTTGCCTTCTTCCCGATTGTAAAAATAATATCCTTTAGTTTCCCTAGGATATCCAACAAAGAAGTATTTATAAGATTTAGGATGGAGCTTATCAGACGTCAAACGTTTCACATAAGTTTCACAACCCCATATCTTAAGGAAAGACAATCCAGGACGTTTCCCGGTCTATTTATCGTATGGTGTCTTTTCCACTGATTTAGATGGAACTCTATTTAGTGTAAACGCTGTAGTTTCTAGAGCATATCCCCAGAAGTACAATGGAAGATCGGATTGGCTCATCATTGACCGAACCATGTCTAACAAGGTCTGGTTCCTCCGTTCGATACCTGCTCCATCGAGGCGCAAAGTGAGTCACCGTGAAACAATTCCACACTGTTTTAGATGTTCACCAAATTCATGGCTCAAATATTCACCTCCACAATCAGATCGTAGAATTTTAATTGTCTTGTCTAGCTGATTTTGTACTTCATTCTGAAATTCTTTGAACTTTTCAAACGATTCAGACTTGTGCCTCATTAAGCAGATGTATCCATATCTACTAAAGTCATCGGTAAAAGTAATAAAATACTGAAAACCACCTCTGGCTATTGAGCTCATTGGTCCACATACATCGGTATGTACAAGTTCCAACAAGTCACTTGCCCTCTCACTATGACCGGTGAAAGGCGTCTTTGTCATCTTGCCAAGTAAATAAGACTCGGGGTGCAGAGGCATGGCGCGGGATGGTGGTGCAGCGGAGCTGGTGGCAGTAGGGAGAGGATGGGGCAGGCGGGGAGCTGGTGGCAGAGAGAGGCGATGGGAGTTGGTGCCTGCACGCACGGGAAACAAATGCGAAAAAGAGACACTCAAATAGATCGTAAAGCTAGAACCTAGTGACACTCCATAAATCATACATCTAGAGCCTTCTACGTATTTCTAAGGAACAATAAAACAATACAAGCAATTAGGTCTGCCCTCACACCTAAGAATTCCGTCCAGTCAGTGATAATACAAATTTTCCCATACTAAATTGCAAGCAGAGAATATGATTTCCACAACAATGTGTAGGCTCAATACTAGTTACAAGAACAATACTTAGGAAAATAAAATTGAAGTTTCTTCCACGGAATCTAATAGTACACCGAAATGTTACGCTACCAGAAGTGGAGTTTCATATACGCAACAAATTCACTTACAAATTGGTCAAAAGTAGTTTCATCAACATAGTTGCAGAAATACTTCGTCGCCATACCAGAAGGAAATACAACTAAAGCTTCTTCTGTGGACTACAAGAGTATAATAAAATGTTACACACTTACACTACTAGAAACAGTAGTTGAAGCTTCATGTATGTTATAAAAGAATTGACACCTGTTCCGAAGAGGTACAAGAGAAGCGTGCGTGCTTATAACGTACTCCATATCAATTGCCCTGGGGGAGTTCATCAGTTGTAAAAGATGCTTTATGTCTTCAGGAATAACACTTGAAGTGAACATTGTTCTCTGAAGTATTTTGTGGGCATTCCCATAGTCATCAAGTATCAATGAATTGTTTTTCCCTTGAAAAAATATATCTTTGAGTTTCACTCTCCCAGAACTTGTCACGACAACGTTTGATTCGTCAAAATGCTCAAGACACACTCCATTTATGTGGAAGTGACGCAGTGCTTTGAGAAGTGATCTGATGAGGAGCTTAGCTTCCTCAGTCATCATGCAATTTGGGCATCCACTCTTGTCACCAACAAGCTTTACATTTCTCATAATTGTTGTCAGTCTGCTGATGTATTGGGTGAGCGGTGTAATTGTCTCCTGGGAGGTTGTTTCTCTGTACATGTATTTCTCACAATTTTTAACATGGGGATCCATCCTGTTTATCTATAAATGACACCATCAGTATGAAATGAGGGTTAATATAAAGCAATTATTCAAATCGCAAAAAAAAAACTAATTAATCAAGCATCGATTCATAAGAGCATAAAAATACTGACAACTCATGCTGTAGCATATTTTGAACCATTTCTCTGCCTATGTGACAAGTAAAATCGTAGTGTTTATCCTGTCTTTTGTCTTTTATGCAAGAACAAAGTCATTACAATTTCTCCATGATTCAAACACATTAATTAGCAATTGAATTGAACATCACATATATTGCCACACAGGTTTGTTTCTGTAGCATCCCCTGTTTTGGGTACTACATAGCTTTTTTTCCCAATGCAAATACATCGGTTAGTGTTACCAAAGGTTGAATGTTTGAATATGTGAAAAAAGGGAAAAGAAACACAAGGTGGCACATGCAGAATTTCGTCACGGCGGATCCGGCGGATCCGAAGCCGGATGAAATGAACACAAGGTGGCACATGCTAATCTGAACACTGAGATAGGAATGCTAGTTTCTATTCTTCTGGAAATTCGTATGACTATGGTGTTCATGATTACTTGCTTTATGGAAAAGGCTAGAGTATTGTACATGATTCATCTATTATATTTCTGGATTATAGTAATTTGAAAAATACTTATATGTTCAACAATCCAAAAACCTTGTTTTATGCATTTTTCGTCAACTGGCTTTGCTGCTACGCTCAAACCCTCTTAATTCAATGGTGCGAATTACAAGAGGTGGCGCACCTAGATGGTGCTTTGGCTAACTGTTATGAATGTTTTCCATGTGGCAAACGGTAAACCTAAAGGAACACTTACCCCTGAACAGGAGCAAGCGTTCGAGGCTGCTGATAACCTTTTTAAAGGAGTCGTGGTTAGTGTTCTTGTGAGAAGTTAATCGATGCATACATGGTGATTAAAACTGGAAAAGAGTTGGGGGATGCACTCGAGGCCAAGTTTGGGGTTTCGGATGCAGGCAGTGAATTGTATCTCATGGAGCAATACCATGACTATAGAATGGTTGATGGTCGTTCTGTAGTTGAACAGGCTCATAAGATACTGTGGATATCATGGGGATATGCTCCAGATCTTAGGATGATGTGACAATTGGCAATGACGTTTACGGTTTGTCGTTTCACGTGTTTTCGGCAAAGGTTCAGTTCTGTCAGGTCCGACCAGCCAGGTGCGGCGGTCAGACTAGTCCCAAATCGGTCCGACCGGTTTATAAGGGGCGGTCGGACCGGCCATTGTCAGAAAGTGTTGGATTGAGCTGGGCCAAAAATAGAGGGTGTAGGCAAGAGAGGGGATTCTATTACACTTGGTCCCATAATTTTTGGAGTCTCCAGTCAAAAGTTCTATTGGTTTGAAATTTCCAGTAGGTTTCGGTTTTCAGAGGTTGAAAATCGGCTAAGTCATTATTGACGGTCTGACCGGCCAATAGCTGGCGGTCAGACAGGCCAGGGTGGGCGATCAGACCGGCCCTAGGGGCGGTCTGACCGGTTTTCACTTGGTTCATCGCCTGTCGTGGCGGCGATATTCGTTTGTTAGGTCAAAGTCATTAGTTTCAGGGCATATATGTTGCATGATGCATGTTTTGACTAACATGGGTCAAATTGTGAAGAACTTGTTTCCAAATTCGGTTTACTTGTCTATTGTTGTGCAGATTACTTGGTGGTCAACGACGGTCAACGGCGAGGATGATCGGGACTAGGCTTGGAGAGCTGAGGTCCAGAACGATCGATGATGCCGGGTGAGGTCATTGTACTCAAGCGTGGTGCAAGATGGACAAGGGTGACCTATTGGCTAATCCAAGGCGCAAGATGGCGTAAGGTGTAGCTAGTTAGGTCAAGGGGAGATAAAGACGACGCATTAAAATACGTGCGTAAGTGTCCCGTTTGTTTTGGGCCTTAATGGGAGCCCAATAGAGTCAAACTTCTAGAAGGTCTAAGCCTCCACTATAAATAGGAGAGGGGGGTGGCTGCACCTCTCCTTCGTCTCTTTTGCAATTTTTGTAAACCCTAATTTTCTTAGGGAGAGCTTTTGTGGAGGCTAGAGTTCTTGATAGTTTGATGTGATTTTTGTGCTCTTGGATTGAGCATTGTCCTCCATTGATGGAGAGGATGTAAGCCCATATCATATCAATCAATCAAAGTAAAGTTTGATCAATGTTTTGTCTCATTGTGTTCTTTCTCTCTAATTGATGATTTTGGTCTTTCTTTGATCCGTGAGTTTTTGATTCAATTCTCTACATGATTTAGCTTGCTGTGACGTGTGGGAACCTATCTAGTATCATTTTGATCATCAATCACCCACGAGCAAGATCTTGGATCAAGTTTTCGTTTTGACCCGGTTTTGAACATCTCTTCAATCAAATCGAAAAGGATCGCTATTCTTCCCAGAATTATCACAATCTTCGATTAGGATAGCTTCCTAACTTCATAAAGAAGGTGTTTTCCAAGTTTCATCAAGTTTGGAGTTGTAGATCAAAAGTTTCATCTATTTGCAACTTCGTCATCGGGCTGGTTCGCTCGCTCTTCGAGACGGAGGTCGATCACAGGAATCGGTCAGACCGCCCAAGGCCAGAGGTCAGACCGCTAGGGAATCGGTCAGACCACCCAAGGCCAGAGGTCAGACCGCCAGTGCATTGAATTGTTTCAATCTTTGTTGATTTTGTCGTATTGCTTAGGGGTTTGAATTGGATTCAATATTAGTCTTCCGCTGTACTGATATACTGATTTTCATAGCTTCCATAGCTACTGGAGTGAAATATTATTGAATCAATTATTTATGAAAAAGTAAGCGTGCTCCTATTCACTCCCCTCTAGTCGTCTTTTCGGTCCAACAAGTGGTATCAGAGCCCGGTTAGTTCAATCTTGATCTTAACCGGTCACTGAACTTGGCGATGGATAGATACTCCACAAAGCCGCATATCTTCGATGGGCACGACTATGCCTATTGAAAGAATCGCATGCGAGTCTTCCTTGAGAGCGAAGGACACGCTATATGGGAGGTTGTTCGAGTCCCGCTCGTTGTGCCCGAAGTTGCTACGCCGGCTTCAGAAGCCCTTTTGGCTAACAACAATAAGGCTAAAAACCTCTTGTATGGTGGGCTTGGGAGACAGGAGTATGATCGGATTTGCAATCTTGAGACTGCGCATGAGATTTGAAACACTCTCGAAACCTATCATGAGGGTTCGTCCCAAGTCAAGAAAATACGCCAAACAGTCTATAAGCGTGAATATAACAAATTCGAGATGCGTTTTGGAGAGAGCATCGATGATATTTTTAGTCGCTTTAATAAAGTGATTAATCAGATGAAAGCTGTTGGTATTGAATATTCTCAGTCTGAAAATGCCACCCACCTCTTGGCTGCAATCAACTCCAAGGAGTGGGAGATAAAGGCTACTACCATTGAGGAGAATGTCAGTCTATCTGATCTAACTTTGGAGCTGCTCTATAGCAAGCTTAAGACTCATGAGATTAAGAGGATTGATCATCCCAAAAAGAAAAATATGGCTTTGGTAGCAGACCCGCTCAAGAGAGCTTCTGATGGGTCTTTTGAGTCTTCTTATGGGTTCTCGCTTGTTGGTTTATCTGCAATTCACGAAGAAGAGTTTGAGAGTCTTCCTGAAGCTGAGTTGGCCCTCATAGTCAAAAAGGTCACACATGCCTACAATAATATGAGAAACAGAAATCGAGGAGGTCCCGTGACTTACTATGAGTGTGGTGAGCTTAATCATGTCCGGGTAAATTGCCCCAAGCTGAAAGGTAAGAGCAACCACAAGGAGGGAAAGTCAGCTTGGAAGAAGCCTCAATGAAATAAATCAAGGTTTGACACTACCAAGCTGACAAAGGCCGCTCACCGAGTGCTTGCCGCTTTTGAGGATTAATCCTTAAGAGATGTTGACTCCGGGAGTGAGGAGGACAAAGTGGAGGAGATCCCTCAAAGCAAGAAGAAAGGGAAGGCCAAGGACTTCACCGGCTTGTGCTTCATAGCCGACTCCGTTGACGACGACAACAATGAGGTACCTCCTTCCTATGGTGTTCTTTCTGATAGATGCGAAACTATGTTTGAGCAACTCATGAGTTAGGATAAAGCTTTAGAGTTTGTCATGGCCAAGAATAAGGATTTAGAATCACAAGTAGATAATTTGATTCTAGAACTTGAAAATGCTAAGACTCTTGAATCTGATGAATGTTCATCCTGCCATGCCGTGCACTCTGAATTTGTTAAACTGCAATCTGCTCATGATATTGCTTTGCAACAACTTGAAAATGCTAGGACTGAACTTGTTGAGGTTAAATCTGCTCCATGTGAAAAATACTTAGAGTCTAGCAAGTTAGTTGTTTATAGTGTGGTTGATTCTAGCCTTTGCACTTTTTGCTTAGAACGCGAACATGAAGTTAAAGATATCTTAGAAGCAGCAAGAGCTAAATGTGCCAAGCTTAAGGACAATATTGAGTCTTCTACATGTGCTTCATGTCCAGCTCTTAAACTTGAAACTGCTTTATATAAGGAAAAATATGCTAGAGCCATTAAGGGTAAAACCTGTGAATCATGTGTTAATCTTAAAGAAGAAAATGGTTATCTTAAGGATACCTTAGAAAAAATTCTCTAAAGGTAAGAAACAATTAAACATGATTCTGGACAAGTCTAAAACTCCTTATAAGAAGCAAGGATTAGGATATAATCACGTTCAAAATAATTTTAACCCAAAAGTTACTAAAGTCTTGGAAAATGGGTTAATTGAATTCAAAACACAACCTGCAAAAACTATCTTTAAATCTGCAGGTATTGCCCAACCATCTGTTAAGTCTAAGGGTGCTTCTCCTAGTAGTATTAAGTATCATTGCACCTATTGTAAAAAGGAAGGGCATTTGATTGAGTTCTGTTGGCGTAGGTTGAAAAATGATAAGAAAATTTTTACTAGAATCTCATCTATTCAACCTAGAGCTTCTATGAGATATGGTAACATAGAAAAGAAGAAACCTGGTTTAGGATTTGTATCACATGCTCATCATCATGTTCCTAGATAGGATAACTCTCATATTACTCTAACCATTGCTCATAACAGAACTTCAAATAAAATCAAGGATATCACTTCTGTTTTGCATACTACTCGCAGACGTGTGTGTCAGTAGGTTTCTAAGTCTTTATTAACTTACCCCGGTATTGAGACACATCGTTTTTCTTTGCCTTAATTTTCAGGATTACCGCGGAAAGAGAAAGGACACATGGTTCGTCGACTCCGGCTGTTCACGCCACATGACTAGAGACTCAAGATGGTTCACCTCTTTCACGCGGTCGATAGGTGATGATTTCATCACCTTTGGAGATGATAAACAAGGGTGGATTGAAGGAACGAGATCGATCAGGGTGAACGACAGTTTCATCCTCAAGGACGTTGCCCTTGTGGACAAGCTAAGGTTTAATTTGCTTTATTGTAATACCCCAAAAGTAAATCGGCGTACTAGAAGAAGTTTCAGAAGAAGGAGCTAATGTGAGAATCTGAATCGTTTTTTTCTTCAGGGGTTTTCGTGTTTTTCAGAACTGGACTCTGGGCCTCGGCCCAGGGTGGCCCATGAGGGCTGGCCAAGGGGGTATCTCTCCCCTAAACCCTAAAACCCTTCCCCTTCCCTTTCCCCTCCCCAAGCCGCCACCCCCTCCTCCCCCTCTCCAACCGGCCGCCACCCTCGTCCCTGCAGTACAGCAATTTTGTTCGTCAGATTTGGGTAAGTTACGTATGTTTTCTGATCTTCTCACCTCTTAGAAAGTTGTAGCCCTTGGTCTTAGCTTTCTTTTGGAACCAAGATCATCTGATTTTGAGTTACGGTTTAGGAGATATGGAAGTTTTACCGCGACTGTCCAGGAGAGCTGACGTGAATTAGCAGATTTTCTTGTCGGGCCATTATGATTTACTTAGAGGCCGAATCTGGTATTTTCGTCTTCTAGAGTTTTGTTCCTGATGTCGTTGTCTTTCTTTTGGCACTTAGATCACTTGATTCCACCTTACGGTTTAGGATATATGAATTTTTAATCGCGCGCTGTCCTGTCTGCCTGAGAATTTGGAACTGTCGGTTTGCCCCTCGGTTTTGATCTAGTTAGAGTCAGATTCAGAACTTCCACCCAACTAGGTTTTTGTAGCCCTTGAAATTATCTTTCCGAGTTGATAAAGATCATATCAATTGGATCTGTAGAGTGAAAGTTATGCCATGTTCTTTACTGCTGTTCTGAAATCTGGGCAGATATCTGTTAGTGTTTTCAACTGTTGTTTAGGCCACTGTTTTGGCCGAATCAAAGGATTCCACCAACTAGAGTTTCATAGCCTGTTACGTTAAAAGTATTTGAGCACTGGTTTCAAGTCATTCGGAGTTACATATATTTAATTACGATTTTTCTCGTACTGCTGTTCAGAAGGACCGATATTGACTGATTAGTTAATTCGTCATTTTGAGTTTTTGGTTATGTTGATTAGATAGAGGGTTATGGTAAAACGCTTGTAGCCACGTCATGTCTTGTTATTCTTATTTTGAATAAATATTTGTGTAGGCGGTAAAGGTGGAGTGCAGAAATTCGTCGTTGCCTCCTAACTCGTCACAGCGCGGAAGGCAAGTACATGGTAGAGTGGTGAACAATGGGTTGTTCATCATGATCATTGTTGTTACTTATCATGCTATTTATTATGCTTTCGTTCAGCTTATTCTTATACATGATATTGATGACCTTGAGTGAATGAGATTATGGTAATGAGATAATGAGTAGATATTGAGTTAATGAGATGGACTATGTTGATGAATAAATAAAGATGTCGATCATTTACATTCATCATGACATGGGTTGCATGAGCAGTCGGTGAGAAAGTCATGTAACTATTCCGTGAGGTCGGTGAGAAAGATACATGACTAGTCCGGAGAGCTCTAGATAAAATTCTACTTTGGTGGGGACTTCACGGGAGTGAAGGATAGAGTGTGTCATCGACGGGTGAACACTCCACTATACCCCAGATCACCGATGAGATGCATATGAGCATGAGCATGTTGGTGCATTCGCATATCTAAGTAAATTGTTAAATTGTGCAACTTTACCTATATGGAATATGGCTTGTTTGTTTGAGAATGACAATGACATTAACTAAATGGATGATGATGATAACTTTGATTTTGGTTAATAAACTATTGTTTATGGCTTTATTATGTATTTCTTTGAGTCTTGGACTCATTCTTGCTCTATTGTTGTTTTTAGGTGACCAGTGATGACGTTTTACTCGGGAAGGGCTATCGCACTTGGAATCATGCACTTCACCCAATTATTTGATTCATTGGACATGAGAAACTTTTAGAATAACATGAATATTTATATCTAGAACATGATGGTATTGAATAACCATAGATACTTGGTTTATGTTAATCTTGGTTTATTATTTTGCTATGCTCCTAGGTCTAATTTATTTATGATTGTCATAGTGTTATGCTTGTGTTAATGCGACCCGTGGATGGGTTTTAATGTTGTTATGCTTGCTGAAATTTCACAGTGTGTTGATGTATAATAGATGATAAGAGTAGTTTGGTGGCATTCCAGGCTCAGTGTTGGGCTGGGGTGTTACAGTTGGTATCAGAGCGGGCTTCAGGTCCGTGGTGAATAGATTAATAACTTAGTTAACCTAAAATTGCTAAAACTTGTTTTAGGACTTGTAAAATAAACCAAAATTTGATAATGGTTAATTAACTTAAAATTTTGACACACTGGTGCATGATGAGGATGGGAATGGGATGAGCATCGCATTTACGCTTCCGTTATGTTGTATTGATGATTTATGTTATGAATTGGTTCTGATTACTTATGATTTGATTATGTGATTGCTATGGGTCATCATAGTCAAGAGGTAGAGATTGTGGTTGTGGCCATAGGTATGGCCAAGTTATATCACCGTTTGTTGTATGATAGTGGTGAAGTGTTTACATCGAGTAACTTAGTTCTGTGTGTTGAGGATATGTTTCTTTAGAAAAGTTGTTTTCTTCCTTGAGTTTGAATTTGATTATTCCTGTTATAGTTGCGGTTGATGAATTTTCTTGGGTTAGTATTTACAATGCAGTTGATGTATTTTCATTGGTCTTGGTTGGTTCTATTAAGTTATTATTTGTTCTCCTGACTGTTGATCTATTGTTGTTTCTTGTGAACGTCGTTAATTTGCAAGGTTGATCTTTTCACGAGAGATCTGCCTTTCTTGTTGGGTAAAAAAATGACTCATTTGTTAGCCTGGTATTTTGGATAACGAAAGTTTTCTTTTTCAAGTCCTTTAACATGTGGAAGCTTTGACCCAATGTATTTCTTTTGGGTATTTTGAGTATTGAAGTTGAATGCTTCTCTGTTATAAAAGAAAATATTAAAACCCTTTAGCGATGTCTTGTTGTGGTTAAGTTAAAGGTTGTAATTAAATAAATTAATGGAAATAGTATGGGTTATCAAGTTGGGTCTGTAGTGTGGTGTATAATCAATCTTAACCAAGAACCTTGGAAGGAAAGTTGATTAACTTGATGGTGTCTTGTGGTAGTTCTTGATGAACTATGATTAATAGTATGGCTATACCTAATTGGATTAAAAGAAGTTATTAAGATTATTTAGTTTTGCTAAACTTGTTGGATTAGTTGGTCACAGTGGATTAATCTTACTGTGTGGGAAGGAAAAGTTAGAGAGATGCTAGATTATTACCATAGTGGATATTAATCTTGGAGTTATCTTATCTGTAGATACTAGATGATTTTATATTATGGAAGGAGTTTATAGATAGTTATTTTAACTAGAATAATTGGACGAATTTGGTTGCAGAGTTGTTGACACTTTTTGATCGATGGAAGGCTATGATTTTGGAAGTTTTGTCGGGATTTTGCACTGAAATATGAATATGAGGATGGACAGTTGAACATGTATTTGTGATTGTTCATGTGATTTGAAAAGGAAAGTAGGTAGCAGCTAGATTTCTTGATGAAGCGAGTTGATAGCAACAGTGGTTGGAGTGCAACAATTGTGTGTTGACGTTTGGTGTTGAGCATCTATAAGAGTTGAACTGTGGGATTTAATTGGTGGCCTGTGCTTTCATGATAGTGGAATTGTCAGACGATAGCATGTCCATAATGAAAGGGTTTTGGTATAACATTTTGATTTGTGTGGTAGATCTCTGCTAAAATAAAGTTGTTGTTGTAGTAGTTTGTAAGCTTTTGGTGGACTCTCGATTTGAGGACGAGATGATAAAGTAGTATGAAATAATTTGGTGAGTTTTTAGAGAGCTGTACAATGGAAGGGTAGACTATGATGAATTTTTGTTAACAGTGTATTATTCTGGATGTTAGTAAGATTATCAGCAATAGATTGGTAGTGTGTTGTTGATTCTTATAGAAAGAAGGTAATTTGATCGTCACTCGTGGTATCGCTCAAATGAAAATTTTCAAGTTTTTCATCTGTGATCTTTTGTAGTTCATGGTTTATGTAGTAGCTGGGATTGGATTGAGCAAGTGGCTTGTTGGAAAGTTTTATTGGTTCTTAAGTGATTCATGTGATTTGGTCTTACAACTTTTCTTGTTTGAGTGGGCAACGTGACGTTATAATAAAAAAGAATTACTTTCTTTGTTAAAGAAAGAGTGAAGTAGAAGTATTCGAGATCGAAGTTAAGTTTTGTAACTCGCAGTTTACTTGAAGTGTGCCTAAACTTTCTATTTTTGCCCCATAGGAGTTTCTCGATTTTCAAAAGTGGTGCTTTGTTTTATTTGAGATTTCATATTCTCTTTTTGTGGGACTTGTGCCCTCAATTGTGGTCTCCACTTTTGCTTTTCCGAGATCCTTGTTATTTGTCTATTTCTCCCGGTCTTATGTTTGTTGCGAAAAGAAACATTTTTTTTCCGGGTGCTGAAAAAAAAAGTATTTTATTTGCCACTTCATCAATTTGTTTTACAAAACCTTATGGGGTATACAGTGGCATCCGGTTAGTAGTGGTCAAGTATATGTTGATGTGAGACCTGATGTTGTAAGTTATTTCAAGAGCATTGGAGGAAGAATTGATTTTGTGATATAAATCTTGTAGAGAATTGGATCCAAAAGGAATGATGGTCGTTGAGGTAAAACTGATTATGTTGTTACAACTAGTAAAACCAATAGTGAATTGTAATTCAAGAACCCTTGTTCATATCGGTGGAATATTGAAATATTCAAAAGTTTAGAACTTGGTCAATTAGTTAGAGTCTTGCGAATGTGTATGTTGCGGTCGTGTGGGTGAAATAGAATAGTGTGGTTTAGTGGGTTCAAGTTTGGTGAAGCTAATCACATTAGACAGTTACTTGATTAGTGAGGAATGTTGATATTAACGATTGAGGATATTGTTTGGATTCCAGGAATTTTAGTTATCCGATCAAAGAATTTCCTATCAAGTATACCAGAAGTTCATTGTAAGAGTCTTAGAGGTTGAATCTGGGCTTTACATTTTTTATGCTAGACCTTTGTTCACACAATGAGTGTGTGTAAAGAAAGTGGAATAATAGAGTTTCTTGAGCAGTGGAATGATCATTGATAGAACCTTTCTGATGTAGTACATGAGCGTGTGTACTGAGGATTCTGAGTTGTTCTTAAAAATTAGAGGTAATGTGATTGTGTGGGATCTATTTTGTAGCGCTTTGGGTGCCTTCATTCAAATTAATGTTGATTAGTAGAATGAGATGCCTAGAGTAATTGGAGGATTCAATGGAGCCTCTTCACAATGGTGTTAATGATGTATTTCAGTTTGAGCATAATTTGAGGATGTTCAATTAAAAGGTTTAAGCACATGTGGTATGCGATGAATTTGAATTCCAAGGTTCGAGAGAAGTTTTACTCCTAAAAGAGAAACTGAGGAAAAGGATGTTTCCTCGGTTAGTGAAGCGTTTTCCTGATTTCGTTTGAGTTATGTGTTGTTGACTGTTGTTTTCCGCAATCTGAGTTGGCGTTGTGTTGGCATGTCTGATTCATTTTAATTCAGACAAACCAAAAGAAGTATTTGATTTGGGCATTCGAGTGGTTTCTTCTTTGGTCGTCGTGGTGTTCATTCAGAACCGCCTATTTAGAAAATGGATTTGTTTTCGTGTTGAAATGTCAAATTTTGGGATTTAACCTTTTTGGTGGAGTGTTAGCATTGCGTGGATGCGATGATGACTCTCTAGTTCCAGTTGGATTCTCTTGGTTTCCGAAAATTTCAGAAATTTGGAAGTTGGCATATCGCGTTGACCGTCTCGGGTCCTTATGCGAAGTACGATCGCTTGGTGTGCTCGAGTGTTAAGTGAGTAATCGAGCAATTCCAAGCTTGGGATATCGTTATTTCATTCCAGATTGCGTTTTTCAGAAGATCGGTGAGTAGATTCGGGGTCGAATCCTGTTTAAGGGGGGTAGAATGTAATACCCCAAAAGTAAATCGGCGTACTAGAAGAAGTTTCAGAAGAAGGAGCTAATGTGAGAATCTGAATCGTTTTTTTCTTCAGGGGGTTTTCTGTGTTTTTCAAGAACCTGGACTCGGGCCTCGGCCGTGGTGGCCCATGAGGGGCTGGCCAAAGGGGGTATCTCTCCCCCCCTAAACCCTAAAACCCCTTCCCCCTTCCCCTTTTCCCCTCCCCAAGCCGCCACCCCCTCCTCCCCCTCTCCAACCGGCCGCCACCCTCGTCCCTGCAGTACAGCAATTTTGTTCGTCAGATTTGGGTAAGTTACGTATGTTTTCTGATCTTCTCACCTCTTAGAAAGTTGTAGCCCTTGGTCTTAGCTTTCTTTTGGCACCAAGATCATCTGATTTTGAGTTACGGTTTAGGAGATATGGAAGTTTTACCGCGACTGTCCAGGAGAGCTGACGTGAATTAGCAGATTTTCTTGTCGGGCCATTATGATTTACTTAGAGGCCGAATCTGGTATTTTCGTCTTCTAGAGTTTTGTTCCTGATGTCGTTATCTTTCTTTTGGCACTTAGATCACTTGATTCCACCTTACGGTTTAGGATATATGAATTTTTAATCGCGCGCTGTCCTGTCTGCCTGAGAATTTGGAACTGTCGGTTTGCCCCTCGGTTTTGATCTAGTTAGAGTCAGATTCAGAACTTCCACCCAACTAGGTTTTTGTAGCCCTTGAAATTATCTTTCCGAGTTGATAAAGATCATATCAATTGGATCTGTAGAGTGAAAGTTATGCCATGTTCTTTACTGCTGTTCTGAAATCTGGGCAGATATCTGTTAGTGTTTTCAACTGTTGTTTAGGCCACTGTTTTGGCCGAATCAATGGATTCCACCAACTAGAGTTTCATAGCCTGTTACGTTAAAAGTATTTGAGCACTGGTTTCAAGTCATTCGGAGTTACATATATTTAATTACGATTTTTCTCGTACTGCTGTTCAGAAGGACCGATATTGACTGATTAGTTAATTCGGCATTTTGAGTTTTTGGTTATGTTGATTAGATAGAGGGTTATGGTAAAACGCTTGTAGCCACGTCATGTCTTGTTATTCTTATTTTGAATAAATATTTGTGTAGGCGGTGGGGCAGGGAGTGCAGAAATTCCGTCGTTGCCTCCTAACTCGCACAGTAGCGGAAGGCAAGTACATGGTAGAGTGGTGAACAATGGGTTGTTCATCATGATCATTGTTGTTACTTATCATGCTATTTATTATGCTTTCGTTCAGCTTATTCTTATACATGATATTGATGACCTTGAGTGAATGAGATTATGATAATGAGATAATGAGTAGATATTGAGTTAATGAGATGGACTATGTTGATGAATAAATAAAGATGTCGCATCATTTACATTCATCATGACATGGGTTGCATGAGCTAGGTCGGTGAGAAAGTCATGTAACTATTCGGTGAGGTCGGTGAGAAAGATACATGACTAGTCCGAGAGCTCTAGATAAAATCCTACTTTGGTGGGGACTTCACGGAGTGAAGGATAGAGTGTGTCATCGACGGTGAACACTCCACTATACCAGTATCGGTGATGAGATGCATATGAGCATGAGCATGTTGGTGCATTCAGATATCTAAGTAAATTGTTAAATTGTGCAACTTTACCTATATGGAATATGGCTTGTTTGTTTGAGAATGACAATGACATTAACTAAATGGATGATGATGATAACTTTGATTTTGGTTAATAAACTATTGTTTATGGCTTTATTATGTATTCTTTGAGTCTTGGACTCATTCTTGCTCTATTGTTGTTTTTAGGTGACCCGGTGATGACGTTTTACTCGGGAAGGGCTAGCGACTTGGAATCATGCACTTCACCCAATTATTTGATTCATTGGACATGAGAAACTTTTAGAATAACATGAATATTTATATCTAGGACATGATGGTATTGAATAACCATAGATACTTGGTTTATGTTAATCTTGGTTTATTATTTTGCTATGCTCCTAGGTCTAATTTATTTATGATTGTCATAGTGTTATACTTGTGTTAATGCGACCCGTGGATGGGTTTTAATGTTGTTATGCTTGCTGAAATTTCACAGTGTGTTGATGTATAATAGATGATAAGAGTAGTTTGGTGGCATTCCAGGCTCAGTGTTGGGCTGGGGTGTTACATTTATGTCTCTCAACTTCTTGATGATGGATATGAGACTATTTTAAAGAAAAATGCTTGTCGGGTGCTTGATTCAACTGGTGAGCTTGTTTGTGGAATTACTAAAGTTGCTAGAATTTTTAGAGCTGACTTTTCTGAATCTCTTGCTGGTTCTCTAAAATGCTTGATTTCATCTTCTTCTTCTGAGTTCTGGCTTTGGCACCGTCGTTTGGGGCACATTGGTTTTGATCATCTGACGCGAGTTAGCAACCTTGAGCTTATGAGAGGTTTGCCTAAGGTCAAAGCCGTTAAAGACTTTGTTTGTGTGCACTGTAGGCATGGCAAGCAAGTTGCCGCCTCACACCCTTCTGTGACTATGGTCATGACTGACGGACCGGGACAATTGCTTCATATGGATACAGTTGGTCTTGCTAGGGTTCGGTCAGTTGGTGGAAAATGGTACATTCTTGTCATAGTCGATGATTTTTGTAGATACACTTGGGTGTTCTTTCTTGTTTCGAAGGATGAAGCTTTTGATTACTATCATGATCTTGTTCTTCGTTTAGCTTCTGAGCTTCCGGGTGCCTTGAGAGCGATCCGCAGTGACAATGGCACAGAGTTCAAGAATGCCTCATTTGCTTCTTTTTGTGCTGAGCGTGGAATTGAGCATCAGTTCTCTTCTCCACATGTCTCTCAACAAAATAGCGTTGTGGAAAGGAAGAACAGGACCCTGGTCGAGATGGCTAGGACGATGCTAGATGAGTATAGTACGCCGAGGAGGTTTTGGGTCGAAGCTGTTGCTACTGCTTGCCATATTGCTAATCGTGTCTTTGTGAGACCTTCTTTGGGCAAGACTGCTTATGAGCTTCGATTTTGTAGAAAACCCTATGTGTCGCACTTTCGAGTCTTTGGATCTAAATGTTTTATTCTGAAGACAGGAAATCTAGATAAATTTGAGTCAAGAACTTTTGATGGTTTATTTCTGGGTTATCGTGCACATTCGAGGGGTTTCGGGTTTTTAATGCTGAAACGAACCTTGTTCAGGAGACATGCAATGTCACTTTTGATGAGACTAGCCCTGGAGCTAGATCAGATATTTCAGGTGATACACAGGTGACAGAGAGCATATTCATAGAGGAAGATGATGAAGTATTTGATGTTCTTCCACCTGCTGCTGTTGACGCTCCTATTCCAAAGACAAGAACTCATTACTACTTCGCCTTCAGATGAGGTTTCTGTCAGATCTTCATCATCGCTGAGACTCATGAGGTTGAAGAGATGCTTTCTTCTCTGGGTGCACCACTTCACATTCAAAGGCTGCACCCTCCGGATCAGATAATTGGTAATCTTCATGAGCGAGTCACTCGCTCCAGGTATCATGATCCAAATCTCTATTCTCACTATGCATTTGTTGCTTCTTTTGAACCCCGCGATATATCACATGCTTTATCGGATTCTAGCTGGGTTAATACCATGCATGAGAAATTAGAGAATTTTGAGAGGAATAAGGTTTGGAACCTAGTAGAACCTCCGAGTGGCCATAATGTTATAGGAATCCGCTGGGTTTTCAAAAACAAACAAAATGAGGATGGTTCTGTAATTAGAAACAAGGCTAGGTTGGTAGCTCAGGGGTTTAGCCATGTTGAGGGTTTGGATTTTATTGAGACATTTGCTCCTGTTGCTAGACTAGAAGCCATTCGCATTCTGCTTGCATTTGCTGCATCTAAGGGCTTTAGATTATATTAGATGGATGTTAAAAGTGCCTTTTTAAATGGTTTCATTGAGGATGAAGTTTATGTTAGTCAACCCCCGGGCTTTGAGAATCCCAAGTACCCAAATCATGTGTTCAAGCTATTCAAAGCCTTGTATGGTCTTAAGCAAGCCCCTAGAGCCTAATATGATAGACTTAAGACCTTCCTGCTTAAGAATGATTTTGAAATGGATAAGGTAGACAAGACTTTGTTCATCCTTAGGCGTGGTAATGACTTCCTGCTTGCTCAAATTTATGTTGATGATATTATCTTTGGTGGTTCTTCTAATGCTCTTGTTTCCAGCTTTTCTGAGACTATGTCCAGGGAATTTGAGATGAGTATGATGGTGTGGATTTCATGGGGATATGTTCCAGATCTTAGGATAATGTGACAATTGGCAATGACGTTTACGGTTTGTCGTTTCACGTGTTTTCGACAAAGTTACAGGCTTACTGGACAGGGGCGGTCCGACCGGCCCTTGCACGGCGGTCCGACCGGTCCCAAATCGGTCGGACCGGCCATGTGGGGCGGTCGGACCGGCGGTGACCAAAGTGGTCAAAACAAGCTGGGCCAAAAATAGGTGTTGTAGGCAAGTGAGGGGATCCCAATGCACTTGGTCTTATGATTTTGGAGTCTCCAAGAAAAGTTCTATTGGTTTAAAGTTTCCGAAGGTTTGGATTTTCAGGGTTGAAATTGGCTAAGTCCCATAGGCGGTCCGACCGGCTCACAGGGAGCGGTCCGACCGGCTAAGGGGCGGTCCGACCGGCTCACATGGAGCGGTCAGACCGGTATTGACTTGAACGTCGGCCAACTTCGTGGCGATGTTGTTTTGTTAGGTCAAAGTCATTGGTTTCATGGCATATGATTTGCATGATGCATGTTTTGACTAACATGGGTTAAGTTGTGAAGAACTTATTCCCGAATTCGTGTTTGCTTGTCTATAGTTGTGCAGGTTGCTTGGTGGTCAACGACGGTCAACGGCGAGGAGGATCGGGACTAGACTTGGAGAGTTGAGGTCCAGAACGATCTACGATGCCGGGTGAGGTCAACGACTCAAGCGTGACACAAGATGGACAATGGTGACCTATTGGCAAATCCATGGTGCATGGTGAAGCGGTTTAGGTCAAAAGGTTAAAGACAGCGCTTTGCGAAGCGTGCGTGTGTGACCCGTTTGTTAGTGGGCCTTAACGGGAGCCCAATTGAGTCAAACCCTAGGAGTTCTAGGCCTCCACTATAAATAGGAGGAGGTGGTGGCTGCACCCCTCTCTCTCGCCTTTTTATGTTTCAAAACCCTAATTGTCTTTAGGGGAGTTGAGGTGGAGGCTAGGGCTCTTGATGGTTTGTGGTGAATTTCGTGATCTTTGATTGTCCATCGATCCATGATGGTGTGGATGTAATCCAAAGATCAATCACGAAATCAATCTATGCAAGGTTTGCTTGAGATAAGTCTCTTTTCATTCTTGCTTTCAATTTCGTGTTTTTAGGGCTTTCTTTGATCCGCGAGTTTGTGATTGATTCTTTCACGTGAATTAGCTTGCTGTGATATGTGTGAATCTATCTAGCATCATCTTGATCATCAATCTCTCACGAACAAGCTTTAGGATCAAGTTTTCGTTCTTGCCCGGTTTTAGACCTTCTGTTAATCAATTGGCAATTGCTCAAGATCGTTCCAAGAATTATCATAATATTCGATTGGAATAGGTCCTCAATAGCATATAGAAGGTGTGTGCAAAGTTTCATAAAGATTGGAGTTGAGAATCAAAAGTTTCACCTAATTGCAACTTCGTCATCGGCTGATTTTACTGTTTCAGATCGGTTCAGATCGCCGGTCGATCGCCGTCATCACCGGGTCGACCGATTTTGAGCGGTCCGACCGCCAAAAACAACGCCGGTCAGACCGCCCGGCAATCGGTCCGACCGGTTGGGTACAGAGGTCTGACCGCCCGTGCTGTGAGTCTTTGCAATCTTAGTTGATTTTGTGTTTTTGCTTAGGGGATTTAATTGGATTCAATACTAGTCTTCCGCTGTACTGGTATATTGATCTTCATAGCTTCATCATAGCTATTGGAGTGAAATTGTGTTGAATTCATTATTTGGGAAAAAGTGAGCGTGCTCCTATTCACCCCCTCTAGTCGCCTTTTCGGTCCAACAAGTGGTATCAGAGCCCGGTTAGTTCAATCTTGATCTTAACCGGTCACTGAACTTTGGCGATGGATAAGTTTTCTACTAAACCGCATATCTTCGATGGGCACGACTATGCCTATTGGAAGAATCGTATGCGCGTCTTTCTTGAGAGCGAGGGACAAGCTATTTGGGATGTTGTTAGAGCCCACCGGTTATTCCGAAATTGCTACACCGCTTCGCAATTCTTTTGGCTAACAACAATAAGGCTAAGAATCTTTTATATGGTGCACTTGGTAGACAAGAATATGATAGAATTTACAATCTTTCAACTGCGCATGAAATTTGGAACACTCTTGAAACATATCATGAGGGTTCGTCCCAAATTAAAAAGGTGCGCCAAACAGTTTACAAGCGTGAATAAAATAAATTCGAGATGCGTCCTGGAGAGAGCATCGATGATATTTTCAGTCGCTTTAATAAAGTAATTAATCAAATGAAAGCTGTTGATATTGAATATTCTCAATCTGAAAATGCCACCCATCTCTTGGCTGCAATCAACACCAAGGAGTGGGAGATGAAGGCTACTGCTATAGAGGAAAATGTTGATCTTTCAAGTCTTACTTTAGAATTGCTTTATAGTAAACTCAAGACTCATGAAATTAAAAGAGTTGATCATCCCAAGAAAGATAATTTAGCTTTGGTAGCAGATCCTCTCAAAAAGGCTTTTGATGACTCTTTTGAATCTTCTTCTGGATTTTCATTTACTTATTTATCTGCTATTCATGAAGAGGAGCTTGAAAGTATTCCTGAAACAGAGTTAGCTCTTCTAGCTAAAAAATTCACACGGGCCTACAATAATGTGAGAAACAAAAAGAGAGGTGGTCCGATGACATGTTATGAATGTGGTGAGCTCAATCATATCCGGGAAAATTACCCCAAGCTGAAAGGTAAGAGCAATCATAAGGAAGGAAAGCCAGCTTGGAAGAAGCCTCCTTTCAACAAATCAAGGTATGAGGCTAATAAGCTTGTGAAGGCTGCTCACCGGGTGCTTGTCGCTTTTGAGGATCAATCCTTGAGCGATGTGGATACCGGGAGTGAGGAGGACAAGGAGGAGGAGATCCCTCAAGGCAAAAAGAAAGGGAAGGCCAAAGACTTCACTGGCATGTGCTTCATGGCTGACACCGACAACATTGATGATGATGAGGTATCTTTTTCTTATGATGAGCTTTCTGCTAAATATGATTCTATAGTTGAGCAATTGCTTAGTCAAGATGAAGCGCTAGAATTTGTCATGACAAAAAATAAGAAATTAGAGTTAAAGATTAACAAACTGAAAGTAGAGCTTAAAAATGCTAAGACTCTTGAACCTGATGAATGTTTATCTTGTCATGCTATGCACTTAGAAATTACTAAGTTACAAACTGCTCATAATATTTCTGTACAACAACTTGAGAATGCTAGATCTGAACTAAATGCAATTAAAAGTGCTCCTTGTGAAAAATGTTTAGAATCTAGTAAATTGATTGCTTTTGATGTGTTTGATTCTAGCCCTTGCACTTCATGTTTAGAAAAGGAACGTGAAATCAAAGATATCTTAGAAGCTGCTAGAGTCAAATATGCTAAGCTTAAGGACAATATTGAAAATACTACTTGTGCTTCTTGTTCCGCTCTTAACCTTGAAATTGCTTTGTATAAGAAGAAATCTATGGATAAAACTTGTGATGCTTGTGTTAACTTGAGAAAAGAAAATGCTTACCTTCATGATACATTAGAGAAATTTTCTAAAGGTAAGAAACAATTAAACATGATTCTTGACAAGTCTAAAACTCCTTATAAGAAGCAAGGTTTAGGATTCAATTCTTTTCAAGACAATTCAAACCCAAAAGTCATTCAAGTCTTGGAAAAAGGTTTAATTGAATTCAAAACCCAACCTGCAAAAACATCTTTTAAATCTGCAGGTTTTGCCCAACCTTGTATTAATTCAAATGGTGCTTCTTCTAGTGGTACCAAGTACCATTGCACTTATTGCAAGAAAGGTGGGCATTTGATTGAATTCTGTTGGTTTAGGTTGAAAAATGATAAGAAAATTTTTGATAGAATTTCATTCATGCAACCTAGAGCTTCTATGAGACATGGTAACACTGAAAAGAATAAACCTGGATTAGGATTTTTCTCTCATGCAAATCATTATGCTTTTAAATATCCTAATTCTAATGTTTATCGATCGGGCGGTCTCGACTGTTTTGGTCACGGCCCGACCGCCAAAGACAACGCCTGGTCGGATCACCCATGGACGATTTAAGTCTCATGTTAATTTAAACATTGCTCATAACCGAATGTTAGATGAAATCAAGGATAGTACTTATGGTTTGTATACTCCTTGCAAACGTGTGTCTCAGTACTGGATTCCTAAATCTTGTTTATCTAACCCCAGTATTGAGACACATCGTTTTTTTGTTCCTTGATTTTCAGGACTACCGTGGAAAGGGAAGAACACGTGGTTCGTCGACCGGTGTTCACGCCACATGACCGAAACTCAAAATGGTTCACCTCTTTCACGCGGCAACAGTGATGACTTCATCACCTTTGGAGATGATACACAAGGGCGAATTAAAGGAACAGGATCAATTAGGGTAAACAACAAATTCATTCTAAAGGATGTTGCTCTTGTGGACAAGCTTAGGTATAATCTCCTTTCTCGCTTCTCGACTTCTTGATGATGGCTATGAGACTGCTTTTAAGAAAATGTTTGTCGTGGTGCTTGATTCTTGGTGAGCTTGTGTTTGGAATCTCTAGAGTTGGTAGAATTTTTGGAGCTGATTTTTCAGAATCTCTTGCTGGATCTCTTAAATGTTTGCTTACATCTTCTTTTGATTTCTGGCTTTGGCATCGACGTTTGGGGCACATTGGTTTTGATCATCGACACGAGTTAGCAACCTTGATCTCATGAGAGGTTTGCCCAAACTCAAAGTGTCAAGGATGTCAGTATGTGCGCTGTAGGCATGGCAAACAAGTTGCCGCCTCACACCCTTCTCAGTGACTATGGTTATGACCGACGGACTGTGACGGCTTGCTTCATATGGATACTGTTGGTCCTGCTAGAGTCCGTCCATCGGTGGAAAATGGTATATTCTTGTCATAGTCGATGATCTTTCTAGATATACTTGGGTGTTCTTTCTTACTTCAAAAGATGAAGCTTTTGGTTATTTTCATGACCTTGTTCTTCGCTTGGCTTCGAGCTTCGGTGCTTTGAGAGCGATTCGCAGTGATAATGGCACGGAGTTCAAAAATGCTTCTTTTGCTTCTTTTTGTGCCGAGCGTGGTATTGAGCATCGTTCTCCTCTCCACACGCCTCAACAAAATGGCGTGGTGGAAAGGAAGAATAGGACCTTGGTCGAAATGGCTAGGACGATGCTGCCGACGAGTATAACACACCGAGGAGATTTTGGGCGAAGCTATTGCTACGCTTGCCATATTGCAAATCGTGTCTTTTGAGACCTTCTTTAGGCAAGACTCCTTATGAGCTTCGTTTTGGTAGAAAACCCTCTGCTTTCGCATTTTGAGTTTTTGGATCAAAATGTTTTTTCTTAAGACAGCAACTTAGATAAATTTGAATCAAGAACTTTTGATGGATTATTTCAGGTTATCCCGCTCATTCGAGGGTTTCGGGTTTTAATATCTTGAGACTAACATTATTCAGAGACTTGTAATGTCACTTTTGATGAGACTAGCCCCGAGCTAGATCTATTGCTGAGATGATTTACAGTGTGAGAGCATTTTTGTGGAGGAAGATGAGGACGGCTAATATCATTCCTTCATCTGCCGCCATCAAGCGCCCATATTGATACAAGAACTCGCGCACGCCTACTTCACCTTGATTGAGGCTCCTCACGCATCTTCATCACCAGCATGACTGCGGAGGTCGAAGAAACCAGATCTCACCCGGCGCCCACTTCGCATTCAGAGACAAAGATCCTCGGAGAATGATAATAGGTAATCTACATGAGCGAGTCACTCGCCTGTATAATGATCCAAATCTCTACTCTCATTCGGCTTTTGTTGCTTCTTTTGAACCCCGCGATATATCACATGCTTTATCCGATTCTAGTGGGTAAATGCCATGCATGAGGAGTTAGAAAATTTTGAAAGAAACAAAGTTTGGAACCTAGTAGAACCCCTAGTGGTCATAATGTTATAGGAACCCGTTGGGTGTTTAAGAATAAACAAGGTGAGGATGGTTCTGTGGTTAGAAACAAGGCCAGATTGGTAGCTCAGGGTTTCAGCCAAGTTGAGGGGTTAGATTTTGATGGGACATTTGCTCCTGTTGCTAGACTAGAAGCCATTCACATTTTGCTTGCATTTGCTGCATCAAAAGGTTTTAAATTATATCAGATGGATGTTAAAAGTGCCTTTTTAAATGGTTTCATAGATGAGGAAGTGTATGTTAAGCAACCCCCTGGTTTTGAGGATCCTAAATATCCAAATCGTGTTTTCAAGCTATCTAAAGCATTATATGGTCTTAAACAAGCCCCTAGAGCCTGGTATGATAGACTTAAGACCTTCTTGCTTAAAAATAATTTTGAGATGGGTAAAGTGGATAAAACTCTATTTATTCTTAGGCGTGGAAATGACTTCCTGCTTGCTCAAATTTATGTGGATGATATTATTTTTGGTGGTTCCTCTAATGCTCTTGTTTCCAGCTTTTCTGACACTATGTCTTGGGAATTTGAGATGAGTATGATGGGAGAGCTTAATTACTTTTTGGGACTTCAAATCAAGCAATGCAAGGAAGGAACTTTCATCCATCAGACGAAGTACACTAAAGATCTACTAAAACGCTTCAACATGGGTGACTGCAAGCCAATTTCCACTCCCATGGCAACCTCGACTGTTTTGGATCCAGATGAGGAAGGAGAAGTCGTGGATCAACGCGAGTACCGCAGCATGATCGGCTCCCTTCTGTATTTGACGGCCTCGAGACCGGACATTCACTTCACGGTATGCCTTTGTGCAAGATTTCAGGCGTCTCCGAGAACTTTCCATCGCCAAGCCGTTAAGCGCATATTCAGGTATTTACACTCTACCCTCTTATATGGTATTTGGTATTCCGCTCTTCACTTTGTCAATTAGAGGTTTTTGATTCGATTTTGCGGGTCGTTTGTTAGATAGGAAGAGTACCTCGGGCACTGTCACTTCCTAGGCACTTCTCTTGTATCTTGGTCTTCTAGGAAGCGGTCTTCATTGCACAATCCATCTTTGAGGCGGAGTATGTAGTGTTGCTAGTTGTCAGAGCTGATTTTGTGGATGACGCCCACTTTGAAAGATTATGGGTTAAACTTTGCTAGTGTTCCTCTTTTCTCGTGATAACACTTCGCTATTAATATTGCTAAAAACCCAAAGGCAACATTCTAGGACTAAGCACATAGACATTCGCTTTCACTTCCTTAAAGATCATGTTGAAAAAGGTGATATTGTGATGCACTTCAGAGAGTCCAAGCTCAATTGGCACATATTCTTACCAAGCCTTTAGATCAAACCAGATTTTCCTCCTTAAGAAGCGAGTTAGGGGTTATTTATCCTTATGGGTTGGTTTGAGGGGGAGTTTGATCTTTTCTGATCTTTCCTTGTTCTTTTGATCTTTTATTGTTCTTTTTCTGAACTTAGTGATCTTTTTGAGCTTTTTAGGTTATTAGGCTTTTTAATTGCATCTCATTGTGTCATATTGCATTCATATGAAAACTCCAACAAGTGGTTACAACAAATGGTATAAAAAATCCAAAAAGATGCATTGTAATATAAGATTTTCTGCTTATTTTTTTTTTAAAAAAATTGATGAAGCTTTGCCTATTACCCTTTAGAGCTTTTGTATTTCAATTCTTGCTCAATGTCATGTCTAGTTCTTTGACTTGCTAGAATTATCATGCTTTTACATGTGTAGCTAAGTCTTTGCTATATGAGCTAGAACCTTCTAAACAACTCAAACTAAGAAATTGCAATTTGTGGATGTTTTAGCGAGTTGTGCAATTAGTGCTCCTCTTGTGACATTGGCCCTGTCAGAATTGCTTTGTTAGCTCTTTGATCTAAAATTGACCATTACTTGAGCTTTTGTGTTCTTGAGATTCTAAAACTGCTCATGTGAAAAATGAAAATCAAGATTGTCTTATGCTTAAATTGTGCCAAACTATTCTTACGAGACTGCTTGTCAAATGACATGAACTTGGAGATAGTTTGATGAACCAGACGATCTCATGGGGACTGCTTGTCAGAAATAACATGAACCTCAAGATTTGTCGCCCCGGTAGAAGCTTAGAAAGAGTTTGTGGATGGCTCCTAGTCCAGGATCTTCTTTACTAAGATATACCTTTAATCAACTTTTGATCGAAGCTTAGGATGAGTTTGTGGATGGCTCCTAGTCCAGGATCTTGTCACTAAGTTAGATCATTAGTCAACTTCAATATTCAATGCAAATGAGAAAAATGTTGACAAATGGGCGTTTATAAAATATTGAGCAAAATGATTCAATACGGGACTTGATTGACTCTTAATGTGGTCTTTGTTAGATTTTTGATCTCACTTTGACATTTTGACATGGCCAATTTCACTTTAGGATCCTGTTGATGAACTTCTTTGAATTTGAAGCGTTGCTTAAATTGATCAAATCTCATCGCTTTACTTTTGAGCCTTTGTGCTTAGCTTTGATATATATGTCTTACCATGATCTTGCTAGCTATTTATCAGCTTGATATGTTGTTTGTGCAATATTAGAGATACTAGCTTGTTCTTTTGGGTAATCTCCAAAGCTTCTTGTAATCAAAAATTGAAAAATACAAAAATTGAAGCCACTTCATTGCTCTTCATGCATATTCCTCTTTATGCTTCTTTTGTTTCTGCTTCTTCCTTTATTCTATATTTTTTTATCTCTGGGTGAGAGGAAGGCGTGATTCCTTGATGAATCCATTGTCAAAGGGGGAGAAGATGTGTTAAATGAGAAGAGAAGATGTGTTAATGAGAATATATTTCTTTGTTGGGGGAGAAGTTTGTACAAAGGGGAGAAACTGAAAATTTAAAAATTGAGGATCATAGTGAGGGGGAGTTCTTGAGTTGCATTCTTATTGTCTTTTTGAATATTCTGAACTTGAATTGCATTCTTTTATTCTCACAATGATCATAGGTCAATTGAACAATTGTTCTTTCATATGGACCTCATGTGAGAATTTTTACCCTTTTCTGGAAATCAAAGTTTTTATGCTTTCTTTTGCCTTGTCTCACATGCCTATACTATTCTGATGCCAGCTTGGTAATTTTCATTGCTTTTTCTTGCTTATGGACCAAGTTGTGCCTTTGTGCGAAAACTGCGAGTAAACTCGTTTTCAAACCTCTTACTTACATTTTCTGGATAATTGCCAATGTGTTCATCAAGGGGGAGATTGTGGATTTCATGGGGATATGTTCCAGATCTTAGGATGATGTGACAATTAGCAATGGTGTTTACGGTTTGTCGTTTCACGTGTTTTCGATAAAGTTACAGGCTTACTGGACAGGGGCGGTCCGACCGGCCCTTGCACGGCGGTCCGACCGTTCCCAAATCGGTCGGACCGGCCATGTGGGGCGGTCGGACCGGCGGTGACCAAAGTGGTCAAAACAAGTCGGGCCAAAAATAGGTGTTGTAGGCAAGTGAGGGGATCCCAATGCACTTGGTCTCATGATTTTGGAGTCTCCATAAAAAGTTCTATTGGTTTAAAGTTTCGAAGGTTTCGGATTTTGGGGTTGAAATTGGCTAAGTCTCAGGCGGTCCGACCGCTCATTGTGGAGCGGTCCGACCGCCATGGGCGGTCCGACCGCCACTGGAGCGGTCCGAGATCAGATTAACTTGAACGCCACCAACCGTGGCGATGTTGTTTTGTTAGGTCAAAGTCATTGGTTTCATGGCATATGATTTGCATGATGCATGTTTTGACTAACATGGGTCAAGTTGTGAAGAACTTGTTCCCGAATTCGTGTTTGCTTGTCCGTGGTTGTGCAAAGTTGCTTGGTGGTCAACGACGGTCAACGGCGAGGAGGATCGGGACTAGACTTGGAGAGTTGAGGTCCGTAACGATCTACGATGCGGGTGAGGTCAACGACTCAAGCGTGACACAAGATGGACAATGGTGACCTATTGGCAAATCCATGGTGCATGGTGAAGCGGTTTAGGTCAAAAGGTTAAAGACGGCTTATGCGAAGCGTGCGTGTGTGACCCGCTTGTTAGTGGGCCTTAACGGAGCCCAATTGAGTCAAACCCTAGGAATTCTAGGCCTCCACTATAAATAGGAGGAGGTGGTGGTCGCACCTCTCTCTCGCCTTTTATGTTTCAAAACCCTAATTGTCTTTAGGGAGTTGAGGTGGAGGCTAGGGCTCTTGATGGTTTGTGGTGAATTTCGTGATCTTTGATTGTCCATCGATCCATGATGGTGTGGATGTAATCCAAAGATCAATCACGAAATCAATCTATGCAAGGTTTGCTTGAGATAAGTCTCTTTTCGCTCTTGCTTTCAATTTCGTGTTTTTAGGGCTTTCTTTGATCCGCGAGTTTGTGATTGATTCTTTCACGTGAATTAGCTTGCTGTGATATGTGTGAATCTATCTAGCATCATCTTGATCATCAATCTCTCACGAACAAGCTTTAGGATCAAGTTTTCGTTCTGCCCGGTTTTAGACCTTCGTTAATCAATTGGCAATTGCTCAAGATCGCTCCAAGAATTATCATAATATTCGATTGGAATAGGTCCTCAATAGCATATAGAAGGTGTGTGCAAAGTTTCATAAAGATTGGAGTTGAGAATCAAAAGTTTCACCTAATTGCAACTTCGTCATCGGCCGATTTTATCTGCTTCAGATCGGTTCAGATCGCCGGTCGACCAGTCATCACCGGTCGACCGATTTTGAGCGGTCCGACCGCCAAAGACAACGCCGGTCGACCGCGCAATCGGTCCGACCGGTTGGGTACAGAGGTCCGACCGCCGTCTTTGTGAGTCTTTGCAATCTTAGTTGATTTTGTGTTTTTGCTTAGGGATTTAATTGATTCAATACTAGTCTTCCACAGATCGGTATATTGATCTTCATAGCTTCATCGTAGCTATTGGAGTGAAATTGTGTTGAATTCATTATTTGGGAAAAAGTGAGCGTGCTCCTATTCACCCCCCCCTCTAGTCGCCTTTTTGGTCCAACAGATGGGAGAGCTGTAGCGTCCTGTTTTTAGGAGTTTTTGAAAATTTTAAAAGAGAACCATTTGCTTCTATTTGCCAAAAGCTTGATTTGGAAATTTCAAAATCCATTTGCAGTTTAATATGAGTTAATCAAACTTCAATTAAATTAAAGTTGGTTTAATTGAGTATTCTGGAATTTAAAATCAAAAAATATTATTTTGAGAATTTTCTTGGATTTATTGGATTTTAAAAAGGGTTTTTCCTTTTTCCCGAAATGAAAAATTAATTTATTTGTAAAAGAAAAAGGAAATTTAAAGTTAAAAGTATTTTTATTAAGTCCAGAATAATTCAAGGAATTTCTGTGAATTTTTCTAGAATTTTTGGAGTCTATTTGCTATTTTCTAAATTGCCTTTTTATTTATTTGAATTTCTGAAAATCAAAAAGGTATATTAATTCCTTTTTACTGTTTGTGGGCCGAATCCCTCCGGCCCATCATCGCTTCTACCGGCCGCCTCCCGCTGCCCGCCCTCCGTTCACGGCGGCCGCTTCCCGACCATTGGATCTTCATCCGTTGGCTCTCGATCGGCGCGTCTCCCCTTCGCCACACCGCCGATCTCCATCCGGCCGTCCTCCTTCGCATGATTCGCCTCCGCCTCGGCCTCGCACTCCACCGTCCGATCGTCATCGCGTGGCTCTCGCCGCCAAGGCCGCTTCTTGCCGCTTGGCCGTCCGATCGCGATGTCCGATCGAATCGGACGGCTCCGCCATCGTCTCCGCCGCGCGCGTTTCTCTCCCACGTCGCCGCGCAAATCCGCCGCCGCCTAATCTCGCCCGTCCGTCCGCCGTCTCCCGCCTCTCGCGCCATCGCGCCGCGAATCAATCCGCCGCTCTTCGTCCGTCGCCTCGCCGCGCCTCGCTCGCAGACTCGCCACGACGCGCCGCGCCGCCCTGCTCCGCCTCGCCGCTCCGCGCGCCGCGACGACTCGCCATTAAATACCGCCGCTCTCCCTCTCCTCTCTTTTCCCTCCCTCGGCCCGCCTCGCCGCCGTCGTTCTCCCGTAGCGCCGCGCGCCCCTCCCTCTTCTCCTCGCCGCCGCTGCCGTCTTCCCACCGGCGCCGCCGCCTCCCTCTCTCTCTCTCGCCTCTCTCTCTCGACCGCGGGCTCGAAGCGACGCGTGGTGCTGCGCGTCGCCTCGGGTCGGCACTTGCGTCAGCGCCACGTAAGCGGTTTTGCGCGTGGTCGCTGCTGCGTCGACATTGCAAGCCAATGACGTCAAAGTCCGGATTTTCGGTTGGAAAATAATTCGGAAAATCCAAAACCCTAATTCTATCATTTTATGTGATTTCCGGCTTCTTTTGGCCATAACTTTCACATCCGAACTCCGATTTGGGTGATCCAAATTTCTAAATTCATATAAATTCAGCCTTTTTCATTTGGTTCTGGTTTTGTAATTTTTGGAGTTCATTTGGTGTTGTTTTATTTATTGTTGCTATTCTCGCACGTGTAGATACCGGCGTTTCGGAAGATTTCTTCGACCCAACGATCAAGACCAGCTCCTCGTCAACGAAGGCAAGTCGAGGCCTTTGACCATGTTGAACCCCTTTTACAAAAGTATATTGCTTCAAATTATCATGCATGGCTAGTTTTATTAAAAATGGTTTTGGGAGTAGATAATTACCAAATTGCCAGTATGCCTCCTTGATAAATTGAAAATGAAATGTCTCCTTGAATGACATATATCCTTGGACACCTTAGGATGGTTAATACTAGTTGGACATAATTGTATACCAACTTGGGAGCGTATTATTGCTTAGACATGCTCTAGTTACCCGCGGTACTTTCGATCACATGTTCAATGATTAATGAAATTTGACTAATGGAACTATGGAACAGTGGTGTGAGGCCACTTTTATTAAAAGATGTTGTGCCATGGCAGGGATTGCCATTTGGTCAGGGTATGAACAAAAATGATTTATGCTCGGGCTTGAGGTAGGGAGCTAGAGTGGGTGTGTAATGCACATTGGGTCGTGGTAGACTTGTCTGAGCAGCCAACTAAGGACTTAACTTTGCAAGTCATTGATCTGGGCCACCTCGTGCAACCACAAGTCCGGTATGGGACGGACCTGGCCAATTAATTAGGAAAGTTTTGAGTTGGTTCTGTTGTGGCTGTTTATTGGCGCAAGAGGGGGCTGTGATGGCGAAACCTTAGCGGCGTAACCGAGGCAAAATGGAACTTTGTAAAGGCCTTGTGGTAATCACTTAGTCGCACACCTCTAAGTGTGTCGACGGACATTACAAGTGATTTATCTCTTGTGGGTAAAGGTGTACAACCTCTGCAGAGTGTTAAAAATCTATTCGAATAGCCGTGTCCCCGGTTACGGACATGCTTGGTGATTTCGCGCAAGGGGTAGTATTTTCAAAAATATGGTTTGGTTCGATAGAAACGTTTGGTTGGAATGGTTGGGAAGTGAACGGGATGTTCACTGTTTGATTCAAAAGAACTTGGTTATCTATGTATTATTCTTTTAAAATCTCGCTTTGCAATCTAGTTATTGTATTTACTGTTAAACTTGCTTTCTGCAAATTAACCATAAAGCCATCTTTGTTTAAGCCTGGCATGAATACTATGTGCATACATTTCTCTACGACTTGCTGAGTACTTTATGTACTCACGGCTTTATGCCCTTTTGTTGATCAGTCCCAGCAGAAGAATCAGGAAATATTGAGTTCTACGAAGAAGGCTACTTTGAAGACTTTGCGAACTAGGTCACGCCCTCCACTGATTGCTGTGGGCATGTCGATTGGGCTCCACGTATTTTGAGATTTCCGCTGCCAGATACTCTGTTGTTGCTAAGCCCTGTGAGGCTACTTTTGTAAGAACCTTGACCACAAGGTCTTTGTTGTCTTAAATAATATTACTTTGTCTGCTTCATTAGTTCGTTGTTGAATGGTTATGATTACATCATTGTTGCAACTGTGCAAGCTAGCTACTGATCATGGGACTAGCTTGGTATGCACAGAGGGTCTTGGGGTTGTGTGAATCCCCGGGGTCCGACAAGAGATGGTATCAGAGCCATATCGACTGTAGGACGTAGCCTTTAGTTAGATTGGTCGTCTTAGTCAAAAATTCAAAATATATTTTCTAAATCAAACCAAGCAATTAACTTGACTAGAAATTCTTCTCTCATCTTATTCTGTTCTTTCTCGCCTTGTTCTATTCTTTTCTTCTCATCTTACCCTCTTATATCATTCTTGAGTTCTTTCATCTTATCTTTTCTGGAACTTGGTTTTCAAATTTAAATTGACTCCCTCATCTCTGGATTATCCCTAGGATCGAGCCCTTCAAGATCAAGCAATGGAAGTCTTGGAAGCTCAAGATCCGCAGTCTGTTCCAAGTTGACCCTCCGTAAAGATTAGATTGGTAGCTGCCTCCCTAGTTTTAGATTCGTTTAGTCTGCGTAATAGTACCTTTTGTGCTTAAGTGTCTCTTTCTTGTTTGCTTCTTGATAGCTTTCCGGCTATCCGTTCGTTGGATAAAACCAACTTTGTCCGCATTAGGCTGATCCATCTATCTCCCTTGTTTCTTACTCATCTAAATGCTTTTCCCTCTCACCTATTGTGCTTTCTCCCTCTCATCTATGAAACCTGTGAAGAATTGTTGCAAAATGGTTCAGACCCGTAAGTCCCTTGGAAGCTACTCTTGCTGGAGATAACCAATGTGTTTTGATGCCAACCTAGGTAGCTTTGGAGAATCTTTGATAAGACCGATTTTGAGATTTAACCGGGTATATGCAAGAAGTTACTGTGGATACCAGAGTATGATAATGGGTATGCCTTGATTATAAATGGTTTAGAGAGTAGCATATTGGTGGATTATATAAATCGTGGAGTAAAGTGATCAGAGAGGAAAATCTTGATTAATCTTGAAGGATAAAAGAATCTGAAGTGCTGATTTGATTATTAGGAGAAGTTGTATTTAAATTGAATCTTGAGTTGGTTATAATGTCGGTTGGATATTTGGAATGGAGAAATTGTGCGAAGAGGCACCTGAGTAGAATGCTAAGAGAATTGGATTTTTCATATCGATTGATGATGTTAATTTTGGGAGAATTGGTTGGATCTTGGTTGGATTGTAGAAATGCATGATTACTAGATTGTAGAATTAAATTATTATTGATATGAGATTATGTAAGATTGGATTATAGAAAAGTATCTTGGATGAATTACAGAAATTGATCTTGATTGGATTATGGAAATATGATGGTGGAATTTGGGTTATAGAAATCTAATTTGCTGGATGATGGATTACAGAATATATTATGATTGGATTTGGATTAAAGGATTACCTGATTGTTAAGGATTTGGATTATATGATCGCCAATTCTTGACAATGATTGTGGTGGATTATGTTGAATCAAGAAGAATGGAATTAATTGAGTTTGTTGGTCACATTGGATTCAATTGGATATGATTGAATAGTTGGGCTTTAAAAGAAATTTTGGTTGGATTATAGAGATATGTCTTGATCGGATTATAGAATTGCGCATTTGTGGAGATTGGATTATGCAAACAGATGATTGTTGGATATTGGAATTAATGATTGATTTGATATATTCTCGATATCGGAGTTGGTCCAAAATAATTGTTGGATTGATGAATATCTACAGGTATTGGAGTCGGACTGAATAAATGTTGGATAAGTGGTGATAAATTAATTTGGTGGGTTAAATTTGAATTTGGGATGGCAAGCAGTCCTTTGGAAGGTTCTAAAATTGAGATATTGGATTGGTATAAAGAAATTCTGAGGGTTGCAATTGATAAATTTGCTTGAGGAAATTTAGTGGATAATGTTGTGGATTTAGTCAATAATTTCGGAGGAAGCAATTGCGTGACTATAATCTTTGGAAGAATTTTGTTTCAAAAAGGATAGAAAAGAATTTAGTGTGATCTGGAAGTTTATCGGATCGGAAGATGTGCTTATTGCTAGTGGATTTTGTGGATTTGTGCAGGGAAGAAATCTTGCGATCAAAGTGGTGAATTTGTTGGATTATTTTAAGCTTATGCCAAAGAAGGATTTTTGAATCATGCTGGTGTATCGAGAATGTGAAATTGATTAAATGATTGGATTGTAATTGGGTGACCTTATGACATGCTGGATTGGTAGATTTCGATAATAGTGAGAATTGGATTCAGCAATTTGGAAGATAAATTGATAGCTTCTTAGTTGGCACTCCAGAACATAGTTGTAAACCCGCAGTTTGGCATCAGTTTCCCATAATGGAGCTACCGCTGCAGCTGTCAGAGATGTGCAACACGTTCAGTTGTGCCGCAATAGAAGGATTCTCCAAGATAGCAAGACCCCTCACTCAGCTGTTGAAGAAAGAAAAGAAATTTGCTTGGACAACAGATTGTGAGCAAAGTTTTCAAGAGTTGAAGAAGCGTTTGACCACAGCTCCGGTGTTGATTTTGCCCAATGTCCGGAAGGATTTTGAGATTTTCTGTGATGCATCCCGGCGAGGACTTGGTTGTGTCCTGATGCAAGAAAGGAAGGTAGTAGCTTATACTTCCCGTCAATTGAGGCCTCATGAAGTGAATTACCCCACTCATGATTTGGAATTAGCTGCCGTAGTGCATGCTCTAAAGATATGGCGTCATTACCTTACTGGTAATCGCTGTGAAGTCTATACGGACCATAAGAGCTTGAAGTACATTTTCACTCAAGTCGACCTTAATATGAGGCAAAGAAGATGGTTAGAGTTGATCAAGGATTATGATATTGGAATCCATTACCACCCAGGCAAAGCTAATGTTGTGGCAGATGCCTTGAGTAGAAAAGTCTACTGCAATACACTGTCGATCAAGGAAAATCAGCCAGCCCTTCATGAAGAATTCCAGAAGCTCAAGTTAGAGTTGGTTGAAGAAGGTTATCTAACTGCCCTAGAAGTTCAACCCACTTTGCGGAATCAGATCAAGGAAGCTCAAATTGAAAATGCCAATATTAAGGAAATTAAGAGCAACATGAAGAAAGGTAAAGCCCTGAGATTTTCAGAGGATGAGCAAGGCACCATTTGGTTTGACAAGCGAATCTGTGTTCCAGATCAGGAAGAGCTTAAGCAGCTGATACTCAAGGAAGCCCATGAAACTTTGTACTCCATTCACCCTAGAAGCACAAAGATGTACTAAGACCTCAAGGAAATGTATTGGTGGCCTAGCATGAAGCGTGAGATTGCCGAGTGTGTATCTCAGTGTGATGTCTGTCAGCGAGTAAAAGCCGAGCATCAAAGACCTGCTGGACTCCTGCAACCCTTAAGAGTGCCTGAATGGAAGTGGGAAGAAATTGGCATGGATTTTATCACTGGTTTGCCAAGGACAAGGTCAGGATATGATTCTATCTGGGTAATTATGGATCGTCTAACCAAAGTTGCTCACTTTCTCCCAGTCAAGACTACTTACTCGTGATAGATCGCGTAGAACTGTACATGGCAAAGATAGTGTGCCAAAGCATGGAGTGCCAAGAAGATCGTGTCGATCGAGGATCCCGATTCACCTCAAGATTTTGGCGAAGTTGCACAAATGTTTTGGGTACTAATCTAAATTTCATCTGACTTATCATCCCAGACGGATGGTCGGCAGAAAGAGTAAATCAAATCCTAGAAGATATGTTAAGGGCTTGTGCCTTAGCAAATCGAGACAGCTTGGGATCAAATGCTACCTTATGCGAGTTTTCCTATAACAACGATTACAGTCAAGCCTCGGATGTCTCCATTTGAAGCTCTTTATGGAAGAAAATGCGAGAACACCGTTGTATTGGGATGAAGTAGGCGAAAGACAAGTGTTTGGGCAGATATTTTGGAAAAAGCCAAGAGCAAGTTCGATCAATCGGAGAAAGGTCAAAACAAAGATGCACTGCGAGAAGAGTTATGCCGATAATCGTCGCGAGATCTAGCTTTTGCACTGGTGATCATGTGTACTGAAGGTGTCGCCTCTCAAAGGGATCGTCGTTTGAGTAAGTGGAAAGCTTGCACCAAGGTACATCGGACCTTTCCAGTTCTAGCAGAAGAGGAGAAGTCGCTACGCTTGGAGCTCCGCCTCGCCTATCGATGTGCATAATGTCTTCCACGTGTCACAGTTGAAGAAGTGTTTGCGTGTGCCCGAAGAGCAGATGCCAATGGAAGCAATTGCCCTGCAGGAAGACCTCACCTACAAGGAGCATCCCATCAAGATCATGGAAATAACAGAGCGAGTGACAAGAAGCAAGATCATCCGTTTCTGCAAGGTCCAGTGGAGCAACCACACCGAAGAAGAAGCCACTTGGGAACGAGAAGATGACTTGAAGGCTGAGTTTCCCCACCTATTCTCTAGTCAGCCTGAATCTCGGGGTCGAGATTCCCTTTAAGAGGGGTAGGTTTGTAGCGTGCCGTTTTTCGGAGTTTTTGAAAATTTTAAAAGAGAACCATTTGCTTCTATTTGCCAAAAGCTTGATTTGAAAATTTCAAAATCCATTTGCAGTTTAATATGAGTTAATCAAACTTCAATTAAATTAATGTTGGTTTAATTGAGTATTCTGGAATTTAAAATCAAAAATTATTATTTTGAGAATTTTCTTGGATTTATTGGATTTTAAAAAGGGTTTTTCCTTTTTCCCGAAATGAAAAATTAATTTATTTGTAAAAGAAAAAGGAAATTTAAAGTTAAAAGTATTTTTATTAAGTCCAGAATAATTCAAGGAATTTCTGTGAATTTTTCTAGAATTTTTGGAGTCTATTTGCTATTTTCTAAATTGCCTTTTTATTTATTTGAATTTCTGAAAATCAAAAAGGTATATTAATTCCTTTTTACTGTTTGTGGGCCGAATCCCTCCGGCCCATCATCGCTTCCCCGCCCGGCCGCCTGCCTCCCGACCCGCCTCCGGTCTTGGCGCTCGCTTCCTCGACCATTGGATCTTCATCCGTTGGCTCTCGATCGCGCGTCTCCCCTTCGCCACAACCGCCGATCTCCATCCGGCCGTCCTCTTCGCCGCGATTCGCCTCCGCCTCGGCCTCGCGCCACCGTCCGATCGTCATCGCGTGGCTCTCGCGCCGCCGCGTCGCCTCTTCTTCTTGGCCGTCCGTCGCGATCCGGCGCTTATCGCTTCGCCGCGCCTCTCTCTCTTCTCCGCCGTCCGTCGAAATCGGACGACTCATATCGCCGGGCCCCTCCTCTTCCACCGTCCGTCGAAATTGACGGCGCCGCTTCATCTCCTCGCTCGCGCCTCAGTCTTCCCACCGTCCGTCGAAATCGGACGGCGCGCTCGTCCGCGCCGCCTCGCTCCCCACCGTCCGTCGAATCGGACGGCTCCCTCATCATCGCTCCGCATGGCTGCCGTTTCTCTCTCCCACATCGCCGCGCGAATCTCGCTCCGTCCCGTCCCGCCGTCTCTCGCCTCACCACGCCGCCGCCGCGAATCTGCGCGCGAATCCCGTCCGTCGCCTCGCGGCGCCTTCGCCGCGCGCCACGCCACGGCGCGCCGTCGTCTCCGCCCCGCGCGGCGCCGCGACTCCTCGCCTTTAAATACCGCCGCGCCTCTCCCCTCTCCTCTCTTTTCCCTCCCTCGACCCGCCTCGTCGCCGCTGTTCTCCCGTAGCGCGCCGTTGCCCTCCCTCTTCTCCCTCGCCGTCGCCGTGTCTTCCCCCGGCCGCTGCCGCCTCTCTCTCTCTCTCGCCTCTCTCTCTCGACCGGGCGGCCCGAAGCCGACGTGGCGCCGGCTCATACTCGGTCGGCCGCGTCGGTATACGTAGGCGGTTTTGCAGCGTGGGTCATTGCGTCGGCGATTTATAGCGCTGACGTCAAAGTCCGGATTTTCAGTTGGAAAATAATTCGGGAAAATCCGAAAACCCTAATTCTATCATTTTATGTGATTTCCAACTTCTTTTGGCCATAACTTTCACATCCGAACTCCGATTTTGGTGATCCAAATTTCTAAATTCATATAAATTCAGCCTCTTTCATTTGGTTCTAGTTTTGTAATTTTTGGAGTTCATTTGGTGTTGTTTTATTTATTGTTGCTATTCTCGCACGTGTAGATACCGGCGTTTCGGAAGATTTCTTCGACCCAACGACCGAAGACCCGCTCCTCGTCAACGAAGGCAAGTCGTAGGCCTTTGACCATGTTGAACCCCTTTTACAAAAGTATATTGCTTCAAATTATCATGTATGGCTAGTTTTATTAAAAATGGTTTTGGGAGTAGATAATTACCAAATTGCCAGTATGCGTCCTTGATAAATTGAAAATGAAATGTCTCCTTGAATGACATATATCCTTGGACACCTTAGGATGGTTAATACTAGTTGGACATAATTGTATACCAACTTGGGAGCGTATTATTGCTTAGACATGCTCTAGTTACCCGCGGTACTTTCGATCACATGTTCAATGATTAATGAAATTTGACTAATGGAACTATGGAACAGTGGTGTGAGGCCACTTTTATTAAAAGATGTTGTGCCATGGCAGGGATTGCCATTTGGTCAGGGTATGAACAAAAATGATTTATGCTCGGGCTTGAGGTAGGGAGCTAGAGTGGGTGTGTAATGCACATTGGGTCGTGGTAGACTTGTCTGAGCAGCCAACTAAGGACTTAACTTTGCAAGTCATTGATCTGGGCCACCTCGGGCAACCACAAGTCTGGTATGGGACGGACCTGGCCAATTAATTAGGAAAGTTTTGAGTCGGTTCTGTTGTGGCTGTTTATTGGCGCAAGAGGGGGCTGTGATGGCGAAACCTTAGCGGGCAGAACCGAGGCAAAATGGAACTTTGTGTAATACTCCGGAATAGAATTCGGTTATTAGAACGAAGCTGGAGGGGTAAAAGACAATTGCAAACTCGGAATTTCCAGTTCAAGGGGGTTTCTGCATTTCTTCGCCAACCTGGGCCGTGGGCTGCCACCCAGGAGGCCCAAGAGGGGGAGAACAGCCCAAGGGGGGCCGGCCAAGGGGGGGAGGCACCCCCAACCCTAGCCGCCTCCCCCATTTCCCCTCTCCCTCCCCCTTGTGGCCGCCACCTTCCCTGCCCTCTCCCCGGCGCCTTGCTGCTCCTTTGATGCCGGCCTTCCCCTGTGGTGGTAGCTCCGGCGATCCCCGACGCGGTGTCTCAAGACTCCCTCCGCAATCTCCTTGTCCCGCCGGCGTATCCGGTCGTTCGTCGTCATCGGGCGGCCGTTCTTTGGAGAAAGAAGGGAGGAGAAGAGAGGAGGATCTTCGGGCAGCGGATCATCGTCGTCCCACGGGTCTTCAAGGGTAACGAAGGTGTTTTAGTGGTAGTTTGATTCGGTTTTATTGATTATTGGTGGATTAGATCTAAATCGGGTTCTGTCCTGGAGATTCCAGAACGCATCTGTCTTCTTGTGCGGCCAGTTTAAACCCTTTAGAGGCCGAATCTCAGGTTGACCTCTCCTAGAGATATGTTCCTGGTTTCATTAGATTTCTTTTGGAACCTGGCTCACGAATTTTCACCCAGTAGATTAACGGTTATGACTGTTTTACTACGTGCTGGTCTGTCTGCCAGAATTGCTGGGTATAGTCAGTTGGACCTAGGTTTTGATCTAGTTAGAGTCAGAATCAGGTCGGCCACCCAACTAGGTTTATGAAGAGAATTTCACCATGTTTCCAGGCTGATAAAAATCACTTTATTTGGATCAGTGGTTTAAAAGTTAGAGCCTTTTCTTTCGGGCTGTTCTGAATTCTGGGCAGACTGCAATTATAGTTTTTCATTGGATGATTAGACCTCTGTATTGGCCGACTTAGAGTTTACCATCAACTAGAGTTTTGTAGCCAGTTAAGTTAAGAAAATCTGGGCACTGGTTTCGTGTCGTTTTGAGTTCCAGATAATTAAATATGCTTTTTCTCGTACCGCTGCTCATAAGGGCTGAAATCTGGCAGAATAGTTTATTTTCAATTTGGGTCTATGCGGTATATTGAATAGTCAGGGATTATTGTAGAACATCGGTAGCAGTGTTATATCGTTGTTCTTATTTTGGGAACATGCTTGTGTAGGCGGTGAGACATCCGTGTGGGAACACCCCGTTGCTCGCTAACGAGTCACTACATAAAAGGCAAATCTTGTATGCACAATGATATGTTGTTTACATGAATGTTTTGTGCCTTGTTCATGATGTTGATATACTGCAAGTACCTTGTATACTATGTTTGATGCAAAAAAATGGGATGTGTGAGTGAATGATTATATTTGTTCGTACTTGTAGATGGATGCCATGTGTTTCTTTTCAATTATGAGTACTATTCAATATTGCCATGGAATCACATCATGACATGCATAAATTACATTTGTAAGACCCATCAATTCCAGTATGGGAACTTGAAAATCCCATCAATTCCAGAATGGGTACATGAGTCCACCATTCCAATGTGGGCCATGTTACGTGAGTCCACCATTCCAATGTGGGCCACGTTGGACGGTCGTATGAAACGTTCTTCATACGATTACTTTAAGTGAACACCGACGGGTGTTTCACTCGCTATCCGTATATCTTTGCAATATGTCCAATTCCTTCAATGCATCATTCCACTTCATCCATTCATAAATTCGTTTCCAGTAAATGTTCAAATGATGATTGTGATATATTGTTCATGGAATGTTTGATTGTTACATCTGATTACTTCTGAGTCTTTGGCTTATTCTTGCTTTGTTGTTTTATTTAGGTAAATGACAAGGAAGAATGATCTTGTGGAGGGTAGTTCATCACGATGCACTCACTACCTTAAACCAAACATTTTGAGGACTTTTACTGTCGTTAATTATGACTTGTGATGAATTGTAATAAGCCAGTTTGGTCATAACTACCGTATCTCTCAGAATTGTTTATTTCTATTTCATTGATTAAACCTGATGATGACATCTTGTGTTTTGATGTTATTCTTCTAAAGAGTAGTGGTTGTAGGTGACATCTTGACTTTCTTATAGTCAGGGTGTTACAGTTGGTATCAGAGCGGGCTTTAGGTCCGTGGTAATTAAGTTATTAAAATGACACTTGTACACGATGAGGTGGGGTTTGGGAAATCCATTGTTTCCGCATTTCTAGTGATGTTGTTCGTTAGGTTGTATGGTATAGAATTGCTTCTGTACTATCTTTCTTGTTATTAAGCTATGACGTGATGCGATATCCAATATATCTATGAATTATTCTATGATTGTCATGAGATGATCCTATATATTCATAATTGATTGCATTAGTTATGCGTATCGGTAGCGGACGTCGAAAGTGAGATCGTGGTTGTCGTCCCGGTTTTGCGGGCTACACCACCGTTCGTGTTGTAATAGTAGAGAAGTTCTTACCTGTTCCATAGTTACGTGTTGAGCTGAGCTCATTGATGAAGTTGTTGTCCTTCTCAAGTTTGTATCCGTTTTCGGTTGTAGTTTCGATAGATCGTGAATTTCTTTTGAATGGAGGTTATAATGAAGTGGGCAATCTCTAGTAAATTTCTGATCGTTCTTTGAAACAATTATTGTTCTTTCTACTATTGTGATATTTCTGCTCCACGTGAGCGTAGTTAAATTGCAAGATTTACCTTTTCACGGAAGTTCTGTTTTACCCCTGTTGGAAAATTCAACCCATGTGTTCGTTTGGGGTTTCGGGCATTGGCAGATTTCTTTTGCAAGTTCTTTCTCAAGTGCACAATGATCTTGCATATTTCTTTTTGGGATGCTTTAGACAGAGGTTCTCTTCCTTGATTTTTGATTTTGACAAATTCTTGTCCGGTGGTAGTTGATGAATTTCTCTTAGGTTCATGATTCATGGTAGTGATGAGATCCAATAGGTCTTTAATGGTTCTCTGAAAATATTATTGTTTTTCAGTTGTTGAATTTCTTTTATTTTAAATGATCTCCGACAGTTGGCAATATTGATATTTCCATGTTTGTTCCTTCCTTCTCATTAGAAATTAGCGACTCGTTTACTGGTTTGATAGTTTGTATAATGAGAGTTTTCTGTTGCAAGTTCGTTAACACGAGGAAGCATTGGCTCCATGTACCACGTATTTCTTTTGGATCATTCCGTGTCTTGAAGTTTAACGCATCTCTTTTCTGAGGATTAGTGTTAAAACCCTTTTTGGGGTGCCTTGTGGTGATTAAGTCGGAGATGGTAATCAAACAAATTGGTTGGCTACGGGTTCCTATTGGTCCCTAGATGTTTTTCAAAACAATTCTTGTCTTTACGATTCTTGAGCTCTCTTTGCTACTGTACGATATTATTGACAAGATCATTCTTTTGTAAGGGTCCTATCTCACTTGTTGATTAAGGGGACACAGTTAACCGTTTGGTATTTTGGGGAACGGGAATTAGCTTTTACAAAGTTTGTCAAAGAAAGTCTTGACTCTACTCGTTTCTTTTGGAGTAGTTGGAATGTTGGAGTTTAGAACCTCTCTTAAAAAAAATGTCGAACCCCTTTTCTAATGTTATGGTGGAGTTGTGTGAGAGGTTTGTTTCAGCCTTGTGGTTTTCGTACTAAGTTTCGTTTCTAGAATAAGTTGTTATTACAATTCCATTTGATGCTGAAAAATTTCTATAACGCGATTTGCCATGTTCCTTTAGAAGGTTTATTGATATGATCAGTAATGTGATGGCAATGTTGATTCCTTTATAAAGAAAGAAAGTTGACCGCCTTTTGTAACAATTCTAAAACGATCAAATTTCCAGTTTTGGTGTTCATGCTCTTTTGGGGAATTCAAGTTCTTTGTGGTAAACATAGTTTGTCGAGTAAAGAGATATGTTGAAAAAAATTATAATAGTTTTTCCATGATGCGGGTGTTTTGATCTTGAATACCCGTTTGTTCCTAACGGTTAAGGTCGGATATTCTTTTTTTTTGTGAGGCCTATGTTTTCAACTGTGGACTTCCCATATGTTTTCTGAGTTCGTTGCCTAATTGGTTTTCCCCTGAGTTCTGTGTTCCTTGCGAGTGGTAAGTGATTTTTCAGTTGGTGAAGATCGTTTCTATTTGCCTCTTCTTTCGAGAAGGAATCAACCCATTCATTCCACGTGGGTCTTCCGAAAAGTTTTCTAAGTGTTGTTATGGGCTTGATGTTAATACCTGTAGTAAATTGATCGCCTTTAGTGGCAACGTTCAAATAAGAATATTTCAAGTTTAGCTTTCACGGTAACTTGGAGCTCGTGAATCAACTGGTAACTGAAATTATTTTGGGTAACTAGAGGAATTGGATTAACCTATTGTTTCTTAAAGATTTCGTGTGATTTAGTCCGAAAGGCTCCTTGGTTTGAGTTCGCAAAGTGAGGTTGCAATAAAAGAATATTTTCGTTGATCCCTTCGAGACGAAGTTAATCCGTTTGTTTTCCGTGAAATCCTGTAAAGGGAAATGTTTCGAGTTTTGTGGCTGAGAACATTTGGATCTCGTGTTTCCCAAGTAGATGAACTGTTTCGAGCAAGTTGGCCTGTTGAAGGATCTTATCGATTCTTAATTAAATCTTGTGGTTATTTGAAGCGTCCCTAAATTTGTTGCTCTTTCCGCTCAAGAGATGGCGAATTTCAAACGTAATATCTTTCTTTCGTGTCGGCTGTTTTTGCTATTCTCTTTTGAGGGTGTGCCTCCAATTATGAACTCAGCTTTCGTTTTTCAAGATCACCTTTATCAGAATATTTCTTTTGGTTTCCTGCTCGCCGTGATGAGCAACGTCTTTCTGTGTGAATAAACTTATCTTTGTTCGCCTATTCCTTTTGAGAAAGGATCACAGTTTTGGGTTGCAAAGTATTTGCAAAGGCTAAGTTTGGCAACTGGTTGGTGTTAGATGAGTAATCGTAGCGGTGATATTTTGCTACCAAGTTACTGGAGGAGTAGTAGAATGTAGAATGGTTTTGATCTGTATCTCTTGGGAAAAAAATTAATTCACATGGAATGCTTGGTTTCAAGTAAGTCGAAAAGTGTTTATTGAGTAGAACCTATGGTATAGTGAAACTTCATAACTTCGTTCATGATTGAATGGTCGGTGATTATCGAAAGTATGGAAACCTTGATTACTTTTATAAAGCAACGCAATTGGATAATGATGCGAGATTAGGCGAGAAATTTCTAAGTATGCAAGTGAGTGAGTACGTTAGAATTGGGGAAAATATTGGAGAGTCAATCCATTGATTTCCCTATATGTTATAATTGAAATTTGTGGTAGAGATCTTGGAGGTTAAGTTTGGGTTTGCATTGTTATGCTAGACCATTGGTTACCCGATGATTGTGCGTAGAGGAAGTAGGATAATAGAGTTTCCTGAGCAATGAATGGTCATTGATAGAACTCTTCTGATGTAGTACATGTCCGTGCGTGCTAAGGATCTTGAATTGTTGTTATTGGAAATTGAAGATAATGTGATTGCGTGGTGCCTACCATTGTGGTGTTATGGATGCTTTCAATCAAATCGACTCTGTATTACCTAGAGTATCCAGTAGATTTCATAGAGTCTCTTCACAATGGTGTGGATGATTTAATTCAGTTTGAGCATGATTTGAGGATATTTGACTAAAAGGTTTAAGCTCGTGTGGTATGCGATGAATTCAAATTTCAAGGATTCGAGAGAAATTTTATTCCTAGAAGAAAGAAACTGTGGAAAGGAATGTTCATCGGATAATGAGGTGTTTTCTTGATTCTCGGTTGAGTTTGGTGTTGTTGACGGTGTTTTACGCAATTTGAGTTGAGGTTTTGTTGGCATGTAGATTCTTTCCAATTCGGATAAAGCGCTAGTGTTTGGTTTGGGCGTCAAGTAATTTCTCCTTCGGTTGTAGTGGTGTTCATTTGTAAAGCGCCTATTTAGAAAATGGATTTGTTTTGAGATGAATTATCCAATTTGAAATTTAATCTTTTGGTGGAAAGTTAGCATTGAGTGGACGCGATGAGGACTCTCTATTTTCAATTGGATTCTCTTCGTTTTCGAAAGTTGCAGAAATTAGAAAGTTGGTATTTCGTTTTGACCGTCTCGGGTAAACGCGCGCAATGCACGCAACGTCGGGTTTGTTCTGGTCTTTGAGTGGGCGGTGAACCATTCAAGATTCGAGTTATAGTTTAAGGCGTTGACCATTGAGTATGGTCTTACCTTCGATCCTCTTCTGATGAGGGTACCTAGAAAGTTCAGGTTGAGTGTTAGGTCAGGCGTCGTTTTGGGTCTTTGGGTGGTGGTTTTCTCTAGTCCGAAAGAGAGGCCGCTTGAGAGCTGGAGACCCTCGTGCGCGATAAGTATCGGACACATTCGATTTTGGTACGTGTTTTTTTCGTTAATAATTCCAGTCGCAGTTTTCGTTCGAATAAGATCTGTGTTTAGATTCGAGGTCGAATCTGTTAAGGGGTAGAATGTAATACTCGGAATAGAATTGGTTATTAGAACGGTCGAGAGGTAAAGACAATTGCAAACTCGAATTTCCAGTTCGTGGGGTTTCGCATTTCTTCGCCAACTGGGCGTGGGCGCCACCAGAGGCCCAAGAGGGGAGAACAGCCCAAGGGGGCCGGCCAAGGAGGGGAGGCACCCCAACCGTAGCCGCCTCCCCATTTCCCTCTCCTCCCCTTGTGGCCGCCACCTTCCTTGCCCTCTCCCCGGCGCCTTGCTGCTCCTTTGATGCCGGCCTTCCCCTGTGGTGGTAGCTCCGGCGATCCCCGACGCAGTGTCTCAAGACTCCCTCCGCAATCTCCTTCTCCCGCCGGCGTATCCGGTCGTTCGTCGTCATCGGGCGGCCGTTCTTTGGAGAAAGAAGGGAGGAGAAGAGAGGAGGATCTTCGGGCAGCGGATCATCGTCGTCCCACGGGTCTTCAAGGGTAACGAAGGTGTTTTAGTGGTAGTTTGATTCGGTTTTATTGATTATTGGTGGATTAGATCTAAATCGGGTTCTGTCCTGGAGATTCCAGAACGCATCTGTCTTCTTGCGCGGCCAGTTTCGACCCTTTAGAGGCCGAATCTCGGGTTGACCTCTCCTCGAGATATGTTCCTGGTTTCATTAGCTTTCTTTTGGCACCTGGATCACGAATTTTCACCCAGTAGATTAAAATTTATGACTGTTTTACTACGTGCTGGTCTGTCTGCCAGAATTCCTGGGTATAGTCGGTTGCACCTAGGTTTTGATCTAGTTAGAGTCAGAATCAGGTCGGCCACCCAACTAGGTTTACGAAGAGAAGTTCACCATGTTTCCAGGCTGATAAAAATCACTTTATTTGGATCAGTGGTTTAAAAGTTAGAGCCTTTTCTTTCGGGCTGTTCTGAATTCTGGGCAGACTGCAATTATAGTTTTTCATTGGATGATTAGACCTCTGTATTGGCCGACTTAGAGTTTACCATCAACTAGAGTTTTGTAGCCAGTTAAGTTAAGAAAATCTGGGCACTGGTTTCGTGTCGTTTTGAGTTCCAGATAATTAAATATGCTTTTTCTCGTACCGCTGCTCATAAGGGCTGAAATCTGGCAGAATAGTTTATTTTCAATTTGGGTCTATGCGGTATATTGAATAGTCGGGGTTATTGTAGAACATCGGTAGCAGTGTTATATCGTTGTTCTTATTTTGGGAACATGCTTGTGTAGGCGGTGAGACATCCGTGTGGGAACACCCCGTTGTTCGCTAACGAGTCACTACGCAAAAGGCAAGTACTGTATGCACAATGATATGTTGTTTACATGAATGTTTTGTGCCTTGTTCATGATGTTGATATACTGCAAGTACCTTGTATACTATGTTTGATGCAAAAAAAAATGGGATGTGTGAGTGAATGATTATATTTGTTCGTACATGTAGATGGATGCCATGTGTTTCTTTTCAATTATGAGTACTATTCAATATTGCCATGGAATCACATCATGACATGCATAAATTACATTTGTAAGACCCATCAATTCCAAAGATGGGCACTTGAAAATCCCATCAATTCCGAATGGGTACATGAGTCCACCATTCCAATGTGGGCCATGTTACGTGAGTCCACCATTCCAATGTGGGCCACGTTGGACGGTCGTATGAAACGTTCTTCATACGATTACTTTAAGTGAACACCGACGGGTGTATCACTCGCTATACCGGTATATGCTGCAATATGTCCAATTCCTTCAATGCATCATTCCACTTCATCCATTCATAAATTCGTTTCCAGTAAATGTTCAAATGATGATTGTGATATATTGTTCATGGAATGTTTGATTGTTACATCTGATTATTTGTCGAGTCTTTGGCTCATTCTTGTTTTGTTGTTTTATTTAGGTAAATGACAAGGAAGAATGATCTTGTGGAGGGTAGTTCATCACGATGCACTCACTACCTTAAACCAAACATTTTGAGGACTTTTACTGTCGTTAATTATGACTTGTGATGAATTGTAATAAGCCAGTTTGGTCATAACTATCGTATCTCTCAGAATTGTTTATTTCTATTTCATTGATTAAACCTGATGATGAATTCTTGTTTCCGTATAATCTTTCTACTTGATTAACCTGGTCATGTGTTTTGATGTTATTCTTCTAAAGAGTAGTGGTTGTAGGTGACATCTTGACTTCCTTATAGTCAGGGTGTTACACTTTGTAAAGGCCTTGTGGTAATCACTTAGTCGCACACCCTCGGAAGTGTGTCAGACGGACATTACAAGTGATTTATCTCTTGTGGGTAAAGGTGTACAACCTCTGCAGAGTGTTAAAAATCTATTCGAATAGCCGTGTCCCCGGTTACGGACATGCCTGGTGATTTCGCGCAAGGGGTAGTATTTTCAAAAATGTGGTTTGGTTCGATAGAAACGTTTGGTTGGAATGGTTGGGAAGTGAACGGGATGTTCACTCTTTGATTCAAAAGAACTTGGTTATCTATGTATTATTCTTTTAAAATCCTGCTTTGCAATCTAATTATTGTATTTACTGTTAAACTTGCTTTCTGCAAATTAACCATAAAGCCATCTTTGTTTAAGCCTGGCATGAATACTATGTGCATACATTTCTCTACGACTTGCTGAGTACTTTATGTACTCACGGCTTTATGCCCTTTGTTGATCACCCCCAGAAGAATCGGAAATATTGAGTTCTACGAAGAAGGCTACTTTGAAGACTTTGCGAACTAGGTCACGTCCTCCACTCGATTGCTCGTGGGCATGTCGATTGGGCTCCACGATTTTGAGATTTCCACGCGGATACTCTGTTGTTGCTAAGCCCTGTGAGGCTACTTTTGTAAGAACCTTGACCATAAGGTCTTTGTTGTTTTAAATAATATTACTTTGTCTGCTTCATTAGTTCGTTGTTGAATGGTTATGATTACATCATTGTTGCAACTGTGCAAGCTAGCTACTGATCATGGGACTAGCTTGGTATGCACAGAGGGTCTCGGGGTTGTGTGAATCCCCGGGGTCCGACAAGAGCTCAATTACTTTTTGGGGCTTCAAATTAAGCAATGCAAGGAAGGGATCTTCATCCATCAGACGAAGTACACTAAGAACTTACTCAAACGTTTCGACATGGGTGACGGTAAGCCAATCTCCACTCCCATGGCAATTTTGACTGTTTTGGATCCAGATGAGGAAGGAGAAACCGTGGATCAACGCGAGTACCGCAGCATGATCGGTTCCCTTCTGTACCTGATGGCCTCGAGACCGGATATCCACTTCACGGTCTGCCTTTGTGCGATGTTTCAGGCATCTCTAAGGACTTCCCATAGCCAAGCCGTTAAGCGCATATTCAGGTATTTACACTCTACCCTTTTGTATGGCATTTGGTATTCATGTTCTTCATCTTTGTCCATTCGGGGGTTTTCTGATTCTGATTTTGCGGACTGTCGGCTAGATAGGAAGAGTACCTCAGGCACTTGTCACTTCCTAGGCACTTCTCTTGTATCTTGGTCTTCTAGGAAGCGGTCTTACATTGCACAATCCTTTGTTGAAGTGAATATGTAGGCTGCCGCTAGTTCTTTGTAGTCGATTTTGTGGATGGTAACCACTCTTAAGGATTATGGGTTAAATTTTGCTAGTGTTTCTCTTTTCTGTGATAGCACTTCTGCTATTAATATTGCTAAGAACCATATGCAACACTCTAGGACCAAGCACATAGATATTCGCTATCACTTGCTTAGAGACCATGTCGAGAAAGGAGATATTGTGCTATACTTTGTGGAGTCCGAGGCTCAACTGGCTGATATCCTCACTAAACCTTTAGACCCAACTAGGTTTGTCACCTTGAGAGGCGAGTTAGGGGTAATTTATCCCTATGGGTTGGTTTGAGGGGGAGTTCGATCTTTTCTGATCTTACTTGTTCTTTTGATCTTTTCTTGTTCTTTTTCTGAACTTATTGAACTTTTTAGGTTTTTAAGATTTTTATTGTATCTCGTTGTATCATATTGCATTCATATGAAAAATCCAACAAGTGGTATGAAAAATCCAAAAAGATGCATCGTAATATAAGATTTTATGCTTATTTTTTAAATTTGATGAAGTTTTTCCTATTACCCTTTGGAGATTTAGTATTTCAATTCTTACTCAATGCCATGTCTAGTTCTTTGACTTGCTAGAATTATCATACTTTTACATATACAGATAAGTCTTTGCTGTATGAGCTAGAACTCTAAAACAACTCGAACTAAAAATTACAATTTGTGGATGTTTTAGCTAGTTGCGCAATTAGTGTCCCTATTGGGACATTGGCCCTGTCATAATTGCTTTGTTAGCCCTTGAATCTAAAATTGACCATTACTTGAGCTTCTTGTGTTCTTGAGATTCTAAAACTGCTCTTGTGAAACATGAAAAATCAATATTGTCTTATGCTTAAATTGTGTCAAACTATTCTTACGAGACTGCTTGTCAAAGACATGAACTTGGAGATAGTTTGATGACCCAGACGATCTCATGGAGACTGCTTGTCAAAAATGACATGAACCTCAAGATTTGTCGCCCTGGTTGAAGCTTAGGAAGAGTTTGTGGATGGCTCCTAGTCCATGATCTTCTTCACTAAGATATACCTTTAATCAATTTCTGGTCAAAGCTTAGGATGAGTTTGTGGATGGCTCATAGTCCAGGATCTTGTCACTAAGTTAGATCATTAGTCAACTTTAATATTCAGTGCAAATGAGAAAACTGTTGACAAATGGGCTTTTGAGAAATTTGAGCAAAATGATTCAATACAGGACCTGGTTGACTCTTAATGTGGTCTTTGTTAGTTTTTTTTATATCTCACTTTGACATTTTGACATGGCCAGTTTCACTTTAGGATACCCGTTGATAAACTTGCTGAATTTGAAGCTTTGATTAAATTAATCAAATCTATTGCTTTACTTTCGAGCCTTCGTGCTTAGCTTTGATATATATGTCTTATCATGATCTTGCTAGCGTTGTTAGGCTTGATATGCTATTTGTGCAATATTAGAGATGCTAGCTTGTTCTTTTGGGTAATCTCCAAAGCTTTTTGTAATCAAAAATTGAAAATAAAAAAATGAAGCTACTACCTTGCACTTCATGCATACTCCTTCTTATACTTCTTTCTTCATTCTGCATTTGTTATCTCTGGATGAGAGGAATGCGTGATTGCTTGATAGTTTGATGTGATTTTTGTGCTCTTGGATTGAGCATTATCCTCCATTGATGGAGAGGATGTAAGCCCATATCATATCAATCAATCAAAGGAAAGTTTGATCAATGTTTTGTCTCATTGCGTTCTTTCTCTCTAATTGATGATTTTGGGTCTTTCTTTGATCCGTGAGTTTTTGATTCAATTCTTCACGTGATTTAGCTTGCTGTGACGTGTGGGAACCTATCTAGGATCATCTTGATCATCAATCACCCACGAGCAAGATATTGTATCAAGTTTTTGTTTTGACCCGATTTTGAACCTCTCTTCAATCAAATCGAAAAGGATCGCTATTCTTTCAAGAATTATCACAATCTTCGGTTGGGATAGCTTCCTAATATCATAGAGAAGATGTGTTCCATGTTTCATCAAGTTTGGAGTTGTAGATGAAAAGTTTCATCTATTTGTAACTTCGTCATCATTTGGTTCTGCTCGCTCTTCGATTCGGAGGTCGATCACAGGAATCGGTCAGACCGCCCAAGGCCAGAGGTCAGACCGCCAGGGAATTGTTTCAATCTTTGTTGATTTTGTCGTATTGCTTAGGGGTTTGAATTGGATTCAATATTAGTCTTCCGCTGTACTGATATACTAATCTTCATAGCTTCTATAGCTACTGGAGTGAAATATTATTGAATCAATTATTTGTCAAAAATGAGCATGCTCCTATTCACACCCCCTCTAGTCGCCTTTCCAGATTTATGTGGATGACATTATCTTTGGCGGCTCCTCGCATGCTCTTGTTTCTCAGTTTTCAGATGTCATGAGCTCAGAGTTTGAGATGAGCATGATGGGCGGTTTGAGTTTCTTCCTTGGCTTCCAAATCAAACAGACTCGGGAGGGTACTTTTCTGCACCAAGGCAAGTACACTCGTGATCTCCTGAGACGCTTTGACATGAGTGATGGCAAGCCGTTGTCAACTCAATGGCTTCTCTGACCTCACTTGACCAGATGAAGACGGCGAGCCAGTTGATCAAAAGGAGTTCAGAAGCATGATAGGATCTCTCTTGTACCTCACAGCCTCGAGACCAGACATACATTTCTCCGTATGTCTTTGTGCTCGGTTTCAGGCTTCTCGCGTATCTCACCGTCAGGCGGTGAAGCGCATCTTTCAGTACCTTCGAGATACCATTGACTATGGTATCTGGTACTCTTCCTCTTCTTGTCTATCTCTTAGAGCCTTCTCCGATGCGATTTACCGGTCGTAGGATAGATATGAAGAGCACCTCTGGCACTTACCAATTCATTGGCACTTCTCTTGTCTCCTGGTCTTCAAGGAAGCAGTCCGGTGTTGCACAGTCCACTGCAGAGGCCGAGTACGTTGCTGCAGCCAGTTGCTGTAGCCAAGTGCTTTGGATGGTCTCGACCTTGCAGGACTTTGGGTTAGTAATCGACCGTGTTCCACTCTTTTGTGATAACACGTCTGCGATTTGCATTGCCAAGAACCCAGTGCAACATTCTCGGACCAAGCATATTGATATCAGATATCACTTTCTTCGAGACCATGTAGAGAAGGGTGACATTGTGCTCCAGTTTGTGGAGAGTGAACACCAGTTGGCTGATATCTTCACCAAGCCTTTGGACAGCTCTCGGTTTTCAGCTCTGCGGGGAGAGCTTGGGGTGGTTTGTCCTTATGGACTGTTGTGAGGGGGAGCTTGGGTTTTACTACTGTACTATTTTGATTATGCTATTTCTCTTTTCTGGTTGCATTTCATTTAAGTGCTTTGGGTCTAAGTCCTTCCAGCATAGGTTAGAGTGGTTATCTTGCCAAGTTTGCTTTGACTGCTTGTTCTTATCTTGTGCTTCTAGGATGCTGCTTATTAGCTGTTTCTCCTCTCTCTAAGTCGAGCTTACTCACTTCTTATAGGTTCTAGCGAGGGTCGGGCCACCCTTAGGTAGACAGGGACAGTGTTTACTCCTTAGTGTGTTAATTGATCAGCTGATAGTCCTGGAATCATATGGGGTAGATAAGAATCAGTCTGAGTTATGGTATTCACTATATCTTTTCTATGCTCTAAGGTCTGCCTTTTCTCTTTCTCTTCCCAGTTTCTCGTTTTTCTTGCTTTGGTTCAGGGGGAGTTCATTTTGGTTCTTCTCGTTCTTAAATTTTGTCATAACTCAGCCTGAATTAAAAAGTGCATCTCTTTCTGAAGGGAATCTGGCTTTTCATCTTGCATTTCATCCTTCATTGTAATATAATTAAATGGAGCCTTGTTTATTATCCTTTATGATCTGTTTTCACTGTTTTACATCTTGCCATGATCTATGCTAATCTGCTAGATTTATCATGACTTTTTATGTGTAGTTTAGTCTTTGCCATGATAAGGTGACTAAAATTGCTCAACTTGAATTAAAATCTTGTCATGATAGCTCTTGAGACTAGTCTGTTGAAGTTATCCTGTTATGATTCTCGCCATGTCAAGTAGGCTGAGTTGAGTCCTGAATCTCTTTTGGACTCTTGAGTAAGCTATGTCAGTTCATTAAGAAACATGACTTATCTTTAATCGTTGGTCTAAAAACATCAAAAGCAAAAATGATCTCTTTTTGTGCGAAAAAACTGATCTCACCAACTCTTTCTCATGAGACTGCTTGCCATTGCACTAGGCATGAACTCAGGGGGAGTCTTGGATGACCTAAGATCACTTCCTTAAGTCTGTTGCTTGGAGTGGTCGCATAAGGCTTGGGATCTAGCACATGGTTAAGTTTTGAAAAATGGTTGAAGCTTAGGAGGCAGTTGTGGATAGCACCTAGTCCAGGACTTACTTTACTAAGATAAAGCCATAAAGAATTTTCAGAAAAAGAAAAATGTGCTAAATTTGCTTATCTTCGAACAGACCAAGTACTTGATCAAATGAGTCCTTCTTACAACTGGTAGCACTCTAAACTGTTCAATATTATGCTTCTTGGTTCCACTTAGAGTATTTGACATGGCTTGTATCATCCCTGGATACCTTTAGCTAGACTACAATCTTGGTTTATTTGACATGCTAAAGAATTGGACCAATTCTCAGATTATGGATTTCTTGACTTAGCTATTCTATACATCTATTGTCATGATCTTGATAGCATTCTTACGTGTTATGGCTTGGTGTAATACTCTAATAGTCATTTTGGATAATCTTCATGGCTCCTAATGCTTAAAATGAATATCATATAGTCATTTCCTCTATTTAATCTTGATGTGTTTATTGTCAAAAAGGGGGAGAAGTTAGTTTGGAGAGAAAAAGTCTTCTGGAGCTTTGCAGAAAAATTTGCTCTTTCATTTCAAGCTCCAATCGTTCCTCTTTGACAAACATGGTCTTGAGCCTTCTTGTCTCCTTGATTAGACCGTGTTTTGTCTTTATCACAAACTCATCTATATGCTTTTTCGTGTTTGTCAATATACTCATCAAGGGGGAGACTGAGAGACCATGTGAGTAGGGTCCCCTTTCGAGTGATGAGTATTTGACGCTGTGTTGAAAAGTTTGTGATTGGATTTATTGCGTTTGCTTATTTCCGCTTGGTATGTTTTCAGATCATGCGGAACTTCCGGTTTTGGAATGCGGAAGTTCCGATAATCGGAACTTCCGCCCTGGTAAAACGGAACTTCCGATTATCCTGACGATTGTGTTCTGGTGTGTTGATAATCGGAACTTCCGCACCTGGGATCGCGGAACTTCCGATAATACTGACAAGTGTGCTCTGCTTTGGCGATAATCGGAACTTCCAACCTGGGAGTGCGGACGTTCCGATAATCGAAACTTCCGCCATGATAAGTGCGGAACTTCCGATTGTGGGCAGAACTGTGCAGTAAGGCATAGTTTTGATTTTGAGTTGTGAATTGATTTGAGTTAAATGCAAATGATGATTCTATTATCTTGAGCAATGCTATGTGATGTGTTTCTTGTCTGTGCTGGTTGCAGGGCATCGAGGTGGAGTCGTGGCGAGACATGTGGAGACCGAACTAGACGCAGGCGGCGTTGAGGTCAGAACGGTAAAGATGTGTCAAAGACGGCGTGCACTCGAGGAGGTTGCGAGTCGTGAACAACAAGGAATGCGGGAGCTTCCAGAAGGTGTGCGAGGGGCTAAAGGGTAATTTTGCAAGGCGGCACAAGTGGAAGCGGGCTCCGTTAGGGTGTAATACCCCGGCCTGCTTGTAGTGTGGCCTATGTGGCCCATGAGGAGTTGTGTGGTGGGATTAGTCCCACATTGCTTGTCTCAAGTGAGTTGTAGTAGTATATAATGCCTGTTGGATCCAAACGTAGCACCTCCGGGTTAACCCTTTTACACGAAGCGAGGACGAAAGTATAAGTGAGGTGCTATGTGTGGGCGGGTCCGCCCCACGGTGGGCTGGGCATTGAGCCGATTTTGGGTCAGGGTGTTACATAGGGTTTAGCCGGCATAACGGGTTGGAGACCCGTTAGCCAAGGGCTATAAATAGAGGTGAACCCCTGGCTGTTTTGGGGGACTTTTGGTGAGAGAAAATTAGGGTTAGCTTTAGCTAAAGAGCCTTTGGAGAGGTTGTTTTGCTTTTTGGAGAGGTTGTTGAGTTGGAGAGGATGAACTGAAATTCGTGTAATCATTCCTCTGTGTTTGCCTCTGTAATCTTTTGATTTCTATCAATGAAATTCTGAGGTTTTGGTTCTTTCTTTATGCCTCTTTTATTCTCTCTGTTCACGTTGAATATCTAGGGTTTTGGTGAAACTTTTGATTCCTCTTATGAGATGGCATGAAACTTGATATCTAGAGTCTTATTGATATTGCTAATATATCCTCAAAGTTTCATGAGCCAAGAATCTAAGAATCTTGCTAATTGTGGTTTTTGGTCTTTCTTACCAAATATTCAAGAAATCTGATTTTGCTTTGATTAATGGATCCTTGTCTGCGATTCTTCTCCATGAGGTCAAGATGTTGTTTAGGATGATGTCCTGTGAGACTTGACCTGAGAAGAGCATTAACGAGTTAGTATTTTGGATTTTTGGCAAAACCCCGAGCGTACTGTTCTTCGGTCAGGACAATCGGAACTTCCGATTTGTACAAGGCGGAACTACCGCGGGAGGAACTTCCGCACTGGAAGAACGGAACTACCGCAAGGTAGAATCGGAGCTTCCGATATCTGACAGAACAGCCCATTTTTGTTTAACTCTTTGGATTTGATTCACATCACGTCTTTTGTTTAATAGAAAGTTTTTGGATTGCTGTGTGGACACTTGAGAGGGGAGGATCTAAATTTTTAAGGCACCATTCACCCCCCCCCCTCTGTTGCTAGTTCGGTCCTTCAGAGTTAATCCCGAAATTCACCCTTGCCAAAGGTTCTAAGTATCAAGTTTGTGTGCAATCAAAGCAGCCTCGTAAGCCTCATAAGGCCACGGAGGTAAGAAACTACGCACCATTAGAACTCATACATTCAGATCTGTGTGAGATGAATGGTGTGTTGACAAAAGGTGGTAATAGATATTTCATGACTTTGATTGATGACTCCACTAGGTTCTGCTATTTGTATCTTTTGAAAACTAAAGATGAAGCTTTTCACTACTTTAAAATCTATAAGGCAGAAGCTGAGAACCAACTTGAAAGGAAAATCAAAAGGGTTAGGTCTGATCATGGCAGCGAGTACTTTTCTAATGAGTTCAATTTATTGTGTGAGGAACATGGTATAATCCATAAGAGGACGCCTCCCTATTCACCCCAGTCAAACGGGGTTGCTGAAAAAAAGAACCGCACTCTAACTGATTTGGTTAACATCATGTTAGACACAGCGGGTCTTTCCAAAGCATGGTGGGGGGAGGCTATATTGACTTCATGTCATGCCCTAAACAGGGTTCCCACAAAGAATAAAGAGATAATTCCATATAAACAATGGGAGAAGAAAAGACTATCACTTTCATACTTGTGCACTTGGGGTTGTTTGGCGAAAGTCAATGTGCCAATTCCCAAAAAGCGTAAGCTTGGACCAAAAACTGTGGATTGCGTCTTTCTAGGCTATGCTCACCATAGCGTTGGATATAGATTTCTAGTGGTGAAATCTGGAGTACCTGACGTGCATATCAGTACAATTATGGAGTTCAGAGATGCTACATTATTTGAGTATATTTTTTCGATGAAAGATATGCCTAGTTCATCGAGTCAGGAGCCTGATACAACTCCTGAACCTGCCATTCCAATGGAATATTTTGAGCAAATTCTCGAGCAAATTCCCGAGGAGGAAGACAATGAAACTCTGAGGAAGAGTAAAAGACAAAGGACTGTTAAGTCTTTTGGTCCTGATTTCATTGTGTACCTTGTGGATGATACTCCAAGTACCATTTCTGAAGCATATGCTTCTCCAGATGCGGAATACTGGAAGAAAGCAATACATAGTGAAATGGATTCCATTATTTCTAATGGAACTTGGGAGATCACTGAGCGTACTTATGGTTGTAAACCTGTAGGATGTAAGTGGGTGTTCAAAAAGAAGCTTAGGTCTGATGGTACTATCGAGAAGTACAAGGCACAGCTTGTGGCCAAGGGTATACCCAAAAGGAAGGCGAAGATTTATTTGATACTTATTCACCTGTGGCTAGATTGACTACTATTCGAGTACTACAATCTTTGGCTGCCTCACACAGTCTTCTCGTTCATCAGATGGACATTACGACGGCTTTCCTAAATGGAGAGTTGGACGAGGAAATTTACATGAAATAGCTAGATGGATTTGTAGTAAATGGTCAAGAAGGAAAGATATGTAAGTTGTTGAACTCTTTGTATGGTCTTAAACAAGCACCTAAGCAATGGCATGAAAAGTTCGACAGAATTTTAACATCTGCAGGCTTTATTGTGAATGAAGCTGACAGATGTGTGTATTGTCAACATGGTGGGGGTGAGGGAGTCATTCTATATCTGTATGTTGATGACATACTGATCTTTGGGACCAGCCTTAATGTGATTAAGGAGGTCAAGGATTTCTTTGTAACACCCTGACTATAAGGAAGTCAAGATGTCACCTACAATCACTAGTCTTTAGGAAATTCACAACAATAAGTATTACTAGAATTGGCGTACCACAAGGATATACGTGAACAGGATATCATCAACAGTTTAATCAACGGATTGGAAATAAACATTTCAGGGAGATATGGTAAATACGGCCAAGTTGGCTTATTACAATTCAACACAAGGTATAAATAGAAGACAATATTAAGTTCTCAATTGTTTTGGATTATGGTAGTGAGTGCATCATGTTGATCTACCCTCCATGAAACCGTTCTTCCTTGTCATTTACCTAAATAAAACAACAAAGCAAGAATGAGCCAAAGACTCAGCAAGTACTTGAAAGTAACAATCAACATCCAATGAATCATATATACTATCACATATTGAACATTTAATGGAAACAATTCTTCTGAATGGATGAAATGAAATGATGCAATGAAGGAAGTGGACATATCGCAGCATATACCGGTATAGCGAGTGAAACACCCGTCGGTGTTCACTAAAAGTTTCCGTATGAAGAACGTTTCATACGGCAGTCCAACGTGGCCCACATTGGAATGGTGGACACACGTACCCATTCTGGAATTGATGGGGTTTCAGATGCCCATACTGGAATTGATGGGTCTTACAAGAGAAATCCACTTTCGTGGTCATTATGAATTCATGCATGACATGATGTGATCTCATGGTAAGTTTGAACATCAAGCATTAATGGAAAGAAATACACATGGCATTCAACTACACATGCAAACAAGTATAACCATGTACACACCCATCACATATTGTATTAATAATAGCATACAAGTACTTGCCTGCTGCGCTGCGACGGGTTGGGAGGTAACTAAGATAACCCTCCACTCACCGCTTCACCGCCTACAATATAAAATAATCGAAATAAGGACAAACGAGCAAGACATTGCTACACGTGCCCTCCCACAATCTCTAACCAAACCAACCAACCAAAAGGTTCAATTTGATCCATTCGCCCAAACATTCCAAATACCCATAAACTGGTAGTTTTACTAGAAAATTCACCAATAAATAACCGTAAGTACACAAGACCTGAAACCAGTGCTCAACTTCTCTTAACGCAACTGGCTACGAAACTCTAGTTGATGGTAAACTCTAATTCGGCCAAAACAGAGGTCTAACCATCCAATGAAAAACTATAACTGTAGTTTGCCCAGAATTCAGAACAGCCCTAAAGAAAAGGCTCTAACTTTTAAACCACTGATCCAAATAAAGTGATCTTTATCAGCCTGGAAACATGGTGAAATTATCTTCATAAATTTAGTTGGGTGGCCGACCTGGTTCTGACTCTAACTAGATCAAAGCCTAGGTTCAACCGACTATACCCAGAATTTCTGACAGACAGAGCATTACGTGGTAAAACAGTCATAACGTTTAAACTACTGGGTGAAAATTCATGATCCAGGTGCCAAAAGAAAGCTAATGAAACCAGGAACAATTCTCCAGAAGACACAGATGTCCAATTCGGCCTCTACGACACCCAAAACTGAGGTACAACGTACTATACAGAATCAATCTACAGACAGAACTAAAACGAAACTACAAATCCAATCCGATTCTCAACTCTAATGGAATCAAACAACGAATCGGAGGTCTAATTACCCTTGTAGACCAGTAGGACGACGATGATCCGCTGCACACGGGCCTTCCTCCCTTCCCCTCTCTTCCCTCTCCTAGGGCCGGCCACCGGGAGACGACGAACGGCCGTCGACGTCGGCGGGGAACGGAGATGTTGGAGGGGACCTTGAGGAGGAGCGACGGGGATCACCGGAGATGGCACCACCACTGCGAGGAGGCACCAAGGAGCAGCAATGGAGCCGGCTTTGAGGAGGGGAGGAGGCGGCCAAAGGGGGAGGGGAGGAAAGAAGTGGCGGCTAGGGTTTGGGGGGGGAGTGGTGCCCCCCCCCTTTTGGCCGGCCTCTTCTTGGGCCGGCCGACCCCCCTCTTGGGCCACCTGGGTCGCGGACAGCGGCCTAGGTTGACGGGAAATAACAATTACCCCCTCCGCTGATTGGAAAATTGGACGAAAACTGATTCTTTTACTCCCTCCGACTTCTTTCTTTTTACCGATTCGGTTCCGGAAAGTTTTAAATCTCGTTTTTCGAATAACATCCCCAGACAATCGAAACGATATAACCTAGCTGGATTTATGAGGTATTACACTCTATCCCCCTTAGAAAAGATTCGACCTCGAATCTACGCACCAATCTACTCGTAAGGAAATTGCGTCTGGAATGAAACAACGATATTTCAAGCTTGAATTGCTCGGATACTCGCTAACACTCGAGCACACGGCACGACGCGCATTTCAGATAAGGACCCGGGACGATCAACGCGATAAGCCAACGTCCTAATTTCTACAACTTTCAAAAACGAAGAGAATCCAACTAGAAATAGAGAGTCCTCATCGCATCCACGTAATGCTAACTCTCACCAAAAGGTTAGATTCCAAATTTGACAATTCATCTCGAAAACAAATCCATTTTACAACCAAAGGAGAAGTACTCAAACGCCCTAAACCAAAAACTTGCGGTTTGTCTGACTTTGGAAAGAATCAACACGCCAACACAGCACTAACTCAAATTGCAGAAAACACAAGTCAACGACACAAAACTCAAACGAGAATCGAGAAAACGCATCATTATCCCACGAATCATCCCTTGCCACAGTTCCTCGCTTCTAGGAATAAAATTTCTCTCGAGCCTTGAAATTCGAATTCACTGACTACCACATGAGTTAAAACCTCTTAGTTAAACATCCTCAAATTATACTCAAATTGAAATACATCATCCACACCTCTGTGGGGTGGCTCCATTGAATCCTCCGAATACTCTATGCATCTCATTCTACTTAATCAACCATAATTTGATTGAAGGCACCCAAAGCGCCAAAAAAAATAGATCCCACTGTAACATCCTGGCTATTCGAAAGCCAAGATGTCACGCAATTACATTACCTCTAATTTTTTTTTTCAAGAACAACTCAGAATCCTCAGTACACACGCTCATGTACTACATCAAAAGGTTCTATCAATGATCATTCCACCGTCAGAAACTCCTTTATTCCACTTTCTCTACACACACTCATTGAGTGACCAAAGGTCTAACATAACAATGCAAACCCAAATTTAACCTCCAAGATCTCTACCACAAATTTCAATTATAACATATAGGGAAATCAACGGATTGACTCTCCAACATTTTCCCCAATTCTAACATACTCACTCATTTGCATACTTAGAAATTTCTCACCTAATCTCGCATCATTATCCAATTGCGTTGCTCTATAGAAGTAATCAAGGTTTCCATACCTTCGATAATCACCGACCACTCAATCATGAACTGAAATTCTGAAGTTTCACTATACCATAGGTTCTACTCAGTCGTAACACTTTTCAGACTTACTTCGAAACCAAACATTCCATGTGAATTAATTTTTCCCCCAAGAGATACAGATCAAAACAATTCTACATTCTACTACTCCTCCAATAACTTGGTAGCAAAATATCACCGCTACGATTACTCATCTACCACCAAACAGTTGCCAAACTTACCCTTTGCAAACACTTTGCAACCCAAAACTGTGATCCTTTCTCAAAAGGAAGAGGCGAACAAAGATAAGTTTATTCACACAGAAAGACGTTGCTCATCACGGCGAGCAGGAAACCAAAAGAAATATTCTGATAAAGGTGATCTTGAAAAAAGAAAGCTGAGTTCATAATTGGAGGCACACATCCCTCAAAAGAGAATAGCAAATAACAGCCGACACGAAAGAAAGATATTATGTTTGAAATTCGCCATCTCTTGAGCGGAAAGAACAACAAATTTAGGGACGCTTCAAATATCCACAAGATTTAATTAAGAATCGATAAGATCCTTCAACAGGCCAACTTGCTCGAAACAGTTAATCTACTTGGGAAAAACGAGATCCAAATGTTCTCAGCCACAAAACTCGAAACATTTCCCTTTACAGGATTTCACGGAAAGCAAACGGATTAACTTTGTCTCGAAGAGATCAACGAAAATATTCTTTTATTGCAACCTCACTTTGCGAACTCAAACCAAGGAGCCTTTCGGACTAAATCACACGAAATCTTTAAGAAACAATAGGTTAATCCAATTCCTCAAGTTACCCAAAATAATTTCAATTACCAGTTGATTCACGAGCTCCAAGGTACCGTGAAAGCTAAACTTGAAATATTCTTATTTGAACGATGTCACCAAAGGCGATCAATTTACTACAGGTGTTGACATCAAGCCCATAACAACACTTAGAAAACATTTCGGAAGACCCACGTGGAATGAATGGGTTGATTCCTTCTCGAAAGAAGAGGCAAATAGAAACGATCTTCACCAACTGAAAAATCACTTACCACTCGCAAGGAACACAGAACTCAGGGGAAAACCAATTAGGCAACGAACTCAGAAAACATATGGGAAGTCCACAGTTGAAAACATAGGCCTCACAAAAATAGAATATCCGACCTTAACCGTTAGGAACAAACGGGTATTCAAGATCAAAACACCGCATCATGGAAGAACTATTATAATTTTTCAACATATCGCTTTACTCGACAAACTATGTTTACCACAAAGAACTTGAATTCCCCAAAATAGCATGAACACAAAACTGGAAATTTGATCATTTTAGAAGTATTACGAAAGGCGGACAACTTTCTTTCTTTATAAAGGAATCAACATTGCCATCACATTCCGATCATATCAATAAACCTTCTAAAGGAACATGGCAAATCGCGTTATAGAAATTTTTCAAAGATCAAATGGAATTGTAATAACAACTTATTCTAGAAACGAAACTTAGTACGAAAACCACAAAGTCAAAACAAACCTCTCACACAACTCCACCATAACATTAGAAAAGGGGTTCGACATTTTTTTAAGAGAGGTTCTAAACTCCAACATTCCAACTACTCCAAAAGAAACGAGTAGAGTCAAGACTTTCTTTGACAAACTTTGTAAAAGCTAATTCCCGTTCCCCAAAATACCAAACGGTTAACCAGGTCCCCTTAATCAACAAGTGAGATAGGACCCTTACAAAAAGAATGATCTTGTCAATAATATCGTGTACAGTAGCAAAGAGAGCTCAAAGAATCGAAAGACAAGAATTGTTTTGAAAACATCTAGGGACCAATAGGAACCCGTAGCCAACCAATTTGTTTGATTACCATCTCCGACTTAATCACCACAAGGCACCCCAAAAAGGGTTTTAACACTAATCCTCAGAAAAGAGATGCGTTAAACTTCAAGACACGGAATGATCCAAAAGAAATACATGGTACATGGAGCCAATGCTTCCTCGTGTTAACGAACTTGCAACAGAAAACTCTCATTATACAAACTATCAAACCAGTAAACGAGTCGCTAATTTCTAATGAGAAGGAAGGAACAAACATGGAAATATCAATATTGCCAATCGTGGAGATCATTTAAAATAAAAGAAATTCAACAACTGAAAAACAATAATATTTTCAGAGAACCATTAAAGACCTATTGGATCTCATCACTACCACCGGACAAGAATTTGTCAAAATCAAAAATCAAGGAAGAGAACCTCTGTCTAAAGCATCCCAAAAGAAATATGCAAGATCATTGTGCACTTGAGAAAGAACTTGCAAAAGAAATCGCCAATGCCCAAACCCCAAACGAACACATGGGTTGAATTTTCCAACAGGTAAAAGCAGAACTTCCGTGAAAAGGTAAATCTTGCAATTTAACTACGCCACGTGGAGCGTAAATATCACAATAGTAGAAAGAACAATAATTGTTTCAAAGAACGATCGAAATTTACTAGAGATTGCCCACTTCATTATAACCTCCATTCAAAAGAAATTCACGATCTATCGTAAACTACAACCGAAAACCGGATACAAACTTGAGAAGGACAACAACTTCATCAATGAGCTCAAAGCTAAACACGTAACTATGGAACAGGTAAGAACTTCTCTACTATTACAACACGAATAATGGTGTAGCACGCAAAACCCAGGCCGACAACCACGAACTCAGCTGCTCGACGTCCGCTACCGATACGCATAACTAATGCAATCAATTATGAATATATAGGGTCATCTCTTGACAATCATAGAATAATTCATAGATATATAGGATATCGCATCACGTCATAGATTAATAACAAGAAAGATAGTACAGAAGTAATTCTATACCATACAACATAATGAACAACATCACTAGAAATGCGGAAACAATGGATTTCCCAACCCCACCTACTGTGCACAGTGTGTCATTTTAATAACTTAATTACCACGGACCTAAAACCCGCTCTGATACCAACTGTAAAACCCTGACTATAAGGAAGTCAAGATGTCACCTACAGTCACTAGTCTTTAGGAAATTCACAACAATAAGTATTACTAGAATTGGCGTACCACAAGGATATACGTGAACAGGAAATCATCAACAGTTTAATCAACGGATTGGAAATAAACATTTCAGGAAGTATGGTAAATACCGGCCAAGTTGGCTTATTACAATTCAACACAAGGTATAAATAGAAGACAATATTAAGTTCTCAATTGTTTTGGATTATGGTAGTGAGTGCATCATGTTGATCTACCCTCCATGAAACCGTTCTTCCTTGTCATTTACCTAAATAAAACAACAAAGCAAGAATGAGCCAAAGACTCAGCAAACACTTGAAAGTAACAATCAACATCCAATGAATCATATATACTATCACATATTGAACATTTAATGGAAACAATTCTTATGAATGGATGAAATGAAATGATGCAATGAAGGAAGTGGACATATCGCAGCATATACCGGTATAGCGAGTGAAACACCCGTCGGTGTTCACTAAAAGTTTCCGTATGAAGAACGTTTCATACGGCAGTCCAACGTGGCCCACATTGGAATGGTGGATACACGTACCCATTCTGGAATTGATGGGGTTTCAGATGCCCATACTGGAATTGATGGGTCTTACAAGAGAAATCCACTTTCGTGGTCATTATGAATTCATGCATGACATGATGTGATCTCATGGTAAGTTTGAACATCAAGCATTAATGGAAAGAAATACACATGGCATTCAACTACACATGCAAACAAGTATAACCATGTACACACCCATCACATATTGTATTAATAATAGCATACAAGTACTTGCCTGCCGCGCTGCGACGGGTTGGGAGGTAACTAAGATACCCCTCCACTCACCGCTTCACCGCCTACAATATAAAATAATCGAAATGAGGACAAACGAGCAAGATATTGCTACACATGCCCTCCCACAATCTCTAACCAAACCAACCAACCAAAAGGTTCAATTTGATCCATTCGCCCAAACATTCCAAATACCCCTAAACTGGTAGTTTTACTAGAAAATTCACCAATAAATAACCGTAACTCCAAAAGACCTGAAACCAGTGCTCAACTTCTCTTAACGTAACTGGCTACGAAACTCTAGTTGATGGTAAACTCTAATTCGGCAAAAACAGAGGTCTAACCATCCAATGAAAAACTATAACTGCAGTCTGCCCAGAATTCAGAACAGCCCTAAAGAAAAGGCTCTAACTTTTAAACCACTGATCCAAATAAAGTGATCTTTATCAGCCTGGAAACATGGTGAAATTATCTTCATAAACCTAGTTGGGTGGCCGACCTGGTTCTGACTCTAACTAGATCAAAACCTAGGTGCAACCGACTCTACCCAGAATTTCTGACAGACAGAGCAGTACGTGGTAAAACAGTCATAACTTATAAACTACTGGGTGAAAATTCGTGATCCAAGTGCCAAAAGAAAGCTAATGAAACCAGGAACAATTCTCGAGAAGACACAGATGTCCAATTCGGCTTCTACGACACCCAAAACTGAGGTACAACGTAGTATACAGAATCAATCTACTGACAGAACTAAAACGAAACTACAAATCCAATCGGATTCTCAACTCTAATGGAATCAAATAACAAATCGGAGGTATAATTACCCTTGTAGACCAGTAGGACGAAGATGATCAGCTGCACACGGGCCTTCCTCCCTTCCCCTCTCTTCCCTCTCCTAGGGCCGGCCACCGGGAGACGACGAACGGCCGTCGACGTCGGCGGGGAACGGAGATGTTGGAGGGGACCTTGAGGAGGAGCGACGGGGATCACCGGAGATGGCACCACCACTGCGAGGAGGCACCAAGGAGCAGCAATGGAGCCGGCTTTGGGGAGGGGAGGAGGCAGCCAAAGGGGGAGGGGAGGAAAGAAGTGGCGGCTAGGGTTTGGGTGGGGGAGTGGCGCCCCTTTTGGCCGGCCTCTTCTTGGGCCGGCCGGCCCCCCTCTTGGGCCACTGGTCGCGGACAATGCCCAAAGTTGACGGAAATAACAATTACCCTCCGCTGATTGGAAAATTCGACAAAACTGATTCTTTTACTCCCTCCGACTTCTTTCTTTTTACCGATTCGGTTCCGGAAAGTTTTAAATCTCGTTTTTCGAATAACATCCCCAGACAATCGAAACGATACAACCTAGCTGGATTTATGAGGTATTACATTCTTGTCTCAGAATTTTGAGATGAAAGATCTGGGAGTAGCTGATGTTATTTTGAACATCAAGCTGTTGAGAGGTGATAATGATGGGATTACATTGTTGCAAACCCATTATGTGGAAAATGTTCTGAGTTGTTTTGGTTATAATGACTGTAAATCCTCTCCAACACCTTATGATTCTAGTGTATTGTTTAGGAAGAATCGAAGAATAGACAGAGACCAATTGAGATATTCTTAGATAATTGGTTCACTCATGTATTTAGCTAGCGGTACCAGGCCTGACATCTCGTTTGCTGTGAGCAAACTAAGCCGTTTTGTTTCCAATCCAGGAGATTATGATTGGCATGCTCTTGAGAGGGTAATGCGCTATCTAAAGGGTACTATGAGCTATGGCATTCACTATACCAGGTATCCCAGGGTACTGGAGGGTTATAGCGATTCAAACTGGATATCTGATGCTGATGAGATTAAGGCCGCAAGTGGATATGTCTTCACAATTAGAGGTGGCGCTGTTTCATGGAAGTCTTGCAAGCAGACCATCTTAACGAGGTCAACAATGGAAGCAAAACTCACAGCATTAGATACTGCCACTGTTGAAGCCGAATGGCTTCGTGAGCCCTTGATGGATTTGCCGGTGGTTGAAAAATCGGTACCGGCTATTCTAATGAACTGTGACAATCAAACTGTGATTGTCAAGGTGAACAGTTCTAAGGATAATATGAAAACATAAAGACATGTGAAGAGGAGACTGAAGTCTGTCAGGAAAATGAGAAACTCCGGAGTAGTAGCTTTGGATTATATCCATACAGCTAAGAATCTGGCAGATCCCTTCACAAAGGGTTTATCACGGAATATGATAGACAATGCATCGAGGGAGATGGGTTTGAGACCTACGTGAGTTATACCATAGTGGCAATCCATCCTATGTGATCAGAGATCCCGTGAAGTAGGATTGGCGAAACAAGCTATTGTTTTACTGGGAGGAGAGTACTTTTACAGACCCACTCCATTGGAGATGCAATTCTCTCATAAATCTGTATTGCAGGTTGATTTCTATCTTAATGTGTTCTGTGGCTTGTTTAAGCAAAGATGCTGTCCTACAGAGCAGTCTTGAAAGAACACACCTATATGAGTCTGACTGCTAGTCACAGTCTATGGGATAGGGTAATCTCTAGGAAGCTCATGAATAGGCCAGAAGTATGACTTATATGCTCTAACCCACGGGGATGCCTGACAGCCTAGTATCAGTTAAGGACTTAAGTGAAACTTATTCACATAAAACTGTCAATTCAAGGCTTAGTTCATTGTGCAGTTGTGGATAAGTGTAGCTTCTGTTCTAGATGGATGTTCAACCTTATTCGGTCTTCATCGAAACACTGGTATATTAAAACAATACTGTGGATCAAGGCATTTGACATGTGTCTTTGAGATCTGGTGGGGGATTGTAGGAATTATTACGGGCTAGGCCCAGTTTTATTTCTAATTAATTCCTGGACAATCTCAAAGGTCCATGTGCACGTGCTAAAATTGATTAGTCCCACATGGAGAGTTGAAGGGGAGTTACACCACTTTATAAGGTGGCACGTGGTAGCCCCTTGTGGAATTGGAGAAAGCCAACACACGCTGCCGCCGCCGAGCCGAGCCGAGCCGCGCGGTGAAAAAGCGCAGCTTGCTAGCAGCACGTCGGTCTCGGACGTAATGGCATTAACGAACGGCTGGTAGTAACGGTTTAGTTACCAGTGAGTTATGGCTACAGTTTGCACTGGTTGATGGCAACCGTTTTCTGTGGTCTCTGCCTCTTCGTTTTGTTTTTGGTCATTACAAGGATGAGAAGAACTGTTCGTGCAAAGAGCTCCTCCAATTGACTCCCACGAGAGACTAAGAAAGCATTATCAGTCTGTGGCTGTTGTGTCCGGCGATCCCCATCCCGCAAGGCGCGTGTACTGTCGAACCGGGAGAACAGGCCTCCGGAACCCCTGTCCTTGAAGGCTTGCACGAGTGAGTGTGAGCCCCCGGTTTATCCGGCTTGTAATGCTTAACCATCCATTCGGTCCTAGCATCACAAATCAGATAATCCGAGACTCGAGACATGTATACTTCCCAGAAATGCAGTATACACACCTCTTTACAAAGTTCACGCATCAATTCCATTCATTCACATAGAACCGAAGCAAAGCAACAACCAGAAGGTAACATAAATAAAAGATAGATATTACAAAAGAGAGGCCGACCGGCCAAATACATATACATAGACAAAAGAAATAAGCAGTGAGCGAAAGTGCCATAAGATGGCCATAAACAAAGAGCCGACCGGTGTGCCTTTAACCCACAAGGCAATTGGGACCTTCAAGCTAATCGTCGAATCCACAACATATTTCACAAAGTGAGGCCCTTGGGGCTCACCTTCACAATCTGCAACAAAGAGCCAGCAAAGCGGGTGAGTACTTTGAATGTACTCATAAGACTTACGTGTAGGGTAGCAGAGACACATACATAACTATATGCAAGCTTTTCAAGTGGAGGTTGTAGGTTTCGTTTTTAGCATAAAGCAAATTTTATTTGCAATAAGATAGTACATTTAAAAGCAAGTTAACAAATCAGTTTTAATGTTCAAATAATCGTAAATGACAACAATATAACAAGAGATAGATGACAACAGATCATGGAAGTGACTAAACCCTTAGTCACCACGACAATAGCATGAATTACCCATTCACACCACCATGTCAAATTTTAATTTAAAAGGTTGTAGTCTAGTTCTTGCGACCTTACCAAGCATGTCCATAACCTGGGGCGAGGCTATTGAATAGTTTTATCCTGCGAGGGTGTACCATCTACTACCCACGCCGCACCGCATTTTGCCAAGCTATTAAGCACACTTAGAAGGTATGCGCCGCAGCTAAGTCCTCTGAGACATTTCCAATATTGTGTATTACCATTTAGCCGCCGTATGGATAGAAACCCATACGTTGTGTCCGAGTCGCCGTAAAGCCTCGTCAACTACCCTTCGGGTAAAGCCTTGGACAACTCGACGCTCCTCGAGGTGGAGAGCCTACCGGAATCTTCACCATTGCACACCCAACACAAGAACACGACCACATATCATGTTTCACACAACACACACAACCCCCTCTGCGACTAGGAGACAACACCGCCAAAGTACTAAGTCAAGAGGTCCATATCTCTCTCGCGTGGTTAGCTGCGTATAAGCGCTTGGCTTAGTGACACAAGTAACTCGGTCCTTGATGACCTAGGCACCATTCCATTCACACCAACAGATCACACCAACATACCATTGTGCCCAAGTCGAAAATAATTTTATTTTCAGTTTTTGACTTTACAAAGTAACAAGCACAGGGTGCTGGACATAATAGAGTAATAATAAGATTTGTGTGATCAAGATCATCGACTAAGTCGATTACTGCCCAATACTACCGACATCTAAGCATTTCTAAGCATGACATCGAAAAGACAATAAGAGAGCATAATTAAATCACCGGGCTCTAATTCACCAGCGATATTAATAACTTATGTTTGTGGCAGGGGATAGGTTATTAATATCGCCGGTGAATTAGAGCCCAGTGATTTAATTATGCTCTCTTATTGTCTTTTCGATGTCATGCTTAGAAATGCTTTGATGTCGGTAGTATTGGGCAGTCATCGACTTAGTCGGTGATCTTGATCACACAAATCTTATTATTACTCTATTATGTCCAGCACCCTGTGCTTTGTTACTTTGTAAAGTAAAAAACTGAAAATAAAATTGTTTTCGACTTGGGCACAATGGTATGTTGGTGTGATCTGTTAGTGTGAATGGAATGGTGCCTAGGTCATCAAGGACCGAGTTACTTGTGTCACTAAGCCAAGCGCTTATGCATGCTAACCACGCGAGAGGGATATGGGACCTCTCTTGACTTAGTACTTTGGCGTGTGTTGTCTCCGAGTCGCAGGAGGGGGTTGTGTGTGTTGTGTGAAACATGATATGTGGTCGTGTTCTTGTGTTAGTGTGCGTGGTGAGATTCCGTAGGCTCTCCACCTCGAGGAGCGTCAGAGTTGTCCAAGGCTTTACCCTGAAGGGTAGTTGACCGAGGCTTTACTACGACTCCAACACAACGATGGGTTTCTATCCATACGGGGCTCGTGGGGTAATACACAATATTGGAAATGTCTCAGAGGACTTAGCCGTACAAGATACCTTCTAAGTGTGCTTAGCAAAAGGCGATTCATGTGTGGGTATACAGTGGTACACCCCGCAGGATAAAACTATTCAATAGCCTCGCCCTAGGTTATGGACATGCTTGGTAAGGTCGCAAGAACTAGACTACAACCTTTTTAAATTAAAATTTGACATGGGTGGTGTGAATGGGTAATTCATGCTATTGTCGTGGTTACTAAGGGTTTAGTCACTTCCAGGACTGTTGTTGTCATCTATCTACTGTTATATTGTTGTCATTTACGATTATTTGAACATTAAAAACTGATTTATTAACTTGCTTTTAAATGTACTATCTTATTGCAAATAAATTTTGCTTTATGCTAAAAACGAAACCTACAACCTCCACTTGAAAAGCTTGCATATAGTTATGTACAGGTCTGTTACCCTACACGTAAGTCTTGCGAGTACATTCAAAGTACTCACTCGGCTTTGCTGGGCTCTTTGTTGCAGGGGAGGAAGGTGAGCCCCAAGGGCCTCACTTTTGTGAAATGTGCTGTGGATTCGACGACTAGCTTGGCGGTCTGGTCGGTTGCCTTGTGGGTTAAAGGCACACTGGTCGGCTCTTTTGTTTATGGCCATCTTATGGCACTTTCGCTTCCGCTGTTTATTTCTTTTGTCTATGTATATGTATTTGGCCAGTCGGCCTCTCTTTTGTAATATCTATCTTTTATTTATGTTACCTTCTGGTTGTTGCTTTGCTTCGATTCTATGTGAATGAATGGAATTGATGCGTGAACTTTGTAAAGAGGTGTGTATACTGCATTTCTGGGAAGTATACATGTCTCGAGTCTCGGATTATCTGATTTGTTATGCTAGGACCGAATGGATGGTTAAGCATTACAAGCCGGATAAACCGGGGGCTCACACCCCCTTACAAAAATCTCGTCCTGAGATTTGGCTCACTCGGTAAAGAAAGATGGATAGTCTGCACAGAGACGATCTTCCCTTTCCCAAGTAGCCTCATCCTCGGAATGGTTCGACCACTGAACTTTGAGGAACCTGATGGCTTTATTCCTTGTTCTTCATTCAGCCTCATCGAGTATGCGAACAGGGTGCTTGCGATAGGTCAAATCTTCTTGGACATCGAGAGTTTCCAACGGAGCTTCCTCAGTTGGAACACGGAGGCACTTCTTTAATTGGGACACATGGAACACATCATGTACTCCCTCAAGTGCAGCTGGCAATTCCAACTTATAGGCAACAACTCCTTTCTTCTCGATAATGCGGTAAGGACCGATATATAGAGGAGCTAACTTGCCCTTGACGCCGAAACGCCGATGGCCCTTCAAAGGAGAGACTTTGAGATAAACAAAGTCATCAGGCTCAAAGCTCAATTCACGACGACGGCGATCCGCATAGCTCTTTTGCCTGGATTGAGCTGTGCGTAAACGATCCCGAATAAGCTGGACTTGACTCTCGGCCTCATTGATCGAGTCCGGGCCAAAGAAAGATCTTTCGCCGGTCTCAGACCAATTCAACGGGGTTCTGCACTTTCTCCCGTATAAGGCCTCAAAAGGTGACATGCCGAGACTGGCTTGAAAACTGTTGTTGTAGGAAAACTCGGCAAATGGCAAGTATTTCTCCCAATTCTTCCCATAGGAGAGAACACAAGCACGGAGCATGTCTTCTAGCACTTGGTTGACCCTTTCGGTCTGACCATCAGTTTGGGGGTGGTACGCTGTGCTAAAGCTGAGATGGGTTCCCATAGCCTCTTGCAAACTTTGCCAAAAGCGAGAGGTGAAAAGAGAACCACGATCCGAGACAATTGTCTTGGGTACCCCATGTAAGCTCACGATGCGGGCAATGTAGAGATCCGCCAAAAGACCTACACGGAGATCCGTCTTGACTGGAAGGAAGTAAGCCACCTTAGTTAGCCGATCAATGACAACCCAGATGGCATCATTGTCCTTGGAAGTACGAGGCAGACCGGTGATAAAATCCATCCCGATCGAATCCCACTTCCATTCAGGAATAGGCAAAGGTCGGCGGGCCCCGCCGCCGACGCCGATGCTCGGCCTTGACACGACGACACACGCCGCATTCTAAGAACGAACTTCGCAATCTCCCTCTTCATTCGGGTCCACCAAAATCCCTGACGGAGATCTTGATACACCTTTGTGGCCCCGGGATGAATAGACAAAGGCGAATCATGGGCTTTGCGGAGGATCAAATTCTATAGTTCCATGTCCTTTGGAACCACAAGGCGTTGCCCGAACCTTACAACGCCATGCTCATCCTCAGAGAAGCACTTGGCTGTTCCGTTCTTGATATTTTCCTTGATGCGGCTCACCCCAGCATCCGATTGCTGAGCTACCTTAATTCGATCCACCAAGGTTGGTTGCACAACCAAGGCAGCAAGGGAACCATGCTCAACCAAACCTAAGTTGAGACGCTGAAACTCCTCCAAAAGAGTGGGTTGACACTCCTGGAGCAACAAGACATTGCAATGCGCTTTGCGACTGAGCGCATCGGCAACGACATTCGCCTTGCCCGGATGATAGTGAATACCCATGTCATAGTCCTTGATCAACTCCAACCATCTCTTTTGCCTGAGGTTCAGATCTGGTTGGGTGAACAAATACTTTAGGCTTTTGTGATCCGAATACACTTTGCAAGGATTACCGATTAGGTAATGTCGCCAAATCTTAAGTGCATGAATCACAGCAGCCAATTCCAAGTCATGGGTAGGGTAGTTGAGTTCATGAGGTCTCAATTGTCTTGATGCATAGGCCACTACCTTGCCTTCTTGCATAAGGACACAACCGAGCCCTCGACGAGAAGCATCGCAAAAGATATCGAAGCCTCGATGGATATCGGGAAGAACGAGGACGGGAGCGGTGGTCAAACGCTTCTTGAGTACTTGGAAGCTTTCCTCACAAGCATCGGACCACAAGAACTTCTTGTCCTTCTTGAGCAACTCCATCATCGGCTTCGCGATCTTGGAGAAGTTCTCGATAAAACGGCGATAATATCCCGCTAAACCAAGAAAACTCCGCACTTTGCCATCAAGTAGGTCAACCCATGAGAGAACATCGCTGACCTTGCTAGGATCAACGGCTATGCCTCCTGCTGAAAGAACATGACCCAAGAAGGCCGGCTCCTTCAACTGAATCGCGACTTGTCGAACTTCAGATACAAATGGTGCTCACGGCTTGCCTAACACAAGCCTCAGATGCTCATCATGTTCCTCATCGCCCTGGAATAGATAAGAATATCATCGATGAAGACCACGACAAACTTATCCAAATACTCCATGAATACTGAATTCATGAGGTTCATGAACAAGGCGGAGCATTGGTTAAGCCAAATGACATGACGGTGTACTCATACAAGCCGTAGCGTAGTAGAGAAAGCCGCCTTGGGAATATCCTCAGTCGATCCGAACTTGATGATATCCCATTCTCAAATCAATCTTGGAGAATACTCGAGCTCCAATTAATTGATCAAAGAGATCATCAATGCGGGCAAAGGATACTTGTTCTTTACCGCTACTTCATTAAGCTTGACGGTAATCAACGCGACATGCTAAAGTATTGTCCTTCTTCTTTACGAAGATTGCGGACAACCCCATGGAGATGAGCTAGGCGGATGAAACCTTTTCTTGCAGCTCACTCGCTTGTTTCTTCAACTCCACCAACTCGTTCGGTGGCATCCGATAATGCCTCTTTGAAATTGGGGCAGTACCGGGAACCAACTCAATGACAAACTCGAGGTCTCGAACTGGTGGCATCCCTGGAAGAGCTTCCGGAAAGACATCAATGAAGTCACGAACTGTGGGGACTTCACTAATATCTAGAGCGGGCTTCGCTTCTGCGCGAAGAGATGCGGACCAGCAAGCTTTGGAAAAGCTTAACCCGCCGCTCAAGGACTAGATAGAGAGACACGCTTCCTGGCACAATCGATGTGTCCCTTATGCTGAGACAACCAATCCATACCAAGAATCACATCTAGACTTGCTGAATGTAGAAGGATGAGATTCGCTAAGAATCTTACTCCCTCAATTTCAATTGGAACATCCCTACACTCTAATTCAGCTCTTAGCTCCGAACCCGGAGAGCGAATGAGCAATGGGATCAACAATGGAGTAAAGAGGAGTTCACTAATAGCAAAGAAAAGACCGTAAACAAAGAATGAGATGCTCCTGAATCAAACAAAACAAGAGCAAAATGAGAGTTAATGTAGTGTACCCAAAGACTGGCGTCGGGTGCCTCCTCGTGCCCTTCACGAGATGAGGTTGACGCGACCACTACCCAAGCCTTGGGTAGCAGGGACCATCTTCAGGTCCTGAGAAGAACCACCTCCTTGCCCGCATCCTCCATTAGGACGAGGGGCCGCCCTGCCTTTTAGGGCATTGGTTCGCATAATGCCCCCGCTGTTGCAAAGCGGCAGTGACTCGGCGGCCGGGTTGCGGGCCACCTCGCCGACTCGCAGGTGCACGTGATTGGGGCACGGCCTGCGAAGGACGAAGAACAGTGCCGACGGCCTGGGTGCCGGGTCACGACGCGACCCCCGAGACCGATCAAACGGGATAGCCGCCCTAGAGGACTTGTGAGCCTCCCACTTACGCTATGGAATCCACAAGTGCTCTCCCCGCGTTTCGGCCACGATGGCCTTGTCCACCAAGGTTCGAAAATCGGAAGTCGACGATGGATAGCTTGTCCCAAGCTCCTCGCACAAACCATCCTTGAACTTCCCTTGCTTGGCCTCATCAGTGGCCACCTCTTCCGGAGCATAACGAGCCAAATGGGTGAACTCGTATAGGTACTCCGTAACTGAGGAACGTCCTTGTCTAAGCGACAAGAACTCCTTCTTCTTTTGCCTCATCAGGCTGGAAGGAATGTGACTCCGACGGAAGGCAGTGCGAAACTCCTCCCAGGTGACGGTGTGACCGTCACCAGGAGACCCCTGTTTATCCGGCTTGTAATGCTTAACCATCCATTCGGTCCTAGCATCACAAAGCGGATAATCCGAGACTCGAGACATGTATACTTCCCCAGTGCAAGATACACACCTCATCACAAAATTTATGTATCAATTCCATTCATCCACATAGAACCGAAACACGTAATAGAATGTAAGTATTAACAATATTAAACCGAAGTCATTATAAAAGGGAGCCCAACCGCCAACAATAAAGAGACAACAATAATTAAACAATGAAGCAAAAGTGCCATAAGATGGCTACAACAAAAGAGCCAATCGGTGTGCCTTTAACCCACAAGGCAACCGACCGGACCGCCAAGCTAGTCGCCAAACCCAAGCACATCTCACAAAAGTGAGGCCCTTGGGGCTCACCTTCTTCCCCGCAGAACAAAAGCAACTTAAGAAAAGCCGGTGAGTACTTTGAATGTACTCGCAAGACTTACATGTGGAATAACAAACCTGTATATATACTAGATGCAAGCTTAATCAACAAGAGGGTCAGAGGTTTCATTTTAGCATAAAGCAAGTTTTCATTTGCAATAATATAATAGATTGAAAGCAATTTAACAAATCCGCTTTTAATGTTCAAATAACCGAAAGAACAATATTAATAACGGTAAATAGACAACAACAAATATGGAAGTGACTAACCCAATAGTCACCACAACAATAGTATGAATTACCCATTCATACCAACCATGTCAAGTTTTAAATTTTAAAACAAATGTTGTAGTCTAACTCTTGGAAGACCTCCCAAGCGTGTCCATAACCTAGGACGAGGCTATTCGAATAGTTTTATCCTGCGCAGGTGTACCAACTTACCCACATGTCGACCGCCTTTTGCCACATGATTAAGCACTTGCCTTTGGTATGCCAAGACGGCTAAGTCCTACGAGACGCTTCCAATATTATGTATTAACTCGAGTCGCCTGTATGGATAGAAACCCATACGTTGTGTCGGGTCGTGGCCCACTCGGACAACTACCCGTCACGGTAAAGCCTTGGACAATCGCTGACCCCTCGAGGTGGAGAACCTTCCCAATCCCCACCACCGCACACCCAACACAAACACAAGAACACACACTGTTTCACACAAAGCACACACACAAAACTTTTCCTCCCGCGACTCGGAGATAACACACGCCAAAGTACTAAGTCAAGAGGGTCCCATATATCCTCATGTGGTTAGTACGCAATAGTGCTTGGTTTAGTGTAACAAGATGTTCGGTCCTTGATGACTTGGGCACCATTCCGATCACACCCAAAACACCACACCAACATACCATTATGCCCAAGTCCAAATCAGTTTTCATTTTCAGTTTCGACGGTAAATTAACAAAGCACAAAGTCTTTGGACATAATGAAAGAATAATAATTTTTGTGTGATCAAGACCATCGACTAAGTCGATGATCGCCCAAAGTTACCGAACTAAGCATGGCTAAGCATAAAGACTCAGATGCTACTAAGTGACAAGAGCTCATCCAACTAACTCTAATCACAAAGAAATAACCTAGGCTCAAGTAGTAGAGAATAAACAATATCCTACTGATTATGCAACTATAGGATCAACTAACCATAATTTAACACAAAGTAGCAATGCATACATACGCTTGAATTCAAAATATTAAACTTGTAAAATAATAGGATTAACATGATCAAACCGCTTGCCTCGCTTGTCGGGGTCAAGGTGTCCGAGGATCAATAATATTATCAACGTGCTTTCTGATCCTAACGAAAGCAAAAGCAACCGATAAGAACGAATAAAATGCAAAGACTCAACAAGAAACATTCTCCAAAATTCCAAAACTTTACAGTAGCAAGATCCTGATTTATAAAGAATTTAGCAACAAGAACTAATTGATTTGGATTCTTAATGCCAAAGATATGACCAAAACAATTTTGCTCACTTTTATAAATCAAAATGCTACTATTCATTAGCTTAAAATTTCTGGTGCTATACTGGGTTTGGAAACATTTTTAAATCAAAGTCTAGTTAAAAACATAACCAACAAAATTTGAATCAACCGAAAAGGATTTGAAATAAAATAGTTATGTATTTTACAAGTTATCACATTTTTCATTGATAACTAAATCCTTTCGAAAATCGTAATTTTAAAAGACGTGGCGAACGAGGCGCCGATCTCGGATCCGACGGTCCGCGTTCAGCGCTTAACGCATACGCATGCGTTAACAAACCCCGAACGCCACCGTTGGATCTCGGATCCAATGGTTCACGTGGATCGGGACGTTCGGGCGTCCGAACGTTCACACGCATAGAGCCGTTGATCTTGGATCCAACGGTCCACACGGATCGAACCTTTCGGACGGTCCGAACGTTCACTCGAATCGACCGTTGATCTTGGATCCAACGGTCCACAATGACCTACGCCAAACGTTCGCCTGTTCTCGTCCGACAAAATGGCGGGAAAGAACGGCTCGCCCGGCGGCGACTCGTCACGGCGGTGCGAGCAAAGGCCTAAAATGGGTTGCTAACAAACTCTCGCACCCAAAGGAACTAACAATTTGCGGCGTTTTAGAACGCCGCAAGTCGAGATGATGAGATGACCGAAAACGGTCAAAACGAAAATAGCGATTGAGCTCACGCGGTCCAAGCAAGCGGTGCCAATCAACTAGGGACTAAAGAGGGTTTACCCGAGCCCAAAGAAGGCACAAAGATGGGTTGATTCAGCTCCAACGAAGAAGAATGGGGACTTCTACCAAAAGGGGAAATCCGCAATTAACTCGCTCTCTCGCAAGCAAACGAAAAATTGAGTGAGGGCTATTGCTCACAGAGAGGAGAGGGAGCTAAGGCGCGAGGATTTGAGAAAGAAAGACCGAGCACCACTTTCACCAAGAACTCAAAAGCTCTAAGAATGGCGCAATGGCGACCGAAGGTGAAAATTCAAATTGAGCTCAAGCAATACACTAACAAAGGGCTCTGGAGCTCAAGGGTGTTCAAACAAAGATAAGGAAGCCATCGGAGGAGTTTTATAGGCCAAGAAGCAAGAAGAGAGCAACGACATGAAATGGGGAGCTCACGTGAGGGCGGCCGAGAGTGATGGGAGCAAGTGAAATCAGTGGGGACGACGACTATGGAGGCGGTGGAACGGGGGCATTAAATGCTGAGAGTCGTTGGCCAAAAGCAGAGAAGACCCGACGCTGACACGCTCTGCCCTTTTCACCAACTACTGTTGACCAAGGCCGAGCGCGAGCGAGCGGAGGAAGACGATAGCCGCCAGCCGTTGGATTTAATCGGACGGCTGAAATAGAACGGGTCGAGAATAACGATTCAATCGCGCGCTTGATCTCGAGCCGTTGATTTAGAATCCAATGGTCCACGTTGCGCGAGGCGCTCGGATGGTCCGAACGTTCACGCGATTGTGGACCCTTGATTTAGAATCCGACGGTTCAAATGGATCGGCTGCGTTCGCGGTCCGAACGCTCACGCGATCGTGGACCGCTCGACGCCGATCCAACGGCGCACCACACTCGCGCCGACCGACCGGCAAAGGCGCTTAGTTGATCGGGCCGAGTCAAGTGGCTCGAGCCCGAGTCCGATCCAACCCGAGGAACAAAGTGAAAACCAAGCTAGAGTTTGAATTTGAATAATCGATTTTTGGAGGAATTATATGGGGTAGCAAACAAACTCCAAAATTTATGAAATTTTAACTCGAGCTTGTCTGATCGCAGAGGAACCTCATATAAAATTTTCAGAGAGTTTTATGCAATGCATTTTCTCTAAAAATTCCAGAGGGCCATTTTAGGATCTTGACTAATGTTTGACTTGTCTCAAAATTATCAAATAATTCCTGAAAATTATGAAATAATTTCGAGGTGTTAAACATCACTCCTAGGTTCAAAGAAAATTGTTTTCGGGGTTGGGCACAAGATTTTCATGAAGGAGATTTGTGTTGGTGTCCAAATGGCAATTTGATTTTTGATTTCCCATAATTCCTTTACAACAATTATGGAACTGACACAAAAATCAAGATCAGAGAAAAGTTTTAATTTCTCCTCATTTTTATTACATTTGAAACACAAACCAATTTTGGGATGTTACAAAACCTCCCTCTTACAAAAATCTCGCCCCGAGATTTGGCTCACTCAGTAAAGAAAGATGGATAGTTCGCACGAGACGATCTTCCCTTTCCCAAGTAGCTTCATCCTCGTAATGGTTTGACCATCGAACTTTAAGGAACTTGATGGCACGATTCCTCGCTCTTCGCTCGCCTCTTCAAGGATGCGAACAGGTGCTCCTTGTAGGTCAAATCTTCCCGACATCGAGAGTTTCCAACGAGCTTCCTCTCTGGAACACGGAGGCACTTCTTTAATTGGGACACATGGAAAACATCATGTACCCTTCGAGTGCGGTGGCAACTCCAACTTATAGGCAACAGCTCCTTTCTTCTCGATAACACGGTAAGGACCGACATATCGAGGAGCTAACTTGCCCTTGACGCCGAATCGCTGATGACCCTTCAAAGGAGAGACTTTGAGATAAACAAAGTCATTAGGCTCAAAGCTCAACTCACGACGACGGCGATCCGCATAGCTCTTTTGCCTGGATTGAGCTAGGCGCAAACGATCACGGATAAGTCGGACTTGACTCTCGGCCTCATCGATCGAGTCCGCCAAAGAATGGTCTTCGCGGCCTCGCACCAATTCAACGGGTTCTCGCACTTTCTCCCGTATAAGGCCTCGAAAGGTGCCATGCCGAGGCTGGCCTGAAAGCTGTTGTTATAAGAAAACTCGGCGAATGGCAAGCATTTTTCCCAATGCTTTCCATATGACAGAACACAAGCACGGAGCATGTCTTCCAACACTTGGTTGACCTCTCGGCTTGACCATCGGTTTGAGGATGATATGCGGTGCTAAAGTTAAGATGGGTTCCCATAGCCACTTGCGCACTATGCCAAAATCGAGAAGTGAACAGGAACCTCGATCGAAATGATCGCCTTCGGATCCCATGCAAACTCACACCGCGATATAGAGCTCACTAGGAGTCCCACGTGAAGTCTGCGTCTTGACAGAATGAAATGAGCCACTTTCGCTGCAGCGATCGATGACGCACCCAAATGGCATCATTTCCTTAGGCGACCGGGCAGACCGGTGATGAAATCCATCCCGATCGAATCCCACTTCCATTCGGAATAGGCAATGGTCAAGGCGATCCCGGCTGACGCCGATGCTCGCCTTGACATGACGACACACGCCGCACTCTAAGAACGAACTCGCACTTCCTCTTCATTCGGGTCCACCAAAATCCTCGACGGAGATCTTGATACATCTTTGTGGCCCCGGATGAATAGACAAAGGCGAATCATGGGCTTCGCGGAGGATCAAATTCGCAATTCCATGTCCTTTGGAACCACAAGGCGTTTCGAATCTTACAACACCATGCTCATCCTCGAGAAGCACTTGGTCGCACTGTTCTTGACATTTTCCTTGATGCGGCTCACTCCAACATCTGACTGTTGAGCGACCTTAATCCGATCCACCAAGGTTGGTTGCACAACCAGGGTAGCGAGGGAACCATGCTCAACCAGACCTAAGTTGAGACGCTGAAATTCCTTCAGAAGGGTGGGTTGACATCCCTGGAGCAATAAGGCATTGCAATGCGCTTTATGATCGAGCGCATCAACAACGACATTAGCCTTGCCCGGATGGTAGTGAATACCCATGTCATAGTCCTTGATCAACTCCAACCATCTCTTTTGCCTGAGGTTCAGATCCGGTTGGGTGAACAAATACCTTAGGCTTTTATGATCCGAATACACTTCACAACGATTACCGAGTAGGTAATGTCGCCAAATCTTAAGTGCATGAATCACAGCAGCTAATTCCAAGTCATGGGTAGGGTAGTTGAGTTCATGAGTCCTTAATTGCCTTGATGCATAGGCCACTACCTTGCCTTCTTGCATAAGGACACAACCGAGTCCTCGCCGAGAAGCATCGCAAAAGATATCGAAGCCTCGATGGATATCGGGAAGAACGAGGACGGGAGCGGTGGTCAAACGCTTCTTAAGTACTTGGAAACTTTCCTCACAAGCATCGGACCACAAGAACTTCTTGTCCTTCTTGAGCAACTCCGTCATCGGCTTCGCGATCTTGGAGAAATTCTCGATAAAACGGCGATAATATCCCGCTAAACCGAGAAAACTCCGCACTTTGCCATCAAGTAGGTCAACCCATGAAAGAACATCGCGACCTTGCTAGGTCAACGGCCACGCCTCCCGCCGAAAGAATATGACCCAAGAATGCCACTTCCTTCAACCGTAACGCGCACTTGTTGAACTTTGCATATAGTCGATGCTCACGGCTTGCCTAATACAAGCCTCGATGCTCATCGTGTTCCTCATCGCCCTTGGAATAGATGAGAATATCATCGATGAAGACCACGACAAACTTATCCAAATACTCCATGAATACCGAATTCATGAGGTTCATGAACAAAGCGGAGCATTGGTTAAGCCAAATGACATGACGGTATACTCATACAAGCCGTAGCGAGTAGAGAAAGCCGCCTTTGGAATATCCTCGTCGATCCGAACTTGATGATATCCCATTCTCAAATCAATCTTGGAGAATACTCGAGCTCCAGTTAATTGATCAAAGAGATCATCAATGCGGGCAATGGATATTTGTTCTTTACCGCTACCTCATTAAGCGGACGGTAATCCACGCACATGCGTAAAGTATTGTCCTTCTTCTTTACGAAGATTGCCGACAACCCCACGGAGATGAGCTAGGCGGATGAAACCTTTTCTTGAAGCTCATTGTTGCTTCTTCAACTCCACTAACTCGCTCGGTGGCATCCGATAATGCCTCTTTGAAATCGGGCAGACGGAGCCAACTCAATGACAAACTCGAGGTCTCGAATCGTGGCATTCCCGAAGAGCTTAGGAAAGACATCAATGAAGTCACGGACGGTTGGGACTTCACCAATATCTAGAGCGGCTTTGCTTCAAGCGCCAAGAGATGCGGCCTAGCGACCGGGCGAAAAGCTTAACCCGCCGCTCAAGGACTAGATAGAAGGACACACTTCTTGGCGCAATCGATTTGTCCCTTATGCCGAGACAACCAATCCATACCAAGAATTACATCTAGACTTGTTGAATGGAGGAGGATAAGATTCGCAAGGAATCTTACTCCCTCGATCTCAATTGGGACATCCCTACACTCGATTCACTCTTAACTCCGAACCAGAGAGCGAATGAGCAACGGACCAACAATGGAGTAAAGAGGAGCTCACTAAAAGCAAAGAAAAGACTCGTAAACAAAAGAATGAGATGCTCCCTGAATCAAACAAAACAAAGAGCTGAATGAGAGTTAATGTAAAGCGCACCCAACACAACATCGGGTGCCTCTGTGCTTCCTCACCGAGATGAGGTTGACGCGACCACTACCCCCACCTTGGGTAGCGTGGACTATCTTCGATCCCGCGAAGAACCACCTCCTGCCGCGCCCTCCATTAGGACGAGGGGTCGCTCCTCGCCTTCTTGGGGCAATTGTTTGCATAATGCCCCTTGTCGTCAGAAGAAGCGTGTGACATCCGCAATGCGTGCGGAGGCCTCTGGCCGACTCGCAGTGCACGTGATTGGGGCACGCCCGCGAAGGACGAGGGGCAGTGCCGACGACCTCGAAGGGTGCCAAGGTCAAGACGGACCCCGAGACCGCCCAACACGAACGGAAAGAGCTGGCTCAGGCCGACTTGTGGGCCTCCCACTTGCGCTATGGAATCCACAAGTGCTCTCCCCGCTGCTCGCCGACGATAGCCTTGTCCACCAAGGTCCGGAAATCGAAGTCAACGATAGATAGCTTGTCCCAAGCTCCTCGGACAAACCATCCTTGAACTTCTCTTGCTTGGCCTCATCGGTGGCCACCTCTTCCGAGCATAACGAGCCAAATGGTTAAACTCGCATGTACTTCGTGATCGAATGACGCCTTGCTCGAGCGACAAGAATTCCTTCTTCTTTAGCTTCATCTGCCGGAAGGAATGTGAGAGCGACGAAGGCAAGGCGGAACTCCTCCCAAGTGACGGTGTGACCGTCAGTGCCGCATGGCGAAAGCTCTCCCACCAAGACAAAGCCGCACCTCCACCGGTGGTGCGATGCGAACAGCGCCTCTCGTGCTCCGGCGCATGCGCTATCGCGGCTTCGCCGACCGCACGGCCAATCGTCAGCGCCAAGCGGTCCTCGACTGAGAACGAGGGGCCGAGTGCGAAGAAACTCCGCGAGTCCCCACGCGGCCGATGACCACTCCCTTGCCCGGATCCTCAAGCACCGTAAGGCGGAAGTGTTATGCGCGATGACGCCCGTAAGAACTCTCCGCCCCTCGCGCGGTTGCGCCGATCCAAGAAGGACCTCGGCCATGGTCGGAGGAGGAGGAAGATCCTCGTCCGACGGTGATGGCCTTGGCCGCTACGAAAGCGCCCGCCATCCTGTTATAAGAAACTTTGGTTAAAACTAGACTCAAAGATTCACAGCCGAAAGAAAGCGAAAAGCTAACAACTAGGGGAATGGAATATCACCCTAACCGAAAACCAAAAACAGCACGTGTATAAACTTAAACAGATTTATAAAAAGACTCCAAAAACGGCAAGGAATCATAAAACCAAAACTCAACTCACCAATGCAACTAACCCGTATTGAATGAACGAGTAATTGATTGAGAAGATAAAAACCAGAAGATTAAGGTAAGATCTAATACTGTTAAAGAGCAAGGTTCAATCAGCGAAAATAGTGTTAGATACATAGCTAACTAGTATCACATCTTACCCTTCTTTAACCCCACAAGTTTTAGTTGATTAAACTCTCATTTTCTACCCCATTAGAAACCATCGAGCTTGCTGTCCGGAAATTGAGGTTGTCAGAGCGATTTTGATCCAAGCTTCCAGCCGAAGTCTTCCATTCTAGAAACTTCAAAATCTGGCACACTTCAATTTGCCAAGCTCAGTGGTCCTATCAGAAACCATTGAGCTTGCTGTCTGGAAATTGAAGCGTGCTGTCCAGATTCCGCATCCAAGCCTCTAGCCGAAACCTTCAGTCCAGAAACTTCAAAACCCTAAGAACTTCAATTTGCCAAACTCAGTGGTTCCCAAAACCCATTTAATCGATAACACTATCTTTGAAAAGGAGAAGTAAACAATTTTCAAAACTCAAATTAGAGTAAGATGAGAGGAGAAAGCTAAGATAGGTAAGGAATAAAATCTGAGAACTTACTTAAGCTTTCAAAAATCATTTGATACTTTGAAATTAAGTTTTTCAAAATATCCTAAAGACGACCAACTTGGGTTACTACGGTCAAGATGGCTCGATACAAAGCTTAGAGACCCGGTTTATCCGGCTTGTAATGCTTAACCATCCATTCGGTCCTAGCATCACAAAGCAGATAATCCGAGACTCGAGACATGTATACTTCCCAGTGCAAAGATACACACCTCATCACAAAATTTATGTATCAATTCCATTCATCCACATAGAACCAAACACGTAATAGAATGTAAGTATTAACAATATTAAACCGAGTCATTATAAAAGGGAGGCCAACCGCCAACAATAAAGAGACAACAATAATTAAACAATGAAGCAAAAGTGCCATAAGATGGCTACAACAAAAGAGCCAATCAAGTGTGCCTTTAACCCACAAGGCAACCGACCGGACCGCCAAGCTAGTCGCCAAACCCAAGCACATCTCACAAAAGTGAGGCCCTTGGGGCTCACCTTCTTCCCCCAGAACAAAAGCAAAGGCAAAAGCCGGTGAGTACTTTGAATGTACTCGCAAGACATACATGTGGAATAACAAACCTGTACATATACTACATGCAAGCTTAATCAACAAAGAGGTCAGTAGGTTTCATTTTAGCATAAAGCAAGTTTTCATTTGCAATAATATAATAGATTGAAAGCAATTTAACAAATCCGCTTTTAATGTTCAAATAACCGAAAGAACAATATTAATAACGGTAAATAGACAACAACAAATCCCGAAGTGACTAACCCAATAGTCACCACAACAATAGTATGAATTACCCATTCATACCAACCATGTCAAGTTTTAAATTTTAAAACAAATGTTGTAGTCTAACTCTTGGAAGACCTCCCAAGCGTGTCCATAACCTAGGACGAGGCTATTCGAATAGTTTTATCCTACTGTGGTGTACCAACTTACCCACATGTCGACCGCCTTTTGCCACATGATTAAGCACACCGCCTTTGGTATGCCTAAGACACCTAAGTCCTACGAGACGCTTCCAATATTATGTATTAACTTCGAGTCGCCTGTATGGATAGAAACCCATACGTTGTGTCGGGTCGTGGCCCACCTCGGACAACTACCGTCACGGGTAAAGCCTTGGACAATCTGCGGCGACGCCGAGGTGGAGAACCTTCCCAATCCCCACCACCGCACACCCAACACAAACACAAGAACACACACTGTTTCACACAAAGACACACACAAAACTTTTCCTCCCGCGACTGAGATAACACACGCCAAAGTACTAAGTCAAGAGGGTCCCATATATCCCTCATGTGGTTAGTACGCATAATAGTGCTTGGTTTAGTGTAACAAGATGTTCGGTCCTTGATGACTTGGGCACCATTCCGATCACACCCAAAAACACCACACCAACATACCATTATGCCCAAGTCCAAATCAGTTTTCATTTTCGTTTTCGATTTGCAAAATTAACAAAGCACAAAGTCTTTGGACATAATGAAAGAATAATAATTTTTGTGTGATCAAGACCATCGACTAAGTCGATGATCGCCCAAAGTTACCGAACTAAGCATGGCTAAGCATAAAGACTCAGATGTTACTAAGTGACAAGAGCTCATCCAACGAACTCTAATCACAAAGAAATAACCTAGGCTCAAGTAGTAGAGAATAAACAATATCCTACGGATTATGCAACTATAGGATCAACTAACCATAATTTAACACAAAGTAGCAATGCATACATACAGTTGAATTCAAAATATTAAACTTGTAAAATAATAGGATTAACATGATCAAACCGCTTGCACCTCGCTTTGGGGTCAAGGTGCCGCAGAGGATCAATAATATTATCAACGTGCTCTTGGATCCTAACGAAAGCAAAAGCAACCGATAAGAACGAATAAAATGCAAAGACTCAACAAGAAACATTCTCCAAAAATTTCCAAAACTTTACAGTAGCAAGATCCTGATTTATAAAGAATTTAGCAACAAGAACTAATTGATTTGGATTCTTAATGCCAAAGATATGACCAAAACAATTTTGCTCAGCTTTTATAAATCAAAAATGCTACTATTCATTAGCGAAAATTTCTGGTGCTATACTGGGTTTGGAAACATTTTTAAATCAAAGTCTAGTTAAAAACATAACCAACAAAATTTGAATCAACCGAAAAGGATTTGAAATGAAATAGTTATGTATTTTACAAGTTATCACATTTTTCAGTTGATAACTAAATCCTTTCGGGAAAATCAGAATTTTTAAAAGACGTGGCCGAACGAGGAGCGTCGATCTCGGATCCGACGGTCCGCGTTCCAGCGCTAACGCGCGCGCGCGCGGTTAACAAACCCTGAACGCTCACCGTTGGATCTGGATCCAATGGTTCACGTGGATCAGGACGTTCGGGCGGTCCGAACGTTCACACGCATAGGAGCCGTTGATCTTGGATCCAACGGTCCACACGGATCGAACCTTTCGGACGGTCCGAACGTTCACTCGAATCGGGACCGTTGATCTTGGATCCAACGGTCCACAATGACCTACGCTCAAACGTTCGCCCTGTTCTCGTCCGACAAAAATGGCCGGGAAAGAACGGCTCGCCGCCGGCGACTCTGGTCACGGCGGTGCGAGCAAAGGCCTAAAATGGGTTGCTAACAAACTCTCGCACCCAAAGGAACTAACAATTTCAGCTGCGGCGTTTTAGAACGCCGGCAAGCCGGAGATGACAGAGATGACCGAAAACGGTCAAAAACGAAAATAGCGATTGAGCTCTGCTGCGGTCCAAGCAAGCGGGTGCCAATCAACTAGGGACTAAAGAGGGTTTACCTGAGCCCAAAGAAGGCACAAAGATGGGTTGATTCAGCTCCAACGAAGAAGAATGGGGACTTCGGCCGAAAAGGGGGAAATCCGCAATTAACCTGCTCTCTGCAAGCAAACGAAAAATTGAGTGAGGGCTATTGCTCACAGAGAGGAGAGGGAGCTAAGGCAGCGAGGGATTTGAGAAAGAAAGACCGGAGCACCACTTTCACCGAAGAACTCAAAAGCTCGGCAATGGCGGCAATGGCGACCGAAGGTGAAAATTCGAAATTGAGCTCAAGCAATACACTAACAGTGGCTCTGGAGCTCAAGGGTGTTCAAAGAAAGATAAGGAAGCCACTGGAGGAGTTTTATAGGCCGAAGAAGCAAGAAGAGAGCAACGGCATGAAAATGGGGAGCTCACGGGTGAGGGCGGCTGAGAGTGATGGGAGCAAGTGAAATCAGTGGGGACGACGACTATGGAGGCGGTGGAACGGGGGCATTAAATGCTGAGAGTCGTTGGCCAAAAGCAGAGAAGACCCGACACGACACGCTCGCCTTTTCACCAACTCATCATTGACAAAGGCCGAGCGCGAGCGAGCGGAGGAAGACGATAGCCGCCAGCCGTTGGATTTAATCGGACGGCTGAAATAGAACGGGTCGAGAATAACGATTCAATCGCGCGCTTGGTCTCGAGCCGTTGATTTAGAATCCAATGGTCCACGTTGCGCGAGGCGCTCGGATGGTCCGAACGTTCACGCGATTGTGGACCCTTGATTTAGAATCCGACGGTTCAAATGGATCGGCGCGTTCGGGCGGTCCGAACGTTCACGCGATCGTGGACCGTTCGACGCTGATCCAACGGCGCACCACACTCGCGCCGGACCGACCGAAGCAGTGCAGTTAGTTGACTGGGCCGAGTCAAGTGGCTCGAGCCCGAGTCTGATCCGAACCCGAGGAACAGTGAAAACCAGTTAGAGTTTGAATTTGAATAACTGATTTTTGGAGGAATTATATGGGGTAGCAAACAAACTCCAAAATTTATGAAATTTTAACTAGAGCTTGCTGACTGCAGGAGGAACCTCATATAAAATTTTCAGAGAGTTTTATGCAATGCATTTTTCTCCAAAAATTCCAGAGGGCCATTTTAGGATCTTGACTAATGTTTGACTTGTCTCAAAAATTATCAAATAATTCCTGAAAATTATGAAATAATTCTGAGGTGTTAAACATCACTCCTAGGTTCAAAGAAAATTGTTTTCAGGGGTTGGGCACAAGATTTTCATGAAGGAGATTTGTGTTGGTGTCCAAATGGCAATTTGATTTTTGATTTCCCATAATTCCTTTACAACAATTATGGAACTGATTACAAAAATCAAGATCAGAGAAAAAGTTTTAATTTCTCCTTATTTTTATTACATTTGAAACACAAACCAATTTTGGGATGTTACAGCCTGCATGACGAGAAAGCTCTCCCACCAAGACAAGGCTACACCCTCCAACTGGTGCGATGCGAAAAGCGCCTTCTCGTGCTCCCTGCATCACTGCGCTATATGGCTTTCGCCAACCGCGACGGCTACCATCTGCAAGCGGGTCCCAGAGACTGGAGAACGTGGGGGTCGGGTGCGAAGAAACTCGCGAGTCCCCCACGCGCCTGGTGTCCACTCCCTTGCCCGGATCCTGAAGCACCGGTAAGGGCGGAAGTGTTGCGCGCGATAACGTCCAGAAGAATCCTCCTGTCCTCTGCACGGTTGCGCTCGATCTCAAGAAGGACCTCGGCCATGGTCGGAGGAGGAGGAAGATCTCGTCGGACCACCGATCGGCCTTGGCCGCGAAAAGGCCCGCCATCCTGTTACAAGAAATTTTGGTTAAAACTAGACTCAAAAATCAAAGCCGAAAGAAAGCGAAACACTAGCGACTAGGGGAATGGAATACCCCCTAATCGAAAGCCAAAAGTAACCAGTGTGTAAACTTAAACAAGCTTATAAAAAGACTCCAAAAACAGCAAGGAATCATAAAACCAAAGCTCAACTTCCCAATACAACTAACCCGTATTGAATGAACGAGTAATTGATTGAGAAGATAAAAATCAGAATAGCAGGTAAGATCTATTACCACTAAAGAGCAAGGTTCAGTCAGCGAAAATAATGTTAGATACATAGCTAACTAGTATCACACCTTACCCTTCTATTCTCACAAGTTTCAGTCGGTTAACCTCTCATTCTCTACCCCATTTGGAACCTTTGAGCCTGCTGTCCGGAAATTGAAAGATCGCTGTCCAGGTTTTGCATCCAAGCTTCTAGTCGCAATTTATCCATTCCAGAAACTTCAAAACCTTGTAGAGGGCAACCACCACTTCAATTTGCCAAGCTCATTAGTTCTCAAAACCCAACAACTATCTTTGAAAAAGGAGAGGAAATCAATTTCTGAAACTCAAATTAGAGTAAGATGAGAGGAGAAAGCTAAGATAGTTAAGGAATAAAATCTGAGAATCCCTTAAGCTTTCATAAACCATTTGATACTTTGAAAATAATATTTTCCAAAATATCCTAGAGACGACCAACTTGGGTTACTACGGTCAGTATGGCTCTGATACCAAACCTTTGTGAGCCCCCGGTTTATCCGGCTTGTAATGCTTATCCATCCATTCGGTCCTAGCATCACAAATCAGATAATCCGAGACTCGAGACATGTATACTTCCCAGAAATGCAGTATACACACCTCTTTACAAAGTTCACGCATCAATTCCATTCATTCACATAGAACCGAAGCAAAGCAACAACCAGAAGGTAACATAAATTAAAGATAGATATTACAAAAGAGAGGCCGACCGGCCAAATTGTGGATATCGTGAGGATATGTGCACGATCTCAGGATGATGAGTCAATTGGCAATGGCATTGTTGGTTTGCAAAATCTCGCGTTTTCGGGTTTGCTCCAAAGGTCGCGGACCACAAAGCGGTCGATCGGAGGTGTCGGCGGTCGATCCGCCGTGGAGGAGTCCGACCGGCCATGGTGGCCGGTCCGACCGCCAAAATAAAAATAGGTTTTTGGAGCTGAGCCAAAAATAGGTTGTGTAGGCAAGTGAGGAGTCTCCGGATGTGGTCCCATCATTTTGGAGCTCCCGGTCAAAAGTTCTATTCGCTTGAAAATTCGGAAGGTTTGAATTTTGAGTTGAAAATTTGGCTAAGTCTTTGGACCGGTCCGACCGCCGCTAGGGAGCCGTCCGACCCAAGATGAATCGGTCTGACCGCCCTGGGGCGATCGACCGGCATTGGCTTGAAGGTTAGCCAAGTGTTGCATTGTTGTGTATTGATTGTGTATATTGTATGAACTTCAATGCTTTATTGTTGTATATTGCATCATGGAGCTAACGTGGGTCAAGTTGTGAAGAACTTGTTCCGGAAACGGTTTGTTTGTCTATTCTTGTGCGGTGGCTTGCGTGTCAACGATGTCAACGGTGAGTGGATCGACTACGCTTGGAGAGCCGAGGTCCGTAACGATCGGGGATACGGGTGAGGTCGTGTGACACAAGCATGGTGCGAATGGGCAAGATGGATCGAACGGGTGGTTCGACATATTTGGTTGGATCGGCGGTGCGGATATCGGTCGCGAGTCTCGGGAGGTTCGATGGGATTCGGACAAGAGAGGCTTGGCGACGCTGATGAGAACCGCCGATCAACCTACACGTGGTGAAGCAAAGCGATTGCTTCAAGAGTTATTTGTGTGTGGGTCCCATGTGTAAGTGACCCCAAAAGTGAAACCCTAGCTCTCTAGTATAAATAGAAAGGGAGATGGAAAACCCCAAGCATTCATTTTAGCCCTTCTTCCTTTTCTAGGGTTTGGAGGAGAGGAGAGGAGAACTAGGGTTTGGAGTGTGCTCCTTGTTGAGCTCTTGCCCTCCTTGTTGGAGAGGCTTTGTAAGCATCTTGTGTAATCGAACAATCTTGTGATGCTCAATTGAAAGATCGTTTGCTCCTTTTGTGTTCTTCTCCCTTTTGGATGATTTTGGTGCTTCCTTGATTCAAAGGTTCATGCTTGGTCTCTTGGCCTACTTTATCTTGCTTTGATGTGTGGGATTACTCCTAGAGTCATCTAGATCATCAACCCCCCACAAGCAAGTCTTGAATCAAGATTTTCACAATTCTAGGGTTTGTGCACTTCTTTGGTAAAATCTCGAGAGATCGATTCTGCGAAGTGGATCGACGGATCGTCGCTAGAAATAGGTCTCTAATATCATTAGGGAGGTGTGCTCAAATTTGGTCAAGTTTTATTGGTTGAATCAAAAGTTGGATCAAATTTTGTTTTGGATTTGGGTGGAGTTTTTCAAGATCGACTCTACCGTCCGACCGGTTGTTCAACGGCGGTCCGACCGCGCAGGTATTCGCATCATTGGTCTGCTGGTCGAACCGTTGCCCACCGGTCCGACCGCCGCTTAGTTGTCGGTCGATCATTGGTTGACCGTCGGTCCGACCGCCCGTGGTAGCTTGGTCGGACCGCTTGAGACCAAGAAGGAATGAGAGTTCTTTTCCGCTTGTGTCGTGTGGTTGAGGGGTTTATCAAATCCAACACAAGGCTTCCGCTGTGTGCTTATCGATCTTCTTAGCTTTCATAGCTAAAGGAGTAAAGTTCGTGTTGGTTTTGATTTAGGCGAGAAAGTTTTGAAAGCGCCTATTCACCCCCTAGTCGCCTTTCCGGTCCTACAAGTGGTATGAGCGGTTAGCTCTTCTCATAGATCTTAACCGGTCTTTGGAGCCATGGCGATCGACAAGTACTCAACCAAGCCACACATTTTTGAGGAGTTGACTTTGCATCTTGGAAGGCTCGTATGCAAGCATATATCGAGGCTCAAGGGCACGCTATTTGGCTTAAGGTGAAAAACCCTTATGTCGTGCCACCGATGACGATACGATCACTCGGATGTGGAGGCCAACAAAGAAGGCTCGAATTATTTGATCCAAGGCCTTAGTCGATCCGAGTTTGAGCGTGTTGCTCACTTGCGGTCTCGCTCACGAGATCCGCGACACTTTGTGACTATCACGAAGGGTCCATCGCGATCAAGGAAGTGAGACAGAACCAACTCAAAAGGTTTACTCTAAGATCGAGCAAAGGCCCGTGAGTCTTTGGATGAGCTGTGGGGAAGATTCTCTAAGATTCTTCATGATCTCCGTGCTGTTGACTTGGTATTTTCTGAGTCTGAGAATGCACGCCAGCTTCTGGGTGCTCTTGATGTGAAGGTCTGGGGAATGAAGATCACTTCCATCAATGACAACACTGTCATGAGTGAGCTTACCATGGATAAGCTTTACTCGAGGTTGAAGACGCATGAGATTGATTTTATCTCGCGTCTCCCCAAGACAGAGTCGATGGCATTAGTGGTCGACAAATCCAAGGGTTGTTCTTCAGAGTCTCTTGATTGTAGCTCATCTGGTTTTTCATTATCTGCTTTACATTCCTTAAGTGATGAGCAACTAGAGAAACTGCCCGAGGATGACTTAGCCCTCCTTTCCACCAAATTCACAAGAGCGTATAACAAGGTGAGGAATAGGAGGAGAAGTGGACCTATCACATGCTTCGAATGTGGTGAGCCAAACCACATTCGCTCCAGTGCCCCAAGCTAAAGGGCAAGGAGGAGAAGGAGACACGAAGACATCCCTGGAGAGGATGCAAACCCAAGAAGACAAACTATCGAAGTTTGTCGGTAGGGTCCTTGCCGCTCTTGAGAATGTAAATATGAGCGATGTGGACTCGGAACGGAGGACTACGAGAGTGACTCGTGGCAAGAAGAAGGCGCATGACTTCACCCGGCATGTGTTTCATGGCCAAGAACACCACCACAAATGACTCCTCCAACAATGAGGATCCTTTTAGTGATCCCGATGAGGTATGCCCTTCTATTGTCGACATGAAAAGGCGTTGGTGCTTCTGAATGTAAATTGCATAAGCAAGTAAAAATGATTAAGAAGGTGATATTATGATTGATAATTTGAACCTAGAAGTTGTTAGGCTAAAATCTATTAATCCCGATGATATTTGTGAATCTGCACTAGCTTGCTTAATGACTTGACAAGCTTGAAATCTGCTCATTCCTCCGTCACTAATCAACTTAAAGATGCTCTCGATGAACTAGAATCTCTCAAGTCTAGTTACGCTTGCTTAGATGCCATTTCACTTGATGTGACTGCCATGGAAGCTATCCCTTTAACTTGCTCAAATTGTGCTTTGCTTGAATTAAAACTGGATAGCTCCTTAAAAGAATTGCAAAAATTTGATGCTAGTCACACATGCTCTCATTGTAAGAATAATAAGATTAAGATGCAAGAGATGAAAGAAATGCTAGTTTACTCTAGAGTTGCATCTTGTGAAAATTGTCCCAAGCTTACAATTGAGATTGAAGCCTTAAACAAGACCCTTGAAGAAAAGGCTAAAATTGAAAGATCCATGTCTTTTACTGCTTCTAAGAAAGTTATTGATTCTAACTCTTGTGCTTTAAATCTGAAGTTGAAACCATGATTAATCGATTCAAGAGGCATTTAGAGTCAAATTTAAGGAGCGATTGAATAGGATTAGAGAATCCTATTGTGTGTCTTGTGAGGCCTTCAAGGTGGAAGTGGCCCTTCTTAAGAGTAAGAGCAATGAGGTAATCAAGTCTAGCAAGTGCACTAGATGTGAGGGTTTAATGAAAGAGAATGATTACCTCAAGGTGACTCTTGAGAAGTTTTCAAGTGGGAAAAGAAACTCAACATGATTCTTGATCAATCCAAAGTGAGCGTGAAAAATAGTGGTCTAGGTTTCAATCCCTAGAGCATTCCAAGAAAAACCCACCTAGGATTGCTAGAGTTGTGAAGAATGGTTTGTTTGAGCTAGAACCTCCTAAGCCATCTGGGGTTGTTTTCAAATCCGCTGGTTTTGCTCAAACTCTTTCTGGCAAGAAAGGTGCTTTCACTCATTCTGCATGAGACCTCTCAAAAGGTCGAGACCATTGCACCTTCTCGCAAGAAAGAAGGCCATCTTGTTGAGTTCTACCTTAGGAGAGCAAAGCTTGAGAGAAAAGAGAGGATGAGCGCCCTAAGATCCATTAGAGGAGTCCTTCTCCATTGTAGTCTCTAGAGCTAGGCACTGCTTATCGCACCACACATAGGCCTAGATTTGTAGAGAACTTTGTAGACTCTTTTGGTGGGTCTAGGCGTGTTGGATTAGGACATCGTGAGGAGAGACAGGGTAGCACCTAGACAGGGGGAGTATCGATCTTTTGGTAGATCGTTTCGGAGAGGTCTAGGTGGTTCTCATGTGCATCCTTATGATTTTATTCCTGATCATGTTTATGCTATTTCTACTGCTGCTCCTAGACATCGTGCTTCTCGAAGATCGATCCTCGATCATTTATCACTAACCCCAAGATCGAGGCACGGATGTTTTCTCGATTGTGCTTTTAGGTCCGTCGTGCGAGGAAGGAGGACATATGGCTTGTTGACTCGGGTGTTCTCGACATATGACCGGAGATTCTAGATGGTTCTCCTCCTCACACGTGCATCCGCAATGAATTGATTACATTTGGGGATGCTTCTCGGGACCGTGGATCGCAAAGGGCACCTTTGTGCGCGTCAACGACAAGTTCATGCTAAAAGACGCCGCTTTGGTAAGTAAGTCGAGGTATAATCTTCTATCTGCTTCTCACCGCTTGATGAGGGTCTAGAAGTGAGGTTTAAGAGAGGTGAGTGTAGAGTTCTAGATTCTCGGGTGAGCTTGTTTTGAGATCTCCAGATTTGAGAAGATCTTACGTGCAAATTTCAAGATTTCTTGATTTCAGTCCTAGGTGTCTTGTAGCCTCCGATTCTCATGACCTTGTTTTGTGGCATCGTAGACTTGGGCATATAGGTTTTGATCATTTGTCTAGAGTCGGTTGCAAGGACTTGATTAGAGGTTTGCCTAGGTCAAGGTCATTAGAGATCTTGTGTGCTCACCTCTGAGACATGGTAAGATGGTGTCCGCTTCCCACCCACCTCTTACTTTGGTAATGGTGATGGACAGTGATGACTTCTTCACTTAGATCTGATTGGTCCTTCTAGAGTTCATCATTTGGTGGGAAATGGTATGTCTTTGGTGGTTGTGGATGATTACTCCTGTATTCATGGGTTTATTTTCTTGCTTCTAAGGACGAAGCATTTGGATTCTTTAGAGATTTGGTCCTTAGAATTCTTTGTTGATATACCGAGCTTTGAGAGCCATTAGGAGTGACAATGGGGATGAGTTCAAGAATTCTTCTTTTCTACCTTACTGACCGATAGGGAATTGAGCATTAGTTTTCTTCTCCTAGAGTTCCTCAAGAGAATGGTGTTGTAGAAAGGAAGAACAGAACCCTTGTAGAGATGGCTCGGACCATGCTAGATGAGCATTCTACTCCTAGGAGATTTTAATGAGGCGATCTCTCTCGCTTGTTATATTTCCAACAGGGTTTTCTTGAGATATGTGGTTGGAAAGACTTCTTATATGCTTAGATTTGGTCATTCTCCCAAAGTCTCTCATTTCAAGATTTTTGGTTGCAAGTGCTTCATTCTTAAACATGGCAATCTTGATAAATTTGAGTCTAGATGTTTTGATGGCATATTTCTTGGATATCCCGCTCATTCTCGTGGCTATCGTGTTTTTAATGTTGACACTAACAAAATTGTTGAGACTTGCGAAGTCACTTTTGATGAGGCTAGTCCAGTACTAGACCCGATGCTTCAGGTACACAGGTTCCTGAAATTCAAGAAAGCATTTTTGTTGATGATGACTCTGAGGATGAAGAACCAAATCATCCTCCAGCTACCTCTGAGAGGGGTGGAGAGCATGCTACTACTACGTCAGTTTCAACTGAGCAGCCTCCTCCTATCCCTACCGACGATCTGAGTGGCTCTGTTCCTACCTCCACAACTCATGAGGTAGAGGCCACGTCGCACCAGAGCACCTCTTCGCATCTGAGGACAACATCCACCGAGCGGATGATTGGGGATCTTCAAGAGCGAGTCACTCGCTCCTGTGTTTATTTCTCCCGATTCTCATGCACATTACGCTTTTGTCGCTTCTTTGAACCCCGAGATATCACCCATGCTTTATCCGATGCCTCTTGGGTCAATGCCATGCATGAAGAGCTTGAAAATTTGAAAGAAACAAAGTCCGGTTTTTAGTTGAGCGACCTTCTGATTCTCATGTTATTGGAACAAAATGGGTTTTTAAAAATAAGCAAAGTGAGGATGGATTGGTTGTTCGCAATAAGGCTAGACTTGTAGCTCAAGGTTATTCCCCCATGTAGAGGGCTTAGACTTTGAAGAGACCTTTGCTCCAAAGAGCTAGATTGGAAGCCATTCGCATTCTTTTAGCATTTGCAACATCCAAGGGTTTCAAGCTTTTTCAAATGGATGTTAAAAGTGCTTTCTTGAATGGTTTCATAGAAGAAGAGGTCTTTGTCAAGCAACCTCCTGGTTTTGAAAATCAAAAATTCCCAAACCATGTTTTTAAACTCTCTAAAGCCTCAGATGGATTGAAACAAGCTCCTAGAGCTTGGTATGACAGGCTTAAGAGTTTCTTGCTTGAAAATGATTTCAAAATGGGAATGGTTGATAAAACCTTGTTCACTCTCAGGCATGGCAGTGATTTCTTGTTGGTTCAAATTTATGTGGATGATATTATTTTCGGTGGTTCCTCTCATGCTTTGGTGTCTAGATTTTCAGATTCGATGAGCAGTGAGTTTGAGATGAGCATGATGGGAGAGCCGACATTCTTCCTTGGTCTTCAAATCAAGCAAGCTGAAAGAAGGCACCTTCGCTCACCGAGTAAGTATACAAAGGACCTTCTTGGCGCTTCAATATGGGAAGCGAGAGGCCAATGTCTACTCCCATTGCTACAACCACCGTCTTTGGACCACGATGAGGATGGAGAGTCCGTGGACCGGAAGAGTACCGCAGATGATTGGCTCCCTCCTCTATCTTACTGCGTCGGCCGGACATACAATTCACCGTATGTCATGCGCTCGATTTGAGCTTCCTCGTGCTTCTCATCGTCAAGCAAGACGTCGCATATTCGTGTATCTTCAAGATACGCTTGACTTTGGACTCGTATTCTTCTTCTTGGCTCTTTCAATTCGAGCATTTTACGATCTTGATTTCACGGTTGTAGAGTGGATAGGAAGAGTACTCCGCACTTGTCATTTCTTGGGCACATCTCTTGTTTCTTGGTCTTCTAGAAAGCAGTCTTACATTGCCACATCCGAGGCCGAGTATGTAGGCTGCCGCTTGATGGTCGCTCTCGAGTTCTCTGGATTTTATCCATCTTTGCGGGACTATGGGTTATCTTTGGGAAGTGTTCCTCTTTTACGGACAACACTTCGCAATTAATATTGCCAAAAACCCAGTGCAACATTCCAGGACTAAACACATTGACATTCGATTTCATTTTCTGAGAGACCATGTTAAGAAAGGTGATGTTATGCTTCACTTTGTAGAGTCCGAGCAACAGCTTGCAGATATTTTCACTAAAGCTCTTGATTCTTCTCGTTTTTGTCGCTTATGGGAGAGTTAGGGTTATTAGTCCTATTGGGCTGTTTTGAGGGGGAAGTTGCTCTTTTTGCATTCATTGTATCATAATGCATGTTTCAATTCATTTGTCTTGCATTGTATAATAAAATTAGTGGAGCTTTGATTGTTATCCTTGTATGACTTGATTTCATCTTCTATACCTTGTCATATCAAGTGATAGTCCGCTAGACTTCTTTTATGGCTCTTCGTGTTTGGCTTAGCTTTTGCCTTGCTAGCTTTATATCTGTGAGCAATTTGAATCAAATCATGTCTTGTTGGATCTTGTGACTAGTTTTGCTCTAGTGATCCTCTTATGATTCTCGCCATGTCTTACAGGTTGAATTGAGTCTTGAACTTATTACGAGATGAAAATGAGCTTTTTATCTTATTAAGTCAAGCAAATGAAAAATAAGATTTTCTCGTATGAAAAACCGATCTCACCAATCCTTTCTCATGAGACGGCTTGCCATTGCACTAGGCATGAACTCAGGGGGAGTTTTGGATGACCTAGATCATTCTCTTAAGCTTATCGCTTAAGATGGTCGCGGCAAGGCTTGAGATCTAGCACAGCAAAAAAAGGGAGAAAAAGAAAAATTGCCAAAAAGGGCTAAGTACTTGAGCTTTGCTTCAAAAGAATTTTCTTAATGCTCAAAATGCCTCAATTCTTGTTTTAAGTCTCTTTTTACTTATAGACATGGCTTGACTCATTTTTGGTTGCGTTGAGTGAATCTATGATATTGAGCAACCTTTCATGATTTTAATTATGTTAATCTCAGATTGCTGCTATCTTGGTTTTAGCTTTGCAGTACATGTTTTGCCATGATTGAATATAGTGTCTACTCTTTATATGGCTTGGTATAATACTTGTACTGTCTTCATGTATAATGGTCATGGCTCCTTTTTACTAAAGTTCAAAAATAAAGTTATTCCTTCATGCTCTTTCTTTTTCATGCATCTTGATGAATTCATTGTCAAAGGGGGACAAAGATTGTGAAGAAAATGGTGTTGGAGCTTTCATACTTAAGGTTTAATATAAAAGAACTTCATAAAATAAAAATTTTGAACCTTTTGAAAATTTGTGATCTTAGTGAGTTAAGTCTTGTGGTTCTATTGCCTTTTCCTGATTTCATTTGCAATTGAAGAATACTCACAATGATCAAAGGTCAAATAGAAAAATTGCCTTTCATTTGGACCTAAGTGAGATTTTTTGCTACTTTCTGGAATTTGAATCCTCTTGTGCTTTCATTGCCTTATCTCACTTGCCTACACTATTCTGAAGCCAGCTTGGTCGGTTCCTAGGCTTTTTCTTGCTTTTGGACCAAGTTGTGCCTTTATGCGAAAACGGCGAATTTTTACTTTTCATTTCGAAAAACCACATTTTCTTGAAAATTGCCAATGTGTTCATCAAGGGGGAGATTGTGGATATCGTGAGGATATGTGCACGATCTCAGGATGATGAGTCAATTGGCAATGGCATTGTTGGTTTGCAAAATCTCGCGTTTCGGGTTTGCTCAAAATTTGTCGGACCACAGCGATCGTCCGATCGAGGTGTCGGGCGGTCGACCGCCGTGGAGGAGTCCGACCGCCATGGTGGCGGTCCGACCATAAAATAAAAATAGGTTTTGGAGCTGAGCCAAAAATAGGTCGTGTAGGCAAGTGAGGAGTCTCTGGATGTGGTCCCATCATTTTGGAGCTCAGATCAAAAGTTCTATTCGTTTGAAAATTCGGAAGGTTTGAAATTTTGAGTTGAAAATTTGGCTAAGTCCTTTGGACCGGTCCGACCGCTGTTGTGGGAGCGGTATGGCCAAGCATGAAATCGGTCGGACCGGCCACGTCAAGTGATCGGCCGGTGCAATGGATATCGTGAGGATATGTGCACGATCTCGGGATGATGAGTCAATTGGCAATGGCGTTGTTGGTTTGCAAAATCTCGCGTTTTGGGTTTGCTCAAAATTTGTCGGACCACAAAGGATCGCCGGTGGTGTCGGGCGGTCGATCACCGTGGAGGAGTCCGACCGCCTTGGTGGCGGTCCGACCGCCAAAATGAAAATGGGTTTTGGAGTGAGCCAAAAATAGGTTGTGTAGGCAAGTGAGGGAGTCTCTGGATGTGGTCCCATAATTTTTGGAGCTCGGTCAAAAGTTCTATTCGTTTGAAAATTCGAAGGTTTGAATTTTGAGTTGAAATTTGGCTAAGTCCTTTGGACCGTCCGACCGCCGTTGTGGGAGCGGTCCGGCCAAGATGAATCGGTCGGACCGCCTGTAAAATGATCGACCGCAATGGCTTGAAGGTTAGCCAAGTGTTGCATTGAGTTGGTTTTATTGTGTTATTATATGAACTTCAATGCTTTATTGTTGTATATTGCATTGCGGAACTAACGTGGGTCAAGTTGTGAAGAACTTGTTCCCGGAATCGATTTGTTTGTCTATTTGCATGCGGTGGCTTGCGTGTCAACGGCGTCAGCGGTGAGTGGATCGGGACTACGCTTGGAGAGCCGAGGTCGAGCGATCGGGGATCTGGGCGAGGTCGTGTGACACAAGCATGGTGCGAGATGGACAAGATGGATCGAGCGGGTGGTTGATCAATTTGGTTGGATCGGCGGTGCGGATATCGATGCGAGTCTCGAGAGGTCCGATGGGATTCGGACAAGAGAGGCTTGGCGACGCGATGAGAACCGCTGATCAACCTACACGTGGTGAAGCAGGCGATTGCTTCAAGAGTTATTTGTGTGTGGGTCCCATGTGTAAGTGACCCCAAAAAGGAAACCCTAGCTCTCTAGTATAAATAGGAAGGGGGGAGATGGAAAATAAAGTGAAGCATTCATTTTTAGCCCCTTCTTCCTTTTCTAGGGTTTGGAGGAGAGGAGAGGAGAACTAGGGTTTGGAGTGTGCTCCTTGTTGAGCTCTTGCCCTCCTTGTTGGAGAGGCTTTGTAAGCATCTTGTGTAATCGAACAATCTTGTGATGCTCAATTGAAAGATCGTTTGCTCCCTTTTGTGTTCTTCTCCCTTTTGGATGATTTTGGTGCTTCCTTGATTCAAAGGTTCATGCTTGGTCTCTTGGCCTACTTTATCTTGCTTTGATGTGTGGGATTACTCCTAGAGTCATCTAGATCATCAACCCCACACAAGCAAGTCTTGAATCAAGATTTTCATATTTCTAGGGTTTGTGCACTTCTTTGGTAAAATCTCGAGAGATCGATTTGCTGAAGTGGATCGACGGATCGTCGCTAGAAATAGGTCTCTAATATCATTAGGGAGGTGTGCTCGAAATTTGGTCAAGTTTTATTGGTTGAAACAAAAGTTGGATCAAATTTCGTTTTGGATTTGGGTGGAGTTTTCAGTACTGGACTCTACCGTCCGACCGGACCTTCAACAATGATCCGACCGCCGTGTATTCGCATCACATTTGGCTTGCGGGTCGAACCGCGAATCCACCGTCCGACCGCTAGTTAGTTGCGGTCGGATCATTGGTTGACCGTCGGTCCGACCGCCCGTGGTAGCCGGTCAGACCGCCCGTTCCCGGGAAGGAACAGTGAGTTCTTTTCTCCGGTTGTGTCGTGTGGTTGAGGGGTTTATCAAATCCAACACAAGGCTTCATTGTGTGCTTCTCGATCTTCTTAGCTTTCATAGCTAAAGGAGTAAAGTTCGTGTTGGTTTTGATTTAGGCGAGAAAGTTTTGAAAGCGCCTATTCACCCCCTAGTCGCCTTTCGGTCCTACAAGTGGTATCGAGCCGGTTAGCTCTTCTCATAGATCTTAACCGGTCTTTGGAGCCATGGCGATCGACAAGTACTCAACCAAGCCACACATTTTGAAGGAGTTGACTTTGCATCTTTGGAAGGCTCGTATGCAAGCATATATCGAGGCTCAAGGGCACGCTATTTGGCTAAAGGTGAAAAATCCTTATGTCGTGCACCGATGATGATACGATCACTCGGATGTGGAGGCCAACAAAGAAGGCTCGAATTATTTGATCCAAGGCCTTAGTGGTTGCGTGTTGCTCACTTGCGGTTCGCTCACGAGATCTGGCGGACTCTTTGTGACTATCATGAAGGGTCCACTGCGATCAAGGAAGTGAGGCAGAACCACTCAAGAAAGTATACTCAAAGATCGAACAAAGGCACGTGAGTCTTTGGATGAGTGGGGAAGATTCTCTAAGATTCTTCATGATCTCCGCTACCGTTGACTTGGTATTTCACGAGTGCGAGAATGCACGCCGACTTCGGGTGCTCTTGATGTGAAGGTGCTGGGAATGAAGATCACTTCCATCAATGACAACATCACATGAGTGAGCTTACCATGGATAAGCTTTACTCGAGGTTGAAGACGCATGAGATTGACTTTATCTCGCGTCTCCCAAGAGAGAGTCGATGGCATTAGTGGTCGACAAATCCAAGGGTTGTTCTTGAGTCTCTTGATTGTAGCTCATCCGGTTTTCATTATCGCTTTACATTCTTTAAGTGATGAGCAACTAGAGAAAGCGCCGAGGATGACTTAGCCCTCCTTTCCACCAAATTCACAAGAGCGTATAACAAGGTGAGGAATAGGAGGAGAAGTGGACCTATCACATGCTTGAATGTGGTGAGCCAAACCACATTCGCTCCAGTGCCCCAAGCTAAAGGGCAAGGAGGAGAAGGAGACACGAAGACATCCCGGGAGAGGATGCTAAACCCAAGAAGACAAACTATCGAAGTTTGTCGGTAGGGTCCTTGCCGCTCTTGAGAATGTAAATATGAGCGATGTGGACTCGGAAGCGGAGGGCGACGAGAGTGACTCGTGGCAAGAAGAAGGCGCATGACTTCAGGCATGTGTTTCATGGCCAAGAACGACCACGACGACTGACCTCCAACAATGAGGATCCTTTTAGTGATCCTCGATGAGGTATGCCCTTCTATTGCCGACATGAAAAGGGCGTTGGTGCTTCTTTGAGCGAAATTGCATAAGCAAGTAAAAATGATTAAGAAGGTGACATTATGATTGATAATTTGAACCTAGAAGTTGTTAGGCTAAAATCTATTAATCGATGATTTTTGTGAATCTGCACTAGCTTGCTTAATGACTTGACAAGCTTGAAATCTGCTCATTCCTCCGTCACTAATCAACTTAAAGATGCTCTCGATGAACTAGAATCTCTCAAGTCTAGTTACGCTTGCTTAGATGCCATTTCACTTGATGTGACCGCCATGGAAGCTATCCTTTAACTTGCTCAAATTGTGCTTTGCTTGAATTAAAACTGGATAGCTCCTTAAAAGAATTGCAAAAATTTGATGCTAGTCACACATGCTCTCATTGTAAGAATAATAAGATTAAGATGCAAGAGATGAAAGAAATGCTAGTTTACTCTAGAGTTGCATCTTGTGAAAATTGTCCCAAGCTTACAATTGAGATTGAAGCCTTAAACAAGACCCTTGAAGAAAAGGCTAAAATTGAAAGATCCATGTCTTTCTTGCTTCTAAGAAAGTTATTGATTCTAACTCTTGTGCTTTAAATCTGAAGTTGAAACCATGATTAATCAGATTCAAGAGGCATTAGAGTCAAATTTAAGGAGCAGGTTGAATAGGATTAGAGAATCCTATTGTGTGTCTTGTGAGGCCTTCAAGGTGGAAGTGGCCCTTCTTAAGAGTAAGAACAATGAGGTAATCAAGTCTAGCAAGTGCACTAGATGTGAGGGTTAATGAAAGAAAATGATTACCTCAAGGTGACTCTTGAGAAGTTTTCAAGTGGGAAAAAGAAACTCAACATGATTCTTGATCAATCCAAGGTGAGCGTGAAAAATAGTGGTCTAGGTTTCAATCCCTAGAGCATTCCAAGAAAAACCCACCTAGGATTGCTAGAGTTGTGAAGAATGGTTTGTTTGAGCTAGAACCTCCTAAGCCATCCGGGTTGTTTTCAAACCATTGGTTTTGCTCAAACTCTTTACGGCAAGAAAGGTGCTTTCACTCATCTTTGCATGAGGCCTCTCAAAGGTTCGATACCATTGCACCTTCGCAAGAAAGAAGGCCATCTTGTTGAGTTCTCGCTGGGAGAGCAAAACTTGAGAGAAAAGAGAGGATGAGCGTCCTAAGATCCATTAGAGGAGTCCTTCTCCATTGTAGTCTCTAGAGCTAGGCACTGCTTATCGCACCACACATAGGCCTAGATTTGTAGAGAACTTTGTAGACTCTTTTGGTGGGTCTAGGCAAGATGTTGGATTAGGACATCGTGAGGAGAGACCACGGGTAGCACCTAGGCAGGGGAGTATCGATCTTTTGGTAGATCGTTTGGAGAGGTCTAGGTGGTTCTCATGTGCATCCTTATGATTTTATTCCTGATCATGTTTCTGCTATTTCTACTGCTGCTCCTAAACATCGTGCCTCTCAGTACTGGATTCCTCGATCATTTATCACTAACCCTTGATCTCGAGGCACGGATGTTTTCTCGATTGTGCTTTTAGGTCCGTCGTGCGAGGAAGGAGGACATATGGCTTGTTGACTCGGGTGTTCTCGACATATATTGGAGATTCTAGATGGTTCTCCTCCTCACACGTGCATCCGCAATGAATTGATTACATTTGGGGATGCTTCTACCGGACCGTGGATCGCAAAGGGCACCTTTGTCTTGCGCGTCAACGACAAGTTCATGCTAAAAGACGTCGCTTTGGTAAGTAAGTCGAGGTATAATCTTCTATCTGCTTCTCACCGCTTGATGAGGGTCTAGAAGTGAGGTTTAAGAGAGGTGAGTGCAGAGTTCTAGATTCCTCGGGTGAGCTTGTTTTGAGATCTCTAGATTTGAGAAGATCTTACGTGCAAATTTGAAGATTTCTTCTGCTTCTAGTCCTAGGTGTCTTGTAGCCTCTCGATTCTCATGACCTTGTTTTGTGGCATCGTAGACTTGGGCATATAGGTTTTGATCATTTGTCTAGAGTCGGTTGCAAGGACTTGATTAGAGGTTTGCCTAGGTTGAAGGTCATTAGAGATCTTGTGTGCTCACCTGTAGACATGGTAAGATGGTGTCCGCTTCCACCCACCTCTTACTTTGGTAATGGTGATGGACTGGGATGACTTCTTCACTTAGATCTGATTGGTCCTTCTAGAGTTCACCATTTGGTGGGAAATGGTATGTCTTTGGTGGTTGTGGATGATTACTCCGGTATTCATGGGTTTATTTTCTTGCTTCTAAGGACGAAGCATTTGGATTCTTTAGAGATTTGGTCCTTAGAATTCTTTGTTGATATACTGGAGCTTTGAGAGCCATTAGGAGTGACAATGGGACAGAGTTCAAGAATTCTTCTTTTCTACCTTACGACCGATAGGGAATTGAGCATCAGTTTTCTTCTCCTAGAGTTCCTCAGCAGAATGGTGTTGTAGAAAGGAAGAACAGAACCCTTGTAGAGATGGCTCGGACCATGCTAGATGAGCATTCTACTCCTAGGAGATTTTAATGAGGCGATCTCTCATCGCTTGTTATATTTCCAACAGGGTTTTCTTGAGATCGTGGTTGGAAAGACTTCTATGAGCTTAGATTTGGTCATTCTCCCAAAGTCTCTCATTTCAAGATTTTTGGTTGCAAGTGCTTCATTCTTAAACATGGCAATCTTGATAAATTTGAGTCTAGATGTTTTGATGGCATATTTCTTGGATATCCTGCTCATTCTCGTGGCTATCGTGTTTTTAATGTTGACACTAACAAAATTGTTGAGACTTGCGAAGTCACTTTTGATGAGGCTAGTCACAGTACTAGACCCGATGCTTGTGTACAGTGTTCCTGAAATTCAAGGAAGCATTTTAAATCGATGATGACTCGAGGATGAAGAACCAAACCATCCTCCGGCTACTTCGAGAGGGTGGAGAGCACTGCTACTACTACGTCGGGCCAATTTGAGACCTCCTCCTATCCCCACCGACGATCCGAGTGGCTCTGTTCCTACCTCCACAACTCATGAGGTAGAGGCCACGTCCGCACTCAGAGCACCACTTCACATACAAATGACAACATCCACCGAGCGGATGATTGGGGATCTTCAAGAGCGAGTCACTCGCTCTGTGTTTATTTCTCCCGATTCTCATGCACATTTCGCTTTTGTCGCTTCTTTGAACCCCGAGATATCACCCATGCTTTATCCGATGCCTCTTGGGTCAATGCCATGCATGAAGAGCTTGAAAATTTGAAAGAAACAAAGTCGGTTTTTAGTTGAGCGACCTTCCGATTCTCATGTTATTGGAACAAAATGGGTTTTAAAAATAAGCAAAGTGAGGATGGATTGGTTGTTCGCAATAAGGCTAGACTTGTAGCTCAAGGTTATTCCTGTGTAGAGGGCTTAGACTTTGAGGAGACCTTTGCTCCGAAGAGCTAGATTGGAGGCCATTCGCATTCTTTTAGCATTTGCAACATCCAAAGGTTTCAAGCTTTTTCAAATGGATGTTAAAAGTGCTTTCTTGAATGGCTTCATAGAAGAAGAGGTCTTTGTCAAGCAACCTCCTGGTTTTGAAAATCAAAATTCCCAAATCATGTTTTTAAACTCTCTAAAGCCTGTATGGATTGAAACAAGCTCCTAGAGCTTGGTATGACAGGCTTAAGAGTTTCTTGCTTGAAAATGATTTCAAAATGGGAATGGTTGATAAAACCTTGTTCACTCTCAGGCATGGCAGTGATTTCTTGTTGGTTCAGATTTATGTGGATGATATTATTTTGGTGGTTCCTCTCATGCTTTGGTGTCTAGATTTTGATTCTATGAGCGGTGAGTTTGAGATGAGCATGATGGGAGAGTCGACATTCTTCCTTGGTCTTCAAATCAAGCAAGCGAAAGAAGGCACTTTCGCTCACGAGTAAGTATACAAAGGACCTTCTTGGCGCTTCAATATGGGAAGCAGAGGCCAATGTCTACTCCCATTGCTACAACCACCGTCTTTGGCCGGACCACGATGAGGATGGAGAGTCCGTGGACCGTAAGAGTACCGCAGATGATTGGCTCCTCCTCTATCTTACAAAGTCGAGGTAGGACATACAATTCGCCGTATGTCTGTGCGCTCGATTTCAGGCTTCCTCGTGCTTCTCATCGTCAAGCAGTACGCCGCATCTTCAGGTATCTTCAAGATACGCTTGACTTTGGACTCTGGTATTCTTCTTCTTCGGCTCTTTCAATTCGAGCATTTTCTGATGCTGATTTCGCCGGGTGTAGAGTTGATAGGAAGAGTACTTCTGGCACTTGTCATTTCTTGGGCACATCTCTTGTTTCTTGGTCTTCTAGAAAGCAGTCTTCTGTTGCACAGTCTACAGCTGAGGCCGAGTATGTAGCTGCCGCCAGTGGCTGCTCTCAGGTTCTCTGGATTTTGTCCACGCTGCGAGACTATGGGTTATCTTTGGGAAGTGTTCCTCTTTTCTGTGACAACACTTCTGCAATTAATATTGCCAAAAACCCAGTGCAACATTCCAGGACTAAACACATTGACATTCGATTTCATTTTCTGAGAGACCATGTTGAGAAAGGTGATGTTGTGCTTCACTTTGTAGAGTCTGAGCAACAGCTTGCAGATATTTTCACTAAGGCTCTTGACTCTTCGCGTTTTGCTGCTTTGCGGGGAGAGTTAGGGGTTATTAGTCCTATTGGGCTGTTTTGAGGGGGAAGTTGCTCTTTTTGCATTCATTGTATCATAATGCATGTTTCAATTCATTTGTCTTGCATTGTATAATAAAATTAGTGGAGCTTTGATTATTATCCTTGTATGACTTGATTTCATCTTCTATACCTTGTCATATCAAGTGATAGTCTGCTAGACTTCTTTTATGGCTCTTCGTGTTTGGCTTAGCTTTTGCCTTGCTAGCTTTATATCTGTGAGAAATTTGAATCAAATCATGTCTTGTTGGATCTTGTGACTAGTTTTGCTCTAGTGATCCTCTTATGATTCTCGCCATGTCTTACAGGTTGAATTGAGTCTTGAACTTATTCTGAGTTGAAAAATGAGCTTTTTATCTTATTAAGTCAAGCAAATGAAAAATGAGATTTTCTATGCGAAAAACTGATCTCACCAATCCTTTCTCATGAGACGGCTTGCCATTGCACTAGGCATGAACTCAGGGGGAGTTTTGGATGACCTAGATCATTCTTTTAAGCTTATCGCTTGAGATGGTCGCGGCAAGGCTTGAGATCTAGCACAAAAAAAAGGAAAAAGAATTGCCCAAAAGGGCTAAGTGCTTGAGCTTTGCTTCAAAAGAATTCTCTTAATGCTCAAAATGCCTCAATTCTTGTTTTGAGTCTCTTTTACTTATAGACATGGCTTGACTCATTTTTGGTTGCTTGGAGTGAATCTATGATATTGAGCAACCTTTCATGATTTTAATTCTGTTAATCTCAGATTGCTGCTATCTTGGTTTTAGCTTTGCGATTACATGTTTTGCCATGATTGAATATAGCGTCTACTCTTTATATGGCTTGGTATAATACTTGTCTTGTCTCCATGTATAATGGTCATGGCTCCTTTTTACTAAAGTTCAAAAATAAAGTCATTCCTTCATGCTCTTTCTTTTTCATGCATCTTGATGAATTCATTGTCAAAGGGGGAGAAAGATTGTGAAGAAAATGATGTTGGAGCTTTTGGTTTCATACTTAAGGTTTAATATAAAAGAACTTCATAAAATAAAAATTTTGAACCTTTTGAAAATTTGTGATCATAGTGAGTTAAGTCTTGTGGTTCTATTGCCTTTTCCGATTTCATTTGCAATTGAAAATACTCACAATGATCAAAGGTCAAATAGAAAAATTGCCCTTCATTTGGACCTAAGTGAGATTTTTGGCTACTTTCTGGAAATTGAATCCTTTGGTGCTTTCATTGCCTTATCTCACTTGCCTATACTATTCTGAAGCCAGCTTGGTCGGTTCCTAAGCTTTTTCTTGCTTATGGACCAAGTTGTGCCTTTATGCGAAAATGAAATTTTACTTTTCATTTCGAAAAACCACATTTTCTTGAAAATTGCCAATGTGTTCATCAAGGGGGAGATTGTGGATATCGTGAGGATATGTGCACGATCTCAGGATGATGAGTCAATTGGCAATGGCGTTGTTGGTTTGCAAAATCTCGCATTTTCGGGTTTGCTCCAAGGCTGTCAGACCACAGGCGGTCTGACCGGTGGTGTCGGGCGGTCAGACCGCCCGTGGAGGAGTCCGACCGGCCATGGTGGCCGGTCCGACCGCCAAAATGAAAATGGGTTTTGGAGTGAGCCAAAATAGGTTGTGTAGGCAAGTGAGGGAGTCTCTGGATGTGGTCCCATCATTTTGGAGCTCCCGGTCAAAAGTTCTATTCGTTTGAAAATTCCGAAGGTTTGAATTTTGAGTTGAAATTTGGCTAAGTCCTTTGGACCGGTCCGACCGCCGTTGTGGGAGCGGTCCGGCCAAGCATGAATCGGTCGGACCGCCACGTGGGCTGATCGAACCAAGCAATGGCTTGAAGGTTAGCCAAGTGTTGCATTGAGTTGGTTTTTATTGTGTTATTATATGAACTTCAATGTTTTATTGTTGTATATTGCATTGCGGAACTAACGTGGGTCAAGTTGTGAAGAACTTGTTCCCGGAATCGATTTGTTTGTCTATTTCTGTGCAGGTGGCTTGCAGGTCAACGACGTCAACGGTGAGTGGATCGGGACTACGCTTGGAGAGTTGAGGTCCAGAACGATCAGGGATACCGGGTGAGGTCGTGTGACACAAGCATGGTGCGAGATGGACAAGATGGATCGAGCGGGTGGTTGATGCACGGTGGTTGGATCGGCGGTGCGGATATCGATGCGAGTCTGGGAGGTTCGATGGGATTCGGACAAGAGAGGCTTGGCGACGCGATGAGAACCGCTGATCAACCTACACGTGGTGAAGCAGGCGATTGCTTCAAGAGTTATTTGTGTGTGGGTCCCATGCGTAAGTGACCCCAAAAAGGAAACCCTAGCTCTCTAGTATAAATAGGAAGGGGGGAGATGGAAAATAAAGTGAAGCATTCATTTTTAGCCCCTTCTTCCTTTTCTAGGGTTTGGAGGAGAGGAGAGGAGAACTAGGGTTTGGAGTGTGCTCCTTGTTGAGCTCTTGCCCTCCTTGTTGGAGAGGCTTTGTTAGCATCTTGTGTAATCGAACAATCTTGTGATGCTCAATTGAAAGATCGTTTGCTCCCTTTTGTGTTCTTCTCCCTTTTGGATGATTTTGGTGCTTCCTTGATTCAAAGGTTCATGCTTGGTCTCTTGGCCTACTTTATCTTGCTTTGATGTGTGGGATTACTCCTAGAGTCATCTAGATCATCAACCCCACACAAGCAAGTCTTGAATCAAGATTTTCATATTTCTAGGGTTTGTGCACTTCTTTGGTAAAATCTCGAGAGATCGTTTCTGCGAAGTGGATCTGACGGATCGTCGCTAGAAATAGGTCTCTAATATCATTAGGGAGGTGTGCTCGAAATTTGGTCAAGTTTTATTGGTTGAAACAAAAGTTGGATCAAATTTCGTTTTGGATTTGGGTGGAGTTTTCAGTACTGGACTCTACCGGTCCGACCGGACCTTCAACGGCGGTCTGACCGCCCGTATATTCAGACCGCTGGCTTGCCGGGTCGAACCGCCGTCCACCGGCCCGACCGCTAGTTAGTTGCCGGTCAGACCGCTGGTTGACCGTCGGTCCGACCGCCCGTGGTAGCCGGTCAGACCGCCAGTCCCAGTAAGGAACAGTGAGTTCTTTTCTCTGGTTGTGTCGTGTGGTTGAGGGGTTTATCAAATCCAACACAAGGCTTCCGCTGTGTGCTTACTGATCTTCTTAGCTTTTATAGCTAGAGGAGTAAAGTTCGTGTTGGTTTTGATTTAGGCGAGAAAGTTTTGAAAGCGCCTATTCACCCCCCCCCCCTAGTCGCCTTTCCGGTCCTACACCAGCATTGGCTTGAAGGTTAGCCAAGTGTTGCATTGTTGTGTATTGACTGTGTATATTGTATGAACTTCAATGCTTTATTGTTGTATATTGCATTGCGGAGCTAACGTGGGTCAAGTTGTGAAGAACTTGTTCCCGGAAACGGTTTGTTTGTCTATTGCTGTGCAGGCGGCTTGCAGGTCAACGATGTCAACGGTGAGTGGATCGGGACTACGCTTGGAGAGCTGAGGTCCAGAACGATCAGGGATACCGGGTGAGGTCGTGTGACACAAGCATGGTGCAGAATGGGCAAGACGGATCGAACGGGTGGTTCGACTGTTTGGTTGGATCAGCGGTGCGGATATCGGTGCGAGTCTCTGGGAGGTTCCGATGGGATTCGGACAAGAGAGACTTGGCGACGCGATGGGAACCGCTGATCAACCTACACGTGGTGAAGCAGGCGATTGCTTCAAGAGTTATTTGTGTGTGGGTCCCATGTGTAAGTGACCCCAAAAGTGAAACCCTAGCTCTCTAGTATAAATAGAAAGGGGGAGATGGAAAATCCCCCAAACATTCATTTTAGCCCCTTCTTCCTTTTCTAGGGTTTGGAGGAGAGGAGAGGAGAACTAGGGTTTGGAGTGTGCTCCCTTGTTGAGCTCTTGCCCTCCTTGCTGGAGAGGCTTTGTAAGCATCTTGTGTAATCGAACAATCTTGTGATGCTCAATTGAAAGATCGTTTGCTCCCTTTTGTGTTCTTCTCCCTTTTGGATGATTTTGGTGCTTCCTTGATTCAAAGGTTCATGCTTGGTCTCTTGGCCTACTTTATCTTGCTTTGATGTGTGGGATTACTCCTAGAGTCATCTAGATCATCAACCCCCCACAAGCAAGTCTTGAATCAAGTTTTTCACATTTCTAGGGTTTGTGCACTTCTTTGGTAAAATCTCGAGAGATCGATTCTGCGAAGTGGATCGACGGATCGTCGCTAGAAATAGGTCTCTAATATCATTAGGAGGTGTGCTCGAAATTTGGTCAAGTTTTATTGGTTGAATCAAAAGTTGGATCAAATTTCGTTTTGGATTTGGGTGGAGTTTTTCAGTACTGGACTCTACCGGTCCGACCGGTTGTTCAACGGCGGTCTGACCGCCCGTGTATTCGACCGGCTGGATGCCGTCGAACCATTGTCCACCGGTTCGACCGCCTTGATTAGTTGTCGGTCGGACCATTGGTTGACCGTCGGTCCGATCACCGTGGTAGCCGGTCGGACCGCTTGAGACCGAAGAAGGAACAGAGAGTTCTTTTCCCGTTTGTGTCGTGTGGTTGAGGGGTTTATCAAATCCAACACAAGGCTTCCGTTGTGTGCTTACTGATCTTCTTAGCTTTCATAGCTAAAGGAGTAAAGTTCGTGTTGGTCTTTGACTTAGGCGAGAAAGTTTTGAAAGCGCCTATTCACCCCCCCTAGTCGCCTTTCCGGTCCTACACAAATACATATACATAGACAAAAGAAATAAACAGCGGAAGCGAAAGTGCCATAAGATGGCCATAAACAAAAGAGCCGACCAGTGTGCCTTTAACCCACAAGGCAACCGACCGGACTGCCAAGTTAGTCGTCGAATCCACAGCACATCTCAACTATAATTGAAAACTTGAGACTCATCATCCAGGCTTCAACGCTCCTCACCCCCGCGCCCTTCCCTCTTCCCCCGCGCCCTTCCCTCTTCTTCACGCGAATTGAAGCTCCTCACCCCCGCGCCCTTCCCTCTTCCCCCGCGCCCTTCCCTCTTCTTCACGCGAATTGAAGCTCCTCACCCCCGCGCCCTTCCCTCTTCCCCCGCGCCCTTCCCTCTTCTTCACGCGCAATATCACCAACCACGATCCACTCGACCGCAGCCGCAGTCGACGCCACCGGCCGGCGCCGTGCGTCACCTCACGGCCGCGCCCCCTCGTCGACTCGCGCGCGCGTGACTCTCGACCGGTGTTTGACGACGGCCGCAGAAAAGCAGCGAGGCGCGACTCGACCGCAGCCCGCGATCGACGCCACCGGGCGGCGCCTTCGTCGTCACCTCACATCCGCGCCCTCGTCGACTCGCCGCCGCCGCTCTCCGCGACGCCACCGCGGGCGGCGCCGCCGTCGTCACCTCACAGCCGCGGCCAGACAACGGCGAGGAGGAGACTGGGATTTGATTATATTGGTTAATTATCATAAATTTTGTATTGGTTGATCTGATTTATATTGGTTAATATTGTAAATTGCTTGTGTACATAGGAAAGAGGCGATGTCTACGCCGGGAGATCCACGCGACGGTCAGAGCAAAATTTCTACGCAGAGAGATACACGCGGAGCGCAAAGCCAAATGATTACGCCGACATATACACGCGAACCACTAAGTGATATCACCAACGTCAGCCAAATGATTACGCCGACATATACACGCGAACCACTAGGTGATATCACCAATGTCATAGGTATGCTTCAAATATTTTCGTATGCAAACCTTTTCATATTTTTCACTATTTACTGGAAGGACGTTTTCATATTTTTAGATGAGGAATCGCGGAGGAGGGAGCAAAGGAATATGCAGCAACGGAAACGTCGAGCTGATATGTCCATGGAACAAAGGGACGAGATCAATCGGAAACAACGTGAGTACCGAGAACGGAAGAAACATGCAACCCAAAATAGTAGCACTTCATTGCTTGCGTGAGATGGTGCCGTTAACTTCAGCATCGTCCATAGTAGGTATTTAATCTCTTTCTATTTTTGGACACTTATTATTACACCATAACCTGTTTTGATTAAGTAGAGGTCAACCATTTTGTGCCACCCAATCATAGGACTTGACGAAACTACCGACCCACAGAATGAAAACACGCCAAATATATTTTCCAACGAAGATATGGAAACAAATAGTAGAGATGTTGGCGTAGGCACGGCGAACACAAGAGTCAGTACGTTGTCTGTGGACATAAGCGACAATGACCTAGGTATAAGTGATGGTTATTTTGTAAAGGAAACGCACTTTTTATGTCTACACACCCCATCTATATATATTGACTTTAACATGTGCCTTTGTCTCCAGAGACGAGACCTACGGACAGTGCCGATGCTATGAGGGAAGCAAGGAATGCACGTGCACGCAAATGAAGAGCTGAAATGACCGATCAACAAAGGGAGGAAGCTAATAGGAAACAACGTGAATACCGAGCACGGAGGAAAGCTGCAATGCAAAATAATAGCCCCACCTCTGTTGTGTCCCAAACATTGCCGGCGTCTTCACCAGCTGGTGAGATATAATAACTGTTCAAATTGTGCATTTTCTCAACCAACTGATACATCATTAACTGTTGTCCCTGCTATATTGGAAGATGACGAGTTAGCAGATCCCACAGAGTGGCTACACCGAAATGATAATTACGTTCCACGAGCTAGAGGCACATGTACGGTCCCTCCTGGCCCATTGCCTACTTCCGGTGAGTCAAGCGAGCACAACAACGTCATGCTTTTTTTCAATAAAATATAATTTAAATATATGTTAGCATACTTTTTTTAAAATATTTGCAGAACTTCATTTACCTGAACTGCACAATGAAGAAGAATTTGACCGTGAACTATTTGAACCAACGCATGATGGTTGGGACGGTGATGAAGATGCCATAGACGCCGGCCATGTATTGCAGAATGAAAACTTATACGATGATGGAGTCATTCACCAACATGCGCAAGGTACTGTGACAACAATATATATGCTCGTTACTGTGTCTAGCTTCACTTTGGCGTGTTTATATATTAAATGAAAATAATTATCGCAATGTCTACACAGTCATGATTATGAGTCATATCGCGTGCTTCCAGAGGGTCCAGCTACAAACAGTGTGACACATGATGATCCATATGATTACATCTACCAGAACCTGCCAGAACGACATAAATTGAGAAAGGTCCCTCACTGCAGTTATTGTGGTGCGATGAGGTTTCAGGGTGAGACACCTAGGTTTTGTTGTAGAAAAGGAAAAATGCAGATACATATACGGATGTTCTGCGAGCTCAAAAGGTTGTTCACAAGTCAAGTGCACGATGATGCAAAATATTTCAGAAACATATACGTTATATCAACTCACATTTCTCCTTTGCAAGTCTAGGGTTACCAGCGATGATGAGATATAAAAGTCCAAGAGGGACCGGTGTTTATACATTTCGAGTTCATGGTGGGTCAGATCACCGCCTTGACCACTGGTGCTGTGGCATGGTGCTTCGGCATTTGCTTGACTCTACTTTTATGATACGTAAGATGAGGCCTTATCACATAGAGTCAAAAGGTCCCCTGATCTTGATATCAACATCATTCGGACTATCCTAGCAATATTGGAAGATAACCCATATGTTCAGACTTTTAGGAGAAATGGGGATTTTCCAAACTTGGATGAGTACCGGATTGAACTCAATACAAATATCACGCCTGACCAAAGAAGGTACAATGCCCCAACCGCATCCCAAGTTCTTCGCTATTTGGATGGATGGGAGCGATCCACAAAGATGTTTTGATAGAAGTGTGGTTGTATATGGAAAGGCGATCGTCGTCCGCAGATATCCGGGCATGGCATGGTTGTTATGGCGCCTTAGCTTATCTCGTATATAACCCACGAGGGAGACAGGATGGAACAAATATATGCCGTCATGATGGGAGTCCATTCACTCCACCATCCGCAACCATGCTTCTACTAATAATCAATGGCCAGAGAGTAGAGATGAAGGGACGTCTGGTGGTAATCATGGTATTATCTCTTAGTAATAATATTTTTTCCTATAATACTTACTGCTATACTAATGATTAGATGCTATAGTACCATATTATAAAATGTTCTAATATTTTATCTATTTCCCAGCTGATAATAATACCGAGAATCCAGTGGAAGATGGCGACAATGAAGTACAAGAAGGTGACGTCCTAGGTGGAGTTGCTGATGCAGCACAATGTTCAAAATATGTAACTTCACGAGAATACTACTGCTTCAAGTTGCAAGTCAGAAGGGGAATTTTTAATATTTTATTATTCGAAGGGCGTCTTTTCCAACAGTGGGCTGTGGATATGTATATAAAGATTGAGTCTATGAGGCTAGATTGGTACTCTAATCCTGATAACCAAAAACTAATACGGGCCGAGCTATACCAGGTAAACACTCATTAATCTATTGTTTGTAATTGTTTTTTATGATCTTTGCATGCTTGTTACTACATAAAGCTAAAATTAAGTGCTTAAATGTATTATAGGGACTGGTTGATGTTATATCTGTGGGAGAGACGCACGGTTCTAAGGTTGGCAAGAGAATTGTGCTGCCAAGATCATTCCCTGGATGCGATCGAGACATGCAGCAAAGATTCCTTAATGCAATGGCTATTGTGCAGCGTTTTGGCAAGCCTGATTACTTCATCACCATGACATGCAATCCGTACTGGGAAGAGATAACAAGCAATCTCGAACCGGGGCAGGATCCACAAGATAGGCCAGAACTGGTTGCAAGAGTATATAGGGCAAAGTTGCGGGACCTAAAAGAACTCCTAATCAAGAGGAAGTACTTTGGTGAAGTTGCTGCATATGTTCATGTTACTGAGTTCCAAAAAAGGGGTCTGCCACATGAGCATTTCTTGTTGATCATGAAATCAGGGAGTAAGTTGACAACCCCAGATGCATATGATCGAGTTGTTTCAGCTGAGATACCAGACAAGGATAAATATCCAGAGTTGCATGATCTGGTTATTCGCCATATGCTACATGGCCCATGTGGGGTGCTAAACAAATATTGTGCATGCATGGTGAATGGAGAGTGTCGCTTCGATACCTAGGCAGTTCGTGAGGCAACCCAACAAGGAAAGGACTCATATCCAACCATCAAGAAGAGATGACGGACGTCGAGTTAGGATCGGGAGAGCGAGTTAGATAATGTGGGTTGTGCCATACAACCCGATGCGCTCGCTTTAGATACAACTGTCACATAAATGTTGAGGCATGCTCAAGCATTAAAGCAGTGAAGTATCTATTCAAGTACGTATATAAAGGCCACGACCAAGCATCATTCTCGGTAAATGCAGACCAAGATGATAGAGATGATGGGGTCATCAATGAGATAAAGCAGTATAGGAATGCTAGGTACATATCTCCACCAGAAGCTGTGCACAGGATATTCGGATTCCCGATGTTTGGAGTTTATCCTTCAGTATTGCAGCTCCAGCTACATTTGCCAAATATGCAGTCTGTGACATATAAAGATGATGAAAACCTGGAGGATGTTGTGAGTCGCCCGGGTTCTAACAGGACAACACTCACGGAATATTTTAGTAAAAACCGTGAAGAAAGGGCAGCAAGGAAAATATTATATAGAGAATTTCCGGAACACTACCGATGGATCGCAGGGAAAAAAGTGTGGCAAGGAAGAAAACAAGCGCCAAGCCTGAGATAGGGCGGATTGTCTATGCTAACCTCGCCAAGGTGAGAGATACTTACTAAGAGTACTACTAAATCATGTGAGAGGTGCAACATCGTTTGAGGATTTGAGAACAATGGCTGGTGTAACATACTCTACTTTTAGGGAGGCATGTGAGAAAAGAGGGCTTATCGAGACAGATAGATCAATTGATGACTGCTTGACTGAGGCCACCACTTTCGGATGCCGTGTGCCTTATGGAGGTTGTTTGCTACCATTCTTGTGTTCGGTGAGGCCACTAACATACGTGGATTATGGGACAAGCATAAGGATGCGTTAGGTGAAGACTTTAGCCGTGACAACACCAACACGTCGACAGTGGAGCAAATGGTGCTCAGGGACATATGGGATATGCTTCACTCGATGGGCAAAGATATCAGAGATTTTGGTCTGCCACCTATTTGCGATATGGGTCCAACCTCCATTGACACGATGAAAGAGGTTAGAGAGGAGCAGAATGTCTCTATTGACCAAGTACACCTAGATATTTTTGATTCTCTTAACAATGAGCAGAGAGCAGGGTTTGATGAAATCATTCAGCATGTCTTTGCCAAAAAGAGCCAAGTTTTTTTTGTTGATGGTCCGGGAGGCACAGGAAAGACGTTCCTATACAAGGCCTTGCTTGCTAGAGTTCGCTCCAAAGGATTAATAGCCATCATGAATCGCCACATCCGGTATAGCAAAGATCAATATTGCCCGGAGGACGCACTGCACACTCCAGGTTTAAAATTCCAATTAAAATTGGGGACAACACCATGTGCAACTTTACAAAGCAAAGTGGCACTGCAGAATTGATGCGTAGGGCGTCTTTGATTATTTGGGATGAAGTTGCCATGACCAAGCGTCAGTGCGTCGAGACACTAGATAGGTCCCTACAGGATATCATGGAATGTGCTTTGCCATTTGGAGGAAAGGTCATGGTATTTGGTGGAGACTTTAGACAGGTCCTTCCTGTCGTGCCACGTGGGACAAGGGCACAGGTAACTGATGCTACCTTGCAAAGATCCTATTTGTGGGGTAAAATAAGGAAGATACGATTGTCACAAAACATGAGAGCACAATCAGACCCTTGGTTCTCTGAGTACCTACTACGAATTGGAAATGGAACCGAGGAAACGATTGGAGATGATTATGTTCGACTCCCTGATGACATTGTGATTGCATATACTGACACGGATGTCGCAGTCAACATACTCATTTCCTCTGTGTTCCCGTCACTTGAAGAACATGCAACATCAGCCGCCTATATGAGCAGACGGGCCATTCTATCGACCAAAAATGAACATGTTGATAGGCTGAACGCAATGATGATTGGACGGTTTCCAGGTGAGGAAAAGGTTTACCACAGCTTTGACACTATTGTTGACGATCCTCAGAATCACTTCCCTATTGATTTTTTGAACTCAATAACTCCAAATGGCCTCCCCCCGCATGAGCTGAAGCTAAAAATCAACTGTCCTGTGATTCTTCTCCGCAATCTTGATCCTAACAATGGGTTGTGCAATGGTACAAGGCTTATGGTCAGAGCATTGCAAGACAACGCAATTGATGCTGAGATCGTTGGTGGACAGCATGTGGGGAAAAGAGTTTTCATACCAAGGCTACCATTGTCTCCTCGGATGATATTTCTCGCCTTTTAAGTTTAAGAGAAAACAATTCCCGTGAGGTTAAGTTTTGCCATGACCATCAACAAGTCACGAGGACAGACCATCCCTAATGTTGGGATCTACCTTCCGAACCCAGATTCTCGCATGGACGACTTTATGTTGGTTTATCAAGGGGGTGTCAAGATCAACATCAAGAATTTTGGCAAAGCTAAAAGATGACTTGGATGCTACAGAAAGAGCACCAAGAATATAGTTTATAGAGACGTCCTAAATTGGTGATTGACGGTGTGTATACTTAGACAATTTTATTATTTATATCAATCATGTGAATATATATTCTTGTGAATGTGCTCCATACTTTTATTTCTAATAAGCATCATGGCAAACCATTTCATTTTAGTGGGTTACCGTTGAGTGATGCAGCTGCCGTCGCCATCAGAGGGAATCTGTGTGCTTTCAGAGATCTGCTTTTGCAAACTGAACACCTAGGATGCTACTAGCACAATCTTTGCTTCAATTAAATGGTTTTTATCAATGCACTTTGCTTCAATGCACCTGCCTCCCTGGACTCCTACGGAAACAAATATTTGTAAGTAAATAAAAGGAAATATAAAGGAGATAATAATATAACTTCAACAAATCCTCTAGCTATATATTGTACACTACATATAAAAACAGTAACTTATTGTTAATCTATATACCATGCACAGCTCTTAACTTTACTGAGGATGGAATTCTTGGCAGACGTTTTGGCGAGTCGTGCAAACGAATGTTCCGACAACATCGTTGAATATCTTCAAGAGATGATTAAGGAGTTAGGCAAAATGTAACTTAGCTGGTCATAATATTAGAAAATTATACGTAGACTCAAGTACAATTGTTTTTACATTAGACTATGCAAAAATAATTTTATTGTTTTAAGAGACATTCTCAAGAAAAATCCGTAGCGTTAGCACGGGCATTATACTAGTTTCACAAAAGTGAGGCCCTTGGGGCTCACCTTCCTCCCCTGCAACAAAGAGCCCAGCAAAGCCGGGTGAGTACTTTGAATGTACTCGCAAGACTTACATGTAGGGTAACAGACCTGTACATAACTATATGCAAGCTTTTCAAGTGGAGGTTGTAGGTTTCGTTTTTAGCATAAAGCAAATTTTATTTGCAATAAGATAGTACATTTAAAAGCAAGTTAACAAATCAGTTTTTAATGTTCAAATAATCGTAAATGATAACAATATAACAGTAGATAGATGACAACAACAGTCATGGAAGTGACTAAACCCTTAGTCACCACGACAATAGCATGAATTACCCATTCACACCACCCATGTCAAATTTTAATTTAAAAAGGTTGTAGTCTAGTTCTTGCACGACCTTACCAAGCATGTCCATAACCTAGGACGAGGCTATTCGAATAGTTTTATCCCTGCAGGGGTGTACCACTGTACCCACACGCCAGACCGCCTTTTTGCCAAGCTATTAAGCACACTTCCGAAGGTATGCCGGCACGGCTAAGTCCTACGAGACATTTCCAATATTGTGTATTACCCCACGAGCCGAAGGTATGGATAGAAACCCATACGTTGTGTCGGAGTCGCCGTAAAGCCTCGGTCAACTACCCTTCCCGGGTAAAGCCTTGGACAACTACGACGCTCCTCGAGGTGGAGAGCCTACCCGAAATCTCCACCACCGCACACCCAACACAAGAACACGACCACATATCATGTTTCACACAACACACACAACCCCCTCCTGCGACTCGGAGACAACACACGCCAAAGTACTAAGTCAAGAGAGGTCTCATATCCCTCTCGCGTGGTTAGCATGCATAAGCGCTTGGCTTAGTGACACAAGTAACTCGGTCCTTGATGACCTAGGCACCATTCTATTCACACCAACAGATCACACCAACATACCATTGTGCCCAAGTCGAAAATAATTTTATTTTAAGTTTTTGACTTTACAAAGTAACAAAGCACAGGGTGCTGGACATAATGGAGTAATAATAAGATTTGTGTGATCAAGATCACCGACTAAGTCGATGACTGCCCAATACTACCGACATCTAAGCATTTCTAAGCATGACATCGAAAAGACAATAAGAGAGCATAATTAAATCACCGGGCTCTAATTCACCAGCGATATTAATAACTTATGTTTGTGGCAGGGGATAACAATTTGAGGGCAACAGTGCAATAGGAATAACTACCTCTAATCGGGAAAATTAATTTGACACAAAAGCATGCATACATATGATTTGTAAACAAGATATTTAGACTTGAAAAGTAATGGGATTAACATGGTCAAACTGCTTGCCTGCTTGCTGTGGGTCAAGATGTTGCTGAGGATCAACAATATTGTCGATGTGCTCTTCGGATCCTAACGAGAAGGCGAAAAGCAACAGATAAGGACGAATAAAATGCAAAGACTCAACAGCAAACTTTCTCTAAAAATACTGAAAATTTTACCGTAGCAAGGTACTGACTTTAAAAAGAGTTTAGCAACAAGAACCAATTGATTTGGATTCTTAATGCCAAAGATACGACCGAAAGAAAGACTTACGACCAGGTAGTGGTCGTAGAAGAACTTACGACCACGACGTAGTCGTAGCAAGTCTTACGACTAGATACAAGTCGTAGAAGAACTTACTACCGCGACATAGTCGTAGCAAGTCTTACGACTAGATACAAGTCGTAGAAGAACTTACTACCGCGACATAGTCGTAGCAAGTCTTACGACTAGATACAAGTCGTAGAAGAACTTATGACTGGGTAATGGTCGTAGAAGGACTCATGCCCCTGATATAGCCGTAGTAAGACTTACGACCAGTTACATGCCCTAGTAGAACTTACGACTAAGCTAGGGTGACTGGTTGGAAATCCGACCACGAGGCAGCGCCTCCCGCACGCTTTGCCAGTGGCTCGGCGGCTTCTCCGACCACAGCGGCGCCAGCCAAGGGCATGGATGAGTGTCTAAAAGTTTAACGGTTCGACCGTGCCAAGATCTTGGTCGGAGTATGGTCGCTACTGGTAGTACGACCACGAAGTGCGGCCGAGTAGGTACGGCTCGGGAGAACTCCCGAACGGACGATACCCAAAAGAACAACGAAAACACACCTAAGCTCCTACAGGGCAATGCGAACTTACCGGAGCTGAAGAACGACCAGAGACCCACAGAGTGGCTCCGGCGACGAGTGACCGAACGGCGGCGGTAAGGTCCTCACTAGGCCACAGCGACCTGAGCAATGAGAGAACCAAACCGAGCGAGGGTTAAGTTTCAGAGAGTAAAAGGGGGAGCAGCGGGGGCAAAGTCTTGAAGAAGAAAACCCCTGCTGCACCGCCTCCACCGAAACTCCCAACTCAACAATGGCGGTCGAGGGGATTGCGAGGAACTGCAGCTCAAGCAAGCTGGTGAGTGCTAGCTGGAGTTGCGGAAGTGCTAAAGGAAGCTAAGGGTGAAGCAATTGAGTTTAAATAGAGCAATGGCAGAGAGCAACGGCCGGGTTTTCTAGAGCAATGGCAGAGAGCAACGGCCGGGTTTTCCCAGTCGGGTCAACACTGCCATGAGAGCACTTGAGAGCGATGGGAGCAGTTGAATCAAGGCCTTCTGAGGGACGAGCGCGATAGGCATTTAATGCGCGCAGAGCTAGCCGTTTAAAGGTGGCCATAGAGTGGACTGCACGCCACTGCTTTTCTCCTCTGCGCACACCATGGCAGGGCTCACGCGCGCGCGGACAGAGGAAGGAGATGACTCGTTGGTCGTCGGATTGAAATCGAACGACTGGGCTAGATCGAGCGGATTGAAACTATTCCGTCGCTCGACTGGTCGAAAACCGTTCGATGCCGATCCAACGGCTGAGTTAGATCGGGTGGTTTAAAACGACTCCATCGTTCGGCTGGTCGAAGACCGTTCGATGCTGATCCAACGGCTCACGACCCTAGCGCCCGAACGTCCGAGTTGGCACAGTTAGTGGACTAGACCGAGTCAAGTGGCTCGAGCCCGGGTCCGATCCGAACCTACGGAACAGTGCAACCAGTTAGGGTTTGAATCCTAACATCTGATATTCGAGGAATTATTTGAGGTAGCAAGCAAACTCCAAAATTTATGAAATTTTAACTGGAGCTTGCTGACTGCAGGAGGAACCTCTCCGGAAATTTTCAGGGATTTTCTGGCACTGAACCTTTCTCCAGAATTTTCAGAAAAGGGGAAATAGGGTTTGAGCAAATTTGACTTGCCTCCAAAAATTATCAAATAATTTCTAAAAACCATGAGATAATTCAGAGGTGTTGCCTAGCCTCCCTAGACTCAGGGAAAAGAATTCCCAGGGTTTGGCACAAGATCTATGCCACAAAGGTTTTTGATTAGAGTCGAAAGGAGATTTGATTGTGATTTCCATAATTTCCTTAATCAAGAATTGCAGAAATGATCAATGACTTCAAGATGCAAGAAAAGTTTTAATTTCTCCTGATTTTCTTACTTTTGAAACACAAATCCATTTTTGGGATGTTACAGTGAGGACGAATAAGATTTTTGGGGAGCGTTCGCGCGACTGCTCGCTGCTTCGTCTTCATCCGATTGTTGCTTCGTCATCATCCGATCCTCTGCTTCATCTACATCAACTGCACGACTACTACCACTACGCCATGGCGAACGACGACCTCACCAGGACTTCTGCTGCTGCTACTTCTTCCACTGGATCTGGGTATGTCTATCTCATACTTATTGCTTGGTTAGCTTTATTATCTATTGCTAATCTGAACACTGAGATAGGAATGTTCGTTTCTGTTCTTCTGGAAATTTGTATGACTATGGTGTTCATGATTACTGGCTTTATAGAAAAGGCTAGAGTATTGTCCATGATTCATCTAGTATATTTCTGGATTATAATAATTCAAAAAATACTTATATGTTCAACATTTCTCTGCCTACGTGACAAGTACAATCGTAGTGTTTATCCTGTCTTTTGTCTTCTATGCAAGAACAAAGTCATTACAATTTCTCCATGATTCAAACACATTAATTAGCAATTGAATTGAACATCACATATATTGATGTTTGTTTCTGTAGCATCCCCTGTTTTGGCTACATAGCTTTTTTTTCAATGCAAATACATTGGTTACTGTTACGAACGGTGGAATGTTTGAATATGTGAAAAAAAGGAAAAGAAAAGGAATCATCCGGAACCAGCCGATCCGAAGCCGGATGAAAGCATGCCAATTTACAAAATTCCCTCACGCCCTTACCGCTAACATCGCAGAGTAGTCGCAGCAAATCCAACTAAGATCATGTTTTAAGTCTCTACTAATCGCATTAAAGGGTACTAATCGCAGAGTAGTCACATTTAAGTTTCTATCGGTGCAATGAACGGTGTGAACGGCAAGCGCACACATGGTCACGGCGGTGATCGGGTCATCGCTTAGCTCGAGCAGAGTCACCGGCCCCGCCGTCAAGCTGCCATCCACTACACCTCCAAGCTCCTCACCAGGGTGTTACCACTTACCACTACAACTACCACTCCGGCAAGCGCAACCAGTACACCTACATGGACGCGGTAAAAACGCCAACCTCGGTGGCGCCAAGCTCTGACCTCATGGCCGCCTCCATCAGCATGCTCCGTCCAGAGGCGGCTAAAAGTGTTACCCAATCACGCTAAACATCGCTAACCCCAATCGAAATCAAACAAACAGCAGTACTGCGCATCAATGGTGAACTTACGTAGGAATGGACACAAGGAGCAGCGGTGGTTGGCGACAACTCCGACGACGATTGCCAAGGCCTCGCCGGACTTGAACTGGAGATGTCCGCGCAGTCGCGGAGAGTCCTGTGGTCGAACGAGCAGAGCAGAGCAGAGAAGGTCAGTAGGCACCATATGGTGAGCTTGTGGAAGAACCCTGACGGGTGGGTCCACCCATCAGCGAGAGGAAGAAAGGAAATTGGTTTTCCATATTTAAAAAAATGACTGAGGGTGTTTAGAGAAATTTTTTTAGGCATAGATGTCAAGCTCCAAAAATTATGAAATTTTCTGGGGAAACTTATGATACAGCTTAGATTATTGTGCAATTTTTCTATGGTTTTTTTTTTGTTATGTATTTTTCTCTAAAAATCTATTACATTTCTGTTTGTATGCATTTTTATTATTTGATTTGAGGAAAATTTCAAAACATGCCTCAAGTATTTCCCATTTTATTGATAGTATGATTATACTAAGTTTGGATTTTTAATTATCATCTTTCATTTCAATTTGTTTTAGATTCTTTATGAGTTTTGTATTTCTAGAATTTGATTCTTAAATTTCTTAATTAGACAAAAAAGTCTAGCAATAAAATCCTGAAAAGCGAATGTCAACAAAATCCGTCAAAAGTTTTAAAAGTTTCATATTTTTCACATATTTTGTAAATGAGTTCAAATTTTTGGATGTTACAAGTGTGTAGGCTCAATACTAGTTACAAGAACAATACTTAGGAAAATAATATTGAAGTTTCTTCCACGCATTCTAAGAGTATACCGAAATGTTACACTGCGAGAAGTGGAGTTTCATATACGCAAGAAATTTACTTACAAATTGGTCAAAAGTAGTTTCATCAACATAGTTGCAGAAATACTTCGTCGCCATACCAGAAGGAAATACAACTAAAGCTTCTTCTGTGGACTACAAGAGTATAATAAAATGTTACACACTTACACTACTAGAAACAGTTGTTGAAGCTTCATGTATGCAACAAATCACTCACAGATTGTTCAAAATATCTTCCTCGGAATACAACATACTCGAAATGAAATATGATCACAGATCACTTCTGGCATTACATGAGTATACTCCAATGTTATACTAGCAGAAATAGTGACTGAAGTTTCAGATACACAAACAGATCACACACAGATTGTTCAAAATTGTTTTTTTCCTACAAAAATCCAAGTTCCTTGGCGGATTACAGCAATGCACAATAACAAGTTACAATAGAAAAGTGGTAATTTAAGTTTCCTTCATGCGATATATCACTTGGGAGACTGTTTAGAACAGGTCATGAAGATGCAAATCTCTCAACTGATTTTCATTCTTAAGCTCCTCTTGAATTATCGGTAGATACATCGGGTAGGTAATCACCAAGATTTTTTCATAGTCATCTGGAGTGTACTTCAATGGTTTGAGGTATCTTTCCATTCTATGCACAAGCGAGTCCTGTAGAACCGCAGAAAGACAATTGGTCCGCCTTTCCGATTATATGGGGTGTGGCCGCCGTAGAATGACTCCTGAAGGAGAGCGTTGCGTCGCAATCTTTTGTGCCAATCACGACGATATGGCAGAGCATTCAGGATTCGTTGTTTTGCAGGTTCGTTGTCCAACACTTCTGTGATGTGCTCAAACATCTTACAAAAGAATTGATACCTGTTCCCAAGAGGTACAATAGAAGCGTGCGTGCTTATAACGTACTCCATATCAATTGCCTTGGGGGATTTCATCAGTTGTAAAAGATGTTTTATGTCTTCAGGAATAACACTTGAACTGAACATTGTTTTCCGAAGTATTTCGTGGGCATTCCCATAGTCATAAAGTATCAATGAATCGGTTTTCCCTTGAAAAGATATACCTTTGAGTTTCACTCTCCCAGAACTTGTCACGACAACGTTTGATTCGTCAAAATGCTCAAGACACACTCCATTTATGTGGAAGTGACGCAGTGCTTTGAGAAGTGATCTGATGAGGAGCTTAGCTTCCTCAGTCATCATGCAATTTGGGCATCCACTCTTGTCACCAACAAGCTTTACATTTCTCATAATTGTTGTCCGTCTGCTGATGTATTGGGTGAGCGGTGTAATTGTCTCCTGGGAGGTTGTTTCTTTGTTGTATATGTATTTCTCACAATTTCTAACATGGGGATCCATCCTGTTTAGCTATAAACGAGACAATCAGTATGAAATGAGGGTTAATATAAAGCAATGATTCAAATCGCAAAAGAAAAAAACTAATTAACCAAGCATAGATTCATAAGAGCATAAAAATACTGACAACTCATGGTGGTAGCATATTTTGAACCATTTCTCTGCCTATGTGACAAGTACAATAGTAGTGTTTATCCTGTCTTTTGTCTTCTATGCAAGAACAAAGTCATTACAAGTTCTCCATGATTCAAACACATTAATTAGCAATTGAATTGAACATCACATATATTGCCACACATGTTTTTTTCTTTACCATCCCCTGTTTTGGGTACTACATAGCTTTTTTTCCAATGCAAGTACATCGGTTAGTGTTACGAAAGGTGAAAGCATGCCAATTTACAAAATTCCCTGTCACCCTTACTGCTAACATAGCAGAGTAGTCGCGGCAAATCCAACTAAGATCATGTTTTAAGTCTCTACTAATCGCATTAAAGGGTGCTTAATGTGGCTGTGTGGGGCATGAAAGGCGAAAAGAACACAAGACTCGTTTCTATCGAATAGGCATGCAGAATTTGGCCATCCTCTGTGGCGCCAAGCTCAGGCTCCTCGGCATTAGCCAGTGCTCTGACCTCATGGTCGCCTCCAGCCGATCCGAAGCCGGATGAAAGCATGCCAATTTACAAAATTCCCTCACACCCTTACCGCTAACATCGCAGAGTAGTCGCAGCAAATCCAACTAAGATCATGTTTTAAGTCTCTACTAATCGCATTAAAGGGTACTAATCGCAGAGTAGTCGCATTTAAGTTTCTATCGGTGCAATGAACTTGGGGCCACATGGCAAGCGCACACATGGTCACGGCGGTGATCGGGTCATCGCTTAGCTCGAGCAGAGTCACCGGCCCCGCCGTCAAGCTGCCATCCACTACACCTCCAAGCTCCTCACCAGGGTGTTACCACTTACCACTACAACTACCACTCCGGCAAGCGCAACCAGTACACCTACATGGACGCGGTAAAAATGCCAACCTCGGTGGCGCCAAGCTCTGACCTCATGGCCGCCTCCATCAGCATGCTCCGTCCAGAGGCGGCTAAAAGTGTTACCCAATCACGCTAAACATCGCTAACCCCAATCGAAATCAAACAAACAGCAGTACTGCGCATCAATGGTGAACTTACATAGGAATGGACACAAGGAGCAGCGGTGGTTGGCGACAACTCCGACGACGATTGCCAAGGCCTCGCCGGACTTGAACTGGAGATGTCCGCGCAGTCGCGGAGAGTCCTGTGGGCTGCTTGAACGAGCACAGAAACGAACACAGAACGAGCTGCTTGAAAGGTCCGGTCAGGTTGACAAGTGGGACCGGTCTACACGGTGGGGCCCCCATGTTAGTGACGCCTAGAATCTAAATAATTAAACCATTATCAATTAGCTTAATGCGTTGTTAATTGACTTAACAGTGGATTAACTGTAGCTACTGACGTGGAGCCCACCTGTCAGTGCACGGCAGCTCGGGCAGGCTTGCCGTCGCGGCTACAGCGACGCTGTGGCAGCACGGGCCTATCTATCAGCCTATGTTCGACGGTGACGAGCAAAAGCGGTGGACAACCAGCTCAATCTAAAGCAAGTAGCGTGGTGTGGTCGGTGGAGGACGGCGGCGGCGGCAATGGCTTCCATGGCGGCAGGTCTACTCGGCATGTCTGGGCTGCAAAGCACGATGTGAGAAGGATGAGGAGGTGCTGGATATGCTTAAAGTGAATATGCCTATGCTTTAAGCTCACCGGAGAGGGGCATTTCAATGGTGACGGTGGCGGCCGTAGTTGGGGAATACGACGCGGATCCGGTGGTGTGCTGAAGCAACAAAGAAATTTGGTGTGGGGAAGTGATCAGTGACTCGAGTGGCGCATGATGACGCGGATGGTTAGGAGTTATCTCACCAGAATCGATGGCGAAGGTGCGCCAGAGTTGAGGAAGACCACCTCGGATTTGGTAGTCCGCTGCGCAAGAAGATAAGGGTTTTAGGGGAACGCGAACAGAATCCAAGGTGGCACGGAAGAATCTGCATGAACACACCGTGGGCAGCAGCGACCACGGCAGAGAGTGACTACCTGAGCTGGGTACGACGACATGTTCCGAGAAAAGCCAAGACCGAAGTGAGCAAAGTATGGGAAAATGGAGACGGTGTGGTGAGAGGGAGCCTGTGACGCGGTTGGATAGGGCTTTTATAGCCATATGAGGGTCTTCTCAACTCTGGCTTCTCGCGGCCAAACTGAAGAAATAGCAAAATAGTGTGGCTGCACGGCCTCTCCCTCAACAACGGCTACAGGAAATGGAGGAGACAAGTCGGTGCTTAGTGCAGGGAGCTCAAGGAGGTTAGGAATGGCAGGATTCGCAGAAGGTGATTGCGAGCACTGTAGCACTACAGTGCGCTCGAGATCGCGCCAATGGCGTCATTGCGAGCTGGAAGACGACGCCGGCCTGTGGGCCCGGCCCGTAAGCGACAGCGAGGGCGCACGACGGAAAACGGGAAATCAGAGAGAGAAGGAAGCGGGTTCGGCCAGGCGCAGAGATGGGTCGAATGAGGTCTGGTATTATGGAACAGTGTTAGATCACGGTTGAGATTCGACAAAAAGAGCTTCTGAAATTCTAAATTGATTTGAAATTAAATAAATGCATAAATGGTTTTGTATTCACTATAAATTGCAACATACTTCCAGAATTTATAGAAAACTTTACACATGCGCAATGAATTATTTTGAACTCATATAAAATATTCTCCACCATAGTATCATTTTATTTATTCAGGAAAAACATTTTGGGCGGCTGAAAGTTAGAAAAAAATCCTTTAGAATTTCATAAATGCTTTGGATAATTTATTAATTTTTTTCGAAAACTTTAGGGAATTAATTTATATATTTTAAAACTCATAAAAACATGATCAGGTTTTGATCAAGTTTTCATTATTTTCAAAAAAAAATTATTTTTAGCTGCTGAAAATTAAGAAAATATTTTTTTTATTAAAATGCGGAATTTTTTTTGAAATATCTAAACTTTCAGAAATTAAGGTATGAAAATAAATTGTATAGTTTTGGTATTTTTTAGATGTTACACGACCAATATTATTGACAAACAATTTTGACATGTATATCATCGTTGCTTCGGTTGACCAGTCCACGTAGAACCCGTCGACGTCATGAGGCTTGAGCACCTCTCGATAGATCACCTCTATAACGCTCCAGTTTCAAATAGGCTACATTCTATTCTATCAGAATGCTGGCTGAACCATGCATTAGCACTTTCTTTCTATCTTTGTGTAAATGGGTTAACACTATTTGGATCCAGGACATTCCTGACAACCCGGTCTAAAAAAACCCCAAAACCGTTAGGATACACATGTCCTGACCGTCACAGGGAAGAACCATCATAGATATGGTGTCAAGAAAAAAGCTTATGACGTCGACGGGTCGACGTCATCGACTCATGACGTCGACGGGTTCTAGCTTGCTTTCCCAATAGTAACAGTCCCTAATTACTAGGGTGCAAATGGAGTATATAGATGCAAGGCTTATCAAAAGAGGGATTTTATAGTTATTTTAGCACAAAATATATTTTTCTCAATTACTATAATTATTTTCTAAACCTATGGTTTAACCTTTTTAACTTCAAAACCAAATTTTCATTTGTATAAGCGAGTTTCATAAAATACCAATTTCTATCCTCTTATTACTACCCATGAGGTTTCATCCACGTGCATCATCGCTAATACCATTTCCACGTTCACATGCCTCAGTTCACATTTTTATTGGAACTAACCAAGTGAGGTTTTATGCACAATGCCTATAATCTGGACACGGCTATTCGAATATATTATACACTCTGCAGATATTGTACAGCTTTACCCACAAGATATAATCAACGTTAACTCATAATGTCGGCCATGACAGACTTCCTTAAGCGTACGACGGAGACGATGCATATATTATTTGTTATTAGCATAAACAGTCATTTTAATTAATCTTGGGTCGAATAAATTAATAAGCTGGCCACGGTGCATTGATTTGGTTTATAAGTGCCGAGCAGGAGTTTTTAGATTTTAATCACCGTTTTCACGCGGAAGAGATAATTGGTGGAAAATCAGCCTTTCTCCTAGTATGCACAATGGAGCATGGGTCTTAATAGTGCACTAGACGTTTGTGTATGTATGCATAGATGCTATCTCCCGTAGTCCCGTACGCCTCAAAAGAAAAACATGCTGAGTTTATATGCTTCTTCTTTTTTCCAAAAAGGCAAAGACTTTTATAGAAAACTAATTAACCAGTTTTACACAAAGTTCAAACGGACCAAAACTAACATCAGACCAGGATGGGGACATGTCGGGCCCCCGGGCCGCTGGATCCGAGCCTTTTGTGTATTCTAAACTAGTCCTAGATCAGTAACTAGCTCACATAGTTGCAACATCGATATTATCATATCCATACAACAAAACAACTAATGAAGCAGACAAAGTAATATTACTTAGTAGCAAAAGGACCTTATGGTCAAGTCTTACAGAGGTTGCCATGCAGAGCTTAACAACGAAAGATAAACTTACAGCAGGAACCAAACATCTCGAGGTGGCCATTCGACATGCCTACAGTCAATCGAGTGAAGAACGCATCCTAGTTCGCATAGTCTTCAAAATATTCCTCCTCGTAAAACTTTGTGTTCTCGGGTTCTACTGCGGGGACCAATCAACTAATGACGTATAGCCGTGAGTACATAAAGTACTCAGCAAGTCGTAGGGAAATGTATGCAAATAGTATTCATGCAAGGCTTGAATAAGTATAGCTTTATGGCTATTTTACAGAAAGCAGTATTGACGGTGAATACAGTAATTAGATTGAAGAGCATAATTTAAAAGAATAAATACATAAGTAAACAAGTTCTTTTTTAAATAACTAGTGAACACCTCCCTTCACTTCTCAACCATCAACCAACAACCAGATCACTTCCCAACCAAATCATTCTAATATTTTTATGAAAATCTATCACTCGTGTGAAATCACCAAGCATTGTCCATAACCGGGGATATGGCTATTTGAATAGTTTTTAACACTTTGCACAGATTGTATGACTAAAATGAAGAGTTTCGCAAAAGGGTCTCTCATGGTGGTGAGGACTCGTAGGCAGTTCCCTCGACATGACAGTAAGTAGCAATCGAAACTAAGTGTCGACATCAAAAGCTAAAATCTGCTAGAAAACTTTGTAACTCACTCTGTTACACTGACATGTTGGTTTTAGATAACTAAAGGGCCCAGCAACCAACGGATGGTACATAATTTGTAGTCAAAACTTCGGTGACTGAGCAATTGAGCAATTTTTCTAAAATTTCCAATTAAGCTTTAGCAATTCAATAAAATCAAATGGTTATTTTTTTTATTTTTGAAAATGTCAAAAAGGGCAAAAAAAATTTGGGATGTTACAGGACACTGGCTAGCGAACTAGACTCCAAACCAACGCACCAACAAGTCCCAACCAAGTGGCAAGCAAAATGATCCAACAACAAGAACTACACTAAAGCGCAAAAGGACTTCATCCAATCTTTAGCCAACTTCAGCAGCCTTTCCAGTTTCATCCGATCAGCTTCATTGGTAAGGATTCGCCATCACTTCAAGAAAGATATAAATTTGAACATGGCATCAATTGGTTATTTACGATAAATCCTCTCAATCGCTCCTTTGTTTATGTCTTTCCAGAGAATCCATACCAAAGCTGCAAAACTAAACAAACCAATGTGATACTCATTAGCACCTCTCTTATCAAGCCACCCAAGGTGAAGATCATCTAAAGAATCTGGAATTTTATCCCAGTGAAGAAGAATCTCTTTAATACAACACCAAACAAACTTAGCCAATACACAATGAAAAAACACATGGTTGGCATCTTCAGGAACCCCACATAAACTGCACTTATTCTCCCCCTTCCAAGCTCTAATATTAATTTGATCTGTTGTTTGGATTCTGTTATAATACAATTGCCAAAGAAAAATCTTAACTTTGAGAGGAATTCTACTAGCCCACACCTGTTGAAGCTTTCAATTAGTGACCCCCCCCGGGCATAAGCCATATGTCTATACAAGGACTTGACCGAAAACTTACCATGGTTACCCAAACACCAACCCAACCTATCTCTATCATCTTTAAACACAACCCCAACTAAGATATGTTTCATCTCCTCCCACCGACTTTCCTCCTCTGTCCCAAAGTTTCTGATAAAGTTAATATTCAAAAACCCATTTCTCACAACAATTATTCACACAGATATTAGGATTCTCACAAATTCTAAACAACTTTGCAAACCTAACATTCAAAGGAAAGTTATCAATCCAGACATCTTTCCAAAAGTAAATGGATTTCCCATCCCCTAATTTATGATTCACCCCCACTGAAATAAATGCTTCACTTTATTTATACTCCTCTAGAATTGGGATCCTTTGAAAGGATTAGAGTCATTCAAAACTGCTCCAGGGAAGTATTTAGCATTCAAAAATCTAAACCAAAGTTCATCTTTATTCTGATCAATTTTCCAAAATCATTTGCATAAGAGATAATCATTGAAAAGTCTACTATTAATCACCCTAAGGCCACCATAATCCTTAGGTCTGCAAACTTTTTTCTAGTTTACCATGTAATATTTGAACTTATCACTGACTCCTCTCCAAAAAAAGCATGTATCTAATTGTATCCATTTTGCTATGAACCCCCCCAGTGAGCCTGTAGAATCCCATGGTATAAGTAGGTATACTGCTCAAACAACTATTCACTAGAATCAACCTACCCCTGAAGATAAAAGACAACTTTTCCAAGTATCCAACCTGTTTTCTAACATGCTGATAATTTTGCCTGCAGCCTGATCCCTCACCATTCTTTCCCCAATGGAGACCTCCAAATAAGTAAGGGGAACTTTTCCTAACTTGCAGTTGAACATATTTGCCACTTTTTGGGCTTTAGAATTATCCACCCCAACCACAAAAACTTCACTCTTGTGATAGTTTATTTTCAAACCTGACATCCATTGAAAACAATAAAGCAATAATTTTAGGTTCAGGATGTACTCATCATTACATTCAATCATAAGAATTGTGTCATCAGTATACTGAAGCAAAGGAACACCCCCAGAAAATGAGATTAGACACCACCCCTTTAATCAATTTTTTCTACTAGGCCTTAGCTATCACAGAAGCCAAAAATATCAATTACTAAGTTAAACAAAAGGGGAGACAGGGATCCCCTTGCCTCAAACCACTGTGAGTGATAAAATTAGCACCAACAGATTCATTTATATTAATACTCACTTTACCCCTTTAACCGAACTCATAGCCCAATTGATCTATTTACTAGAGAACCATTTCCCTACCATCACATCTTCTAGGAACCCCTATGAAATTTGATCATAAGTTTTCTCAAAATCCAATTTGAGTTTACACTTCTCACCTAAGTAACCGCGCTCATGCTGCTCTTTCTCGAAAAGAAAGCCATAATTCGTCGCAAAAAAGTTTTAACGAGCTCTTGTAAAGCTAAAATATGCTAGAAAACTTTGTAACACTGTTCTTGCCACCACAATCTCTACTACTTAAAAGAAGGAATCGGTGGCGGTCCGTCCTCCTATCATCAATCACGTCCGTCAGATTAACCATCAACCAACGGTTCGGATTATCTCGCAGCAACAAACCGCCAAACCCTAGCGGTCCGGTGTCAAAAATCGCGCACTCACAACAAACTCTAGTGGACCCGCGTTCGTCTGGCAAAAGTTATGCAAAAGCAACGCACGGGCACGTGACTATCAACATCAAAAGCTAAAATCTGCTAGAAAACTTTGTAACACACTCTGTTACACTAACATGTGGGTTTTAGATAACTGGAGGGCCCAGCAGGTATAGAATTTGTAGTCAAAACTTTGGTGACCGAGCAATTGAGCAACTCGTTTGTGAAAGAATTTGAGGTCAAAGCCGTGGAGGGCAACTATGGCCGATTACTAGAGACATTTTCCATAAACTTTCTCAAAATCCAATTTGAGTTTACGCTTCTCTGCTCTTCCTCGAAAAGAAAGCCATAATTCGTCGCAAAAAAGTGCTAACGAGCTCTCTTTAGTAGGACGAAAATCTTTTTCATGTAATTGTCTCTTTTATATCGTTCATATGGGCCGACCCAATGTATCGGGCCATGGAAAAGGATGGTCCACAATCCATAGTACATTTTTCAAAATTCTTTGGGCTGCCAATTTCTTCTGCGTCAATGGGCTTGTCGATCTGCGCATTGACTCCGTTCCCGGGGGCTGGGTCTGCGGTTGTGCACGTGAAGTTCAAAGGGGGATAGATACAGGGCTCCACCGACCACCATTGCCAACACCAGCAGAAAGAGCTCCACCCCAGATCACACCACAAGTGTCAATGCTATCCTCGCTGGAGGATATTAATTCTGGCAAGATTTTAAGGCGTGCCATAAAGATTTTTTCTCCTTCCCTTCCTGATGTAGATCTGGATCCTTTCTATTAACAACTTGCTCCGCAAAGTCGATCTGCATTTGCGGGCGTCTCGCCGCCATCGTCCGGCATTGCTGCTGCTGCCCCCTCCACCGCCTCCGTTCCTCTCGCCGGCCCCCCCGCTTCTGCTGCAGGTGCCCCCTGCAGCGATGCAGTCAGCAGATCCGATGTGCCGTCGACATTGGCCAACCACAAGCCGTCTCGGGAAGCAATGTTCTTGGTACGGTGCTCTGTTTATTCTGCCATTAGTCCATTACCATCTTACATCACTGTACTTTTTACACATGCAATCGGTAGATTTGTGCTATAGGCAGATAGGCTCATAGAGGAGGCAACGTAGGCCGGTTTGTTGGTTAGATTGATAGTTTTGATACATTTATGCTAAATTATAATAGTATAAATGAAGAAAGATCAATCTTTCCTAGGTCTCTATGGTTGGTAGATGCATGTATCACAAAATACTGTCACATATTATCTCCTTGGCACAAATTATCACAAATTACTTGTTTACCCTTCTAAAATTGAACAATTTACACAGTGTGTTTGGAGATTGTCTTATTAAAATTGGGTACATAAATCGAAGCCAACTGATATTCATTCTATCCTGTCTAAAGTGTCTATTGCATGTGAATTGAATTGAACTGGTTTCCAAAATTCTCTGTTAGAATATCACCAATTTCTGGTTTCCAAAATTCTCTGTTTATCACCAATTTCTTAGTAATGATAATGTGTTACTTTGAGCAATATGCAATGCACTAATGTTAAACTGAAAACTCGACTAAGATTTTGGAACCAGCCTGAAGAACACTAGTACCCCTAGCTTATACTATTTTACATGCTTGAAATTATGATGAAATTGTATATTTTTTTAGTTAAACTGGACTATTTGTCTTAGAACTGCAAACTATAACTTAATTGCTCAAAGTGCATTTTAGTTTGTACTTTCAGAAGTGCGGCTACCATTTCTAGTCAATGCTAACAGTTCAATGTATGGAAAGGTTCTGCTGCTTGGTCAATTGATTAAAGTTCTGAACTTTTTTACTCTTATCTCATGAAGCACTTATTCTGTTTGGTCAGATTTTGTATTTCCACTGCATTCCTCTAGCAGTTTACTGTAATAAAAACTATGCATTGCACGCAGAGTACACTCAAATGTTACACAAGTACTAGTAACTGAAGTTTCACATACGAAACATATCATTTAGTAATTGTTCAAAACAAGTGTTGCAGACATAATTACAGACACACTTCCTCAAATTACAAGAACAATACTCTGGAGGAAATATTATTGAAGTTTCTTTTGTGGATTCCAAGTGTATACTAAAATGCTACACTACCAGAAGTAGTGGTTGAGGTTTTGGATATGCAGCAAACTCACTTATAAATTGTTTAAAAGTCGTGTCATCAGCAGTCAACATAATTGGTGGAATACGTCCACGTTGATGAATAAGTCCCTGTACTGTGGTCTTTGTGGGGTAGGCTTGTACAGCAGCTTTAAGGACAGCATCTTGACTGTCATAGGACAGCATCTTGACTGTCCTATGACAGCAGCTTTAAGGACAGCATCTTGACTGTCATAGGACAGCATCTTGACTGTCATAGGACAGCAGCTTTAAGGACAGCATTTTGACTGTCATAGGATAGCATCTTGACTGTCATAGGACAGCATCTTAGGATAGCATCTTAGCATATGCTTGGTTGGTTGGCAGCCTATAAATATGTATCCCCAACCCCTCAGGTTGGCATGGCATTTGTGTTAGAAATAAACAAAGAAAAATTGCCTCATCTCCAAGTGTCATCCTCTCCATGAGAGTAAGGATCTTGCTAACACCAACAGCAAGACTCCAGCGACTAACAAGTGGTATCAGAGCCATACTATCCTGTAGCTTGAGCATCTCTTGCTCATCTCCGTCTCCGGCCTCGCGGCAATGCAGAGCAGCAGCAGCTCCTTTGCCCCGCCACTCCTCTCCGAGACGGCGGCGGCTCGTCGAAGCAACCTCTCTCCACGCGACAACCCCAAGATGGCGCGCCATGTCCGCAGGCGCTCGGCCTTCGGTCGCCTCGAGCACTCAGCGTCGTGAGACGGCCGAGCTCGCGCAGGCAGAGCGGCCATGAGCGAAGGGCGGCAGAGATCACTGCAGCGGGCGGAAGGGCGCGTCAAGGCTCGCGTGGCGGAGCGGGCAAAGCGGCAGAGCGGAGGCGGAAGCGGCGGCGGCAGATGCAATAAGCGTGGCAAAGAAGCAGAGGTCAAGGCTCACGGCAAAGAATAAAGACTCCATATCCGCCGATGATAGCGACGCGGACCTTGAGCGGCCCGGAGAGGGAGGCGGCAGGAGGCGGAAGCGCGAAGGCACCGCAAGACGCCACGAAGCGCGGCGGCCTCAGACAGTAGCGGACGCTACGGTGGCGCCTCTGGAGGAGGGCGCACGGCGGCGACGACGGTCGACGGAGGCGCGGCCTTCACAGTAACGCGGCTCTCTCCCGCAGACGGCATCGTGGTCACCACGGTACCAGTCGTCGTCGAGGACGTCGGCCCGGCGGCGGGTGGCCTACCTCACCAAGACCAACTATGTCGAGTGGGGTGCGGTGATGAGGGTAAAGCTCGAGGCGCATATGTGGGATGCGGTCCAGACGGCGACGCCGACTATGACCGGGATCGACGGCGCTGGATGCTCTCATCATCGCATCCCCGCCGAGATGCGCTTCGCTACAACAAGCGGATCGCCAAAGAGGCTTGGGACGCCATCATTGCAAAGACGACGACGGCAGCCGATCGCGCCGCAAGTCTACATTGCGTGCACCGCGACGGAGTGGGAGCACTTGGCCTTCAAGCGGTGAGGACGTGGATGACTTTGTTCTCCGTCTCAACACTCTGTTGTAAGCCGTGCAGATTCGGCGACGACACCTACGGCGAGGAGAGAATGGAAAAGCTCTTCATTGCAAGGCCCCGAGAAGTACAAGCAGACGGCCCGCCGATCGAGTCTCGGCTGGACCTCTCCACGATGACGATCGAGGAGGCGCGGTCGCCTCAAGGTTGTTGGATAACGATGAGCCACAACGCCTCTCGGGACCCGTCTCCATTCAAGGAAGCTCCTCCTCACTCGGGAGCGGTGGGTCGCCGGCCAAGGTGACAGGAAGAAGGAGCCTTCTTCCACGACAAAGCGCCGCAAGCATGGCAGCGCGGCAAGTCGCGCAAAGACGCCTGCATGGGCGCGAGGACGTGCCGAGGGTAATGATCGTGGGCGCCAGCATGGCGCCACCGGCAAGCAAAGCCAAGACGAGACGACTCTTGCCACAATCGCGCAAGCTTGGTCATTGGGCGTGGATTGTCGATACCACGACGCGCCAGCCCACGTCACAGCAGTGAGGAGGAGGAGGAGCAATGGCTCTGTTCATTGCTCATGCGAGCATCGAACTACCTCCGCCGCACCGCCGCAGATGGCTCTCTCCACCTTGACGAGCCAAAGCACATGCCCTCCTCGCCACGGCCCGCGAACGACAAGATCGACGGGTGGTGCCTCGACACCGGCGCCACCCATCACATGACCGGCCAACGGAGTTCTTCGCGAGTTTGACTCGGCGCCCGAGGCTCGCTGTTTGGGACGCCTCGGCGTGGAAATCAAGGCGTCGGTTCCGTCATCTTCACCACCATGTCCGGTGAGCACAGTCGCCACCGGCGCCTACTACATTCCCGACCGGAACTCCATCATCAGCTTGGGACAGCTCGATGAGAACGGCTCTCGTGTCGAGATCGAGCACGGGGTGCTGCGGATTTGGGATCTTCGTCGCCGCCTTCTTGCCAAGGTAACCAGAGGCGCAAATCGACTCTACATGCTTCACGTGCCGGTGGCACAACCCCTCTGTCTCGCTGCTCGTCGGGACGACGAGGCGTGGCAGTGGCACGAGCGCTTTGGGCACCTTCACTTCGAGGCCCTGAAGCGGCTCAGTGCCATGGAAATGGTGCGAGGCCTGCCGTGCCTTGACCATGTGGAGCAGTTCTGCGACGTCTGCGTGTTGACGAAGCAGAGGCGACTCCCCTTTCCCCAGCAGGCGAGTTTCCGAGCCAAGGAGAGGTTCGAGCTCAGACGGGACTTGTGTGGCCCGGTGACACCGGCCACACCGGGAGGACGACGCTACTTCTTGCTGCTTGTCGACGATCTCTCCCGCTACATGTGGGTGATGGTCCTCGGCAGCAAGGGAGAGGCTGCGGACGCCATCAGGCGCACGCAGTCGTCGCTGCGAGGCGAGCGCGCCGCAAAGTCATGCGGCGTCGCGCACGCACAACGGCGGTGAATTCACGGCGGCGATCGCGTCGATCTTTGGCGATGAGGGCATTCAGCGCCACTACTCGGCTACCGTCATGGCCGCAGCAGAACAGTGTCGTCGAGCGGCGCAACCAGACGGTTGCGGGATGGCTCGGGCCTCCCGCAGCGAGGGGATGCACCGCCTTCCGGGAGAGGCGGTGGTGACGGCCGTCTACATCCTCAACCGCTCGCCTACCAAGGCGCTCGATGGCAGGACGCCGTACGAGGCTTGGCATGGACGCAAGCCGGCGGTCTCCCACTTGCGGGTCTTCGGCTCTCTCGCGTTCGCCAAGGAGCTTGGTCACATCGGTAAGCTCGACAGCAGAGCACCGGGAGTGTTCATCGGCCACGCGAGGGCTCAAGGCCTACCGCATCCTCGACCTGTCACACAACAGCGCCCGCATCTCGCGTGACGTTGTGTTCGACGGCGGCGAGGTGGGACGTGGGACAAGGCGGTGGACGATGGTTCGACTTCGACTCGTGGACTTTGTTGTCGACCACGCCCATTTCGAGAGAGCCGGGAGCTAGCGGCTCGCCTTCACCGAGCTCGCCCACCTCGACACCTTGCTCGCCACCGCCCGGCGAGCTCCACCACCTTTCGCACGGCCACGCCACGCTCTCCGCACCGGCCACCACTCCCGCACCGGAGGCCACACCACCGGATCGGCCCCAATAGCCGGCCCACGACGAGCGGCAAGATAGTGGAGTTCGCTACTCATTGTCTCACGACGAGGACGCGCCGACGCCTACCACGACGACGAGCCTCGCGCTATCGTACCATGGACAACATCCCTGCGAGCCGCCCATCCTCGGATCGGCGCAAGCGACTTCGACCAGCGAGCGACTTGGCGTGGCGACGACGGCGAGCCTCGTTCTTCGCCGAGGCGGAGGAGACGCGGCGTGGCGTGTCGCGATGAAGCGAGAGATGGACGCCGCCGAGCGGAACCGACGTGGGAGTGGCGGATCTTCCGCCGGCCACCGAGCGATCACCCTTAAGTGGGTGTTCAAGGCGAAGCGGGATGAAGTCGGCGCCATCGCAAGCACAAGGCACGCTTGGTGGCACGAGGCTTCTGCGCAGCAGGGGGGTCGACTTCGATGACGCCGCACCCGCCGCGCGCATGGAGTCCGCTCGTCTTCTCCTTGCACTTGCGGCCCAGAGGATTGGCGCGTCCATCACATGGACGCCAAGTCCGCCTTCCTCAACGGCGACTTGAAGGAGGAGGCCTACGTCCGTCACCGCCGGATTCGCCATCCCCGCAAGGAGGGCAGGTTCTCCGCTCGCGCAAGGCCCTCTATGGCTTCATGGCAGCACCACGAGCCCGAACGCTAAGCCGACTCCACCCTCAAGCAAATGGGGTTCAGCAGAGCGCACACGAGGTCGCGGTTCATCGGCGGGGCAAAGGCGGCAACGCCTGGCGGTGGGCGCTCACGCCGACGACTGCTGATCACCGGCTCCAAGGAGGCCGAGGTCGAGGCATTCAAGGCGAGATGAAGACCGCCTTCGGATGAGCGACTTGGGGCTCCTCTCCTTCTACCGGGATCGAGGTCCACCAAGACAGCCCGGATCTCCTTCGCTGACCGCCACGCCAAGCGCCGCCGAAGTGGCGGGCTCACCGATCGCAACCCACCCACACTCCTATGGAGGAGAGGTCGGCCGAGTCGTGAGAGCACGGCGGAGGAGGCGGACGCGACGCATACTGCGGCGCATCGTGGCGCCTTTCGCTACCTCGCCCACACGCGCCCAGATCTGGCGTTCGCCGTCGGCTACGTCGGTCGGTTCATGCAATGACCGACGACGAGCATCAAGAAAGCCGTGAAGAGGATCCTCCGCTACGCTGCGGGCACCTCCGACCACGGCTTGCACTACCCGAGGTGTCCGCCACGCACTTCATCTGCATGCACGACAGCGACCACGCAGCGACGCCGACACCAAAGAAGAGCACAAGCGGATTCTCTTCTTCCTCGGCAAGTGCCTCGTTAGTGGCAATCGATCAAGCGGCAGTGGTGGCCCCGTCACCGTGTGAGGCCGAGTACATAGCGGCTTCCACCGCTCGACTCGAGCACTCGCTCGCCGACCGCTGGTGATCTCCTCGGCAGAGACACCAAGCGGTGGCGCCGTGGTGGATAGCAAGTCCGCCTGCTCGCAAAGAACCCCGTTTTCCACGAGCGAGCAAGCATATCCGGGTGAAGTACCACTTCATCCGAGGTCATTTGGATGAAGGCGACATCAAGGCGAGCTACATCAACACCACGGATCGACTGCGGACTCGCTCACCAAGCCTCTTGGGAGGGTAAAATTCCTCGAGCTCGCTCTAGGATCGGATGAGTTCAACTCTCCCACAAGACGACGCACAAGACTTAGGGGAGAATGATGAATAAGTCCTCAGATCGTGGTCTTTGTGGGGTAGGCTTGTACAGCAGCCTTTAAGGACAAGATCTTGACTGTCATAGACAAGATCTTGACTGTCCTATGACAAAGACTTTAAGGATAAAGATCTTGACTGTCATAGGACAGCATCTTGACTGTCATAGGACAGCAGCTTTAAGGACAACATTTTGACTGTCATAGGACAGCATTTTGACTGTCATAGGACAGCATCTTAGGATAGCATCTTAGCATATGCTTGGCTGGTTGGCAGCCTATAAATATGTATCCCCAACCCCTCAGGTTGGCATGGCATTTGTGTTAGAAATAAACAAAGAAAAATTGCCTCATCTCCAAGTGTCATCCTCTCCATGAGAGTAAGGATCTTGCTAACACCAACAGCAAGACTCCAGCGACTAACACACGTCCACACTATACCCAGAAGGAATTACAATCGAAGTTACACTACTAGAAACAGTAGTTGAAGTTTCATGTAGGAAACAAATCACCCAAAGATTGTTTGAAAATCAGACTAGTGTCACCTGCATAATTATAAGATACATTCGAAGTACATTTGTAAATCACTAAAGGCTACAATTGGAAGTGACATTACGGAAGTTGTAAATTTGTAGTAAAGTTTCCTGAATACAACATATCATGCAACATATTACTTAGAGATCGTTTAAAATGGACTGAAGATTCAATACTCTTCCTTGCATTACAAGAGTATACTCAAATTATACACTACCAGAAATAGTAATTCAAGTTTCAGATATAGGCAAATGATCCTGTGGCAGTAACAAGTAGTAATACCACTATGCAGATTACAACCTAGTAACCTACACCCTGGGGCAGATGTAACAAGTGAGTAATTGATATCTCTTACGGGCAAAAGTCTTGCTTAAAACAGATCAATTCAAAATAGTGTGATCTACAGAATAGTAGAGATACTGGAGAAGCATCCTCTGCGTATTACCTGACTATGATTAAACGTAACACTACCAAAGGATGTGAAATGAAGCTTCCTGAGTGCAGATCAGTTCAAAGCAGACTATGAAGTTTTGAAGTTGTCAGGCTATTTTCCTTCTCAAGCACCTTTGGGGGCCCTAAGTAGGTAACTTTGATCCAAATAGACTGTCAAATTTCAAATATCTCAACTGTTTCATCTTCTCAAGCTCCTCTTGCATCCTTGGCAGCAAGTTTGGAAAGGTAACCAACAAGATTAGTTGAAGGTCATCTGAGGTGTACTTCTCCCGCTTGTGGTAATCATGCAATACATGAACAGTTGCATTCCTGTAGGACTTCAGAAAGTCATTGGTTCCTGTTTTGGATTCATATTTTTTCCACCGGAACGATTCTTCAAGCAGGTGATTGCCTTCCAATTTGTTGTACCAATCAATGTCGTACGGCAAAGCTTGCAGGATGCGCCTTTGTGCATTTGGTTTGTCATGAGGCAGCACAAAATTGATGTGGTCATACATTCTGATGAAAAATTCTTTCCTGTTTTCCAGAGGAACTAGAGAAGCATGTGTGCAGATGACGTACTCCATATCAATAACACTAGCCGGTGAGTTCATTAAGCGTAGGAGATGCATCATGTCTTGAGGTATATCCTTATTGTACTGTTGAAACACTGTTTTCATAATTATCGTACGGGCATCCTTGTAGTTTTGAAGTACCATTGAGTTGTCCTTGTCACCAAAACTAACACCTCTTAATTTTGCTTCCCCAAATCTTGTCACAAAAACGTTCGATTCATTAAAATGCCCTGGACACTTTCCGTCTTTGTGGAAGCAATATAGTTCTTTGATATGTGTTCTGATGAGGCGCTTGGCTTCCTCAGTCAGAATGTGGTATTTTCTTTCAAGCTTCTCACCAACAAGCTCTCTCTTTTCGTACATAATTTGTATCTGCTCCATGTATTTGGTGAGTGGTGTAATTTTCTCTTGGTCCATCACGCTGTTTGGTCATAAATGGAGCAATCGTCAGGTAAATGTCAAGCATTGGTTCCTAAATCTCTTTTTAGAAGGTAATAACATTACCTCCGTTGTGTTAAGTCTAAAAATTATCTGAAACAGTGAAGTAACCGCTAGCTTCCCATCTTACTGATCTAAGCAACGCGACACAACTGAAACAGTGAAAGCTCATGTTGAAAGCAGTTTTTTTTAGGGGAAGCTATGAGCTTTAGTTCATTTAAAACAACATTTTGGATACAATCACAGAGGCTGCGCACAAAAAAAACTTGACTCGAGTTGAGCCACTATGGCGAAATGCTGAGGTTGTCAACAAGACAAATTAAGACTCGAGTTGAGCTACTCTAACGAAACTCCTTGCGAGCAAGCATGCCTAGCACAAGTGGCTGGCTCTGCTGCCATGTTCGTATCTCTATACATGGAACCCATTCTGCGGTGCCTCTATTAACAGTCCCTGATCTCGCCGGACGTCCCTAGCTTGCATCAAAATCCATGTATTTTGTGTGATATAATCACATCAAACAGAAAATTGCGCATCAAAAGAGAGAAGATGCGAAATACCATCTATCTGAAACCTTAATTGCACTCACCTGGGTAAATGAACACGAGCGTGGTCGGCGACACTCCGGCGAACACCGAGGCCTCTCCACACTAAAATAAAGAGGCAAAAGTGTCTCTCGTGGCGGTGAGGGCTCGTAGGCAGTTCCCCTCCAGATGGCAGTAAGTAGAAATCGAAACCAAGTATCGACATCAAAAACTAAAATCCTCTAGAAAACTTTGTAACACGCTCTGTTACACTGACATGTGGGTTTTAGATAATTGGAGGGCCCAACAACCAGCGGATGGTACAGAATTTGTAGTCAAAACTTTGGTGACCGAGCAATTGAGCAACTGAGCAAACTTTAGCGACCATGACAGTGACACCTCCCCTCTCGCAGAATGTAAAAGTCACTTGTCATGTTCGTATCTCTGTTAACAGTCCCTAATCTCGCCGGACGTCCCTAGCTTGCATTAAAATCCATGTATTTTGTGTGATATAATCACATCAAACAGCAATTGCGCATCAAAATAGAGAAGATGTGAATTACCATCTATCTGAAGCCTTATTTGTACTCACCTAATCACGCTAAACATCGCTAACCCCAATCGAAATCAAACAAACAGCAGTACTGAGCATCAATGGTGAACTAACTAACCAAGGAATGGACACAAGGAGCAGCGGTGGTTGGCGACAACTCCGACGACGATTGCCAAGGCCTCGCCGGACTTGAACTGGAGATGTCGGCGCAGTCGCGGAGAGTCCTGAGGTCGAATGAGCAGAGCAGAGAAGGTTCAGTAGGCACCATATGGTGAGCTTATGGAAGAACTATATAAGAGCAGAGCAGAGAAGGTTAGCCTATGGAAGGACCATATAAGGGCAAAGGAGAGAAGGTCAGTGCAGCCAGCGAACACGAGGTAAGGGACAAGAAGAGCACGCGGTGAGGGCCCCTTGGAAAAAAAAGGGAGTAGGGAGAGGCCCTCCCCCATTCAGTCAACAGATTCTGTGTTAACAATTTATCCCCTCAAGTCTTCACCGCTTTCCCCCGCAGCAGGTGTGTGGTTGTGCGATGGACGAGCCTAGAAATCTAATTAACTTAACCATTGATGAGGCTTCACCGCTTTCCCCCGCAGCAGGTGTGGATGTGCGATGGGCGAGCCTAGAAATCTAATTAACTTAACCATTATCAATTAGCTTAATGCGTTGTTAATTAACTTAACAGTGGATTAACTAGAACCAATGACATGAGCCCACCTGTCCATGCACACGTAATATCGCGTTTAAATATAAAATAAAAAAGTGATTAGTACTCAAATTTAATATAATTAGAAAGAAAAATTTAAAATTTAGGGAAAGTAATGGTCGCCAACCTATTTTTTTAAGTGGGGGAGGAAACTCGCATGGGTACTGTAGCACCCCCCCTTCCCTGTTGCTATGCCAAGAGGAAGAGAAAGAGGGAGAAGGAAGATGTCGACGATTAAATCGCCGATCTTATGAATATATAAAATAGAGAAAAATGGTACGTATCTCCTGGAATAGAATGTGGTCACTCTTTATTACTATGAACTGGCTATTACAAGGAATATCTGTGTTCAAACAAAAGGCTAATCCTACTTACACTGGAGCGCAATGCTTGCTATGGTGTTGTAATCAAATCGACTGCTAATCTTCTCAATTGCCTTCAATCTAATGCCCCCAATCTGATGCCTCCAATCTGATGCCTCCCTCCTCTCCTCTGCGATCCCCCTTAAGTAGTTGATGAAGTGATGACAGTTATCCCTTGGAGAGACGCCTGTTGCGAAGTGATGCGTCTGGTCGGATAGAGGTGCCAGTTGACAGGGTATCAACTGCTGTGCGGTTATATGTCGGTGAGACATTCAACCGTAGTCCAGTGTCTTAGAATTATGTAACGTCACGTGGTATGGAATATACAACACGTGTTCCATCCATCACATGGTAAGGATATACCTAGATTCAGGTCTAGATGATACCAGTTCATAGCTTTACGAGTCGTTAATCGTCGTGACTAGGCATGTGACCTTGTCCCACTGTGGTATTCATTATGTAACCTCTGGAATCCTCACAACCAGTGAGGTCGTTAGCCTTAGGGGTTACGACCATGAAGACATATAGTTTCTCTTTATGTATTAAAGTAATACATAGAGGTTTTAATCCTCGTCAGCTAGCCCCCGAACTTTAAATGAATGAGTCGTGTGAAAACACTTTCTTCCGACAAAATCGTATCGGGCAGACCCCTCATAAAATATCGTGACATTCGAAGTGGTCTGTATTCATTTTAAAGTTGAGAAACTGCCTTGGGACTTGAGAAGCTTTTCTGTCCGTTGGTCAAAAAGATTAACCCTTTGGACTTCTCTTAACCCCTCGGTGCAGTTAGAGAATGGTGGCTATAAAAACCCCTTTGCACTGAGTGTTAGGGTTTTCACGCCTTCTACTTTCTCTTCATTTTCCAAAAAGGAGAAAATTGCCTCCGACCACATGTGACTTCTTCATCCAAAAGAATCCGTCATGTCAGATCTCATCACTAACTAGTCGGTTTCTGATCTAAGTGAGAAGAAGTTAGAAAGTTTGGAGAGAATTGGGTTGCTACCCGATAGGAATCTGATTTCTTGAAGATCAGCTATCGGGTAGCATTCTCTAAGAGGTGAAGACAGAGAAATTCTAGTTTTCCTCGCATACATCGAATGCGGTTTTAGTCTCCCAGTTCACTCCTTCTTTTCCCAAGTTTTAGAGTATTATGGAGTGGAATTGGTTAATCTGGCCCCCAATGCCATCGCCAACCTTAGTATCTTCGTCTACCTCTGCGAAGCGTACTTGGGGATTCCCGCAACCATAGATCTCCTCAAGTATTACTATAGAATGACGAATACGAAGAAGACGGCCGGTACACCCGGAGAGTGCACCTTGCGCCTCCACGACTAAAAAGTTGATGAGTACATTCCTATGTACTCAAAATCTTCGTGGTCTTCATGGAAGAAAAGCTAGTTTTATACGAAGATTACACAGTAAGACGACCTTTACTACAGTGGTAGAAAGACGGTCGAGAATCCGCGATGGCGCTCCTCAAAAAAGGAGGGAAAAGTAGGGAAAAGTAGGGAGATGGGTTGAAGCCATTCGTCTCCTTAACGTCAGGGGTTTAACATCCTAGCATATGGTGAGAGACTTTTCCATACGTTGGATTAGTCGCGTGAAGGCCAGAGCTCATGCGATGCTCTGGTACATTGGTCATGACGATGCGACCAAGGACTCTAGAGAGGGTAAACTCAAATGGATTCCGACCAGTTTGTTTTACTGACTGATTACTTTTGCAACATTAAGACTTCTCGTTTATTACAACCTTATATCGTGACGAGATCAGAAGTCGAATCAAGATGATCTACGCCGGAGAGTCTGGTGAGAAAGCTAGCTTCCCTCTGATATTAGCGGTTGTTACCACAGAAGAGAGGTCTGAGAGACTTCGGGTGAGTATATCAATTACTTTTCATCTTGTTGGACCGAAACGGCGACTAGAGGGGGGGGGGGGGTGAATAGGAGCACGATCTCTTTTTTACGAAGATCGGATTCAACAAGATTTTCTCTCCGATAGCTATGAAGATCAATATCTAAGCACAACAGAAGTCTTGTGTTGAATCCAATCCAAACCCCGGAGAAAAATACCCAAAATCAACAAAAGCTAAAATCCTAAGTATTGGTCAGTCTGACCTCTATGTCAATGGCGGTCGGACCGGTCACCGTGAGCGGTCGGACCGGTCACCTTGAGCGGTCTGACCTCCTGCCTGATGAACAGTAAAATCAGCCCAAAAAACGAAGTTACAAATAGGTATAACTTTTGATCTACAACTCCAAACTCGATTAAACTTGGAACACACCTTCTCTAGCATATTAGAAACCTATTCCAATCAAAGATCATGAAGATCCTTGGTAAAGTTTCGATCTATTCCCGTTTGAGTGAAGGATGGTTCAAAACCGAGTCAAAACAAAAACTAGATCCAAAACCTTGCTCGTGGGTTAGAGATGATCAAGATGATCCTAGATGAGTTCCCACATGTCACAGCAAACAAGATCAGGGGCAGAAACCAACAGAAAACGCGAGAATAAAAGAAATCTCCAAAATAACAAAATAGAGAGCAAGAACGAAAAGAGACTCATCTCAAGAAAACTTGCATAGATTGATTTGTGATTGTTGCTGGCTTATAACCACTCCAACATGGAGAACAAAACTCAATACATGAGCGCACAATCAATCTTCTCTTCAAGAATCCTAGCCTCTCCACTCCCTAATCTCAAAAACAAAACTAGGGTTTCAAAATAAGCAAAAGGATTCGAGAAGGTGCACAACACCCTCCTATATTTATAGTGGAGGCTAACCTTCTAGAAGAGTTCCTATTGGGCACCCGTTAAGCACACACACAAACGGGTTTAACTCACGCACGTATTTTAAAGCGTCGCCTTCATCTTCTCTTGACCTAAACCGCTTCTTCTTGCGTCGTCTTGCGCCGCGGTTTAGCCAAAAGCAAACAAGGCGATATTTTAGTGATATTACCAAAATACCCCTTCTCGATCCTTCTTCGAAGACCGAGTCCAATCTTCATGAAGCAGTTCCATGCTTCGCCACGTGTAGGTTGATCAGCGGCTCTCATCATGTCGGTAAGTCTCTCCCATCCGGCTCCCACCAAAACCACCATGGCACTTGCACCGACCCCCGCGTCGCTTGATGCAACCCGTCGCAACGAACTTCCCGTTCGGTCATCCTTGTCCATTTTGCGCCACGCTCGAATCCAATGACTTCATCCGGCATCGTCGATCGTTCTGAACCTCAGCTCTCCAAGCCTAGTCCCGATCATCCTCACCGTTGACCTCCAAGCAACCTGCACAACAATAGACCAAGAAATCGATTCCGGGAATAACTTCTTCGTAACTTGACCCACGTTAGTCAAAACATGAATTTGTCGGGGACCGCAATGACTTTCTTATCCTGGGGCTTGCGGTGTTTCTTCTTCTTTAGAGTCTTTTTGTGCTTCTTCTCTGACTCCTCCAAGACAGATCGAGGGACTTTATCTTTTCGATCAATGGCCTCGCTCCACTCGACCACCTCGCTAGCGGCTGCATATTTGTCAGCCATGTCAAAAAGTTCGATGGTCGTTCGTGGAGGATTCATAACGATATCCTCCGTAAACCGTCGATTCTTTAAACCTGCTTTGAAATCTTGAATCACAGAAGACTCTGCAATCTCCGGTATTGAATTACGAACCTGGCTGAACCTTTTGATGTATTGACGAAGAGTCTATTTTGGTTCTTGCCAGTTCCGATGGAGGTCATCCCCCTTTCCAGGGCGATCGTACGTGCCCCCAGAAGTTTATAATTAGGAGGCCGCAAAGTTACTCCCAAGTATAGATTTATCCGACCGGTTGGTTGAGCAACCATGGCAGGGTGGACCTCTCAAGTACCGTAGGTAAGTAGTTAGCCATCATATTTTCGTCACCACCAACAGCTCTGATGGCGATAGTGTAGATTTGGAGAAATTCTAACGGGTTCTGGGTCCTGTTAAATTTCCATGTTGGCCGGTCGGAAGCTGTTGGGCCAACGCACAGCCTGGAGCCCTGTAGAGAAAGCTCGACAGCCTGTGATTAATTCATGGCGCCTCCTTTGGAACGACGCTGGATTGTAGTCGGTCGGAGACCGATTTCTCAAGGTGGAATACCGGGGTTCCGGTGTTTCGACTTGGTCGTGGGCGCTAGGATGACGCCTCCGACTACCTGCTCGTCCCAGGCGATGCCGAAGATCGTCAAGGCCAAGCAATTGATCCTCTCGACGAAGGGAAGGAGTGGCTGTCTGAAACAACCTTCTTCCCTCATGACTTCTTGGTCAGAATCGTCGAGAAGGTCCTGGCATCGGTTGATCCCCAACTTGACCATGCTGTCCTCTACTAAGGAAGGAACGTTGGGATGAAGTCATAGTTTGACTTCGTGATATCCTTTATTCCCGGTATGCTTCCGTACGTTCCATGGTTTGCTGAAGGATTTCCGATACCAGTTATGCCAATTGGACAAAACCTGTAGCACATGCTAGAGCTGGGTCAGTGTTATTTAAAATATTCTGAACACGCTGCAGGTTCTGTACCGTTACTGAAGGTCTTGGAGGATTTACAGTAGTTGTAGGAGTTCGTGGATCTGAACTCCCCCCGACCTTGCGATTGGCCCCGTCCGACCCATCATCATTGGTGGGGGCAGAACCAGGTGAATTAACTGACGAATGTCTATCCGTTCTGTTACCTCTGGCTTCTGGTGCTCGATGGCCCACACCATCTCCATCAATATGTGGTAGCGAGGGAGTGTATGCAGGACTGTATACGGCACTTTGATCCGTATTTCCGATCGCATTAACCTCGTGCTTCCAACAGCGATTTTCTGAAGAGCTTCCACTATAACCAGTGGAAAGTCTTCCAATGCTTCTATTAGATGCTTCCACGATGGAGGCCGGTCGGAGATAAGCACCTCTTGAGGCCTTCGGGGCGGACTCAGCCTGATCGTACGCCGAGCCTTATCATTCCCACTCGACTTATAGCCGGTGGGAGTTTCATCGACACAGTTACCAGATGTCGGTTGGCTCCTGGAATTTCCAGAAGCCGTTGGTGAGTATCTGTCAGCCATGATTGTATCGAGAGTGTATTGATTCTCAGATAGCGGGGCTGAAGTTCCGTCACCTTTTTCACCGGTCGGGAGGACCGTGCTTGGAGAGGTTCTTGGATATTCTGAGCTGGTCGGAGTAACACGTCCCTCCGGAAGCGCCACTTGTCGTAGTGGTGTATCTTCACTCACCCGTTCGATTTCGCTATTGTCAGCGACATGCGAACCGCCAGAGGAGGAAGATGATGTGTGGATATCATGGGGATAGGTTCCAGATCTTAGGATGATGTGACAATTGGCAATGGTGTTTACGGTTTATCGTTTCACGAGTTTTCGACAAAGTGTCAGGCATTACGACAGGCGGTCCGATCGGTCCTTGCACGGCGGTCCGGATCGTCCCAAATCGGTCGGACCGGCCATGTGGGGCGGTCGGATCGGCGGTGACCTAAAAGTGGTCAAAGCGAGTGGGCCAAAATAGGTGTTGTAGGCAAGTGAGGATCCCAATGCACTTGGTCTCATAATTTTTGAGTCTCAGAAGAAGTTCTATTCGTTTTAAGTTTCCGAAGGTTTGAATTTGGGGCATGAATTTCGGCTAAGTCCTTAGGGCGGTCCGACCGCTCACGAGGAGCGGTCCGAAGCCAAGCCAAAGCGGTCCGGCCGCTCACATGGAGCTGTCGGACCGTATTGACTTGAACGTCGGCCAACCGTGGCGATGTTGTTTTGTTAGGTCAAAGTCATTGGTATCGTGGCATATGGTTTGCATGATGCATGTTTTGACTAACATGGGTCAAGTTGTGAAGAACTTGTTCCCGAATTCGTGTTTGCTTGTCTATGGTTGTGCAGGTAGCTTGGTGGTCAACGACGGTCAACGGCGAGAAGGATCGGGACTAGACTTGGAGAGTTGAGGTCTAGAACGATCGACGATGCCGGGTGAGGTCAACGACTCAAGCGTGACACAAGATGGACAAGGGTGACCTATTGGCAAATCCATGACGCATGGTGAAGCGGTTTAGGTCAAAAGGTTAAAGACGGCGCTTTACTAAGCGTGCGTGTGTGACCCGTTTGTTAGTGGGCCTTAACGGGAGCCCAACTGAGTCAAACCCTAGAGAGTTCTAGGCCTCTACTATAAATAGGAGGAGGTGGGGGCTGCACCCCCTCTCTCGTTATTTTTCACCTCTTTTGTTGTCTTCAAACCCTAATTGGCTTAGGGGGAGTTGAGGTGGAGGCTAGGGCTTTTCATAGTTTGAGGTGAATTTCGTGATCTTGGATTGACCACTGATCCATGATGGTGTGGGTGTAATCCAGCAACAATCACGTTCTTAATCTATGCAAGGTTTGCTTGAGATAAGTCTCTTTTCGTTCTTGCTTTCAATTTCGTGATTTTAGGGCTTTCTTTGATCCGCGAGTTTGTGATTGATTCTTTCACGTGAATTAGCTTGCTGTGATATGTGTGAATCTATCTAGCATCATCTTGATCATCAATCTCTCACGAACAAGCATTAGGATCAAGTTTTCGTTCTTGCCCGATTTTAGACCTTCTATTATTCAATTGGCAATTGCTCAGGATCTATCCAAGAATTATCATAATATTCGATTGGAATAGGTCCTCAATAGCATAGAGAAGGTGTGTGCAAAGTTTCATAAAGTTTGGAGTTGAGAATCAAAAGTTTGACCTAATTGCAACCGTCATCGAAATTTGATTTTCATCGTTTCAGATCGGTTTGAGTCGATCGGTCGATCGCCGTCATCACCGGTCAGACCGATTTTGGAGCAGTCCGACCGCCAGTACAAAGCGGTCAGACCGCCCGGCAATCGGTCCAACCGGCTGGGTCCAGAGGTCAGACCGCCCGTGCTTTGAGTTTTTGCAATCTTAGTTGATTTTGTTATTTTGTTTAGGGGATTTAATTGGATTCAATACTAGTCTTCATTTGATCTTGGTATATTGATCTTCATAGCTTCCTAATAGCTATTGGAGTGAAATTATGTTGAATTCATTATTTGGGAAAAAGTGAGCGTGCTCCTATTCACCCCCCCTCTAGTCGCCTTTTCGGTCCAACAAGTGGTATCAGAGCCCGGTTAGTTCACTCTTGATCTTAACCGGTCACTGAACTTTAGGCGATGGATAAGTTTTCTACTAAACCGCATATCTTCGATGGGCACGACTATGCCTATTGGAAGAATCGTATGCGAGTCTTTCTTGAGAGCGAGGGACAAGCTATTTGGGATGTTGTTAGAGCCCCGCTGGTTATTCCTGAAATTGCAACACCGGCTTCAGCGATTCTTGTGGCAAACAACAACAAGGCCAAAAATCTTTTATATGGTGCACTTGGTAGACAGGAATATTGTTGGACCGAAAAGGTGACTAGAGGGGGGGTGAACAGGAGCACGCTCACTTTTTCCCAAATAATGAATTCAACACAATTTCACTCCAATAGCTATTAGAAAGCTATGAAGATCAATATACCAGTACAGCGGAAGACTAGTATTGAATCCAAATAAATCTCCTAAACAAAATAACAAAATCAACTAAGATTGCAAAAGCTCAAAGCACGGGCGGCCTGACCTCTGGACCCAACCGGTTGGACCGATTGTCGGGCGGTCCGATCATTGTTAGTCAAGGCCTGACCGCTCCAAAATCGGTCCGACCGGTGATGACGGGCGGTCGGACCGCCGACTCTAGAACAGATCTCAAACAAGAAATCACCGATGACGGTTGCAATTAGGTGAAACTTTTGATTCTCAACTCCAATCTTTATGAAACTTTGCACACACCTTCTATATGCTATTGAGGACCTATTCCAATCGAATATTATGATAATTCTTGGATAGATCCTGAGCAATTACCAATTGAATAACAGAGGCTCTAAAACCGGGCAAGAACGAAAACTTGATCCTAATGCTTGTTCGTGAGAGATTGATGATCAAGATGATGCTAGATAGATTCACACTTATCACAGCAAGCTAATTCACATGAAAGAATCAATCACAAACTCGCGGATCAAAGAAAGCCCTAAAATCACGAAATTGAAAGTAAGAACGAAAAGAGACTTATCTCAAGCAAACCTTGCATAGATTAAAAATGTGATCATTGCTGGATTACACCCACACCATCATGGATCAGTGGTCAATCCAAGATCACGAAATTCTTCTCAAACCATGAAAAGCCCTAGCCTCCACCTCAACTCCCCCTAAGCCAATTAGGGTTTGAAAGTGACAAAAGAGGTGAAAAACAGCGAGAGAGAGGGGTGCAGCCACCACCTCCTCCTATTTATAGTGGAGGCCTAGAACTCTCTAGGGTTTGACTCAATTGGGCTCCCGTTAAGGCCCACTAACAAACGGGTCACACACGCACGCTTCGCAAAGCGCCGTCTTTAACCTTTTGACCTAAACCGCTTCACCATGCGTCATGGATTTGCTAATAGGTCACCTTTGTCCATCTTGCGTCACGCTTGAGTCATTGACTCACCCGCATCGCCGATCGCTCGACCTCAACTCTCCAAGTCTAGTCCCGATCCTCCTCGCCGCTGACCGTCGCTGACCACCAAGCTACCCGCACAACCATAGATAAGCAAACACGAATTCGGGAACAAGTTCTTCACAACTTGACCCATGTTAGTCAAAACATGCATCATGCAAATCATATGCCATGAAACCAATGACTTTGACCTAACAAAACAACATCGCCACGGTTGGCCGACGCTCGTCACTACGGTCCGACCGCCCATGTGAGCCGGTCGGACCACCCTTGGCCGGCCGGACCGCCTCGTGAGCGGCCGGACCGCCCTTGGGACTTAGCCAAATTCAAGCCCAAATTCCAAAACCTTCGGAAATTAAAACCGAATAGAACTTCATGGAGACTCCAAAATTTATGAGACCAAGTGCATTGGGATCCCCTTACTTGCCTACAACACCTATTTTTGGCCCACTGCTTTTGACCACTTTTAGGTCACCGCCGTCCGATCGTCACATGGCCGGTCCGACCGATTTGGGACCGGCGGATCATTGCGGCAAGGACCGGCCGGACCGCCTCGTCTGTAATGCTTGTAGCTTTGTCGAAAACCCGTGAAACGACAAACCGTAAACACCATTGCCAATTGTCACATCATCCTAAGATCTCGAGCATATTCCCATGATATCCACAATCTCCCCTTGATGAACACATTGGCAATTATTCGTAAAATGTAAGTAAGAGGTTTGAAAACGAAGTTTACTCAGCGGTTTACGACAAAGGCACAACTTGGTCCAAAAGCAAGAATAAGCAATGTAAACGACCAAGCTGGGATCAGAATAGTATAGGCATGTGAGACAAGGCAAAAGAAAGTATAAAAACTTTGATTTCCAGAAAAGGTTCAAAATTCTCACATGAGGTCCATATGAAAGAACAATTGTTCAATTGACCTATGATCATTGTGAGGATAAAAGAATGCAATTCAAGTTCAGAATATTCAATAAGACAATAAGAATGCAACTCACGAACTCCCCCTCACTATGATCCTCAAATTTCAGAAATTTTCAAATTTTCAGTTTCTCCCCCTTTGTATAATCTTCTCCCCCAACAATGTATTGTATAATCTTCTCCCCCAACAATATAATATCTTCTCCCCCTTTGACAATGGATTCATCAAGGAATCACGCCTTCCTCTCATCCAGAGATAACAAATATAGAATAAAGAAACAAGCATAAAAGAAGACACATAAAGAGGATTATGCATGAAGTGCAATGGAGTGACTTCATTTTTGTATTTTCAATTTTTGATTACAAGAAGCTTTGGAGATTACCCAAAAGAGCTAGCCAGTATTTCTAATATTGCACAAACAACATATCAAGCCTGACAGCGCTAGCAAGATCATGGTAAGATATGTATATCAAAGCTAAGCACAAAGGCTCAAAGGTAAAGCAGTAGATTTGATTAATTTAAGCAACGCTTCAAATTCAGCAAGTTCATCAACAGGGATCCTAAAGTGAAGTTGGCCATGTCAAAATGTCAAAGTGAGATCAAAAATCTAACAAAGACCACATTAAGAGTCAATCAGGTCCCGTATTGAATCATTTTGCTCAATATTTTGTAAACGCCCATTTGTCAACATTTTTCTCATATGCATTGAATATTGAAGTTGACTAATGATCTAACTTAGTGAAAAGATCCTGGACTAGGAGCCATCCACAAACTCATCCTAAGCTTTGACCAAAAGTTGATTAAAGGTATATCTTAGTAAAGAAGATCCTGGACTAGGAGCCATCCGCAAACTCTTTCTAAGCTTCTACCAGGGCGACAAATCTTGAGGTTCATGCCATTTCTGACAAGCAGTCCCCATGAGATCGTCTGGTTCATCAAACTATCTCCAAGTTCATGTCATTTGACAAGCAGTCTCGTAAAAATAGTTTGGCACAATTTAAGCATAAGACAATCTTGATTTTTATTTTTCACATGAGCAGTTTTAGAATCTCAAGAACACATAAGCTCAAGTAAAGGTCAATTTTAGATCAAAGAGCTAACAAAGCAATTCTGACAGGGCCAATGTCACAAGAGGAGCACTAATTGCGCAACTCGCTAAAACATCCACAAATTGCAATTTCTTAGTTCGAGTTGTTTTAAGGTTCTAGCTCATATAGCAAAGACTTAGCTACACATGTAAAAGCATGATAATTCTAGCAAGTCAAAGAACAAGACATGACATTGAGCACGAATTGAAGTACTAAAGCTCCAAAGGGTAATAGGCAAAGCTTCATCAATTTTAAAAGATAAGCAGAAAATCTTATATTATAATGCATCTTTTTGGATTTTTCATACCACTTGTTGTATTTTTCATATGAATGCAATATGATACAATGAGATGCAAAAAAAAAACCTAAAAACCTAAAACGTTCAAAAAGATCACTAAGTTCAGAAAAAGAACAATAAAAGATCAAAAGAACAAGGAAAGATCAGAAAAGATCAAACTCCCCCTCAAACCAACCCATAGGGATAAATTACCCCTAACTCACTTCTCAAGGTGGCAAACCTAGTTTGATCTAAAGGCTTGGTGAGAATATCTGCCAATTGAGCTTCGGACTCTACGAAGTGCATCACAATATCTCCTTTTTCAACATGATCTTTAAGGAAGTGAAAGCGAATGTCTATGTGCTTAGTCCTAGAATGTTGCACTGGGTTTTTAGCAATATTAATAGCAGAAGTGTTATCAAAGAAAAGAGGAACACTAGCAAAGTTTAACCCATAATCTTTCAAAGTGGACGTCATCCACAAAATCAAGCACAAAGAACTAGCAAAGAGACTACATACTCGCTTCAAAGAAGTGGATTGTGCAACAGAAGATTGCTTCCTAGAAGACCAAGATACAAGAGAAGTGCCTAGGAAGTGACAGGTGCCTGAGGTACTCTTCCTATCTAACCGACAGCCCGCAAAATCAGAATCCGAAAAACCCATAATGGACAAAGCTGAAGAGCATGAAAACCAAATGCCATATAAGAGGGTAGAGTGTAAATACCTGAATATGCGCTTAACGGCTTGGCGATGGGAAGTTCTCAGAGACGCCTGAAATCTTGCACAAAGACATGCCGTGAAGTGGATGTCCGGTCTCGAGGCCGTCAAATACAGAAGGGAGCCGATCATGCTGCGGTACTCGCGTTGATCCACGACTTCTCCTTCCTCATCTGGATCCAAAACAGTTGAAGTTGCCATGGGAGTTGAGATTGGCTTGCAGTCACCCATGTCAAAGCGTTTGAGTAGATCTTTAGTGTACTTTGTCTGATGAATAAAGGTTCCTTCCTTGCATTGCTTAATTTGAAGTCCCAAAAAGTAATTGAGCTCTCCCATCATACTCATCTCAAATTCCCTAGACATAGTCTCAGAAAAACTGGAAACAAGAGCATTAGAAGAACCACCAAATATAATATCATCTACGTAGATTTGAGCAAGCAAGAAGTCATTTCCACGCCTAAGAATAAATAGAGTTTTATCCACTTTACCCATCTCAAAATTATTTTTAAGCAAGAAGGACTTAAGTCTATCATACCAGGCTCTAGGGGCTTGTTTAAGACCATACAATGCTTTAGATAGCTTGAAAACACGATTAGGATATTTGGGATCCTCAAAACCAGGGGGTTGCTTAACATATACTGCCTCCTCTATGAAACCATTTAAAAAGGCACTTTTAACATCCATCTGATATAATTTAAAACCTTTTGATGCAGACAAATGCAAGGTAATGCGAATGGCTTCTAGTCTAGCAACAGAGCAAATGTCTCATCAAAATCTAACCCCTCAACTTGGTCAAACCCTGAGCTACCAATCTGGCCTTGTTTCTAACCACAGAACCATCCTCACTTTGTTTATTCTTGAACACCCAACGGGTTCCTATAACATTATGACCACTAGGAGGTTCTACTAGGTTCCAAACTTTGTTTCTTTCAAAATTCTCTAACTCCTCATGCATGGCATTTACCCAAACTAGAATCGATAAAGCATGTGATATATCGCGGGTTCAAAAGAAGCAACAAAAGCCGAATGAGAGTAGAGATTTGGATCATTGTACCGAGCGAGTGACTCGCCATGTAGATTACCTATTATCCGATCCGAGGATGCTTTGTCTCTGAATGCGAAGTGGAGCGCCGGGTGAGATACCGTTTCTTCGACCTCCGCAGGTACTGCTGATGATGATGATGCAGCAGGAGCCTCAACTGAAGGTAAAGTAGACGTAGCAGGTTCTTGTATCAATATGGGCGCCTCAGCAGCAGCAGATGAGGGAATGATATCAGCTTCGTCCTCATCTTCCTCCACAAAAATGCTCTCAGTCACCTGTGAATCATCTGTAACAATTGATCTAGCCAGGGCTAGTCTCATCAAAAGTGACATTACAAGTCTCCAAAAGGTTAGTCTCGAGATTAAAAACCGAAAACCCTCGAATGAGCAGGATAACCTGTAAATAACCCATCAAAAGTTCTTGATTCAAATTTATCTAAGTTTCTGTCTTAAGAATAAAACATTTTGATCCAAAAACTCGAAAATGCGAAACAGAGGGTTTTCTACCAAAACGAAGCTCATAAGGAGTCTTGCCCAAAGAAGGTCTCAAAAAGACACGATTTGCAATATGACAAGTCAGAGCAATAGCTTCGCCCAAAATCTCCTTGTGCTATACTCATCTAGCATTGTCCTGGCCATTTCGATCAAGGTCCTATTCTTCCTTTCCACCACGCCATTTTGTTGAGGAACGTGTGGAGAGGAGAACTGATGCTCAATACCGCGCCAAGACAAAAAGAAGCAAAGAAGCATTTTTGAACTCCGTGCCATTATCATCGCGAATCGCTCTCAAAGCACCAGAAGCTCGAAGCCAAGCGAAGAACAAGGTCATGAAAATAACCAAAAGCTTCATCTTTTGAAGAAAGAAAGAACACCCAAGTATGTCTAGAAAGATCATCGACTATGACAAGAATATACCATTTTCCACCAACCGATCGACTCTAGCAGACCAACAAGATCCATATGAAGCAACCGTCCCGGTCCGCTACCATAACCATAGTCACGTAAGGGTGTGAGGCGGCAACTTGTTTGCCATGCCTATAGGGCGCACATACAACATCCTTGGATACTTTGAGTTTGGGCAAACCTCTCATGAGATCAAGGTTGCTAACTCGTGTCGATGATCAAAACCAATGTGCCCCAAACGCTGGTGCCAAAGCCGTAAATCGTAAGAAGATGTAAGCAAACATTTAAGAGATCCAAAGAAGAGATTCGAAAAATCACCCAAAAATTCTACCAACTCTAGATATTCCAAACACAAGCTCACCAAGAGAATCAAGCACACGACAAGCATTTTTCTTAAAAGCAGTCTCATAGCCATCATCAAGAAGTCGAAAAATGTAAAGGAGATTATACCTAAGCTTGTCCACAAGAGCGACATCCTTTAGAATGAATTTATTGTTTACCCTAATTGATCATGTTCCTTCAATTCGCCATTGTGTATCATCTCCAAAGGTGATGAAGTCATCACCGCTGTTCGCGTGAAAGAGGTGAACCATTTTGAGTTTCCGGTCATGTGGCGTGAACATCCGAGTCAACGAACCACGTGTTCTTCCCTTTTCGCAGTAATCCCGAAAATTAAGGAAAGAAGAACGATGTGTCTCAATCGGGGTTAGATAAACAAGATTTAGGAATCCAAGATCTTGAGACACACGTCCAAAGGAGTATACAAACCGTAAGTACTATCCTTGATTTTATCTAGAATTACGTTATGAGCAATGTTTAAATTAACATGAGATTTAAATCGCCCGTGGCGGCTGACCGACGTTGTCAGTTGGCTGGGTCGATCGGCGACCAAATCGGTCGACCGGTGACCACCAATGGTCGACCGCAAACTCAAGAACATGAGAATTAGGATATGTAGCAACATAATGATTTGCATGTGAGAAAAATCCTAATCCAGTTTTATTCTTTTCAGTGTTACCATGTCTCATAAAGTCTCTAGGTTGCCTGAATGGATTTCTATCAAGATTTTTCCTATCATTTTTCAACCTACGCCAACAGAATTCAATCAAATGCCCACCTTTCTTGCAATAAGTGCAATGGTACTTGGTACCACTAGAAGAAGCACCATTTGAATTAATACAAGGTTGGGCAAAATCTGCAGATTTAAAAGATGTTTTTGCAGGTTGGGTTTTGAATTCAATTAAACCTTTTTCCAAGACTTGAATGACTTTTGGGTTTGAATTGTCTTGAAAAGAATTGAATCCTAAACCTTGCTTCTTATAAGGAGTTTTAGACTTGTCAAGAATCATGTTTAATTGTTTCTTACCTTTAGAAAATTTCTAATGTATCATGAAGGTAAGCATTTTCTTTCTCAAGTTAACACAAGCATCACAAGTTTTATTCATAGATTTCTCCTTATACAAAGCAATTTCAAGCTTAAGAGTGGAACAAGAAGCACAAGTAGTATTTTCAATATTGTCCTTAAGCTTAGCATATTTGACTCTAGCAACTTCTAAGATATCTTTGATTTCACGCTCTTTTCTAAACAAGAAGTGCAAGGGCTAGAATCAAATACATCAAAAGCAATCAATTTACTAGATTCTAAACATTTTTCACAAGGAGCACTTTTAATTTCATTTAGTTCAGATCTAGCATTCTCAATTTGTTGTACAGAAATATTATGAGCTGATTGTAACTTGGTAATTTCTGAATGCATAACATGACAAGATAAACATTCATCAGGTTCAAGAGTCTTAGCATTTTTAAGCTCTACTTTCAGTTTGTTAATCTTTGACTCTAATTTCTTATTTTTTGTCATGACAAATTCTAGCGCTTCATCCGACTAAGCAATTGCTCAACTATAGAATCATATTTAGCGTAAAGCTCATCATAAGAAAAAGATACCTCATCATCATCAATGTCGTCGGTGTCAGCCATGAAGCACATGCCAGTGAAGTCTTTGGCCTTCCCTTTCTTTTTGCCTTGAGGGATCTCCTCCTCCTTGTCCTCCTCACTCACGGAATCCACATCGCTCAAGGATTGATCCTCAAAAGCGGCAAGGACCCGGTGAGCGGCTTTCACAAGTTTATTAGCCTCATACCTTGATTTGTTGAAAGGAGGCTTCTTCCAAGTTGGCTTTCCTTCCTTATGATTGCTCTTACCTTTCAAATTGGGGCAATTTGTCTGATATGATTGAGTTCACCACATTCATAGCATGTCACCGACCACCTCTCTTTTGTTTCTCACATTATTGTAGGCCCGTGTGAATTTTTTAGCTAGTAGAGCTAACTCGTCTCAGAATACTTTCAAGCTCCTCCTCGTAAATCGCAGATAAGCAAGTAAATAAAAATCGTAAAAAGATTCAAGAGTACCATCAAGTCCTTTTGAGAGGATCACTATCAATGCCATGTTCTCTTTCTTAGGATGATCAACTCTTTTAATTTCATGAGTCTTGAGTTTACTATAAAGCAATTCTAAAGTAAGACTTGAAAGATCAACATTCTCCTCTATAGCAAGAGCCTTCATCTCCCACTCCTTGGTGTTGATTGCACCAAGAGATGGGTGGCATTTTCAGATTGAGAATATTCAATATCAACGACTTTCATTTGATTAATTACTTTATTAAAGCGATCGAAAATATCATCGATGCTCTCTCCTGGACGATCTCGAATTTATTGTATTCACGCTTGTAAACTGTTTACGACCTTTTGATTTGGGACGAACCCTCATGATATGTTTCGAGGGTGTTCCAAATTTCATGCGCAGTGGCAAGATTGCAAATACGATCATATTCTTGTCTACCAAGTGCACCATATAAAAGATTTTTAGCTTTGTTGTTGTTTGCCACAAGAATCGCTGAAGCAGGTGTTGCAATTTCAGGAATAACCAGCGGGGCTCTAACAACATCCCAAATAGCTTGTCCCTTGCTCTCAAGAAAGACTCGCATACGATTCTTCCAATAGGCATAGTCGTGCCTGATGAGGATATCCCGACTACTTATGAGGCTATTTATGAAGCAAGAGCTACATTTCTCAAACAACAGGTTCGACAAGCTTAAGGTCTTTGGAACCGAGAGGGAGGCCGGAGCCAAAGTAATAGAGGAGCACAAGGAGGAAGGTAACCATATTTGTTGCCTATTGATGAAGAACAAGAAGGTCAAAGCGGTTGGGAAGGAGAAAGTGAAGCAGTCCATGCGGCTGATCAAGGAGGAAAGAAGCCCGTGTGATGGGAGAGCAAAAGGGGACTTAAAGCTCAAGTTTTGGATAAGATTTTCAAGCCTAATTCAGATCTCCCGCACCCCCAACCGAAATCAAATTCGGATTCAACTCAGAATTCAATTCGGATTCGGAATCAGCCTCAAATTCGGATTCGGAATCAGCAGGACAGTCCGGAGTAAAAAGGTCATAACTTTCTCATACGAAGTCCGATTGGGGTATTTTTGGACTTGTTGGAAAGCTAACTTCAAGCCCGATCCAACGGATGCTCACGCACTACGAAATTCCTTCGGAGTCAAAATATATGACCGAAACAATATGATGGTTTTAAAATTAGAGTTTCCTTTTTGTTTTAGATTGAGTCGGAATTGGAGTAGGAGTTCTAATTCCGAATTAGAGTAGGAGTAGGGCCTCTTGGCCAGCCATAAGGAGGAGAACGAGCACTATATATTGAGGGTTAGACCCCCATTGTAACCTCAGACCAGTTTATGCATAAGAATAGAAACATAGCTATTGCTTGTTCTTTCGAAACCAGAGTTCATGCGAGGACTTTGAGAGAGGACTAGGCGATCCATTGATTCGCTCGCAATTCAAGGTCAAGCCGCTGCTCCATTGGGAATTGGGACTTGGCGATCGTCGCTCGTGGTCTCGCGACGATCAACTATCCGGTGTGTTCGGGCGATTCCAAAGAGTTGAGGGTTCGTGCATTGGCGCGAGTGTTCAATTAGCGACATCGCCTACTTCGCATCGATTATCCACGGTTCCTCACCGAGAAGATCGGGCATCCCCCGTATCATATGGTATCAGATTCTAGGTTTACTCGGTGAGAGCTATTTTACCCTTAGTTTAAAATCGTTTTTCTGTCCTATAGCCCATTAAACCGAAAATTGCAACACAAAAATTCCAAACCCTAGTTTCAATCTATTATTTCTTGTTAGTTTTGTTAGGTTTTAGTCCATTAGAATTTTTGTTTAGTGCTGATCTAAGTGTTTCCTTTATGCACCTTGTTCCTTGTTTCCTTCCAAAAAAACCAAAAAAAAATCCAAAATTCAAATTCAATCCCTGAACTCAATTTTTGTTAAATTCGAGTTCAATTGGTACACTCGCTTGTAATTAAATTCGTAACTTTTGCGTCCGAGCCCGCTTCACTTATATCCTTTCATCTTGTGAGACTAGCTTTTGATATTGTATTAGGGTCGCTTATTGAACATTGTTTACACATTGCTGAATTTTTGGGCTTATGCACCCACGAGGGTAGCAAAACACTTTCTACCATTGAGAAAAGCAAAAAAAGGCAACAGACAATAGCAAGAGCCACGGCATTAAAAAAAAGTATAAAAAAAACTAATCGCAAAAATATAATTTTGCGTAAAGAAAAGAGAGGAAAAAAATTTCTTTGGCCGATTGCTACAGTATTATACATTTTATTGGTTGCTACAATACCAGCCCATCATTATTTCAGATTGTGTAGTCATTTTTTTTGAGCAATCTTGTGCCCTACAATTTTCAAATTGCAATTGACTAGCGTCTCTCTTAGTACTTGGTGCAAAACGAGCTAGCTTAATCTCTTTTCGATCCCGCCTCGCTAGCTCATTCCTTTGTTTGCATTGAGTCACATTTTTCTTTGCGCAGCGCTCATCCTTTCACTTAAACCCATTGGATCAAGACATAGGCAAAAGAATCTAGCTTGGATCATTACTTAGCATTACAACAACTTGAATATCGGCTTGTATAGGTTATACACATACCTTACCAAGCTCCACCTACACTCGCTCAGATACTACCTTTGCTCCTCGGTTACGCCATACATTACCGGGTTGAGGTCGCTCGCTATCACAAGTGTCGCTTTGCGGTCCTTGATTCACTCAAACGGTAAGCTTATCTTGTTTTCGTGATGTGAGTTGCGAGCGAGAGAGAGCTGCTTTGTTTTACTAACTGGATATAATCGCGTTTGCTATTTGTGAGTTGTTGCCATGTCAGGTCATCATGAGGATCATGGATGGAGTACACTCGCTTGCGCAGGATGCTACAAAAGCAACTTCTTGATCGTGATAATGGTGTGCGCAGTGAGCTTGGGGCGATTCGGTACAAATTGAACAACCTCGGGAGGAGGTTACGCACTACGCACGGACATCAACAACAACTTCTTGAGTGCGCACCATGTTCAACCACCCCAATGTGCATCGTAAGGATTTTTTCACTAAGCCCAAATTTCCTATCCCTATATTTTCAGGTCGTGCAGATGTGGAAGAATACCTTAATTGGGAGCTTGAAATTGATACAATATTTCGGATGCACAACTATTCCAATGAGAGGAAGCTCTTACTTGCGTCCAATGGTTTGGTTGATTATGCCACACATTGGTGGGAGCAATTTGTTCGTAAGCGTATGGAGCGCCATGAATTGCCGATTATCACTTGGGAGCAGATGAAACAGCATTTGCGTGCATGTTTTGTACCTTACCACTACAAGCGTTCCCTAGTGGAAAAGTTGACAGGGCTGCGACAAGGTTTGAAGTCCACTTGTGTGACACAAGAGAAGGAGACCGAGCATGGGATTTTCCCTTCGGTCCTGGCTTCATGTAGTATTGCTCCATTGCTTCATGAAGAGATTGTGGTTACTCGTGATTGCTCCGTTGCTGACCCACAATCTTTGGTGGATGCGATGTATCCAAACCCATGTGAGAATGAGAGCCACATAACCAAAGCCAAATTGAGTGAGAATGATAAAGAGAGTGAGCTGTGTGATTCCACCATATGTGAGGTTGAGAGCATCTCCATTGAGTGTGAGAGAGATACACCAACAGAAAAGAGGGAAGTAGATGATAGCCAAAGTGACGTTACTGCTGAAATTAACGATTTACTCGCTACTTCTAGTGTTGTTTCTCACATTGTGCAGGATGAGTTGACTGTTCAACAACTAGCACCGTTGGAAGTAAAAGACGAGGAGATAACCACAGTTGTGGATGGAATGCTTGCTGCCCCGTGGTTTCACGGTAACAATTTGATACCTACAACACCTGCAATAATAGAGGAGGACGTTAAAGGTAACTGTCGGTGTATTAGAACCGATCTTACGTAAAGATTATTTGATTCGGGGGGTCTCCTAGAGATGAAATCACGTAGAGTGGTTGACACGGGATGTTTAGACAGGTTCAGGCCTTCTCCGGAGAGAATAATAACCCTAATCCTGTGTGGTGTGGTATTCTTGATGATCAAGTAAGAAGCTAAGACTATTACAGAGAATAGTATTTGTATTTCTCCTTGACTCACTCTATTTTTCTGTCTCTCTCTCCCTCGTCTCCCTGATTGATGCCCTTATATAGTCGTGAAGGAGTAGCCGTTTTGTCCTGCGGAAGAGGCGCCTTAATTGAGCCAGTAATGGGCGCATGATGGCAGTAATTACCGGCGCATTGGCTTCTCCACGTCTCGCGATTATCATTCAGAGATAATGGGGTATTTAAGCACTATTACTACGCGGAATAATAGTGCGTGTAGACCGTTTGGATTCCTTAATCAATTGGACCCACTTGCCTGTAGGTTTGATTATAAGGTGGTCGTGGTTTGCCTGGTCGTAGGAGGACTTACGACCAGGTAGTAGTCGTAGAAGGTCTTACGACTATGTAGTGATCGTAGAAGGACTTACGACCATGTAATGGTCGAGAAAGACTTACGATCGGTAGTAGTCGTAGTAAGACTTACGACTATGGGGGTGATTGTAGAAGATCTTACAATCACTTGGTAGGCCTCTCCTTATAAAAATAAGGGTACTTCGAGACTATGTGACATCATATTTACCCATAATAAGAATTATAGATAATAGATAAAATGAGGATTATTAGATCCTCGCCATCTAGCCCCGACTTCAAGTGAAAGTAACTTACTTGGTGAAGGATTCGTAAATGGACTTACGACTATGAAAATATCGAGAACCATAGTCGAAGGAAAACTCTTCGACATTTGAGTGTTACTTTGACCAGAATTTGCTTGGTCGAAAGGTTGCTTACGACTATCAAAAGTCATAAAACCCCTACAATCGTGTAGTGGTCGTAGTAAGGCGATCGGAGAAAAACCCTTCCGATCGATACTTCCTTCGACTGTAAAGACTTGGTCAAGAAAGTAATTTTGCTTGGAGGTGACAAACGAACCTAACTTTCCGAATGCACCGTCTGGGATTGCAAACGAATTCCACGGATCCGTGATAAAATGGTTCTCTGGCGATTGCAATCGTGAAGATTGCTTACGACTATCAAAAGTCAGAAACCCCTACGACCGCCCGTGGTCGTAGTAGGGAATCGGAGAAAAACCTTTCCGATTGATACTTCCTTCACCAAAAAGACTTGGTCAAGAAAGTAATTTCGCTTGGGGTGATAATACGCACCTAATTTTTCTCGAACGGACCATCCGGGAATTGCAACCGGCTCACGAGACTTGTCTCGATGAAACAGATTCGGCGGTACAACCAACTCTCCTGCACCTATAGACGAGACGGTTTCAAGCGGCGGAGATCGTCTTGATTATAAAAACTTACCAGAGGTAGACTTGGATTTTTACCTTTTCCTCCAATCACTCCATCGTTCTTGAGCTCTTGCTTTCTCCGTCCTCGACTAGGTTTCATCTTCTCGCCGCTAACCCAATCAAAAACTTCTTGCTTCGAGCTTAAATGGCCAAGAGAGTTTCGAATGGGAAGAATCGAGATGGATGCGCTAAGATCAAGATCTTGGTCGATGCCAGAAGATTCCAGAGAAGGCTCGGTAAAGTGGATTCCGCTATCGGGCAAAGATCGCCATCGGGGAAAATGGGCAAATCCGTATTCCAAGCATATTGTGAGTGCGGCTTCGATTGCTCGCCCACCCCTTTCTTACGATGAGTACTTCGAACACTTTGGGGTGGAACCGTGAACTTAGGTCCCAATTCCATTACCATGTTGAGTGTGTTCGTATCTGTGCGAGGCGCACTGGGATTCCGGCGGATCTCGAGCTGCTCCAATATTATTATGGGATGACTCGACAAACCGAATCGCCTAAGTCTGCGATCTCAAGCTCCACGACTCAAGTCGAAGGAGTATATTCGAGTTTCACTCGGTCTTCGTGGTCGGGCCGAGGAAGAGGTGGTTTTATCGAAGGTCACCTCCAAGATGCCTTTCTTTCGCGGAAGGTCACCAAAAGAAATCTTCATGGGATTCAACTCGAAGATATCGGTAGGATTAGCCCTTATATTCAAGCCATTAAGGACTTGAAAGAAGAAGGGTCGACCGGATGGCATGTGGTGAAGGATTTCATCACACGCCGAATTAGTCCTTCAAGAAACGAGCATCTCCTATATGGAGATACTCGGGAAGAGGAGACCCAACCAGAGACTACGAGGAGGGTAAGTAATTGTCGACTTAGCTCTCGGCTTGGTCTTTCTCAACCTTGTCTAATATTCTTATCTGCTTTATTGCGGATCTTCACAGCCGAGGTTGACTCTAGAGTCGACTCATCTCGTGAGAAGTCTCCGCCACTCCGAGTGGCGGCTCGTGTCATTGCGGCTTTGTCCGCAGATGAAAGGATAGAGCGCCTAAAGGTAATCAAAAAGTTGATTTTTCTTTAGGACTTTATAGTCGAGAAGATACTTACGACTAATGGTGATCATAGAATATCTTACGATCAAGAAAGAGTCGAGAAAAACTTACGACTTGGCACGGGTCGAGAAAACTTACGATCGATTAGTGATTCTTCTTTTTCGCTTTGCTTTACGTAAAGTAGGCATGGAAAATCGCCAGACGATGAAGAAATCGATCGATGACTATTGGCGCCGGGTTGTCGAAGACAAAGGCTCGGCTCCTCCCTCTAAGAGACGCCGACTTGTAAAATCGGCCGACAAGGGGGAGCAAGCTCGAGCTCGGTCTTCGACCGCACCTCTATGAGACTGCGGCACCGTAGTCAGATCTCAAGCCGAGGCCGCACCATCGAAGCGAGGAGGTTGATGTAACACCCCAGCCCAACACTGAGCCTAGAATGCCACCACACTACACTTTAAACTAATAATTAATGACACACTATAAAATTACATCAAGAAATCATCAATAATCATATCAATGGATCACAAACGAACATGTAAATATGGATCAAGCGACAATAAATAAGCAATGGAATTATAACCGTGCAAATAATCCAAAGCAAAGCATCAACCAATGAATCCAAATTAATAAAGCAAATAGTCTAGTCCAAATGATATCCTAAACATTATTCAATAACTAACATGTCCAAGTGTAAACCAATATTGAATGAAAAGTTTATTATGGCGAATGATCATGTGATGTCCATGTGCTCTACTCGCTCTCACCACGGTGATCCTCGAAGATCGCCTAAAAACAACAATAGAGCAAGGGTGAGTCCACGACCAAAGAAACACATCCATAAACAACGAACAATAATAAATCAACAGCATTCAATAACTTCATTATCATCACATGCACTTCCATTCACATTCTCATTCATTAATCTCAAATATCAATGCAACTCTAATCTATATGTCCACATGCACTTCTTTTCACAGATATCGGTATAGCGTGAGTGAATGCTCGCGACAACATTCACTCTCAAGCCCGCTCCTCCAAAAGGATCGGGACCTCCTCCACTCCAGTGGAGTTGTGATCAATCATGATCACCTTCTCTTATGCAAAGATGCTTATGAATGCAAACATGCAAACTCCATCATAAACATCATATCCAACTTTCCATCATGCTTATCAACAAAGATATAAACATACCAACTCATTGTTTGCAATTAAACCAAATAAAAGCACAGCAATAATGGTAATAGAAGATAAAGAAAACAGTGATCGATCATTGATCGCTGTCTACCATGCACTTGCCTTTACTAGTTGCGGACGACGATCCGATTAGAAGACGGCAACAAGCACGACGCCTCTCCTATATTAAATACACCAACTTCAATACAAATTACAGCAACAAGAATAGCAATCAATAACTTCGCTCCTACACGTCCCCAAATATACCACGTTACGCCGGTACCGACTAGTTACCCATAGCGGTCTTAGTACTAAAACGAACGTAACTTTTGACTCGAAAGTCCGATCACAACAAACCACCCCATTCTGGATTCTTCATAAAATTATCCACATTTTCTTAGATTACACAGTCTTCTAATTAAATCATCTAACCCTCCGTATTTAGCCCAGAAAGCCGATCTGTCCGCTTCGGAACAGCAGTCTTACTAAATTCATAACTTTTGTTTTACTCAACCAAAATGCGCGTTCTCAGATTCTACAGAACCATTGGACAATTATCTACATCTTTCATGTAGATCAAAAACTCTAATTAAGCTATTTACTATTTTTAATAACCGATTTACCAAAACAGCGCCGAAAGACGACAACCGTAAAAACAGCGGTCTTCCGAAAATCATAACTCAAATTCTACTTGTCCGATTGACGTGATTAAACATGCTATAGAAAGATATCGAAATTATCTACGATTAACTAGTAGATGATATTTTCAAAATTTGCCATTAAGATACCCGAATAAATCGTTTAACAGAACATCATAATAAATAGATCTATTAATCACCACTTTGACTAAAAACTATAGAACCTTCCCTAATTATCCTCAATTATAATCCCTAATTACTGCATGCAAACAAGATCAATGCTACGTAATTAAGTACACTCACATGCACCTGGTTTGGCAGAAAAACCACAAGAAGAAGAATACTCGACGCATGCAGCAAGAGCCTCCTGGCTACAGGTGCAAAGAAGAAGAATCGCAGATGCAATCGGCACAAAGAAATAAGAACACAAGACAAATAGAAACAAAGAAGGCAACACACGCGACGCGGCACACGTGGCGGCGGCGCCGGCCGCAGAAGAAGACTTGGTGCCTCCACGCGATCAACAATGGCAAAGAGCGATCCGAAGAGTAACGACTACCGAGGCCGCTGCAAGGCGTACCGGCTTTCTACGGAGAAGAAAATCGCAAGCAAGACAAGAAGAGAGCGCCTGGCGACAAGCGACGGCGCGCAAGACAAAGATCAAATAAGAAGAGATGGCCGGTGGATCTGGTTGGCCTACGCCAAGACAGTGATAAAGCGGCAACAGACAAAGAAGCCCAAATAAGAAGACGGATTTTCGGCAAGCACCACCAAGCAAAGAATCTCGGCAGACGCCCTGAAGAAAAGCGGGCGCCAGCGATCAGAAGCAGCGCAAGCAGAAAAGATTTTGGTCGGCGGCGCTTGGAAATTTTTTCAAGGCGCGGAGGAAATAGAAAGCTCATAGGGTTTCTAGAAAACCCACAACCTATTTATATAGCTCTTAAAAATTTGAAATTCTATTTTCCACGTATTTTAAATTCTTTAATTACGACAAGCCCTAAATTCTTTAACTAATTGATTTAATTACTCTCCAACCCTTAAGACGCGATTATTAATATTATTATTATTTTTTGAGTATTACATTCTACCTCTTAACGGAATTCGACCCGAATTCTACATCGCCGTTCTCATCAAATAAAAACTACATCGCTGAAATTAAACAACAAAACAACACGCATCCGGCGTGAACAACTCGGGTATTGCTCGCGCATGCGAGACTCCAACTCCCAAGTCGCCTCTCTGATCGGTGATCGTCCACAAAGACCTTGACGATACCAACGCCTTGTGCCTTAGCACTCGCTCCGACCTCTCCGTATCGCGCTACGGACGCGACTCAACCGTGAGGTCTTGCTCAATAGTCAACGGCTCTAATGAAATCTTATGCTCGATCTCTCAAAAACTTTCAAAGATCGAGACATGAAACACATTATGAACTCCACGCATGGACTCGTGAAGGTCCAAGCGTAGGCTAACTTCCCAATTCTTGCAATAATCGAGACCGGTCCAACGTACTCGGGCTAAGCTTCCTTTGGTACCAAACCGAACAATACCTTTAGTGGGAGACACTCTCAAGAGCACTGGTCACCCACCGCAAACTCCAAGTCACGCTCCTCAAATCAAGATAACTTTTCTATCTACTCGAGCCGCTAATGATTCGCCTCACCATGGCCACACGCTCAACGGTCTTCTCAATCCAAATCCGACCTAAATCGCCTTCTCTCCAATCGCATCCCAACAAAGCGGCGATCGCACTTCCGCCATAGAGAACCTCGAATGGCGCGGCTCTAATCTTCGAATGGTAACTATTATTATAAGCAAACTCGCAAGTGGCAATCGTCCTCCCAACTACCCTTCCAAGATAGAACACAAGATCGCAACATGTCCTCCAAAGTCCGAATAGTCCGCTCGATCGCCCATCTGCTCGTGGGTGAAACGCAGATTAAGGTGAGTGTGTGCCCAATGCACTCGCAGACTCTCCCGTAACTTGAAGACAAACTTGCATCCTCGCTGTAAACGATGGTCTTTGGCACACCATGCGCCTTACTATTTCACGCACATAAATAGGAGCTAGATCACTCATTTGAATTTGTCGTGCGAATAGGAATAAAGTGCGCATTTGCTGAATCTATCCACCACTACCCAAATCGCATCCTTCCTCGCGCGAACGAGGCAACGCCACCACAAAGTCCATAGAGATATCATCCCAAGGCCACTGGGTACCTCCAAAGGTCAGAATAACCTCGCAGGACGCTTGTGCTCACTTTCACTTGCCGACAAACACCACAAGAAGCCACATAATTAGCAATGTCCACCTTCATTCTTTTCCACCAAAAATTTTGCTTTGAGATCTCGATACATCTTAGTCTCACCAGATGAGCGATTATGGAGTGCGATGTGCCTCCTCAAAATATCATCTTTGACCTCCGCTTTTGTGGCACGCAAAGGCGGCCTTTAAACCTCAAAGTACCGTAATCATCCATACTAAAATCACCCTCTTTACCCTCATCCAGACGCTTCCTAACATCCTCGTAATAACCGGTCACTCACAGCTTCCCGACACGGCCCGAATAGCCGACTCAAGAATCAATTGTGTCTCAACACGTGTCGTGCCCGCATAACAATAGGATATACCCATGCGATCAAAATCAGCAATGAGGCAATCTAGTGTAGCAGGAGTCGCCTTGCGACTAAGAGCATCCGCAACAACATTGGCCTTGCTCGGATGATACCAATAGTAAGATCATAACCCTTGATCAACTCCAACCACCTCCTTTGCCTCAAATTCAGATCCTTCTGAGTGAAGATATATTTGAGACTCTTGTGATCTGTGAAAATATCACAAGGCTCGCCGTATAGATAATGCCTCCAAATCTTGAGAGCAAAGACAACCGCAGCCAACTCCAAATCATGAGTGGGATAATTCTGCTCGTGCTTCTTTAATCGCCTCGACGCATAAGCAATTACCTTACCGCCTTGCATAAGAACACGGCCAAGACCCACTCGAGACGATCTCAAAAGATCGTGAACCGCTTCCCGGCTCGGGAAGAGTGAGAATAGGAGAGGTCACCAACTTTGTCCTTCAAAATGCGTAAATCGCGCCACACTCATCACCCACTGGAATCTCACACCTTTCGAGTAGTGAGACATCGGCTTGGCAATGATAGAGAAATCTCGCACAAAACGCCGATAATAACCAACCAATCCCAAGAAACTCCTCACCTCCTTCACACTAGTCGGCCTCTTCCAACCCACCACTGTGGAGACCTTGCTAGGATCCACAGCAATGCCTTGAGGATTAATCACATGACCCAGAAAACCCACTTCTGAAATCCAGAACTCACACTTCTTCAACTTTGCATAGAACTTGTGCTCTCTCAAAGTATCTAAAACCAGCCTCAAATGACGCTCATGATCCTCATTGGTCTTGGAATAGATAAGAATACCATCAATGAACACCACCACGAAGTCATCTAGATACTCGTGCAACATGTTGTTCATGGTCTCCATAAAAATGGCAGGTGCATTAGTCAATCCAAAAGACATGGCTTTATACTCATAATGCCCATACCGTGGAGAAGCGGTCTTCTCTACATCTCGCCACGCACACGGATTTGGTTATACCGATCGAGATCGATCTTGGAGAATACTTGAGCTCCATTCAACCGATCAAACAAGTCCTCAATGCGGGGCAATGGATATTTGTTCTTGATTGTGACTGCATTAAGCGTGCGGTAATCAATACACATGCGCCAACTCCCATCCTTCTTCTCTGTGAACAGAATAGGAGCTCCCCATGGCGATACACTACGCCTGATCAAACCTTTAGCCAACAATTCATCCAACTGCTTCTTCAACTCGTCCTGAAACGGACGTGCTAATCGATATGGAGACATCGAGATGGGACGAGTACCCGGAACAAGATCAATGCGAAACTCCACGTCTCGCGCAGGTGGCAAACCCGGAAGCTCAGCCGGAAACACATCCGGTAATCACTAACCACGGAATCTCTCAATCGCGGCCACGCCGGTTTCCAAAGAAGAGCTAAAGAAGTCCAGCCATCGCACGACCGGAACAGTCCGACCAACATCGATAGAGAGCGCGAAGGCGCACTCCCCTGAAAAGTCAAAGTCTCCCTGCACGAGGTCGCACAGATCGTTTCTACGTAAACAGGATATCACGGCTCGATAAGAGTGCAACCAATCCATACCCAAGATAACATCGAACGGCTCCATTTGAATAACTATCAAATTCGCGTGAACTTCTCTCCATCAATGACAATAGAACACCCAGACAAACAAGAGAACTAGCAATAATACCCTAGGAGAACTAACCAACACCGATCGAGAAATCCATCAGATACTCAAGTTCGCTCTCCTAGCAAACGCCGACGAAACAAACAAAAAGGTAGCCCCTGAATCAAAAAGGACTAAAGCATCAAACGAATCCACAAGCAAAGTACCTGTCACCACGTCAGGACGACCCGCAGACTCATTGTGGGCATGGCGTACACTCTGTGGCGCCATGGCGAAAAAACGATGCCGGGCGGCGAGCCCGACAATCTGGCTGTGGCGGTGTAATGCCGGTCGTGCAACTGAAGCGGTCTTGAAGGTGGCGGCCGCCGTGAGTACCCTACCGAGGCGCCCAAGTCAAGGAAATGGCATCGCTGGAGGAGCGATCATCACCGAAAGATCCTCGGCGGGACCCATCAAGAAGAAGAAGATGGCACAGCTCCCACTTGATCACGCTTAGCGGGTTCTCGCGACACACCGCTCCTTGTGACCCGGCCGCCACACCGACGGCAATCTCCGCCCAAGTGCACTCAAAGAAGACGGTGTCCATCACCGCACTTAAAGCAAAGCATGCCCCGCCTCGGGACAGACGAAGAGTGGAGTACCGCAAAGGAACGAGGCGCCAAGAATGGAACGGCCTCGATCGCTAGACTGAAAGATCGCGGTCCTCCTTGAATTTCTTGAAAGGTGTCGAATGCACTCCACTTCCTCACTAGAGCTCCTCTTCCGTCACCACCGGCTACGATCCACCGAGGCTTGCGCCTTTGTGAGTGCATCTCCAACTCCATGCCCCTAGCTTGCTCCACAACAGAGCTGTAGTCACGGAGTGGAGTAGCTCCCAACACATGTCGGTACTGCATTGAGACCCGACGGAACCTCTTGGCTTTCGAAGATCATCGTTCAGCATCAAGGGACAAAGCTAACCAAGTTGTTGAACTCACCTCATACTCAAAGAATAGACCTCTTCCCCGAGCAAAGGTCGCCAAGGCAACCTCCATCTTCTCAACAAATGAGTAGGGGTAGAACTTCCCTTGAACTGATCTACAAAATCCTCCCAAGTGATCGACCTTGAGTGGCGGTCCTCGAAGACAACACGACCTCCCACCAAATATCCGCTGTTGGACGAAGAGCACGGATCTCTCCCACCAACTCTCTCAAAGAAGCGGGGTCTCATCTTGGGCCCCAACCGAGGCGGGTCAACAAAGAACCCCTCACCATCGACTCAATCACACAGAGGTGGCTCCACGGAACCTCGCCGCGGCCACGACCTCCACGATCGCGGCCACCACGACCACGCCCTCTACCCCTCGGCATAGCTATCAACCACAATCAACAATACACAATGAGCTCAAAGCTCAAAATAAACTCATCCATCAATAAACAACATAACGGAAGCGTAAAACTATATTCGTACCTCTCTCTAACCTACTGTGCACTAGTGTGGCAAATTTTAGGTTAGTTATCCATTAGCAAATTTTAGTTGATTTACTAAACTAAAACAAATTTTAACAATTTTAGTTTGCCTAAGTTGTTAATCTATTTACCACGGACCTAAAGCCCGCTCTGATACCAACTGTAACACCCCAGCCCAACACTGAGCCTAGAATGCCACCACACTACACTTTAAACTAATAATTAATGACACACTATAAAATTACATCAAGAAATCATCAATAATCATATCAATGGATCACAAACGAACATGTAAATATGGATCAAGCGACAATAAATAAGCAATGAGAATTACAACCAGGCAAATAATCCAAAGCAGCATCAACCAATGAATCCAAATTAATAAAGCAAATAGTCTAGTCCAAATGATATCCTAAACATTATTCAATAACTAACATGTCCAAGTGTAAACCAATATTGAATGAAAAGTTTATTATGGCGAATGATCATGTGATGTCCATGTGCTCTACTCGCTCTCAGCTACGGCATCCTCGAAGATCGCCTAAAAACAACAATAGAGCAAGGGTGAGTCCACGACTCAGCAAACACATCCATAAACAACGAACAATAATAAATCAACAGCATTCAATAACTTCATTATCATCACATGCACTTCCATTCACATTCTCATTCATTAATCTCAAATATCAATGCAACTCTAATCTATATGTCCACATGCACTTCTTTTCGCGTATACCGGTATAGCGTGAGTGAATGCTCGCGACAACATTCACTCTCAAGCCCGTTCCTCCAAAAGGATCGGGGACCTCCTCCACTCCCGTGGAGTTGTGATCAATCATGATCACCTTCTCTTATGCAAAGATGCTTATGAATGCAAACATGCAAACTCCATCATAAACATCATATCCAACTTTCCATCATGCTTATCAACAAAGATATAAACATACCAACTCATTGTTTGCAATTAAACCAAATAAAAGCACAGCAATAATGGTAATAGAAGATAAAGAAAGCAAATGATCGATCATTGATTGCCTACCATGCACTTGCCTTTACTAGTTGCGACGACGACCGATTAGAAGACGGCAACAAGCACGACGCCTCCTATATTAAATACACCAACTTCAATACAAATTACAGCAACAAGAATAGCAATCAATAACTTCGCCCTACACGTCCCCAAATATACCACGCTACGCCGGTGCCGACTAGTTACCCATAGCGGTCTTAGTACTAAAACGAACGTAACTTTGACTCGAAAGTCCGATCACAACAAACCACCCCATTCTGGATTCTTCATAAAATTATCCACATTTTCTTAGATTACACAGTCTTCTAATTAAATCATCTAACCCTCCGTATTTAGCCCAGAAAGCCGATCTGTCCGCTTCGGAACAGCAGTCTTACTAAATTCATAACTTTTGTTTTACTCAACCAAAATGCGCGTTCTCAGATTCTACAGAACCATTGGACAATTATCTACATCTTTCATGTAGATCAAAAACTCTAATTAAGCTATTTACTATTTTTAATAACCGATTTACCAAAACAGCGCCGAAAGACGACAACCGTAAAAACAGCGGTCTTCCGAAAATCATAACTCAAATTCTACTTGTCCGATTGACGTGATTAAACATGCTATAGAAAGATATCGAAATTATCTACGATTAACTAGTAGATGATATTTTCAAAATTTGCCATTAAGATACCCGAATAAATCGTTTAACAGAACATCATAATAAATAGATCTATTAATCACCACTTTGACTAAAAACTATAGAACATTCCCTAATTATCCTCAATTATAATCCCTAATTGCTGCATGCAAACAAGATCAATGCTACGTAATTAAGTACACTCACATGCACCTGGTTTGGCAGAAAACCACAGAAGAAGAATACTCGACGCGATGGGCAAAGAGCTCTCTGGCTTAAGCGGCAGCAAAGAAGAAGAATCGCAGATGCAATGCAAGACAAAGAATAAGCAACACAAGACAAATAGCAGAACCAAAGAAGGTGCAACACACGCGACGCGCACACGCAAGAAGAAAGCGCCGCTTCAAGAAGAAGACTTGGTGCCCCCACGCAGCCAATAACGGCCGGAAGAAGAATCCAAAGAGTAACGACGGCCGAGGTCGCAGCGTCTACCGGCCGGCTTTACTGAGAAGAAAATCAAGCACAAGACAAAGAAGAGATCAAGCGCAAGACGGCGACGGTTCGGCACAAGACAAAGAGCCGATCAGCGCAAAGAATAGATGGCTTTGGATCGGTTCTACCCGCAAGACAGTGACAAAGAACGCGCAAGACAAAGAGATCAAATAAGAAGACCGGATTTCGCTAAGCAAAGACCAAATAAGAAGAACTCGGCAGATCGCCCCAGAAGAAAAGCGGCTGCCAGGCGATCAGCAGCAGCGCGCAGGAAAAGATTTTTGGCTGGCGGCGCTTGGAAATTTTCTGGGCGGCGCGGAGGAAATAGAAAAGCTCATAGGGTTTCTAGAAAACCCACAACCTATTTATATAGCTCTTAAAAATTCTGAAATTCTATTTTCCACGTATTTTAAATTCTTTAATTACGCACAAGCCCTAAATTCTTTAACTAATTGATTTAATTACTCTCCGACCCTTAAGACGCGATTATTAATATTATTATTATTTTTCGGAGTATTACAGTTGAGGCAGCTGAATCTCTTAAGCGCAAACCTCGTAAGGCTAAGGTACCCTTCTGTTATGACAAAGAATCTTTCGCAGTTTCTGCCACTCCTAGTTTTGTTAGGCAACTGAAAAAGGAGAATTGGAAAGATTTTGTGTCTTTTATGAAGGACGATGTCGATCAAGACAACTCGCATCTCGAGGGCGTTAGTCGCTCTTGGAATGGTCGAGACTGATCTCGGCCATCCAGAGAATCAGGAAACCAGAGCTCTGGTTCCTGTTCAAACTCTACGACCAGACGTGGTCGTAGCTGGGCCAATTGTTGAACCTCACTGACGTGGTCGTGGAGAAGAAGAGGTCCTCCGCTGGGAGGATTGCTCCAAAATTCCCGGTTAAGACTGTGGTGCGAGGTATGTGAAATGTACTAAAGTGTAAGAACGATATTTACCTTTTTCTTTTCACAACCTCGATTTGCTTTTCTTTATTTCATCCGACTCCTTCACTTCGGGAATGCTTCACGAGAAGTCCATTGCCATCCCTTCGCCATCGGAGAGGTATCAATGGAGGTGGTTGAAGCATCACCCTTGGCCCTGTGGCCGATGAAGTCGAGACTCCCGCAGTGACTCCCACATCCTGCTGAAGTCGTAGCTACGACTCTTGAAGTAGCGGCCGCATCGTTGAGGTGGCCGCCACGACTCATCGAGGTCGAGAAACAACAGAGGCATTTGTGGAAGCCTCGTCAAGGTGGTGACCACTTGTGCACCGCTCGGGAAGGAAATCGAGGAGGCGTTCCTTCCCTACCCAAAGAGAAGTTACGTAATCGTAAGAAGAATATTTCAACTTCGTGGTGACTTCTTTGGGCTCGCTCCATCATAGGGTCTTCGTCAGAACTCGTGACCGAGTTCCCATCCCAAAGATATTCCCAACAGGGAAATACCTTCGATAATGAGCGCCGAGGAGGTGTGGTGGGATAAAGTCGCGAGGATAGATAAGTCAAGAACCCGGATTTTGTATATTAGATCTTTGCTAGGTCGACTATGAATGTAAGTATTTTTAGAATACTTATATATATATATATGTGGCTTTCTTCTCTTCTCACTGCTTTCTTTTGCGTAACGCCTCGAGCAAATTGTCGTTGTCGGTGAGTACCATCGACAACTTTTAGAGCTAAGACAAGAGAAAGAAGTACTGCGTGCGAGGCGAGAGAGATGGTAAGTCACTATTATTCATAGTTGTTTTCGACTTAACTACTCGTATAATGTTTTACGAGAATAGTCATGGAAAAACTCATGACAGCAATCTGGTCGTAAAAAGCTTACGACTACTTACGACCGTGTAGTGGTCGAGAAAGATTTACGACCATGACATAGTCGAGAAAACTTACGACTAGGTCGGTGGTTGTAGAAGTACTTACAACCAATCGGTCGATGTTTATCTCCGCTTCTTTGTAGGTTAAACAAGGGATTTAAGACCTTAGCCGACTCACCGACACGAAAAAGAGTCGAGAAAGCTAAGGAGGAAATAATAGTTCTCTCTGATAGACTTCGAGAGGTCGCTCTCGCATCTAAAAGATTGCAGGAAAAAATAAACAGTAAGTGCTGAACTTAAGACTGCTTTTGATCTTTAACCTTTACCCGACTCTCATTTCTTCTCCAGATAAAGAAAATGAGATGCGAAGCTCTGATCAAGTTCAAGAAAAAGCTTTGGTTATTCAGAGTTTTCAGATTACCAAGGATAAGGATCAAGAACTCGAGGGTCTGAGAACTCAAGTAACAGGTAAGTAATTCTTTACCTGTTGTCCTTTTCGAACATTTTCCCATTTCTAATGCCAATTTCTTGTTCAGAAATTGCTGCCGAATTGAGAAGCCTCAATGCTGAAATCCAAGAGAAGACCTTGATCTACAATGACTCCGTCCGCATCGCTAAGATGAATGCAGATGACATCAGAGCATGGGAGAAAAAGCACGCTGAAACCATTGCTTCCCATCGAGAAGAGGTTAAGAAACTGGATTCTCAATTAGTAGGTAAGAAATGCTTTTACCTACAATTATCTTTGTGTTATCTTCCTCTAGAAGTTTATTTTTGTTTGACCGGTTTTATTCTTTTCAGAACAAGTGGTCGAAAACAAGAAACTTCGCGAGGCTTCGACTTGTACCCAACAGGAGATGGAGTCGATGAAGACTAATCTTCAAGGCAACATCACGCTCCTGAACAATGTGCTTAGTGAGCTACATTCTGAGGGAAAAACTCCTCGAGAAGATACTGTAGCTGCTCACATAAGTACCATTGGGGAACAAGTCGGAAACTTGCAAGAAATGGTGACCACTCAAGGCTAACTGTGAATCAATAAGGGAGGCAGTCGAAGCTGGAGTAAGTTACGCTTTGGCGAAACTTAAAGCTCAAGACCCCCGCCTTAATGTGCCACCAATTGAAGCCGAGTTTGATTGCTCTGAATCAGAGGCAAATCGTCTAATTGAGGAAATGCAATCGGTTGGCAAAAAGGTGGCGGAGGAAATGCAGCTAGGCTCTCCCCCTTCAGAGTAATCTTGTAACTACTTTGTAAGGCAGACAATTTCTGTTGATGAGTAATATATGATCCATCTTGTTTCCTGGACTTTTATTGCCTGAGAAATTGGTCACACATAGAATTTGCGTAACTGGTCGATGTTCCAAGAGTTTGAGAGAACCTGTCCGTCTTCCATCGCTAGTCGTACCAACCCCGCCGAAAGTTATTTCGACCATCGTAAGGACCTTCCCATTTGGGGAAAGTTTATTCCGATTAGACTTGGATTGGCAGAGCCTCAATACTAAGTCACCTACAAGAAGGTCTGCGAGGTTGACCTTACGATCATAGTATTCTGCGCAGGCTTGTTGGTAGACCGACGAACGGATTAAGGCTAGGTTTCTCCTTTCTTCGAGTAGGTTAATGTCATCCGCCGGTTGTTCCCGGTCCGAGTTGTTGAAAGTTTCAACTCGTGTCGATCGCATTTTAGCTCCGAGGAAGCATGGCTTCGCCCAACACTAGAAAAATGGTGTTTCTCCCGTTGCTCGATTGGTGGTCGCATTTAACCGCCCATAACACGGAGGGTAATTCTTGTACCCAAGCCCCGAGCGCTAACAAGTCGGGTCAAGACTCGGGTTTTAATTCTCGCATTATTTGGTCGCTTGCACGCTCGACCGCCCGCTGCTTTGGGGATGTGCAATGCATAGCATAACTTGGTACCCAACTCTTCGCAAAACTCACAAATTTTGCACTTGCGAATTGTTTACTATTGTTCGTAATTTTCCGACTTAATTCCAAATCGGCTAATTACGCATCTCAACATGAACCTTTTGTCGCTTCGTTGTTATCCCGCCATGTGAGTTCAGCTTCAATCCATTTTGTGAACGTGTCAATAGCCACAAAAGGAATTCAAACCTCCTGGAGCTTTGGGAAACGGTCCTAGGATATCGAGACCCTGTGTCGCAAAAGGCCAAGAAAGAGGTATTGTCTGTAATGCTTGAGCCGGTTGGTGTATCTGTCTACCATGGAATTGGCATCGACACACTTTTTAACCACCTCCTTAGCATCGTGCAGTCAGAGGCCAAGAAAACCTTGTCGAAAGGCTTTACCAACCAATGTTCTCAGAGGAAGCATGTGTCCCATGATGCCACTGTATATCGTGAAGGAGTGTTATTCCTTCGCTTTGTGGAATGCATCGCATGAGTATCCCTTGGGTTCCTCGCTTGTAGAGAACTCCTTCGACCAAAGTATATATTTTGGCTTTTCGATAAACGATCGCCTCAAGATCATCTTTGGCATGTAACCCTTGCGAAGATATTCGAGATGGGAGTCATCCGTATCCTCGTAGTCTAATGAGACCATCTCAATAGGAGGTGTCTCGGTTCTTCGACCGAGACGGCTTTTGGAGTTGCTCCAAGAAAACTCCTTTGGTACCGTAGATCGGGAAGAAGCCATCCGAGCAAGTTGGTCTCATGAGGAAATTATCCTTTCGAGGGATGAATTGTACTCAAACCTAAAAATGCTTTTCTAGCTTGCGCACTTCCAATAAGTATCGAGACATTGTCGAGCCAGAGCACCGTACTCTTTCCCTACTTGATTCACGACTAGTTGAGAGTCTCCTCTCACGAGTAGTCGACGAATTGAGAGTGCTTTGCGGCTCGTATGCCGCCTAGCAAACCTTCGTGACTCGCCACATTGTTAGTGGCCCGAAAGTTTAATTGTATGGCATACTTTAAGGTTTCTCCTAGAGGAGATACCAGACCACCTTCACTTCGAGCCACTTAAAGTAAGTGACCCGTCAGTACATCATCCATCGGTCGTGGGAATCGATCGGGATCTTGAACAGTTCAGATTTGTCCATTCGCGACAAAGTCCGCCAAGATCTGGGATTTTATGGCCGTTCTCGACACGAATGGAGGTCGAACTCCCAAGTTCGATTGACCATTTTGCCATGCGCCCCATTGCTTCCTTATTATGGAGGATTGCTCCTAAAGGAAACTCGACAAGCATGCCTATTTTGTGCGCTGAAAATAATACCGCAGCTTCTCAAGACATGAGGAGGGCATATAGAAGTTTTTGACCGAGGGTAACGCCCTTAGGCCCGTAAAACTTCGACGACGAGTAAACCGGTCGTTGTATCGCTTTCACGCTCTACGACCAAGATCGCGCTTTTCGCCGTGGCGTGGCGGCTAGGTAAATTAAGAGCGCCTCTTCCGGCTTTGGAGAAACCGAACAGAGCACTCGAAAGATACCTCTTGACATCCTCAAAGGCGCTATTTGCCTCGCTCGACCACTCAAAACCTTCATGTCTCCCGAGAAGTTTAAAGAAAGGTAGTCCTTTTCCCTAGTCGTGCGATGAAATGACTTAAAGCCGCCATGCACCCAAAGTGAGTTTCTCGACTTCCTTTTTGTGTTTGGAGGACGATCCGAGGATGGCTTTATTTTTTCAGATTTGCTTTGATTCCTCGCTCGGATACTAGGAATCCAAGCAATTTTCCAAGAAATTCCAAACACACACTTCTCTCGATTGAGTTTTAAGCGGTGCTTTCGAGGTTGTCGAATGTTTCTTGTAGGTCGCTGATATGATTAAGTCTCTTAATGCTTTTACGACTAGATCATCAACATAGGCTTCCAAATTCGCCTAATTGAGATGAAAAGTCGATTGCATTAGGCGTTGAAAAGAAGCACCGCATTCTTTAGACCAAATGGCATTTTGACATAGCAAAGGTACCAAATGGAGTAATGAATGCGGTCTTTTCTTCATCGCTTAAACACATATTGATCCGTGGTATCCGAATATGCATCTAAAAACTTAATATCTCACAACTCGCAGAGAATCAACCGGTGATCGACACGAGGTAAAGGGAAATCATCTTTTGGACAAGCTTTATTAAGATCAATAAAGTTCACGCACATACGCCATTTGCCGCTTGACTTTTTGACCATTACAGGTTAGCCAACCACTCTGGGTGGTTGACTTCTCTTATAAAGCCCGCTTTAAGTAGCTTATCCAATTCGATTTAATAGCATCTCGCCGATCAGGGCAAATCTCGTAATTTTTGTTTTACGGTACTTTATCGGCCGTAGCTAGCCTCGTGCTCGATCACCTCCACGGGACTCGGGCATGTCGGATGCTTGCCACGCAAAGACATCTGCGTTAGCTCGGAGGAAGGTAATGAGGGCGTCTTCCTATTTGGGGCGGAAGTCTCCCCGATGTGAATATCTTCGAGGGCTCTCTGCGCCCGAGAGGGACCTCTTTGACTTGGTCGTTCGGCTTTGGTGCAGCTTTAGGCTTCGACTTGCTAGTCGAAGGCTGACTTTCATCTCGAGTTGGTCTTTTACCAACCATCTCGAGGATCGACGGCCGCAACTATACGCCATCTTTTGTCACATTGAATTGTGATCACTCCTTTGGGACTCGCATCTTAAGACATTGATATCCATAATGAGTAGCCATTAAGAATTTTGCCAAAGTTGGTCGTCCGAGTATGGCGTTATATGCCGTATCAAAATCGACCACATCAAAGGAGACTTTCTCTGTCTTGAAATTACTTGGTGAGCCAAATGTTAAAGGAAGAGAAACTTGGCCAATAGGTTTGTCGAAGACCGATGCACGATTCCATGAAAGGAGTATCGCATCGCCTTACCTTTGTCCCGGTACTTGCATCTCGCCCGTGGCATTAGTAAATAATATGTTCAAAGAATCGCCACCATCAACCAACACTGATTGACCCGACAGCTTGTTGATGGTGGGTTCGACCACAATCGGATATCGACTGATCGACTCAGAGTGATTGGGTAGTCATCCTTCTCAAAAGAGATGGTAACTTCCGACCACTTCGTAATTTATTGACGAGAGGAGTATGTATGGAATTTACCTCTCGTCCGCAGCCTTTAAGTTGTCGCTTGAGTCGATGTCGATGATCCTCCGTAGATGTGCTCAACGGTATGTTGCGGATCTTGAACGGCATCTCCTCATCATCCGATGACTTTTGGACACTCGTATGTCCTACCCGCCGAGAGTAGGGAGTGGTGCTTGCCGTTGTAGTAGTCCTCGAGCTTTCTTTGGAAAACTCGGCAGCCATGAAAGGTCATGTCCTTCCTTTTATGAAAAGGACACCACCTTGGTTTGTCGCTCCTACGATCGGCGCTTACCTTTGCCTTGATCAGTGGTACGACTTGGTGGTTTGGGGCTCTTTATCTTCACGGCTAAGACCTCCTTGAAACCATCGGTTTGTGGTTTTGACTCTTTATTTTCTTCTTGGACTTTTTGCTTTTTTGTCCTTACCAACTTCACGGCTCTCGAGGAGTGTTCGTTTCTCGATCGATAGTGTTGTACCACTCGACCGCCTCGAAAGAGATATCGATCGCCATCTCAAGAGCTCGCAATGTTGTTGGGAGGATTCAAAGCAATATCCTCCGTTATCCTTCTACTACGGACTCCTTGCTTAAAAGCCCTGATCACAGAGGAATCAGAAATTTCCGGAATTGAGTTACGAACCTGACTAAAGCGTTTGATGAATTGACGCAAAGTCTCGTTGTTGTTCTGCTTTATCCGGCAAGTCGCCTTCCTTCTGTATGCATTGTATGTGCCTTGGAAATTTGCTGTAGAAGATCGCAGAGGTGTTGCTAAGAGTAGATCGACTCGAGTGGTTGGTTTAATAACCACGATCGAGCGGATCCTTCGAGCACGATCGGAAGGTAATTTGCCATTACATGCTCTCCTCCTGCCGCCGCTTCGGACAATTGCTAGATAGATCTAAAGAAATTCGATGGGATTTTGAGATCTATCAAATTTCTCCATGTTCACCGGTCGAAAATGAGGTGGCCAATGAATCGCTCAAGGTCGCGAAAATGCCCAAAGATCGGTAATCACTTCTTGACGCCTTCTTTGTAAGAAAGAAGGGTTAATATCACCAGTGATCGATTCGACGATACCCAAAGAACAGTCGACTGCTCGTAATAGGTCTCGATTCTACGAGGGAATACTCCTCGCACTCCACCCGCTAGAATTTCTTTTTCAAGTGGTGAATGATCACCTCTCCGAGGGGCTTGATCATCACCGATCGAAATGTATTTCTCGAATAGGGATCGATTCGACTTATGGCCGTGTCGATTCCTACGAGAGAAATATTCGATTGATCGTAGCCGAGGAAGTCGATTGCTACGACTACCTAAATGTTGTCGACGAGGTACTTCCACCTTGTCATCACGATTCGAAGTCTTTGCGCAATCTCTTCAAAGAAAGAGATCGACTCGGCGCTCGAGCAAGCTCTTGATTGGGATTCTCGAGCAAGTCGTTGATGTCCCGAGTTCTTGTACCTCCTCCGATCGATGTTGAATGCGCCCAGCAGTCCTTCCGGCTGCAATTTTCTTTCTTCTGACGACATCAAAATCCTCCTCATCGTCTTTGAGGCCTTCTCTGGAGTGCAAGAATGTCGAGGATTTCTCGCTCATCAAAGTGTTGGTTCTGTCTGTCACACGGTGGTGCCCTTGCCATGACCACGAGGGGCGCAGTGTGATCTTCGGGAGTGTTCTTATCCCGCCTCCATGAGGTCGACTCGATTTGAGGGAAGGACGAAGACCTCCGCTGATGATTCTCACTTGCGCCGAGGCCTCCCGCTTGAGGAGTGCTCGAGAGACACCATTCGCGACTTGGAGTAATCCTCCGTAGGGGAACTCCGGTTATAATCGCCTCGTCGCAAATGAGATCTCGCGGAGAGACGGCCGAATTTGCAGAAAGCATGCTTGATCCCACCGCCTCGGAGTTACCCCGAGAGAAAGGATCACTAGATGCCGTGGAGTCCTCGAATGGTGGCTCCTTAACTTGACTCACCAAGTCGGACCGCCTTAGGGGGACTTGAACACTTGGAGGAAAAACTCTCGTCGTGTTGTGAGTCCTCCTGGGTGCGGTTTTGGTCGGATCGACCCTTGTCCTTTGAGGGAATTGGCTCCTCTGTTGGACGTATCGTTGTGGGGGATAAGGATCCCTCCTCAACTCCATTGATGGGATGGTTTTCGGAGAATAATCTCCGAGGCAACATCACCATCGCGGATGCATCACTCACCGTAGTCGAAACCGCATCTATGTCGACGTCACAGAACCGCCAAGTCAAACCAGTTCTCCTCGTTCCATTCTCCTGCCATGATTGCATGAGATTTGGAAAAAGAGAGTATGTTGACAAGAGATTACCGGAGGATCCCCACGGTCGGCGCCAACTGTCGGTGTATTAGAACCGATCTTACGTAAAGATTATTTGATTCGGGGGGTCTCCTAGAGATGAAATCACGCAGAGTGGTTGACACGGGATGTTTAGACAGGTTCAAGCCTTCTCCGGAGAGAATAATAACCCTAATCCTGTGTGGTGTGGTATTCTTGATGATCAAGTACGAAGCTAAGACTATTACAGAGAATAGTATTTGTATTTCTCCTTGACTCGCTCTATTTTTCTGTCTCTCTCTCCCTCGTCTCCCTGATTGATGCCCTTATATAGTCGTGAAGGAGTAGCCGTTTTGTCCTGCGGAAGAGGCGCCTTAATTGAGCCAGTAATGGGCGCATGATGACAATAATTACCGCGCATTGGCTTCTCCACGCCGTCCGCGCTTATCATTCGTAGATAATGGGGTATTTAAGCACTATTACTACGCGGAATAATAGTGCGTGTAGACCGTTCGGATTCCTTAATCAATTGGACCCACTTGCCTGTAGGTTTGATTATAAGGTGGTCATGGTTTGCCTGGTCGTAGGAGGACTTACGACCAGGTAGTAGTCGTAGAAGGTCTTACGACTATGTAATGATCGTAGAAGGACTTACGACCATGTAATGGTCGTACAAAGACTTACGACCAGGTAGTTGTCGTAGTAAGACTTACGACTATGGGGGTGATTGTAGAAGATCTTACAATCACTTGGTAGGCCTCTCCCTTATAAAAATAAGGGGTACTTCTGGAGACTATGTGACATCATATTTACCCATAATAAGAATTATAGATAATAGATAAAATGAGGATTATTAGATCCTCGTCAGTAACAATAATGGTGTTGAATTGAATATTCATCATGCCGAGGTACGTAAGAGTGAGAACTCTAGTGCTCCTTTGAATATTCTATGTTCTAAAATTTCTTCGCTCAATTTACATATTGTGCAATTGATTACTCATAAGGATGTTCCTACAAGCATATCTCTTAATGATTCCTTATACTATATTATGTTCGATGATCCTAGAGAGCTATCTAGTGTGATTGAAAACCTTATTGACGTTTCATGTTTAAAATCACTAGTTAGTCCTCCTGCCTACACATATACGTTCAATTTGATTGGAGATTATAGTGTAAATGACAAATTCTATGTTTATCGAATGTGCATTGCTTGTGATAATTTTGTTGATTTTAAATTACATGTTTTGTGCAAGACATCTATTGAGCAATGTCATGGTCACTTTGAGATGGAGTTGAATACAAGTACCTATTATTTAGAACGCAACATGATGCCTACTTGTTTATCCTGTACCAGTAAACAGAGTAGTGTACTTGAAGCATGGAAGGCACTAAGAATTTTCACCCCCAAATTTGAACAACTTGATCTAGCTCATCCCTTTTATATTTTGTCCATGTGCTTAGAAAAGTCGAGTATTACTTTTTCTCATGGGAGGGAGACTGATGTGAATGAAGGTACCGCAATGTCTATATCAAATACATCCTACGGTTGCAGTTTTGTTATTGATTTTGTGCAAAACAACGCGAATGGAACAACAATTGATTCATACATATATCACGTATATACGTTGTTCTCTTTGTTTAGTACATGTTCAGCAAATCATCATGCGCTACACGGAAGTTGTTTGGATGATAAATACATATACCATGCATATAAGTTGTTTTCTTTGTGTAGCACATTTTCGGGCTATCAAAAGCCGAGGACGGCTTTTTTTGAAGAAAGGGAGGATGATGAGGATATCCCGACTACTTATGAGGCTATTTATGAAGCAAGAGCTACATTTCTCAAACAACAGGTTCGACAAGCTTAAGGTCTTTGGAACCGAGAGGGAGGCCGGAGCCAAAGTAATGGAGGAGCACAAGGAGGAAGGTAACCATATTTGTTGCCTGTTGATGAAGAACAAGAAGGTCAAAGCGGTTGGGAAGGAGAAAGTGAAGCAGTCCATGCGGCTGATCAAGGAGGAAAGAAGCCCGTGTGATGGGAGAGCAAAAGGGGACTTAAAGCTCAAGTTTTGGATAAGATTTTCAAGCCTAATTCAGATCTCCCACACCCCCAACCGAAATCAAATTCGGATTCAACTCAGAATTCAATTCGGATTCGGAATCAGCCTCAAATTCGGATTTGGAAACAGCAGGACAGTCCGGAGTAAAAAGGCCATAACTTTCTCATACGAAGTCCGATTGGGGTGTTTTTGGACTTGTTGGAAAGCTAACTTCAAGCCCGATCCAACGAATGCTTACGCACTACGAAATTCCTTCGGAGTTAAAATATATGACCGAAACAATATGACGGTTTTAAAATTAGAGTTTCCTTTTTGTTTTACATTGAGTGGGAATTGGAGTAGGAGTTCTAATTCCGAATTAGAGTAGGAGTAGGGCCTCTTGGCCAGCCATAAGGAGGAGAAGGAGCACTATATATTGAGGGTTAGACCCCCATAGTAACCTCAGACCAGTTTATGCATAAGAATAGAAACATAGCTATTGCTTGTTCTTTCAAAACCAGAGTTCATGCGAGGACTTTGAGAGAGGACTAGGTGATCCATTGGTTCGCTCGCAATTCAAGGTCAAGCCGCTGCTCCATTGGGAATTGGGACTTGGCGATCGCCGCTCGTGGTCTCGCGACGATCAACTATCCGGTGTGTTCGGGCGTATTCCAAAGAGTTGAGGGTTCGTGCATTGGCGCGAGTGTTCAGCTAGCGACATCGTCTACTTCGCATCAGTTATCCACGGTTCCTCACCGAGAAGATCGGGCATCCCCCGTATCAGTGCCCATCGAAGATATGCGGTTTAGTAGAAAACTTATCCATCGCCAAAGTTCAAAGGACCTGTTAATATCAAGATTGAACTAACTCGCTCGATACCACTTGTTGGACCGAAAAGGCGACTAGAGGGGGTGAATAGGAGCACGCCACTTTTTCCCAAATAATGAATTCAACACAATTTCACTCCAATAGCTATTAGGAAGCTATGAAAATCAATATACCAAGACAAATGGAAGACTAGTATTGAATCCAATTAAATCCCTAAACAAAATAACAAAATCAACTAAGATTGCAAAGCTCAAAGCACGCGGTCGACTGACCCAACCGGTTGGACCGATTGTCGGGCGGTCCGATCATTGTCTAGGCGGTCGGGACCGCCCAAAATCGGTCCGACCGGTGATGACGAGCGGTCGGACCGCCGACTCCGCAATGATCCAAACAATAAAATCACCGATGACGGTTGCAATTAGGTGAAACTTTTGATTCTCAACTCCAATCTTTATGAAACTTTGCACACACCTTCTATATGCTATTGAGGACCTATTCCAATCGAATATTATGATAATTCTTGGATAGATCCTGAGCAATTACCAATTGAATAACAGAGGGTCTAAAACTGAGCAAGAACGAAAACTTGATCCTAATGCTTGTTCGTGAGAGATTGATGATCAAGATGATGCTAGATAGATTCACACTTATCACAGCAAGCTAATTCACATGAAAGAATCAATCACAAACTCGCGGATCAAAGAAAGCCCTAAAATCACGAAATTGAAAACAAGAACGAAAAGAGACTTATCTCAAGCAAACCTTGCATAGATTAAAAACGTGATCGTTCTTCGGATTACATCCACACCATCATGGATCGCTGGTCAATCCAAGATCACGAAATTCTCCTCAAACCATGAAAAGCCCTAGCCTCCACCTCAACTCCCCCTAAGCCAATTAGGGTTTGAAAGCGACAAAAGAGGTGAAAAACAGCGAGAGAGAGGGGTGCAGCCACCACCTCCTCCTATTTATAGTGGAGGCCTAGAACTCTCTAGGGTTTGACTCAATTGGGCTCCCGTTAAGGCCCACTAACAAACGGGTCACACACGCACGCCGCAGCGCCGCCTTTAACCTTTTGACCTAAACCTCTTCACCATGCGTCATGGATTTGCCAATAGGTCACCCTTGTCCATCTTGCATCACGCTTGAGTCATTGACTCACCCGCATCGCCGATCGCTCGACCTCAACTCTCCAAGTCTAGTCCCGATCCTCCTCGCCGTTGACCGTCGTTGACCACCAAGCTACCTGCACAACCATAGACAAGCAAACACGAATTCGGGAACAAGTTCTTCACAACTTGACCCATGTTAGTCAAAACATGCATCATGCAAATCATATGCCATGAAACCAATGACTTTGACCTAACAAAACAACATCGCCACGGTTGGCCGACGCTCAAGTCACTACGGTCCGACCGCCCAAGTGAGCCGGCCGGATCCGACCTTGGCCGGTCGGACCGCTCCTCGTGAGCCGGTCGGACCGCCTTTGGGACTTAGCCAAATTCAAGCCTCAAATTCAAACCTTCCGGAAATTAAAACCGACTAGAACTTCATCGAGACTCAAAATTATGAGACCAAGTGCATTGGGATCCCTTACTTGCCTACAACACCTATTTTTGGCCCACTGCTTTGACCACTTTTAGGTCATCACGGTCCGACCGTCCCACATGGCCGGTCCGACCGATTTGGGACCGGCCGACCATCATGCAATGACCGGCCGGACCGCCTATCCGTAATGCCTCAGAGCTTTGTCGAAAACCCGTGAAATGACAAACCGTAAAAACCATTGCCAATTGTCACATCATCCTAAGATCTGGAGCATATTCCCATGATATCCCAAATATGATCGCATTTGCAATCTTGCCACTGCTCACGAAATATGGAACACTCTCGAAACATATCATGAGGGTTCGTCCCAAATCAAAAAGGTGCACCAAACAGTTTACAAGCGTGAATACAATAAATTCGAGATGCGCCCAGAGAGAGCATCGATGACATTTTCATCGCTTTAATAAAGTAATTAATCAAATGAAAGCTGTTGATATTGAATATTCTCAATCTGAAAATGCCACCCATCTCTTGGCTGCAATCAACACCAAGGAGTGGGAGATGAAGGCTACTGCTATAGAGGAGAATGTTGATCTTTCAAGTCTTACTTTAGAATTGCTTTATAGTAAACTCAAGACTCATGAAATTAAAAGAGTTGATCATCCTAAGAAAGAGAACATGGCATTGATAGTGATCCTCTCAAAAGGTCTTGATGGTACTCTTGAATCTTTTCTCGATTTTTCATTTACTTGCTTATCTGCGATTTCTGAGGAGGAGCTTGAAAGTATTCCTGAGACAGAGTTAGCTCTCCTAGCTAAAAAATTCACACGGGCCTACAATAATGTGAGAAACAAAAAGAGAGGTGGTCCGGTGACATGCTATGAATGTGGTGAGCTCAATCATATCCGGGCAAATTGCCCCAAGCTGAAAGGTAAGAGCAATCATAAGGAAGGAAAGCCAACTTGGAAGAAGCCTCCTTTCAACAAATCAAGGTATGAGGCTAATAAACTTGTGAAGGCCGCCACCGGTCCTTGCCGCTTTGAGGATCAATCCTTGAGCGATGTGGATTCGGGAGTGAGGAGGACAAGGAGGAGGAGATCCTCAAGGCAAAAGAAAGGAAGGCCAAGAACTTCACCGGCATGTGCATCATGGTCGACATCGACGACATTGATGATGATGAGGTATCTTTTTCTTATGATGAGCTTTCTGCTAAATATGATTCTATAGTTGAGCAATTGCTTAGTCAAGATGAAGCGCTAGAATTTGTCATGACAAAAAATAAGAAATTAGACTTAAAGATTAACAAACTGAAAATAGAGCTTAAAAATGCTAAGACTCTTGAACCTGATGAATGTTTATCTTGTCATGCTATGCATTCGAAATTACCAAGTTACAATCGCTCATAATATTTCAGACAACAACTTGAGAATGCTAGATCTGAACTAAATGAAATTAAAAGTGCTCCTTGTGAAAAATGTTTAGAATCTAGTAAATTAATTACTTTTGATGTGTTTGATTCTAGCCCTTGCACTTCATGTTTAGAAAAAGAACGTGAAATCAAAGATATCTTAGAAGCTGCTAGAGTCAAATATGCTAAGCTTAAGGACAATATTGAAAATACTACTTGTGCTTCTTGTTCCGCTCTTAAGCTTGAAATTGCTTTGTATAAGGAGAAATCTATGGATAAAACTTGTGATGCTTGTGTTAACTTGAGAAAAGAAAATGCTTACCTTCATGATACATTAGAGAAATTTTCTATAGGTAAGAAACAATTAAACATGATTCTTGACAAGTCTAAAACTCCTTATAAGAAGCAAGGTTTAGGATTCAATTCTTTTCAAGACAATTCAAACCCAAAAGTTATTCAAGTCTTGGAAAAAGGTTTAATTGAATTCAAAACCCAACCTGCAAAAACATCTTTTAAATCTTCAGGTTTTGCCCAACCTTGTATTAATTCAAATGGTGCTTCTTCTAGTGGTACCAAGTACCATTGCACTTATTGCAAGAAAGGTGGGTATTTGATTGAATTCTGTTGGCGTAGGTTGAAAAATGATAGGAAAAATCTTGATAGAATTTTATTCAGGCAACCTAGAGCTTTTATGAGACATGGTAACACCTTTGAAAGAATAAACCGGATTAGGATTTTTCTCACATGCAAATCATTATGTTTCTAAATATCCTAATTCTAATGTCTATCAGTTTGGCGGTCCGACCTCCGTGGTCACCGGTCCGACCGATGAGTCGCCGGCCCGACCGCCAAGACAACGCCATCGATCACCCTGGACGCTTTAATTCTCATGTTAATTTAAACATTGCTTATAACCGAATTTTAGATGAAATCAAGGATAGTACTTCTGGTTTGTATACTCCTTTCAGACGTGTGTCTCAGTACTGGATTCCTAAATCTTGTTTATCTAACGTCAGTATTGAGACACATCGTTCTTCTGTTTCTTGATTTTCAGGATTACCGCGGAAAGGGGAAGAACATGTGGTTCGTTGACTTCGGATGTTCACGCCACATGACCGGAAACTCAAAATGGTTCACCTCTTTCACGCGGGCAACAGGTGATGACTTCATCACCTTTGGAGATGATACACAAGGACGAATTGAAGGAACAGGAACAATTAGGGTGAACAATAAATTCATTCTAAAGGATGTCGCTCTTGTGGACAAGCTTAGGTATAGTCTCCTTTCTGTATCTCAGCTTCTTGATGATGGCTATGAGACTGTTTTTAATAAAAATGCTTGTCGTGTGCTTGATTCTACTGGTGAGCTTGTGTTTGGAATATCTAGAGTTGGTAGAATTTTTGAGCCGATTTTCGAATCTCTTGGATCTCTTAAATATTTGCTTACTTCTTCTTCTGATTTCTGGATTTGGCATCGACGTTTGGGGCATATTGGTTTTGATCATCTGACGCGAGTTAGCAACCTTGATCTCATGAGAGGTTTGCCCAAACTCAAAGCTGTCAAAGATGCCGTATGTGCGCCCTGTAGGCATGGCAAACAAGTTGCTGCCTCACACCCTTCTGTGACTATGGTTATGACTGATGGACGAGGACAGTTGCTTCATATGGATACTGTTGGTCCTGCTAGAGTCCGGTCAGTCGGTGGAAAATGATACATTCTTGTCATTGTCGATGATCTTTCAAGATATTCTTGGGTGTTCTTTCTTGCCTCAAAAGATGAAGCTTTTGGTTATTTTCATGACCTTGTTCTTCGTTTGGCTTCTGAACTTCCTGGTGCCCTGAGAGCGATCCGCAGTGACAATGGCACGGAGTTCAAAAATGCTTCTTTTGCTTCTTTTTGTGCTGAGCGCGGTATTGAGCCTCAGTTCTCCTCTCCACACGTTCCTCAAAAAAATGGCGTGGTGGAAAGGAAGAATAGGACCTTGGTCGAAATGGCCAGGATGATGCTAGATGAGTATAGCACACCGATGAGATTTTGGGCCGAAGCTATTGCTACAGCTTGTCATATTGCAAATCGTGTCTTTTTGAGACCTTCTTTGGGCAAGACTCCTTATGAGCTTCGTTTTGGTAGAAAACCCTCTGTTTCGCATTTTTGAGTTTTTGGATCAAAATGTTTTATTCTTAAGACAGGCAACTTAGATAAATTTGAATCAAGAACTTTTGATGGGTTATTTCTGGGTTATCCTGCTCATTCGAGGGGTTTTCGGGTTTTTAATACTGAGACTGACCTTATTCAGGAAACTTGTAATGTCACTTTTGATGAGACTAGCCCTGGAGCTAGATCAATTATTACAGATGATTCACAGGTGACAGAGAGCATTTTTGTGGAGGAAGATGAGAACGAAGCTGATATCATTCCTTCATCTCGCCGCCGAGGCGCCCATATTGATACAAGAACTCGCAACGCCTACTTCACCTTCGTTGAGGCTCCTGCTGCATCATCATCATCAGCAGTACCTGCGGAGGTCGAAGAAACGGTATCTCACCCGGGCGCTCCACTTCGCATTCAGAGACAGTATCCTCCGGGTCAGATAATAGGTAATCTACATAAGCGAGTCACTCGCTCCAGGTATAATGATCCAAATCTCTACTCTTATTCGGCTTTTGTTGCTTCTTTTGAACCCCGCGATATATCACATGCTTTATCTGATTCTAGTTAGGTAAATGCCATGCATGAGGAGTTAGAGAATTTTGAAAGAAACAAAGTTTGGAACCTAGTAGAACCTCCTAGTGGTCATAATGTTATAGGAACCCGTTGGGTGTTCAAGAATAAACAAGGTGAGGATGGTTCTGTGGTTAGAAACAAAGCCAGATTGGTAGCTCAAGGTTTCAGCCAAGTTGAGGGGTTAGATTTTGATGAGACATTTGCTCCTGTTGCTAGACTAGAAGCCATTCGCATTTTGCTCGCATTTGCTGCATCAAAAGATTATAAATTATATCAGATGGATGTTAAAAGTGCTTTTTTAAATGGTTTCATAGTGGAGGAAGTATATGTTAAGCAACCCCCTGGTTTTGAAGATCCCAAATATCCAAATCGTGTTTTCAAGCTATCTAAAGCATTGTATGGTCTTAAACAAGCCCCTAGAGCCTAGTATGATAGACTTAAGACCTTCTTGCTTAAAAATAATTTTGAGATGGGTAAAGTGGATAAAACTCTATTTATTCTTAGGCGTGAAATGACTTCTTGCTTGCTCAAATCTACGAGATGATATTATATTTGGTGGTTCTTCTAATGCTCTTGTTTCCAGCTTTTTACGAGACTATGTCCGTGGAATTTGAGATGAGTATGATGGGAGAGCTCAATTACTTTTTGGGACTTCAAATTAAGCAATGCAAAGAAGGAACCTTTATCCATCAGACAAAATACACTAAAGATCTACTCAAACGCTTTGACATGGGTGACTGCAAGCCAATCTCAACTCCCATGGCAACTTCAACTGTTTTGGATCCAGATGAGGAAGGAGAAGTCGTGGATCAACGCGAGTACCGCAAAGATGATCGGCTCCTTCTATATCCGACGGCCTCGAGACCGGACATTCACTTCACGGTATGTCTTTGCGCAAGATTTCAGGCGTCTCCGAGAACTTCCCATCGCCAAGCCGTTAAGCGCATATTCAGGTATTTACACTCTACCCTCTTATATGGCATTTGGTATTCATGCTCTTCACTTTGTCCATTAGGGTTTTTGATTCGATTTTGCGGTCATTTGTTAGATAGGAAGAGTATCTCGTGCACCTGTCACTTCCTAGGCACTTCTCTTGTATCTTGGTCTTCTAGGAAGCGGTCTTCTGTTGCACAATCCACGGCTGAAGCGGAGTATGTAGTCACGCTAGTTGTCAGAGCTGATTTTATGGATGACGCCCACTGAAAGATTATGGGTTAAATTTTGCTAGTGTTCCTCTTTTCTGTGATAACACTTCTGCTATTAATATTGCTAAAAATTCAGTGCAACATTCTAGGACTAAGCACATAGACATTCGCTTTCACTTCCTTAAAGATCATGTTGAAAAGGAGATATTGTGATGCACTTCAGAGAGTCCAAGCTCAATTGGTAGATATTCTCACCAAGCCTTTAGATCAAACCAGTTTTCCACCTTGAGAAGCGAGTTAGGGGTAATTTATCCCTATGGGTTGGTTTGAGGGGGAGTTTGATCTTTTCTGATCTTTCCTTGTTCTTTTGATCTTTTATTGTTCTTTTTCGAACTTAGTGATCTTTTGAACTTTTTAGGTTTTTAGGCTTTTATTGCATCTCATTGTATCATATTGCATTCATATGAAAAATACAACAAGTGGTATGAAAAATCCAAAAAGATGCATTGTAATATAAGACTTTCTGCTTATCTTTTAAAATTGATGAAGCTTTGCCTATTACCCTTTGGAGCTTTAGTATTTCAATTCGTGCTCAATGTCATGTCCAGTTCTTTGACTTGCTATAATTATCATGCTTTTACATGTGTAGCTAAGTCTTTGCTATATGAGCTAGAACTTTAAAACAACTTGAACTAAGAAATTACAATTTGTGGATGTTTTAGCGAGTTGCGCAATTAGTGCTCCTCTTGTGACATTGGCCCTGTCAGAATTGCTTTGTTAGCTCTTTGATCTAAAATTGACCATTACTTGAGCTTTTGTGTTCTTGAGATTCTAAACCTGCTCATGTGAAAAATGAAAATCAAGATTGTCTTATGCTTAAATTGTGCCAAACTATTCTTACGAGACTGCTTGTCAAATGACATGAACTTGGAGATAGTTTGATGAACCTGTAGGACCAGAAAGGCGACTAGGGGGGGGGGTGAATAGGCGCTTTCTCAACTTTCTCGCCTAAATCAAATTCAACACGAACTTTACTCCTTTAGCTATGAAAGCTAAGAAGATCAGTAAGCGCATAGTGGAAGTCTTGTGCTGAATTCGATAACTCCAATGACCACACGACACAAAAGTGGAGACTTAATCTCAAAGGGCAGATCTGGGCACTGGCGGTCTGACAAGGTATAGAGTAAGAAATCAAGCCATACAAGGATAATAATCAAAGCTCCACAAGTTTTATCATGCAATGCAAGAATAAAAATGCATTATGATACAATGAATGCAAAAAGAGCAAATTCACTCAAAACATCCATGCCTCAGTACTGGGATTTGAGATAAAGGATCTAGGTGTCCAGTACTGAGATGGACAATGCCTGGGAATAGCAAAAGAAACAGCAGAAAGATGATTAGGCACAAAATCATAAGAATGCCCATGAGCACCACCTGGACCTCTCCAAAACGATCTACCAAAAGACCGATACTCCCCCTGTCTAGGTGCTACCCGTGGTCTATCCTCACGATATCCAAAGCCAAGCACGCTGCTGGACCCACGTGAAGAGTCAACAAAATTCTCTACAAACCTAGGCCTATATGTGGTACATTTGAATAGGTCAGCCTGCTCTAGAGACTACAAACAAGAAGAGAATCCTCTAATGGATCTCAAAGTGCTCATTCTCTCTTTCCTCTCAATCTTTGCTCTCCAAAGCAAAACTCAACAATGTGGCCTCTTTCTTGCAGAAGGTGCAATGGTACTTGACCTTTGAGGGGTCCCACAGTGAAAATGTAAACACCTTTCTTGCCAGAAAGAGTTTGAGCAGAACCTACAGATTTAAAAGAAACCTTTGAAGTCTAAGAAGGTTCTTGCTCAACCAGACCACTTTTCACAACTCTAGCAATCTTTGGTGGGAGATTCTTGGAAAGCTCTAGGGACTTAAAACCTAGGCCACTGTTTTTCACACTCACCTTGGATTGATCTAGAATCAAGTTGAGTTTCTTTTTCCCACTATAAAACTTCTCAAGAGTTATTTTGAGATAATCATTCTCTTTTGCCAAAACTCCACAATTGGAGCACTTTTCAGAATTGATTACCTCAACATGTTTGCTCTTAAGAAGATCCAGTTCCACTTTGAGAGCTTCACAAGACACACAATAGGACTCTCCAATCCTATTCAACTGCTCCTTAAATTTGAATCTAAAAACATCTTGTATCTTACCAATTACAGTTTCAACTTCAGCATGCAACATACAAGAGGAAGAATCAATGACTTTCTTGGAAGCAGTAAGAGACATGGATCTTTCAATTTTAGCTTTCTCTTCAAGAGTCTTGTTCAAAGCTTCAATCTCAATTGTAAGCTTAGGACAATTTTCACATGATGCAGCTCTAGAGTAAACGACCATTTCGGTCAACTCTTGCATTTTAATCCTATTGTTCTTACAATGAGAGCAAGTGTGACTAGCATCAAATTTTTGCAATTCTTTTAAAGAGCTATCCAGTTTTAATTCTAGCAAAGCACAATTTGAGCAGGTTAACGGAATAGCGTCTAAAGCAGTCACACCAAGAGGAATGGCATCCATGCCAACAAAACTAGACTTGAGAGATTCTAGTTCAACAAGAGCATTTTCCAATTGTTTTTCAACAGAGGAATGAGCATCATTTAAGCTTGACAATTCATTAAGCAAGCTAGAGCATGATTCACAGAAATCATCAGGATTAATGGATTTGAGCCTAACAACTTCCAGGTTCAAATTATAAATCATAGTATCCTGTTTCTTAATCAATTTAACTTGCTTATGCATTTTTTGTTCAGCAAGCACCAAAGCCCTTTTCATGTCAGGAAGTGAAGGGCATACCTCATCGGGATCACTAAAAGGATCCTCATTTGTTGGAGGAGTCATTTGTCGTGGTCGTTTTAGCCATGAAGCACATGCCTGTGAAATCACGTGCCTTCTTCTCGCCACGGGAGTAACTTTTGTCGTCCTCCATCTCTGAGTCCACAACTTCCATGCTCACATCCTCTAGAGCTTCAAGGACTCGGCTGACAAACTTGCGATAGTTTGTCTTCTTGGACTTAGCATCCCTCGCTTGAGGATGCCTTTGTGACTCCTTCTCCTCTTTGCCCTTCAGCTTGGGGCATCTAGAGCGAATGTGGTTTGGCTCACCACACTCGAAACAAGTGATAGGTCCACCTCTCCTCCTACTCCTCACATTGTTGTAAGCTCTCGTGAATTTTGTGGATAGGAGGGCTAAATCATCTTCAGGTAGTCTCTCAAGTTGCTCATCGCTCAAAGAATGCAAAGCAGACAAAGAAAAGCCAGATGAGCTAATATCAAAAGAATCATAATATCTACCCTTAGATTTGTCGACCACTAAAGCCATCGGCTCTGTCGTGGGGAGACGCGAGATAAAATCAATCTCATGCGTCTTCAACCTAGAGTAAAGCTTATCCATGGTAAGCTCACTCATGACAGTGTTGTCATTTATGGCAGTGATCTTCATCCCCCAAACCTTCACATCCAAAGCACCCAAAAGCTGGCGTGCATTTTCGACTCGAAAATACAAGATCAACAATATGAGATCATGAAGAATTTTAGAAAATCTCCCCCACAGCTCATCTAAAGATTCACCAGGTTTTTGCTCGATCTTGGAGAATGCTTTCTTTAGCTGGTTCTGTCTCACTTCCTTGATCGCCGTGGACCCTTCGTGATAATCACAAAGAGTCCGCCAGATCTCATGAGCAGACAGCAAATGAGCGACACGCTCAAACTCCGATCGACTAAGGCCTTGAATCAAAAAATTCCGAGCCCTACTGTTGTTATCCACATCTGGAGTGATCAAATTGTCATCGACTGGCACGACATAAGGGTGTTTCACCTTAAGCCAAATTGCGTGCCCTTGAGCCTCGATGTAGGCCTGCATTCGGGCCTTCCAATAAGCAAAATCAACTCCATCAAAAACATGTGGCCTGATTGAATATCTTTCAGTCGCCATGGCTCTAAAGACCGGTTAAGATCTATGAGAAGAGCTAACCGGCTCTGATACCACTTGTAGGACCGGAATGGCGACTAGGGGGGGGGTGGTGAATAGGCGCTTTCTGAACTTTCTCGCCTAAATCAAATTCAATACGAACTTTACTCCTTTAGCTATGAAAGCTAAGAAGATCAGTAAGCGCACAGTGGAAGCCTTGTGCTGAATTCGATAACCCCAATGACCACACGACACAAAAGTGGAGACTTAATCTCAAAGGGCAGATCTGGGCACTGGCGGTCTGACCGGCTACCACGGGCGGTCTGACCAGCGGTCAACCAGCGGTCTCACCGGCAAATAACTGGCGGTCGGACCGGTGGACAGCGGTTCGACCCGGCAGAACAGCGGTCTGAATACACGGGCGGACGGACCGCCGTTGCTACACCGGTCTGACCGGTTCAGTCCAGTACTGAAAAAGAAGCCCAAATCCAAAACGAAATTTGATCCAACTTTTGATTCAACCAATGAAACTTGACCAAATTTCGAGCACACCTCCCTAAAGATATTAGAGACCTATTTCTAGCGACGATCCTTCAGATCCACTTCGCAGAAACGATCTCTCAAGGATTTAACAAAGAAGTGCACAAACCCTAGAAATATGAAAATCTTTGATTCAAGACTTGCTTGTGGGGGTTGATGGTCTAAGTGATTCTAGAAGTACTCCCACACATCAAAGCAAGACAAAGAGGGTCAATAGACCAAGTTTAACCACTTGAATCAAGGAAGCACCAAATCCATCCAAATGAGAGAAGAACACAAAAGAGAGACAAACGAACTCTCAAGCAAGCATCACAAGATTGATTGATCTCACAAGATGCTTACAAAGCCACTCCTCAAGGAGGACAAGAGCTCACCAAGGAGCAATCACAATCTCTCCCTCTCTTCCTCTCCAAACCCTAACCCTAGAAAAAGGAAGGGGCAAACCAAATGGAAGCTTCCTGAAGGTTTTACATCTCCCCCCTTCTATTTATAGGAGAGGACTAGGGTTACACTTTTGGGACCCATTCACACATGGGACCCACACACAACATCTGTTGAAGCAATCGCCGGCTTCACCACGTGTAGGTTGATCAGCGGTTCTCATCGCGTCGCCAAGCCTCTCTTGTCCGAATCCCATCGGAACCTCCCAGAGACTCGCACCGATATCCGCACCGCCTGATCCAACCAGCTGCACCGAACCACCCGTTCGATCCATCTTGCCCATCCTGCACCATGCTTGAGTCACACGACCTCACCCGGTATCCATGACCGTTCTAGACCTCAGCTCTCCAAGCGTAGTCCCGATCCACCCACCGTTGACGTCGTTGACCTGCAAGCCACCTGCACAGCAATAGACAAACAAACCGTTTCTGGGAACAAGTTCTTCACAACTTGACCCACATTAGTTCCGCAATGCAATATACATCAATAAAGCATTGATAACTAAACATAAAACACAATCAAAACACAACAATGCAAACTTGGCTTACCTCTAAGTCATCGCCGGTCTGACCGCCCCACAAGGCCGGTCCGACCGATTTCAGGCCGGTTGGACCGCTCCCACAACGGCGGTCACCGGTCAAAAGGACTTAGCCAAAATTCTAGCTAGAAAATCCGAAACCTTCTGGAATTTTCAACTCAATAGAACTTTTGACTAGGAGCTCCAAAAATGATGCAACCACATCCAGGAGACTCCCCTCACCTGCCTACACAACCTATTTTTGGATTAGCTCCAAAATCCAATTTTAGGTCAGGCCGGTCCGACCGGCCACCACTACCGGTCCGACCGTCCCACGGGCGGTCTGACCGCCCCACAACGCCGGTCAGACCGCCTGTGGTCTGACAGCAAGAAGCAAACCCCGAAAACGCGAGATTTTGCAAACCAACAAAGCCATTGCCAATTGATTCATCATCCTGAGATCGTGCACATATCCTCACGATATCCACAATCTCCCCCTTGATGAACACATTGGCAATTTCCCAGAAAATGTGGTTTTTCGAAATGAAAAGTAAAAATCGTCGTTTTCGCATAAAGGCACAACTTGGTCCATAAGCAAGAAAAAGCCTAGGAACCGACCAAGCTGGCTTCAAAATAGTATAGGCAAGTGAGATAAGGCAATGAAAGCACAAAAGGATTCAATTTCCAGAAATTAGCCAAAAATCTCACTTAGGTCCATATGAAAGACAAAATGTTCTATTTGACCTTTGATCATTGTGAGTCTTCTTCAATTGCAATTAAGATCAGAAAAAGGCAATAAAACCCAGAGACTCAACCCACTGTGATCACAAATTTTTAAAAGGTTCACAAATATTTTTTTTGTGTGTTCTTTGATGTATGAAACCTTATGTAAACCAAAAGCTCCAAAACAGCATTTTCTTCAATCCTTCTCCCCCTTTGACAATGAATTCATCAAGATGCAAAAAAAAGAAAGAGCATGAAGAAATGACTTTATTTGAAATTTAACAAAACGAGCCATGACCATTATCGAAGTAGACAGTACAAGAAATATACCAAGCCATAAAAGATGAAGCTATATTCAATCATGGCAAAACATGTACTGCAAGGCTAAAACCAAAATAGCAGCAATTTGAGATTAAAAGAATTAAAACCATGAAGGGTTGCTCAATATCATAGTTTCACTAACAGCAACCAAAAATGAGTCAAGCCATGTCTATAAGTAAAAAGAGACTCAAAACAAGAACTGAGGTATTTTGAGCATTAAGAGTACCTTTTTGAAACAAAACTCAAGCACTTAGCCTTTTTGAGCATTTTCCTAAAAGACTTTTTCACTGTGCTAGATCTCAAGCCTTGCCGCGACCATCTCAAGCGATAAGCTTAAAAGAGTGGTCTAGGTCATCCAAAACTCCCCCTGAGTTCATGCCTAGTGCAATGGCAAGCCATCTCATGAGAAAGAATTGGTGATATCAGTTTTTTTCGCACAGAAAATCTCATTTTTCATTTGCTTGACTTAAGAAGATAAAAAGCTCAGTTTCATCTCAAAATAAGTTCAAGACTCAATTCAACCTATATGACATGGCAAGAATCATAAGAGGATCACTAAAGTAAAGCTAGTCACAAGATCCAACAAGACATAATTTGATTCAAATTGCTCACAGATATAAAGCTAGCAAGGAGAAAGCTAAGCTAAAACACGAAGAGCCATAAAAGAAGTCTAGCAGACCATCACTTGATATGACAAGGTATAGAGTAAGAAATCAAGCCATACAAGGATAATAATCAAAGCTCCACAAGTTTTATTATGCAATGCAAGACATTTGAAATAAAAATGCATTATGATACAATGAATGCAAAAAGAGCAAATTCCCTCAAAACATCCATGCCTCAGCACTGGGATTTGAGATAAAGGATCTAGGTGTCCAGTACTGAGATGGACAATGCCTGGGAATAGCAAAAGAAACATCAGAAAGATGATTAGGCACAAAATCATAAGAATGCCCATGAGCACCACCTAGACCTCTCCAAAACGATCTACCAAAAGACCGATACTCCCCCTGTCTAGGTGCTACCCGTGGTCTATCCTCACGATATCCAAAGCCAAACTGCTGCCTGGACCCACCAGAAGAGTCAACAAAATTCTCTACAAACCTAGGCCTATATGTGGTACGCTGAATAGGCTGCCTGGCTCTAGAGACTACAGCTGAAGAAGAGACTCCTCTAATGGATCTCAAAGTGCTCATTCTCTCTTTCCTCTCAATCTTTGCTCTCCGAAAGCAGAACTCAACAGTGTGGCCCTCTTTCTTGCAGAAGGTGCAATGGTACTTGACCTTTGAGGGTGCATGCGGGTTAAATGAAGCACCTTTCTTGCCAGAAAGAGTTTGAGCAGAACCTACAGATTTAAAAGCAACCTTTGAAGTCTTAGAAGGTTCTTGCTCAACCAGACCACTTTTCACAACTCTAGCAATCTTTGGTGGGAGATTCTTGGAAAGCTCTAGGGACTTAAAACCTAGGCCACTGTTTTTCACACTCACCTTGGATTGATCTAGAATCAAGTTGAGTTTCTTTTTCCCACTAGAAAACTTCTCAAGAGTTATTTTGAGATAATCATTCTCTTTTGCCAAAACTCCACAATTGGAGCACTTTTCAGAATTGATTACCTCAACATGTTTGCGGTTAAGAAGATCCACTTCCACTTTGAGAGCTTCACAAGACACACAATAGGACTCTCCAATCCTATTCAACTGCTCCTTAAATTTGACTCTAAAAACCTCTTGTATCTTACCAATTACAGTTTCAACTTCAGCATGCAACATACAAGAGGAAGAATCAATGACTTTCTTGGAAGCAGTAAGAGACATGGATCTTTCAATTTTAGCTTTCTCTTCAAGAGTCTTGCTCAAAGCTTCAATCTCAATTGTAAGCTTAGGACAATTTTCACATGATGCAGCTCTAGAGTAAACGACCATTTCGGTCAACTCTTGCATTTTAATCCTATTGTTCTTACAATGAGAGCAAGTGTGACTAGCATCAAATTTTTGCAATTCTTTTAAAGAGCTATCCAGTTTTAATTCTAGCAAAGCACAATTTGAGCAGGTTAACGGAATAGCGTCTAAAGCAGTCACACCAAGCGGAATGGCATCCATGCCAACAAAACTAGACTTGAGAGATTCTAGTTCAACAAGAGCATTTTCCAATTGTTTTTCAATAGAGGAATGAGCATCATTTAAGCTTGACAATTCATTAAGCAAGCTAGAGCATGATTCACAGAAATCATCAGGATTAATGGATTTGATCCTAACAACTTCTAGGTTCAAATTATCAATCATAGTATCCTGTTTCTTAATCAATTTAACTTGCTTATGCATTTTTTGTTCAGCAAGCACCAAAGCCCTTTTCATGTCAGAAAGTGAAGGGCATACCTCATCGGGATCACTAAAAGGATCCTCGCTGTTGGAGGAGTCGCTGTCGCGGCTGTTCTTAGCCATGAAGCACATGCCTGTGAAATCACGTGCCTTCTTCTTGCCACGGGAGTCACTTTTGTCGTCCTCCATTTCCGAGTCCACAACTTCCATGCTCACATCCTCTAGAGCTTCAAGGACTCGGCTGACAAACTTGCGATAGTTTGTCTTCTTGGACTTAGCATCTCTCGCTTGAGGATGCTTTTGTGACTCCTTCTCCTCTTTGCCCTTCAGCTTGGGGCATCTAGAGCGAATGTGGTTTGGCTCACCACACTCGAAACAAGTGATAGGTCCACCTCTCCTCCTACTCCTCACATTGTTGTAAGCTCTCGTGAATTTTGTGGATAGGAGGGCTAAATCATCTTTAGGTAGTCTCTCAAGTTGCTCATCGCTCAAAGAATGCAAAGCAGACAAAGAAAAGCCAGATGAGCTAACATCAAAAGAATCATAATATCTACCCTTAGATTTGTCGACCACTAAAGCCATCGGCTCTGTCATGGGGAGACGCGAGATAAAATCAATCTCATGCGTCTTCAACCTAGAGTAAAGCTTATCCATGGTAAACTCACTCATGACAGTGTTGTCATTTATGGCAGTGATCTTCATCCCCCAGACCTTCACATCCAAAGCACCCAAAAGCTGGCGTGCATTTTCGACTCGTAAAATACAAGATCAACAAATAGCGGAGATCATGAAGAATTTTAGAAAATCTCCCACACACTCATCTAAAGATTCACGTGTCTTTGCTCGATCTTGAGTATGCTTTAGTCGGTTCTCGTCTCACTTCCTTGATCGCCGAGACCCTTCGTGATAATCACAAAGAGTCCGCAGATCTCATGAGCAGACAAAGAAATGAGCGACACGCTCAAACTCCGATCGACTAAGGCCTTGAATCAAAAATTCGAGCCTCTTGTTGTTCTCCACATCTGGAGTGATCAAATTGTCATCGGCTGGCACGACATAAGTGTGTTTCACCTTAAGCCAAATTGCGTGCCCTTGAGCCTCGATGTAGGCCTGCATTCGGGCCTTCCAATAAGCAAAATCAACTCCATCAAAAACATGTGGCCTGATTGAATATCTTTCAGTCGCCATGGCTCTAAAGACCGGTTAAGATCTATGAGAAGAGCTAACCGGCTCTGATACCACTTGTAGGACCGGAAAGGCGACTAGGGGGGGTGAATAGACGCTTTCTCAACTTTCTCGCCTAAATCAAATTCAACACGAACTTTACTCCTTTAGCTATGAAATCTAAGAAGATCAGTAAGCGCACAGTGGAAGCCTTGTGCTGAATTCGATAACCCCAATGACCACACGACACAAAAGTGGAGACTTAATCTCAAAGGGCAGATCTGGGCACTGGCGGTCTGACCGGCTACCACGGGCGGTCTGACCGGCGGTCAACCAGCGGTCTCACCGGCAATTAACTGGCGGTCGGACCGGTGGACAGCGGTTCGACCCGGCAGAACAGCGGTCTGAATACACGGGCGGTCGGACCGCCGTTGCTACACCGGTCTGACCGGTTCAGTCCAGTACTGAAAAAGAAGCCCAAATCCAAAACGAAATTTGATCCAACTTTTGATTCAACCAATGAAACTTGACCAAATTTCGAGCACACCTCCCTAAAGATATTAGAGACCTATTTCTAGCGACGATCCTTTAGATCCACTTCGCAGAAATGATCTCTCAAGGATATAACAAAGAAGTGCACAAACCCTAGAAATATGAAAATCTTTGATTCAAGACTTGCTTGTGGAGGTTGATGGTCTAAGTGATTCTAGAAGTACTCCCACACATCAAAGCAAGACAAAGAGGGTCAATAGACCAAGTTTAACCACTTGAATCAAGGAAGCACCAAATCCATCCAAACGAGAGAAGAACACAAAAGAGAGACAAACGAACTCTCAAGCAAGCATCACAAGATTGATTGATCTCACAAGATGCTTACAAAGCTACTCCGTCAAGGAGGACAAGAGCTCACCAAGGAGCAATCACAATCTCTCCCTCTCTTCCTCTCTTCCTCTCCAAACCCTAACCCTAGAAAAAGGAAGGGGCAAACCAAATGGAAGCTTCCTGAAGGTTTTACATCTCCCCCCTTTTATTTATAGGAGAGGACTAGGGTTACACTTTTGGGACCCATTCACACATGGGACCCACACACAACATCTGTTGAAGCAATCGCCTGCTTCACCACGTGTAGGTTGATCAGCGGTTCTCATCGCGTCGCCAAGCCTCTCTTGTCCGAATCCCATCAGAACCTCCCAGAGACTCGCACCGATATCCGCACTGCCTGATCCAACCAGCTGCACCGAACCACCCGTTCGATCCATCTCGCCCATCCTGCACCATGCTTGAGTCACACGACCTCACCCGGTATCCATGACCGTTCTGGACCTCAGCTCTCCAAGCGTAGTCCCGATCCACCCACCGTTGACGTCGTTGACCTACAAGCCACCTGCACAGCAATAGACAAACAAACCGTTTCCGGGAACAAGTTCTTCACAACTTGACCCACATTAGTTCCGCAATGCAATATACATCAATAAAGCATTGATAACTAAACATAAAACACAATCAAAACACATCAATGCAAACTTGGCTTACCTCCAAGTCATCGCCGGTCTGACCGCCCCACAAGGCCGGTCCGACCGATTTCAGGCCGGTCGGACCGCTCCCACAACGGCGGTCAGACCGGTCAAAAGGACTTAGCCAAAATTCTAGCTAGAAAATCCGAAACCTTCTGGAATTTTCAACTCAATAGAACTTTTGACTGGGAGCTCCAAAAATGATGCAACCACATCCAGGAGACTCCCCTCACCTGCCTACACAACCTATTTTTGGATTAGCTCCAAAATCCAATTTTAGGTCAGGCCGGTCCGACCGTCCCACGGGCGGTCTGACCTCCCCACAACGCCGGTCAGACCGCCTGTGGTCTGACAGCAAGAAGCAAACCCCGAAAACGCGAGATTTTGCAAACCAACAAAGCCATTGCCAATTGATTCATCATTCTGAGATCGTGCACATATCCTCACGATATCCACAGAACCAGACGATCTCATGGGGACTGCTTGTCAGAAATGACATGAACCTCAAGATTTGTCGCCCTGGTAGAAGCTTAGAAAGAGTTTGTGGATGGCTCCTAGTCCAGGATCTTCTTTACTAAGATATGCCTTTAATCAACTTCTAGTCGAAGCTTAGGATGAGTTTGTGGATGGCTCCTAGTCCAGGATCTTGTCACTAAGTTAGATCATTAGTCAACTTCAATATTCAATGCATATGAGAAAAATGTTGATAAATGGGCGTTTACAAAATATTGAGCAAAATGATTCAATACAGGACCTGATTGACTCTTAATGTGGTCTTTGTTAGATTTTTGATCTCACTTTGACATTTCGACATGGCCAATTTCACTTTAGGATCCCTGTTGATGAACTTGCTGAATTTGAAGCGTTGCTTAAATTGATCAAATCTACTACTTTACTTTTGAGCCTTTGTGCTTAGCTTTGATATACATGTCTTACCATGATCTTACTAGCGTTGTCAGGCTTGATATGCTATTTGTGCAATATTGGAAATACTGGCTAGTTCTTTTGGGTAATCTCCAAAGCTTCTTGTAATCAAAAATTGAAAAATACAAAAATGAAGCCACTCCATTGCACTTCATGCATACTCCTCTTTATGTTTATGTTGTTTCTGCTTCTTTCTTTATTCTACATTTGTTATCTCTGGATGAGAGGAAGGCGTGATTCCTTGATGAATCCATTGTCAAAGGGGGAGAAGATGTGTTAATGAGAAGATATTTCATTGTTGGGGGAGAAGATTATACAAAGGGGAAAAATTTGAAAATTTCTGAAATTTTAGGATCATAGTGAGGGGGAGTTCTTGAGTTGCATTCTTATTGTCTTATTGAATATTCTGAACTTGAATTGCATTCTTTTATCCTCACAATGATCATAGGTCAATTGAACAATTGTCCTTTCATATGGACCTTATGTGAGAATTTTGACCCTTTTCTGGAAATCAAAGTTTTTATGCTTTCTTTTGCCTTGTCTCACATGCCTATACTATTCTGATGCCAGCTTGGTCATTTACATTGCTTTTTCTTGCTTATGGACCAAGTTGTGCCTTTGTGCGAAAACTGCGAGTAAACTCGTTTTCAAACCTCTTACTTACATTTTCTGGATAATTGCCAATGTGTTCATCAAGGGGGAGATTGTGGATATCATGGGGATAGGTTCCAGATCTTAGGATGATGTGACAATTGGCAATGGTGTTTACGGTTTATCGTTTCACGAGTTTTCGACAAAGTGTCAGGCATTCTGGACAGGGGCGGTCCGACCGGTCCTTGCACGGCGGTCCGACCGGTCCCAAATCGGTCGGACCGGCCATGTGGGGCGGTCGGACCGGCGGTGACCTAAAAGTGGTCAAAACGAGCTGGGCCAAAAATAGGTGTTGTAGGCAAGTGAGGGGATCCCAATGCACTTGGTCTCATAATTTTTGGAGTCTCCAGTAAGAAGTTCTATTCATTTTAAGTTTCCAGAAGGTTTCGGAATTTAAGGGCATGAATTTCGGCTAAGTCCCTAGGGGCGGTCCGACCGGCTCACAGGGAGCGGTCCGACCGGCTCACATGGAGCGGCCGACCCAGATTGACTTGAACGCCGCCAACCGTGGCGATGTTGTTTTGTTAGGTCAAAGTCATTGGTATCATGGCATATGGTTTGCATGATGCATGTTTTGACTAACATGGGTCAAGTTGTGAAGAACTTGTTCCCGAATTCGTGTTTGCTTGTCTATGGTTGTGCAGGTAGCTTGGTGGTCAACGACGGTCAACGGCGAGAAGGATCGGGACTAGACTTGGAGAGTAGAGGTCCAGAACGATGGACGATGCCGGGTGAGGTCAACGACTCAAGCGTGACACAAGATGGACAAGGGTGACCTATTGGCAAATCTATGACGCATGGTGAAACGGTTTAGGTCAAAAGGTTAAAGACGGCGCTTTGCGAAGCGTGCGTGTGTGACCCGTTTGTTAGTGGGCCTTAACGAGAGCCCAATTGAGTCAAACCCTAGAGAGTTCTAGGCCTCTACTATAAATAGGAGGAGGTGGGGGCTGCACCCCCTCTCTCGCTATTTTTCACCTCTTTTGTTGTCTTCATACCCTAATTGGCTTAGGGGGAGTTGAGGTGGAGGCTAGGGCTTTTCATGGTTTGAGGTGAATTTCGTGATCTTGGATTGACCACTGATCCATGATGGTGTGGGTGTAATCCAAAGAACGATCACGTTCTTAATCTATGCAAGGTTTGCTTGAGATAAGTCTCTTTTCGTTCTTGCTTTCAATTTCGTGATTTTAGGGCTTTCTTTGATCCGCGAGTTTGTGATTGATTCTTTCACGTGAATTAGCTTGCTGTGATATGTGTGAATCTATCTAGCATCATCTTGATCATCAATCTCTCACGAACAAGCATTAGGATCAAGTTTCGTTCTTGCCGGTTTTAGACCTTCTGTTATTCAATTGGTAATTGCTCAGGATCTATCCAAGAATTACCATAATATTCGATTGGAATAGGTCCTCAATAGCATAGAGAAGGTGTGTGCAAAGTTTCATAAAGTTTGGAGTTGAGAATCAACAGTTTGAACTAATTGCAACTTCGCATCGGCCGATTTTATCTGTTTCAGATCGGTTCGAGTCGGCCGGTCGATCGCCCGTCATCACCGGTCGATCGATTTGAGCGGTCCGACCTTGAGACAACAATGGTCGACCGCCCGCAATCGGTCCAACCGGTTGGGTCCAGAGGTCAGACCGCCCGTGCTTTGAGTTTTTGCAATCTTAGTTGATTTTGTTATTTTGTTTAGGGGATTTAATTGGATTCAATACTAGTCTTCCGCTGTACTGGTATATTGATCTTCATAGCTTCCTAATAGCTATTGGAGTGAAATTGTGTTGAATTCATTATTTGGGAAAAAGTGAGCGTGCTCCTATTCACCCCCCCTCTAGTCGCCTTTTGGGTCCAACATGATGATATCCCGTTCTCTTGCATGGCTTGGATACATTTGTTCATGTCGAGATGGGAGTAGTCATCCAAATCAAACCAGTTCTCCTCGTCCTAAGTTCCCGTCATGTATGGGAGTAGTCGTATATACGATTATGCAGGACGGGCGAGGATTTGCTTGAGCGAAGAACTTCTTCAGGAAATTTGCGCCTTCTTCCCCACGGGCGGCGCTAGCTGTCGATGATCAAATCGCCGATATTATGAATATATAAATATAGAGGAAAATGGTTCATATCTCCTTGAATAGAATGGGGTCACTCTTTATTGCTATGAACTGGCTATTACAAGGAATGCCTGTGTTGAAACAAAAGGCTAGTCCTAGTTACACTAGAGCGCAATGCTTGCTACGGTGTTGTAATCAAATCGACTGCTAATCTTATCAATTGCCTTCAATCTGATGCCCCCAATCTGATGCCTCCAATCTGATGCCTCCCTCCTCTCCCCCACGATCCTCCTTAAGTAGTTGATAAAGTGATGGCAGTTATCCCTTCGAGAGACGTCTGTTGGGAAGTGACGCGTCTGGTCGGAGAGAGGTGTCAGTTGACAGGGTATCAACTGTTGTGCGGTTATATGTCGGTGAGACATTCAACTGTAGTCCAGTGTCTTAGAATTATGTAACGTCATGTGGTATGAAATATACAACACGTGTTTCATTCATCACACGGTAAGGATATACCTGGATTCAAGTCCAGATGATACCAATTCATAGCTTTACGAGTAATTAACTAGTCGGTAACTAGGTACATGACCTTGTTCGACCAGGGTATTCATTATGTAACCTATGGAATCCTCACGACTAGTGAGGTCGTTAGCCTTAGGGGTTACAACCACGAAGATATATGGTTTCTCTTTATGTATTAAAGTAATATATAGAGGTTTTAATCCTCGTCAGAAGGGGAGAGGGAGTACTCGTGGGGATTTCAGCGAGATCCAGCGTGATCATCTAGGGTGATTTTTGATTCTCCAGTAGCTAGTTTAATTCTTTTTTCTATGCGAATTGTTGTAGAATATCAGATCAGTTCCCTGCTGTTAGTAGATCAGTAATCTGCAATTTTGTTGATCCGTAGATTTGAATTATTTCAATGCGAAATTAGGGATTTGTGTCTCCTTGAGATAAGTAGATAATTTCAATAGATTTCCGGAAAGTCTTAGTTCACATTATTTGGATGCGTCGATAATTAGTTATGATTTTTACAATCCGAGTGTCTGTTCAGTTCCTGGGTTTCAGACAACAAACATAGTTTTGCAAATTAAAATTAAAAAATGACAAATTTGGACTTTTGGTCTACATGAATTAGATAGATAACTTTATTGTTATTCGAGAGAGTCCATGATCATATTTTTTGGACAAGTATAACGAGAGTTATAGAATTTTCAATTATACAATTTAGTTTTGTCTTTCTGTTGGGGACAGTCGGGGAAAAATGTTATGTTGGCAAATTTTTTTGCACAATAGAAAAATTAGACTAAATTTTTTAGGAAGCTAAATCCCTGTAGATTCCCGAATGACTTAGATTGCAGTTTTTGGATGCACCAATTAAAAGTTATGGAATTTCTAAGTTGATATTACCGAATATGACAAATCTATCTTCGGAGTTAAAAACAAGGGTTTAGATGAAATAATCTGAACTTTTGATTACCTGATAAATTATGGGTATATGTGTGTAGATTCCATAAAGCCCGAGTTCATGATTTTTGGAGCTGTAAATCAAAAGTTATGATTTTTCTATGGTGTATGTTCTGTTTTGGACATAATAGTATTTGGGAAGGAATGATATTGTTTCGGGTTGTGAATAGGAGCGGATAAGTTTATTTATTTTTATTACTATGTGGTGTGTCTTTGGATGGTATCTTAGTATGTTTACCAATGTAGGTGGTGGTGAGGAACCGGGGTTAGAGTCATCTGCCCGTCGTTACCCATTGCACGGTTGAGGCAAATACAACTAGTGTATACCATATGAGGAAGTAAAATTCATGAAAATTCTCATTGTTTTACTTGTATGAATTTTATTCATGATCTCATTGCTGGAAGATATTTGTTCATGTTCGATTAAGAATATTATGATCATTTGCATCAAAGCAGACATCCTTGAGTCTTGGACTACGTGGTAGCCAAGAATGATTATTTTGAAGTCCCCGTCATGTATTGGACGGGCATGAGGTCCCCACACTTGTGTAGTGTGGGCTTGAGATCCCTGTGCTAGAAGGCACAGGTTTGAGTATGCATTGACGGATGCACTACTCGACATTACCAGTAATTACAAAGAAGGAAGAAAATTACATTCTTGTCATCTGCATCGCATGAGAATGGAAGATATTTAGTTTGAATTCATTGTTGACGGTTGAATGAGAATTTTGTTATGATCAACATTTGTTTAAGATGTTTTGTCTATTACATTGTTGTACTTTACTGAGTCGTGAACTCACGCTTGTTGTTGATGATTTCTTTAGGTACTCCTCAAGAAAGCGGCATGCATGGGAAGTGGTAGACTTTGATGCACTTTACTTGAGAATCACTGTAACACCCTGACTATTCGGAAGTCAAGGTGTCACTCAACCTTAATCAAAATACTAGGAACCAACAGAATTACACGAATAGCATTGATTATATAACAATAATTCCTACGATACTAAGGATAAGTAACAATTCCAATTAAAGATAGGATAACATTTAAAACATGAGAGTAAGATAACTGTAACCAAGTTGGCTTATTACAATTCAACGATTATCAAATAGCTGTCATGAAACGAAAATAATCAATGAATTCTGATTTAAAATAAGTGGTGTGCGTCGTGCTGGACTAATCCCTCCCAAGACTTGTCTTCCTCATCATTTACCTAAATTAAACAAACAAGCAAGGAGGAGCCAAATACTCAGCAAATACTAAACATGATAAATCAAGCATAAAGTGGACAAGCCAACTACAACCGAAATATGAACAATTCTCGGAACACATACATGAATGAATGGAATGAAAGAATGCATTGAAGGAATGGACTGCTCAACAGCTTATACCGGTTGATGTGTACACGGCGGCCCGATCTTCCGATAGGTTCGATTTGTTTCATCGTGAGGACGTTGACGCTTTGAGGCTTTCGACCCGCAGATCTTCAGCTCGTAATTCGCTACACCCGCACGACTGTCGTTATCAACCACGCTCGCGCGCCATCGACCTCACCATGAGGGTTATGGTTCCTGCAAGCAATCGAAGCAACTCACAAGAACAAGATAGATGCAATCTGAAATATATTGCGAATCTGGATGAAGTTCACAAAGTGGGGTTTCTCAAACTGTAAACGGCGAAACGGCAAAGGCAGAATAATCTAAGAAAAAACCCGTCTCTAAACTATGACGGCTATTGTATATATATAGGGGGACGTGAGGAGGTCGACCTAGGGTTGTGCGGCTGTGGAACGAGGTGTACACAACCTGGACTCCGACCTCGTCACGCTTACAAAGTCCTATTAGATCCAAAATAGTGACGCAACACCTTATGTCGTGTATCTCTGGTCGAAGACCTGGTCGTAGGACTGGTCCTGGGGTGGTCTTGAGGAGTCCAGGCTATCTCTGGTCGTAGATTGTGTCCAACGAGTCCAACTGGTCATAGGCCTTCTTGAAGTGGTCGTAGACCCTGCGGAGCTGGTCGTAGACCTTCTTGAACTGATCGTAGTCCTACAAGTAAATCATTTCCATTAGGCAGCATCATAGAGTTCTCAAATAATACACTCAGCCCTAGAAACGAATTTACCTGATAAATTAAGTGATGTGTACAGGCTCTTGTAATTGGAATAGCAAGCATAGCAAATGTGGTTGTATCCATAGGGGTCATGCCCTCATCATCCTCCCCTTCTTGAAAACAAAACCGTCCTCGGCTTTTGATAAGCTGAAAATAGGGTAACAAAGAAGCGAAGGTGTATGCATGGTATATGTATATATCATCTGTTTTTACTGTTCTTCGTCGTTGTACAGTTAATGTTATAGAGTAGCAGTGATTATAAAAACTCATTGTATTATTAGCCCAAGAATAATCATATATATTAATGAACAAAACAAAATTTCTCACACAACAATTATTACAACTAGTTTTGCAAATATAAGGGAAGCATTTATACAATTCAAATCCCTTAAGTTGTAAATTTGTAGTGCTAGCACATATATGCAAATCTATAACCTTTGGAATCAAACAAAGTTCATCCATATAATCATATTTCAATTGAGCGTTAGCAAATTCATCTAGCAAGGGTGAAAAATTTGAAAGTTTTTCCATTCTTCAACATTATGATGCAGATTGTCAATACTAGATGATGCAATAAGAGATGAACACATAGGCGTTGGATGATCACTTAAGTTTATTTTCTTCTCATAATGAACAAGATTCGGTTCACAAGAATTGTTGTTCAAAATTGTAAGCTTCAATTCATCTATGTGATCACAAGTTAGACAATTAAACTATTCAGCCAGCTTACAGCCCTACTGGGCAGCAGTACGAGAAAAATCATAATTAAAGATCTGTAACTCAGAATGGCGTGAAACCAGTGCTCAATGAATCTTAACGAACCAGTCTACAAAAATCTAGTTTCTAAGATTCACTAAATCCACCAAACCAATCGGCTAGCCAGTAGTTGAAAACGTATGACAGACATCTGTCTAGACAATCGATCAGCAGCAAAGAACATAGCATATCTTTCACTCTACAGATCCAATGGAGGTGTTCTTTTTCAATCTGGAAAGATTATTACAAATTCTATAATAACCTAAATGGGTGGAGGTCCTGAATCTTTCATTAACAAGGTCAAATTAAGGAACAAACAGACAGTTCCTTCTCGTCAGACAAACAGAATAACGCGCAAATAATAATCCATATGTCCTAAACCGTAAGGCGGAATCTAGTGATATCAGTGGCTATGGAAAGATAAAAACCAGGGCTACAAAACTCTAGGAGATGAAAATACCAAATTCTGCTTCTAAGACACCGATACTGGGCGCACAACCTACTATGCAGATTGGATCTAACAACAGAGGCAAAACGTTCCAACTAATCGAATTGAATTATCATCTCTTATGAATCAAACAGGAAGGGGAGGCCATTGTTACCCTTGTAGAACCTCAAGAACGACGTGGATCGACCTCTCGAAGAACTTCCCTCTCCTCCCTTCAATGGCCGGCCAAGGCGAGGAAGACGAACGGATGGCGGCGACGGTAGGAGAAATCGGCTTCAGGGGAGACCTTGGGGCTGCGCCGGGGATCGCCGAAGGCCAGCACCAAGGGGCAATGGAGGCGTCAAGGGGCAGGGGAGACGCTGGATTGGGGAGGAGGGGGTGGCGGCTCAAGGGAGGGAGTGGGGAGGGAAAGGGGAGAGGGGCTTGGCCGGCTAGGGTTGGGAGGGGGGTGGGGCGCATGGGCCTTGGGCCTGGTGGCCTCCCCCCTTCCTTGGCCCCCCTCTTGGGCGGCCAAAGGCTGGCCAGGGTCGCCCTACCCTGGGCTGGAGGCCCGGGGTCCAAAAGTTTTGGAAAAACTTTGAATTTCAAAACGATTCTCTCTCCCGAATAAATTCTCCTCAAACCAAAATTCGGAGTATTACAATCACCTTGACAAATAAAATGGCACACATGTTTAATTGGTGAAAAACATGTTAATTTCTCTAATTTATTTATGGTTGTGAACATCTTTCATGATGAAATAATTAATTTGTAATTGAGATGTTCGAATTCTCCATGTGGCTGTTTAGTGTTATGTTTTTAAATTACCTTATCTATTTATCATGCTCATTCTGTGGATTTCATGGGGATATGCTCTAGATCTTAGGATGATGTGACAATTGGCAAAGGCGTTTACGGTTTGTAGTTTCACGTGTTTTCGACAAAGCTACAGGTATTCTGGACAGGGGCGGTCCGACCGGTCCTTGCACGGCAGTCCGACCGGTCCCAAATCGGTCGGACCGGCGATGTGGGGCGGTCGGACCGGCGGTGACCTAGAAGTATTCAAAACGAGCTGGGCCAAAAATAGGTGTTGTAGGCAAGTGAGGGGATCCCAATGCACTTGGTCTCATAATTTTTGGAGTCTCCAGTAAGAAGTTCTATTGGTTTAAAGTTTCCAGAAGGTTTCGGAATTTGAGGGCTTGAATTTGGCTAAGTCTCAGGCGGTCCGACCGCTCAAAGGGAGCGGTCCGACCGGCCAATAAGCGGTCGACCGCTCACCCGGAGCAATGACCGGTTTTACTTGAACGTCGGCCAACTTCGTGGCGATGTTGATTTGTTAGGTCAAAGTCATTGGTATCGTGGCATATGATTTCCATGATGCATGTTTTGACTAACATGGGTCAAGTTGTGAAGAACTTGTTCCCGAATTCGTGTTTTCTTGTCCGTGGTTGTGCAGTTGCTTGGTGGTCAACGACGGTCAACGGCGAGGAGAATCGGACTAGACTTGAAGAGTTGAGGTCCGAACGATCGACGATGCGGGTGAGGTCAACGACTCAAGCGTGACACAAGATGGACAAGGGTGACCTATTGGCGAATCCATGACGCATGGTGAAGCGGTTTAGGTCAAAAGTTAAAGACGGCGCTTATGCGAAGCGTGCATGTGTGACCCGCTTGTTAGTGGGCCTTAACGGAGCCCAAGAGAGTCAAACCCTAAGAGTTTTAGGCCTCCACTATAAATAGGAGGAGATGGTGGCGCACTCTCTCTCTCTCGCCTTTTATGTTTCAAAACCCTAATTGTCTTTAGGGAGTTGAGGTGGAGGCAAGGGCTCTTGATGGTTTGTGGTGAATTTTGTGATCTTTGATTGTCCATCGATCCATGATGGTGTGGATGTAATCCAAAGAACAATCACGAAATCAATCTATGCAAGGTTTGCTTGAGATAAGTCTCTTTCGCTCTTGCTTTCAATTTCGTGTTTTTAGGGCTTTCTTTGATCCGCGAGTTTGTGATTGATTCTTTCACGTGAATTAGCTTGCTGTGATATGTGTGAATCTATCTAGCATCATCTTGATCATCAATCCTCACAAACAAGCTTTAGGATCAAGTTTTCGTTCTTGCCCTGCTTTAGACCTTCGTTAATCAATTGGCAATTGCTCAAGATCGCTCCAAGAATTATCATAATATTCGATTGGAATAGGTCCTCAATAGCATATAGAAGGTGTGTGCAAAGTTTCATAAAGATTAGAGTTGAGAATCAAAAGTTTCACCTAATTGCAACTTCATCGGGCCGATTTTACTATTGCAGATCGGTTCGAGTCGGCCGGTCGATCGCCGTCATCACCGGTCGATCGATTTTGAGCGGTCCGACCGCCAAAGATAACGCCGGTCGACCGCCCGCAATCGGTCCGACCGATTGGGTCCAATGGTCGACCGCCGCGGTTGTGAGTCTTTGCAATCTTAGTTGATTTTTGTAGCATTGCTTAGGGTTTAATTGGATTCAATACTAGTCTTCCGCTATATCGTATATTGATCTTCATAGCTTTCTAATAGCTACCGGAGTGAAATTGTATTGAGTTCATAATTTGTGAAAAAGTGAGCGTGCTCTATTCACCCCCTCTAGTCGCCTTTACGGTCCAACAAGTGGGATCGAGCCTGTTAGTTCAATCTTGATCTTAACCGTCCACCGAACTTTGGCGATGGATAGATTCTCTACAAAACCGCATATGTTCAATGGACAAGACTATGCCTATTGGAAGAATCGTATGTAGTCTTTCTTGAGAGCGAGGACAAGCTATTTGGGATGTTGTTAGAGCCCCGCTTGTTATTCCTGAAATTGCTACACCTGCTTCTGCAATTCTTTTGGCTAACAACAACAAGGCCAAGAATCTTTTATATGGTGCGCTTGGTAGACAAGAATATGATAGGATTTGCAATTTTGCAATCACAAGACGAGATTTGGAACACTCTCAAACATATCATGAGGGTTCGTCCCAAATTAAGAAAGTACGCCAAACAATCTATAAGCGTGATTATAACAAATTTGAGATGCGTCCCGAGAGAGCATCGATGACATTTTCAATGCTTTAATAAAGTGATTAATCAAATGAAAGTCGTTGATATTGAATATTCTCAATCTGAAAATGCCACCCACCTCTTGGTCGCAATCAACACCAAGGAGTGGGAGATGAAGGCTATCGCTATAGAAGAGAATGTTGATCTTTCAAGTCTTACTTTAGAATTGCTTTATAGTAAACTCAAGACTCATGAAATTAAAAGAGTTGATCATCCCAAGAAAGATAATTTAGCTTTGGTAGCGATCCTCTCAAAAGGCTTTTGATGACTCTTTTGAATCTTCTTCGGATTTTCATTTGCTTGTTTATCCGCTATTCATGAAGAGGAGCTTGAGAATATCCACGAGGTTGAGTTAGCCCTTTTAGCTAAAAAATTCACACGGGCTTACAACAATGTGAGAAATAAAAGAGAGGTGGTCTGTTATTTGCTATGAGCGTGAGAGCTTTACCACATCCGCCAATTGCCCCAAGCTAAAAGGTAAGGGTAAGCACGGGGAGGAGAAGACGACTTGGAAGAAGCCTCATGAGAATAACTCGAGTATGATGCTATCAAGCTCATAAAGGCCGCCAGGGTCCTTGCCGCTTTTGGAGAGCAATCCGTTAGTGATGTGGACTCGGGAGCGAAGAGGAAAAGAAAGGGAAGGCCAAGGACTTTCTTGGCATGTGCTTCATGGTCGACACCGACGACATTGATAATGATGAGGTATCTTTTCTTATGATGAGCTTTCTCGCTAAATATAATTCTATAGTTGAGCAAGTGCTTAGTCAAGATGAAGCGCTAGAATTTGTCATGACTAAAAATAAGAAACTAGAGTCAAAAATTGGTAAACTAAAACTAGAACTTGCAAATGTTAAGACTCTTGAACCTGATGAATGTTTATCTTGTCATGCTATGCATTCAGAAATTATCAATTTACAATCTGCTCATAATATTGCTTTACAACAACTTGAAAATGCTAGAACCGAGCTAATTGAAATTAAATCTGCTCCTTGTGAAAAATGCTTAGAGTCTAGCAAGTTGATTGCTTCTGATGTGATTGATTCTAGCCCTTGCACTTCATGTTTAGAAAAAAGAACGTGAAATCAAAGATATCTTAGAAGCTGCTAGAGTCAAATATGCTAAGCTTAAGGATAATATTGAAAATACTACTTGTGCTTCATGTTCCGCTCTTAAGCTTGAAATTGCTTTGTATAAGGAGAAATCAATGGATAAAACTTGTGATGCTTGTGTTAACTTGAGAAAAGAAAATGCTTACCTTCATGATACATTAGAGAAATTTTCTAAAGGTTAGAAACAATTAAACATGATTCTTGACAAGTCTAAAACTCCTTATAAGAAGCAAGGTTTAGGATTCAATTCTTTTCAAGACAATTCAAACCCAAAAGTCATTCAAGTCTTGGAAAAAGGTTTAATTGAATTCAAAACCCAACCTGCAAAAACATCTTTTAAATCTGCAGGTTTTGCCCAACCTTGTATTAATTCAAATGGTGCTTCTTCTAGTGGTACCAAGTACCATTGCACTTATTGCAAGAAAAGTGGGCATTTGATTGAATTCACATGAGGTTGAAAAATGATAGGAAAAATCTTGATAGAATTTCATTCAGGCAACCTAGAGCTTTTATGAGACATGGTAACACTGAAAGGAATAAACCCGGATTAGGATTTTTCTCACATGCTAATCATTATGTTTCTACATATCCTAATTCTCATGTTCTTGATCGCCGGCCCGATCATTGGTGCTCACCGGCCTCGACTGTTTTGGTCGCCGGATCGACCGCCAAAGACAACGCCGGCCGATCACCGATGCTTTAATTCCATGTTAACTTAAACATTGCTCATAATGAATTTTAGATGAAATCAAGGATAACACTTCGCTTTGCATACTACTCATGCAGACGTGTGTCTCAAGATCGGGTTCCCAAGTCTTGTTTAACTAACTTGATGTCGAGACACATCGTTCTTCCGGCCTTGATTTTTCGTGATTGCCGCGAAAGAGGAAGAGCACGTGCTTTGTTGACTCCATTGTTCACGCCATATGACCGGAGACTCAAGATGGTTCACCTCCTTCATGTGGTCGACGGGTTTCAAGCATCTCCAGAACTTCCCATCGCCAGCCGTTAAGCTCTTATTCGTGTACTTACACTCTACTCTCTTTGTATGGCATTTGATATTCTGTTCTTTATCCTTGTCCATTCGGGGTTTTTCTTATTCGATTGTGCGGGTCGTCGGCTAGATAGGAAGAGTACCTCAGCGCTTGTCACCCACTAGGCACTTCTTTTGTCTTTTGTTTTATCCTCACCAAATCTTTAGACCCAACTAGGTTTGCCACCTTGAGAAGCGAGTTAGGGTTATTTATCCTTATGGGTTGGTTTGAGGGGAGTTTGATCTTTTCGATCTTTCCTTGTTCTTTTGATCTTTTATTGTTCTTTTTTGGACTTAGTGATCTTTTGAACTTTTTAGGTTTTTAGGCTTTTAATTGCATCTCATTGTGTCATATTGCATTCATATGAAAAATCCAACAAGTGGTATAACAACAAGTGGTAACAACAAGTGGTTACAACAAGTGGTATGAAAAATCCAAAAGATGCATTATAATATAAGTTTTCTCGCTTATCTTTTAAAATTGATGGAGCTTTGCCTATTACCCTTTGGAGCTTTTGTATTTCAATTCTTGCTCAATGTCATATCTAGTTCTTTGACTTGCTAGAATTATCATGCTTTTACATGTGTAGCTAAGTCTTTGCTATATGAGCTAGAACTTTTAAACAACTCAAATTAAGAAATTGCAATTTGTGGATGTTTTAGCGAGTTGCGCAATTAGTGCTCCTCTTGTGACATTGGCCTGCTGTAATTGCTTTGTTAGCTCTTTGATCTAAAATTGACAATTACTTGAGCTTTTGTGTTCTTGAGATTCTAAAAGCGCTCATGTGAAAATGAAAATCAAGATTGTCTTATGCTTAAATTGTGCCAAACTATTCTTACGAGGCGCTTGTCAAATGACATGAACTTGGAGATAGTTTGATGAACAGACGATCTCATGGGGACCGCTTGTCGAAATGACATGAACCTCAAGATTTGTCGCCTTGTAGAAGCTTAGAAAGAGTTTGTGGATGGCTCCTAGTCCAGATCTTCTTTACTAAGATATACCTTTAATCAACTTTGGTTGAAGCTTAGGATGAGTTTGTGGATGGCTCCTAGTCCAGATCTTGTCACTAAGTTAGATCATTAGTCAACTTCAATATTCAATGCAAATGAGAAAATGTTGACAAATGGGCGTTTACAAAATATTGAGCAAAATGATTCAATACGGGACTTGATTGACTCTTAATGTGGTCTTTGTTAGATTTTTGATCTCACTTTGACATTTTGACATGGCCAATTTCACTTTAGGATCCCTGTTGATGAACTTGCTGAATTTGAAGCGTTGCTTAAATTGATCAAATCTACTGCTTTACTTTTGAGCCTTTGTGCTTAGCTTTGATATATATGTCTTACCATGATCTTGCTAGCGCTGTCAGGCTTGATATGCTGTTTGTGCAATATTAGAGATACTAGCTTGTTCTTTTGGGTAATCTCCAAAGCTTCTTGTAATCAAAAATTGAAAAATACAAAAATTGAAGCCACCCATTGCACTTCATGCATATTCCTCTTTATGCTTCTTTTGTTTTCGCTTCTTCCTTTATTCTATATTTATTATCTCGGATGAGAGGAAGGCGTGATTCCTTGATGAATCCATTGTCAAAGGGGGAGAAGATGTGTTAAATGAGAAGAGAAGATGTGTTAATAAGAAGATATTTCTTTATTGGGGGAGAAGTTTATACAAAGGCGAGAAACTAAAAATTTGAAAATTGAGGATCATAGTGAGGGGGAGTTCTTGAGTTGCATTCTTATTGTCTTATTGAATATTCTGAACTTGAATTGCATTCTTTTATCCTCACAATGATCATAGGTCAATTGAACAATTGTTCTTTCATATGGACCTCATGTGAGAATTTTGACCCTTTTCTGGAAATCAAAGTTTTTATGCTTACTTTTGCCTTGTCTCACATGCCTATACTATTCTGATGCAAGCTTGGTCACTTTCACTGCTTTTTCTTGCTTATGGACCAAGTTGTGCCTTTGTGCGAAAACTGCGAGTAAACTCGTTTTCAAACCTCTTACTTACATTTTCTGGATAATTGCCAATGTGTTCATCAAGGGGGAGATTGTGGATTTCATGGGGATATGCTCTAGATCTTAGGATGATGTGACAATGGGCAATGGCGTTTACGGTTTGTAGTTTCACGTGTTTTCGACAAAGCTACAGGTATTCTGGACAGGGGCGGTCCGACCGGTCCTTGCACGGCGGTCCGACCGGTCCCAAATCGGTCGGACCGGCCATGTGGGGCGGTCGGACCGGCGGTGACCTAGAAGTATTCAAAACGAGCTGGGCCAAAAATAGGTGTTGTAGGCAAGTGAGGGGATCCCAATGCACTTGGTCTCATAATTTTTGGAGTCTCCAGTAAGAAGTTCTATTGGTTTAAAGTTTCCAGAAGGTTTCGGAATTTGAGGGCTTGAATTTGGCTAAGTCCCAGGCGGTCCGACCGCTCACGAGGAGCGGTCCGACCGCCAAAAGGATCCGACCGCTCACTGGAGCGGTCGGACCGGTTTACTTGAACGTCGGCCAACCGTGGCGATGTTGATTTGTTAGGTCAAAGTCATTGGTATCGTGGCATATGATTTGCGTGATGCATGTTTTGACTAACATGGGTCAAGTTGTGAAGAACTTGTTCCCGAATTCGTGTTTTCTTGTCTGTGGTTGTGCAGGTTGCTTGGTGGTCAACGACGGTCAACGGCGAGGAGAATCGGGACTAGACTTGAAGAGTTGAGGTCCAGAACGATCGACGATGCCGGGTGAGATCAACGACTCAAGCGTGACACAAGATGGACAAGGGTGACCTATTGGCGAATCCATGACGCATGGTGAAGTGGTTTAGGTCAAAAGTTAAAGACGGCGCTGCGAAGCGTGCGTGTGTGACCCGCTTGTTAGTGGGCCTTAACGGAGCCCAAGAGAGTCAAACCCTAAGAGTTTTAGGCCTCCACTATAAATAGGAGGAGATGGTGGTGCACCTCTCTCTCTCTCGCCTTTTATGTTTCAAAACCCTAATTGTCTTTAGGGAGTTGAGGTGGAGGCAAGGGCTCTTGATGGTTTGTGGTGAATTTCGTGATCTTTGATTGTCCATCGATCCATGATGGTGTGGATGTAATCCAAAGAACAATCACGAAATCAATCTATGCAAGGTTTGCTTGAGATAAGTCTCTTTTCGTTCTTGCTTTCAATTTCGTGTTTTTAGGGCTTTCTTTGATCCGCGAGTTTGTGATTGATTCTTTCACGTGAATTAGCTTGTCGTGATATGTGTGAATCTATCTAGCATCATCTTGATCATCAATCCTCACAAACAAGCTTTAGGATCAAGTTTTCGTTCTTGCGGTTTTAGACCTCCTGTTAATCAATTGGCAATTGCTCAAGATCGCTCCAAGAATTATCATAATATTCGATTGGAATAGGTCCTCAATAGCATATAGAAGGTGTGTGCAAAGTTTCATAAAGATTAGAGTTGAGAATCAAAAGTTTCACCTAATTGCAACTTCGTCATCGGCCGATTTTATCGTTGCGATCGGTTACGAGTCACGGTCGATCGCCCGTCATCACCGGTCGACCGATTTTGAGCGGTCCGACCGCCAAGATAACGCCGGTCCGACCGCCCGCAATCGGTCCGACCGATTGGGTCCAATGATCGACCGCCCGTCTTGTGAGTCTTTGCAATCTTAGTTGATTTTTGTAGCATTGCTTAGGGTTTAATTGGATTCAATACTAGTCTTCATTTGTCTTGGTATATTGATCTTCATAGCTTTCTAATAGCTACTGGAGTGAAATTGTATTGAGTTCATAATTTTTGAAAAAGTGAGCGTGCTCCTATTCACCCCCCCTCTAGTCGCCGTTACGGTCCAACACATTCTTGATATATATTGTTTTGAAGTCTTGAGTGGTCAAGAATGCAAAAGAAACTCTGTCAAAATTTAGAGAAAATTGGTAGTCAGAGAAAAACCATTACTTCCTAATGTTCGAATAATTTTTATTACTTGATAGAAATTGTTTAAATCCTAGATGGACATTTAGACCACATTTACTCATTCCATAGTGTTTAAATGTTTGGTTACGTGCAACTTGTGGCTTGCTGTCTTGCTTTGCTTCCAAATTAACTAATTTAGGGTTCTCCACCTTTAACTGTAATTTTAATTATGACTTGTGAACTGTTTAGTTAATATTTTACTTGCTGAAATTTTAATGTAGGGTGATGTAAACTGATTGTTAAGATAGTTTAGTGGCATTCCAAACTCAATATTAGTCTGAGGTGTTACGGCACGGCAGCTCGGGCAAGCTTGCTGTCGTGGCTACAACGACGTTGTGGCAGCACAGGTCTATTAGCCTATGTTCGACGGTACAGTGTCGGTGACGAGCAAAAGCGGTGGCGCTATGCACGGCGACGACAAAAAACAACTGGCTCAATCTAAAGCAAGTAGCGCGGTGTGGTCGGTGTCGGCTGAAGAAGTCTTAAATGGCGCGGCGGTGGAGGACGGCGGCGGCAGCAATGTCTTCCATGGCGGCAGGTCTCCTCGACATGTATGGGCTGCAAAGCAAGATGGGAGAAGGATGAGGAGGTGCTGGATATGCTTAAAGTGACTATGCCCATGCGTTAAGCTCACCGGAGAGGGGGATCTCAATGGCGATGACGACGGCCGTAGTTGGGGAATACGATGCGAATCCGGTGGTGTGCTGAAGCAACACAGAAATTTGGTGAGGCGATGTAATCAGTGACTCGAGTGGCGCGTGATGACGCGGATGGTTAGGAGTTATCTCACCATAATCAACGGCGAAGGTGCGCCAGAGTTGAGGAAGACCACCTCGGATTTGGCAGTCCACTGCGCAAGAAGATAAGGGTTTTAGGGGAACGCGAACAGGATCCAAGGTAGCATCATTGCGAGCTGGAAGACGACGCCTGCCTGTGGGCCCAGCCTGTAAGCGACAACGAGGGGAAGACGAGAGCAGGAAATGCACCTTCGCACGATGGAAACGGGAAATCAGAGAGAGAGAGAGAGAAGGAAGCGGGTTCGGCCAGGCGCAGAGATGGGCTGGATGAGGTCTGGTTTATGGAACAGTGTTAGATCACGGATGAGATTCGACAAAAAGAGCTTCTGAAATTCTAAATTGATTTGAAATTAAATAAATGCATAAATGGTTTTGTATTCACTATAAATTGTAACATACTTCCAGAATTTATAGAAAACTTTGCACATGCACAATAAATTATTTTGAACTCATATAAAATATTATCCACCATAGTATCATTTTATTTATTCAGGAAAAACATTTTAGGTGGCTGAAACTTTAAAAAAATCGTTTAGAATTTCATAAATGCTTTGGCTAATTTATTATTATTATTTTTAAAACTTTAGGGAATTATTATATATTTTTTAAAACTCATACAAAATATGATCAAGTTTTCATTATTTTCAAAAGTTTAATTTTTAGCTGCTGAAAATTAAGAAAAGATTTTTATTAAATGCAGAATTTTTTTGAAATACCCAAAATTTCAGAAATTAAGGTGTATTATTATATAGTTTTGATATTTTTAGGATATTACACGGCCAATATTATTGACAAAGAATCCTAACATGTATATCATCGGTGCTTCGGTTTCACCAATCCCCAGAGCCCGTGGACGACATGAGGCTTCCTATTGGGAAAGCCTGCTTTTTTCTTGACACCATATCTATGATGGTTCTTCCCTGAAGGTGACGGTCAAGACATGTGTATTCTGACGGTTTTGGGGTTTTTTTTTTTACGAGACTGGTCGTCAGGAATGCCCTGGATGCTAATAGTGTTAACCCATTTACGCGAAGACAGAAAGAAAGCGTCAGCAAGGTTCAAAAATTTATAAAAATACTTTGAACATAAGGACCTTAAATAAAATACTTTTGAATTTAATAGATGTTTGATTTCTCTATATTAAATAATTATCATTTTCTAAAAATTCAATTTAAGGTTAGTTAAATTCTAGAAAATCATGAAAAATTCATAAAACCTTATTTTAAATGAAAAGTTTTGGAAAAAAACTAAAAAAATTGGAATGCTACATACTTGCTATCGGCCAACATTTTGTGTCTCCCTAACTGGTTATTACTATTGGTATGCAGGCTTTGAATATGTTGTATTTGTCCTGTTATGTAGTTGCTAGTTACATTTTAAACATCTTTTATACTGCTATCACTACAACTTATTACTTGCTAGTTACTACTTCTTTAACTAACCGCTGTGATAGTGTGATGTAGTCAAATTTGCTTATTGAATTGCTAATGTAGTTGCATTTTGTACATATAGTGTGATCCATTGATCCTTATATGTGTGACATGTATGGTTTCTGTTTTCACGCAATATCCGACTAAATATTCATGACTGAGACTATCCGCATTCGACTCGATATGTATTCGCACTGTATTCGTGACCAAAACAACCCGTATTCGTATTCACATCAGGCATAGTCCGTATCCGACTCTGATTCTAAAAAAAAATATAGAATAGAATATAGAATAGACAATATCTATCTATATCCGCTCGGATTGCACCCCTACTAATCACGCTGGACGTCCCTAACTTCCATCAAAATCAATGTATTTTGTGTGATATAATCACATCAAACAACAATTGCATCAAAAGAGAGAAGACACGAACTACGATCTATTTGAAACCTTAATTGCACTCGCTTGGGTAAATGAACACGAGCGTGGTGGTCGCGAAACTAAGTATCGACATCAAAAGCTAAAATCTGCTAGAAAACTTTGTAAAAAATCCTGTTACACTGACAGGTGGGTTTTAGATAATTGGAGGGCCCAGCAACCAGCGGATGGTGCAGAATTTGTAGTCAAAACTTTGGTGACCGAGCAACTAAGCAATTTGTTTGTCAAAGAATTGGTCTAACTTGTATTGGGTTTTGGACATTTTTTATCAGCATTTTTTCGTTGTGGCCAAGGAGGACAACGACGTTTAAGGAAAATTTCTAGGCGATCATGTAGCCATACCCCCCGTGTAGTCGTGTTGAAGTTTTTTTTTCCAAGGATGGCTACAGACACATACTCTGTGTCGAGCCCGAATTCGTATCCAGACTCTATGTATATACCGAGCTAGCCATATGATCGGTAGCTAGCCCACACGTTACAATATTTATGAATATCACATCCATACAAGCGAACAAAAGATAATAAATAAAGGTAAATATACCATATAGATGAAGTCTTACATCATGGGTCGGGAATGCCAATTACAAATAAAGTCGAGCAGCGGAAAGGATAAATAGTCGAGGTTACCCTCAGGATACAGGTAATTGTTTACCAGTCGGTATCTTTAGACACTGAATCCACATATATGAACAACCATGAGTACAAAGGTAAGTAGCAAGACCTCACAACAAATGCAAGTATACAGATGCAATGCTTAACAAAGGAGGGGTCTTATAGTTATTTTAGCACAAAAAAGATTTTTCTCAATTTCTATAATTATTTTATAAACTATAACTTAGCCTTTTTAACTTCAAAACTAAAGTTTCATTTGTATAAGCGAGTTTCATTATGTAACCAATTTCCATCCTCTTATTACTACTGATGAGGTTTCATCCACGTACATCATCTCTAATACCATTTCCACGTTAACATGTCTTAGTTCACATTTTTATTGATACTAACCAAGTGAGGCTTTATGCACAATGCCCATAACCGAGGCATGGCTATTCGAATAAACTATACATTATACAGAGGTTGTACAACTTTATACACAAGATATGATCAACTCATAATATCAGCCATGACACGCTTCTTTAGACTTGCGATAGAGATGGTCATAACAAGGCTTTTCCAATTCTTAGTGTCGGCACTAGACCCGCTTCGGCAGGGGACTGCTCAACACAGGGAAAATGACAGTTACCGGGCACCCCCAGAATGCCCTTAACTAGGCGCATTTTCAATGAGGGACTCTCCATTGTTAGGGAGTCACGACCCTTCTCGATATATATAAAAGTTACCCTGGGTGCATGGTTTATGCCGAAAACCGAGTACAGTAGTTGGCCGGGTTTATCTCACAATAGACTTGTTGTTGCACGGCTTAGTAGTTTAGAAATACAACACATGATTCAGTCCTTGATCGAGTCAAGAGAGATAATCCATAAACCCCACTCGTGTGCACGCTGCACCGATCTCATACGAACCACTCGCCCAAGTTTCCACCATTTTTAGTTAACACTTTTCTTTTTTCAGTGGTAACCCGCGTTACCACACTACGATGCACAACATGTCCTAAGTTCTTGTAACGACAATATTTGTGTCCTAATAAATTTCAACCACTAAGTAGTGTCTAAGCATAACCAATAGTCATTTTTAATTATCCAAGGGAAGTTTTACTCATGTAATAATTAACGTAAGATGACAAGGTATAAGGAGTTATCAACAATAAAGAAGGGGAATAATAATAATCAACCTTTGGCATAGCTGGGTATCAACCTTTAACATAGTATTTCCTAAATAATAATAAGCATGCAAGTAAAACTTTGAAATAAACTACTTTGCATTTGAATTGTAGGTTCAACATGATCAATTGTAAGGACTTGCCTCGCTCGACTATGGATATTACTTGATCTTGATCTTGTCCTGGAGCAGTGGCGAAGTATTCGTCGATGTTGGAATATATTTAAGCGCAAAACGATGACTTCGAATATATGCATATAACTCAAATAAAATTCAAATGAACTCCAAAAATTATGATTTTGGTACTGATGGAAAGATCTTGAATTTAGATAAATTTATAAATAAAACTCAAATTATTTAGATTTAAAACGAAGGAGAACGAGCTCTCCAAAGTTTTACGGGGAAAAATTCCAGAAAATTTGAAATTTCTGACAGGTAGGGTCCAACTGGGTTTTCATTTTCTTTTCTAATTATTTTCATAAGGAAAAGCTTCTATGGTTAATAGGTGGGACCGTGGTCCACATGGACTTGGTCCACCCAACGCACACAGGGCCAGGGGCCTAGACGTCAGCGCCTTCGGTTTATAGACTGGGTCTACATAACAGTTTTAAGTGGTGGGGCTCGCATGTCAGTGACTCAAGCTTAAATCTATGGCTTAATTAGATTTTCTTAATGATGTCGGGCCCGCATGTCATACTAACATTATCTCCTAATTAACCATTTAATAATTACTAGATTAACTTAATCTAATCCGAGTGGGATCCACTTGACAGCACTACAGTCTCCTTGTTCAAAACAAAGGAGAAGGAAGTCATGCGTGAGTTGCCAGGTGAGCTCATTGGAAATGATAGGCCACCGGTGGGGCTCGGGCAACCGGCAAAAAGAATGGGGAGAGGATGGAGAAGCTATGGGTGGTGTTGTCGACCAAAATAGAGGACGGAGATGGCGGCATTGAGTGGCGCGTTGGTTTATGCCATGAGAGGGACTCAGCGCAGGAGGGACCGAGGACGATTTTTGGACACAACACGAGATAAAGGGAGAAGATGCGATGCTACCGGGATAAGCACGGGGACCTAGGGTCACCGGAGTCATGTTAGCGGTGAAGAAAAGTACTAGCGCTAACACTGGAACGGTGGTGAGGGCACGAACCAAGGTGGGGTGCAACATTAAGTGGCACAATGGGATCCTGGGGCTTCAACGAACTCATTGGTGTGGATAACAGTGGCAGAGAGGCATGATGGTGGCCGGGTGGAGGCGGTGACAAGGCCCGCAGTGACAGCCCTCCTCGATGACGGATGGCTGAAATGAAGCTGCACATAAGAGCAAGGGAGTAATGGAAATGGCAAAAACACAGTCAAAGAAGACCGAGACTTACCGGAGAGGTGGCAATGTTGAGGACGGCAGTGGAAGCTGGAGGCGAGAAGAAGGTAGTGTTTGTGAGTTCCAGTGAAAGAGATCCAAAGGTGAGTGACAGGAAACGATGCGGGAATGTGGAACACCTCGTGACACAGCGGTTTGGGGGAAAGCCCATCGAGCTGGCCGAAACTTGAGGTGGGGGTGGAGGCCGGCGCGGGCACGACGTGCCTTCGAGCTTGATTCAAGTTTGGGGAGGAAGAAGACGAAGTGGAGGTATTGAGGGAGGTAAGAGGGAGCATGAGGTGTGGGTTTAATAGAGAAGAGGAGGGAGAAGAAAGCGGCAATGATGTGCATCTCGGCACGATTTCTCATGAGTGCACGAGTGTAGACCGGTCGGTGAGCCTAACTGTAACACCCCCAGCCCAACATTGAGCTTAGAATACCACTAAACTATTATAACCATCTAATTTACATCAACTTACTATAAAATTTCAGCAAGCATAACAACATTAAAACCCATCCACGGGTCGCATTAACACAAGCATAACACTATGACAATCATAGATAAATTAGACCTAGGAGCATAGCAAAATAATAAACCAAGATTAACATAAACCAAGCATCTATGGTTATTCAATACCATCATGTCCTAGATATAAATATTCATGTTATTCTAAAAGTTTCTCATGTCCAATGAATCAAATAATTGAGTGAAGTGCATGATTCCAAGTGCGCTAGCCCTTCCCGAGTAAAACGTCATCACTGGTCACCTAAAAACAACAATAGAGCAAGAATGAGTCCAAGACTCAGCAAATACATAATAAAGCTGATAAGGCCCTAAGTGCATCTACTACGGTAGTCAATATCCCTAAGCGGCAAGTGTGCATTAAGCCTCAAGTTGAGCCTATTATGCATCAATGGAGAAAAAAACAAGAACCGTGTTCTAAGAAAGAGCAAGGATAGGAGGAATGCCGACCGGGAGCTTTAGCGGACATGGGAAGACACAACAACAAAGGACTTTGCATGTTGCAAAGTATACAAGAGAATTCGCCAAGAAAAAGAGAAGAACCAAATTCAAACCCTATTCCAAAATCAATATATTTTGATTTAAGAATCCAAAATGGGTTTGGATTGGTGCAATTCCAATTCGGATCATTCTTTAAAAGAAGCTAATTATAAATTACTTGTAATAGGATAGTTTAATCTATTTTCAGCAATTAGAGTAGTTTAAATTTTGAATTAAAGGAGTTTGCAATAAAAAAATAGTTCGGATACTGTTCATGAACAAGAATCGAAGTCGACATCGCTCATTGTTACTCTGATGCAGACTCGGATCCTTGCTCATGCTACAGATCTAGAGGCGGTCTACTATTCATGGGCTATATATTTAGAGGTTGAGCCCCATTGTAAGCAAGTTAGAGTTGAATAAAATACAGAAAAGTCACAGGTTTATGTGGCGCAAAATGAATACATGCGTTTCGAAAATTCCCATCTAGGGTTTTGTGATTGCGTGAATATTGGAGGGAGGTTATTCTTCCAAGATCCGTGATTCCTTGTGGATCATCTCACCAATTCGTAGCATCCTCAATTGCTCACGGTTTGGTGTTGTTCTTCCGGTTTGATTTTGTTTCTCTCTTCGGATTGATTCAACATCAACCAAGTGTTACTTGCTTTGGAGATATACTTGCTCTTCTATTTTGCCAAATCAAGAGAGAGGAAAGCGGGAGTTTCACTTCATTTAGAATTGAAATACAAGTACCGTGAAAGATTGGGCCACATTACGCATCAACACACGTTGATCCGTATCATCTTGGTATCAGAGCGTGGTTGATCACGGTTGTAACACCCTGACTATAAGGAAGTCAAGATGTCACCTACAACCACTACTCTTTAGAAGAATAACATCAAATCACATGACCAGGTTAATCAAGTAGAAAGATTATACGGAAACAAGAATTCATCATCAGGTTTAATCAATGGAATAGAAATAAACAATTCTGAGAGATAAGGTAGTTATGACAAAACTGGCTTATTACAATTTAACACAAGTCATAATTAACGACAGTAAAAGTCCTCAAAATGTTTGGTTTATGGAAGTGAGTGCATCGTGATGAACTACCCTCCACAAGATCATTCTTCCTTGTCATTTACCTAAATAAAACAACAAAGCAAGAATGAGCCAAAGACTCAGCAAGTAACTGTAAGAACAATCAAACATTCCATGAGCAATATATCACAATCATCATTTGAACATTTACTGGAAACGAATTTATGAATGGATGAAGTGGAATGATGCATTGAAGGAAATGGACATATTGTTGCATATATGGAGATAGCGAGTGAAACACCCGTCGGTGTTCACTTAAAGTAATCGTATGAAGAACGTTTCATACGATCAGTCAACGTGGCCCACATTGGAATGGTGGACTCACGTAACATGGCCCACATTGGAATGGTGGACTCATGTACCCATTCTGGAATTGATGGGATTTTCAAGTGCCCATACTGGAATTGATGGGTCTTACAAATGTAATTTATGCATGTCATGATGTGATCCCATGGCAATATTGAATAGTACTCATAATTAAAAAGAAACACATGGCATTCATCTACAAGTACGAACAAATATAATCATTCACTCACACATCACATTTTTGCATCAAACATTGTATACAAGGTACTTGCAGTATATCAACATCATGAACAAGGCACAAAACATTCATGTAAACAACATATCATTATGCATACAGTACTTGCCTTTTGCGTAGTGACTCGTTAGCAGGCAACGGAGGTGTTCCCACACGGGATGTCTCACTGCCTACACAAGCATGTTTCCAAAATAAGAACAACGATATAACACTGCTACCGATGTTCTACAATAACCCTTGACTATTCAATATACCGCATAGACCCAAATTGAAATTAAACTATTCTGCCAGATTTCAGCCCTTATGAGCAGCGGTACGAGAAAAAGCATATTTAATTATCTGGAACTCGAAACGACACGAAACCAGTGCCCAGATTTTCTTAACTTAACTGGCTACAAAACTCTAGTTGATGGTAAACTCTAATTCGGCCAATACAGAGGTCTAATCATCCAATGAAAAACTATAATTGCAGTCTGCCCAGAATTCAGAACAGCCCGAAAGAAAAGGCTCTAACTTTTAAACCACTGATCCAAATAAAGTGATTTTTATCATCCTGGAAACGTGGTGAAATTATCTTCATAAACCTAGTTGGGTGGCCGACCTGATTCTGACTCTAACTAGATCAAAACCTAGGTGCAACCGACTATACCCAGCAATTCTGGCAGACAGACCAGCACGTAGTAAAACAGTCATAACTTTTAATCTACTGGGTGAAAATTCGTGATCCAGGTGCCAAAAGAAAGCTAATGAAACCAGGAACATATCTCTAGGAGAGGTCAACCCGAGATTCGGCCTCTAAAGGGTCGAAACTGGTCGCAAGAAGAAGATAGATGCGTTCTGGAATCTCCAGGACAGAACGCGATTTAGATCTAATCCACCATTAATCAATAAAACCGAATCAAACTACCACTAAAACACCTTCGTTACCCTTGAAGACCCGTAGAGAACGACGATGATCTGGTTCCCTAAGGCCTTCCTCCTTCTCCTCTCCTCCCTCTCCAAAGGGCCGCCACAAGGACGCCGAAGGATGGCCGTGACGACGGGCGGGGAAAGGAGATGTCTGAGGGGATCTTGGGGAGAAGCACCGGGATCACCGGAGACAACACCACAGCAATGAGGGGCACCAAGGGGCAGCAAGGAGTAGGGAGAGGGCAATGGAGGTGGCGGCCACAAGGGGAGGAGAGGGAAGTGGGGAGGCGGCTAGGGTTGGGGTGCCTCCCTCCCTTGGCCGCCCCTCTTGAGTGGTCTCCCTCTTGGGCCTCCTGGGTGGCAGCCCAAGGCCCAGTTGGCGAAGAAAAGCAGAAAACCCCATTGAATCGAAATTCAGAGTTTGCATTTGTCTTTTACCCCTCCAGCTTCATTCTAATTACCAAATTCTATTCCGGAGTATTACAACGGTACGTGGAATTTTCCTTCTTGGTACATTGAGGTTGATCATCATGTCAAAAACTAGCCAGTATGGTTCTAATGGTGGATCGGACGAGGAGCCTACGTACGGAGATACACTATTACCAGACGTACGTGCTCAGTTTGATGCTACTACCGGCTATTTTCTTCGTCGCGAGAAGGTTTTACGCCATCAACTTGAAACTCAAATCCAAGGAGTGCAAGACACACTGAACGATCGTCTAAACACAAATGAACGTCGTATGATGGAAGGTTTTGACCGTCTGAATCTTGCTATCCTTCGCTTGGAGGAGAGGCTACCACCGCCACGAGGAGCAAATGTACCGTGTTGCTTCAACCACAACATGGACGCACAACATGTTGTACGCCATGCCGAGATGACTTCTATGTCACGATTCGAGGAGGCCGCTGATGATCGTGAAAGACATCAACGACGCCCACGACGTGAATACTTTGATCGCCGAGGTGCCGGACATGGTGTTCGTCATAATGGAGGTGAATATGAAGATGTCAGATCGGAGAATCAAGATCACCATACCGGAGTTTAAGGGTAGATCTGATTCGGAGGCTTATTTGGAGTGGGAAATGCGTGTCAATCAAATTTTTGACAACCACCACTACTCCGAAGAGAAGAAGGTTCATGTCACCTCTATTGAGTTCACCGAATATGCTATTATTTGGTGGGATCAATTGAATCGTGCAGGGGAACGTCCTAACACTTGGGAAGTAATGAAACAAGCTATGCGGGAACGATTTGTGCCGGCATACTATACAAGGACACTGCATACAAAGCTACGACGACTTACACATGGTGCTAAGACGGTGAGCGAGTACTATCAAGAGATGCAACTGCTCATGATCCGTACAAGTGTGCGTGAGTCGGCGGAGGCGACCATGACACGTTTCTTTGAAGGGCTGAATGAAGATGTGCGAAACCGTGTTGATTTAATGCAATATAACACTGCGGTAAGAATTACTTCATCAAGCGGAGCGTCTTGAACAATGGGTGAAGGACACTCAAGCAAGGGTTGGCCGTACCACTCATAGCACTTTGAGACGTGCAACTTCGCAAGATGGAGATGCGGGATCAACTCCTAAACCGGTTGCATCCACTATACCGGTTCGTAGTACATTCAAGGAAGCTTCGAAACCTATTAGTGTTGCAGGCAAAGATGCATCACATGCTGATTTGAGTGCATTCTCTACGGCTAGAACTAGCAACATTGAATGTTTCAAGTGCAAGGGCCGAGGTCATATGAAGAAGGATTGTCCAAACATGAAGACGGTGTTGCTTACACATGATGGCTATGCAACAGAGAGCGACAATGATAAATCTGAACCTTTTGATGAATCTGAGAAGCTAGAGCAAATCATTTGTTATCCCGAACAAGGTATTAGCTTGATGGCTCAAACGGTGCAAAATGTGATAACACCGTATTGTGAGGAAGGAGAGCGACATCATATCTTTCAAACCGATTGCAAGATCAAAGAAAAGGTGTGTAAGTTGATTATTGATAATGGGAGTTCGACCAACATGATTGGCAAGAATGTGGTGGAATCACTCTCATTGTCCACATGGAGGCATCCTAAACCATATTACATCCAATGGCTCAACAACGTCGGCAAAATCAAGATCACACACAAGGTGAGAATGCCACTTACTATTGATGGCTATGTCGATAAAGTGGAGTGTGATGTGGTACAAATGCATGCTGGTCATATTCTATTGGGACATCCATGGCAATTTGATCTGAATGCTACACATCAAGGACGGTCCAACCGATATACATTCATGCACAAGGGAGAGTTCCATGCTTTGGTGTCAAAGACAGATGACGAAATCAAGAGTGATTTGGTTATGGTTAGCAAGAAGAAGGCCGTAAAGACTACACTAAAACCGATGACGGTTTTGCTTCAAGAAGGGGAGGATGATGAGGCCCTAAGTGCATCTACTACGGTAGTCAATATCCCTAAGCGGCAAGTGTGCATTAAGCCTCAAGTTGAGCCTATTATGCATCAATGGAGAAAAACAAGAACCAGTTCTGAAAGAGCAAGGATAGGGAGGAATGCCGACCGGGAGCTTTAGCGGACATGGGAAGACACAACAACAAAGGACTTTGCATGTTGCAAAGTATACAAGAGAATTCCGCCAAGAAAAGACAGAAGAACCAAATTCAAACCCTATTCCAAAATCAATATATTTTCAGCCTAAGAATCCAAAATGGGTTTGGATTGGTGCAATTCCAATTCGGATCATTCTTTAAAAGAAGCTAATTATAAATTACTTGTAATAGGATAGTTTAATCTATTTTCAGCAATTAGAGTAGTTTAAATTTTGAATTAAAGGAGTTTGCAATAAAAAATAGTTAGATATCGTTCATGAACGATGGCAAGCCGATTCATCGCTCATTGCTACAGCATCAGACTCGGATCATCGCTCATGCTACAGCATGCCGAGCGGTCTACTATTCATGGGCTATATATTTAGAGGTTGAGCCCCATTGTAAGCAAGTTAGAGTTGAATAAAATACAGAAAAGTCACAGGTTTATGTGGCACAAAATGAATACATGCGTTTCGGAAATTCCCATCTAGGGTTTTGTGATTGCGTGAATATTGGAGGGAGGTTGTTCTTCCAAGATCCGTGATTCCTTGTGGATCATCTCACCAATTCGTAGCATCCTCAATTGCTCACGCTTGGTGTTGTTCTTAGGCTTGATTTTGTTTCTTTCTTCGGATTGATTCAACATCAACCAAGTGTTACTTGCTTTGGAGATATACTTGCTCTTCTATTTTGCCAAATCAAGAGAGAGGAAAGCGGGAGTTTCACTTCATTCAGAATTGAAATACAAGTACCGTGAAAGATTGGGCCACATTACGCATCAACACACGTTGATCCGTATCAAAAGCCATAAACAATAGTTTATTAACCATAATCAAAGTTATCATCATCATCCATTTAGTTAATGCCATTGTCATTCTCAAACAAACAAGCCATATTCCATATAGGTAAAGTTGCACAATTTAACAATTTACTTAGATATGCGAATGCACCAACATGCTCATGCTCATATGCATCTCATTAGCTGATACCGGTATAGCGGAGTGTTCACCCGTCGATGACACACTCTATCCTTCACTCCCGTGAAGTCCCCACCAAAGTAGGATTTTATCTAGAGCTCTCCGGACTAGTCATGTATCTTTCTCACCGACCTCACCGGAATAGTTACATGACTTTCTCACCGACCTGGCTCATGCAACCCCTGTCATGATGAATGTAAATGATGTGACATCTTTATTTATTCATCAACAAAGTCCATCTCATTAACTCAATATCTCCTCCTCATTATCTCAATATCATAATCTCATTCACTCAAGGTCATCAATATCATGTATAAGAATAAGCTGAACGAAAGCATAATAAATAGCATGATAAGTAACAACAATGATCATGGTGAACAACCCATTGTTCACCACTCTACCATGTACTTGCCTTCCGCGCTGTGACGAGTTAGGAGGCAACGACGGAATTTCTTCACTCCCTGCCCCACCGCCTACACAAATATTTATTCAAATAAGAATAACAAGACATGACGTGGCTACAAGCGTTTTACCATAACCTCTATCTAATCAACATAACCAAAAACTCAAAATGACGAATTAACTAATCACCAATATCGCCCTTCGATCAGCAAGACGAGAAAATCGTAATTAAATATCTGCAACTCCGAATGACTTGAAACTAGTGCTCAAATACTCTTAACGTAACAGGCTACGAAACTCTAGTTGGTGGGGTTCTTTGATTCGCCAAACCAGTGGTTCAAACAACGATTGAAAACAAGCGACAAACATCTGTCCGCAATACAAAGACAGAAGATAAAGAACATGGCATAACTTTCACTCTACAGATCCAATTGAGATGATCTTTATCAATTTGGAAATATTATTAAACAGGCTACAATAATCTAGTTGGGAAAGACTCCTGATTCGGCCTTCTATTAACCCTAATGTACAGGTGAAGTTCTCTGTCCTTTCAATCTGACAGTCAGAACACAGCGACGGTAAAAATTGCATCACTTTTGATTGCCAACTCTAAAAATCGTGTTCTTTATTAACTTGAAAATATTACTGAATTCTCTACAATATTCATTTTGGGTGGCCTTTCTGATTCGGCCTCTAAACAATTCATAATGGCCAGATAAGAAAACTGCTAAATCCCGTGAGCTCTCCTGACCAGTCGCACAAAAACGGACATATCTCCTAAACCGTAACTCCAAATCAGATGATCTCGGTGCCAAAAGAAAGCTAAGATCAAGGGTTACAACTTTCTAAAAGGTGGATATATCAGAAAATGTACGGAACGTACCCAAATCTGACGAACATATCTGGCGCAGGGGGGAAAGAGAAGGTGGCGCAGGGGGAAGGAGAGTGGCGGCTCCAAGTGGGGGAAAAGGGAAAGGGGGAAGGGGTTTTAGGGTTTAGGGGGGGAGATACCCCCCCTTTGGCCGGCCCCCTCATGGGCCACCCTGGGCTGAGGCCTAGAGCCCAGGTTGCTGAAAAAAACACAGAAAACCCCCTGAAGAAAAAATAATTCAGATTTTCCCATTAGCTCCTTCTTCTGAAACTTCTTCTAGTACGCCGATTTACTTTTAGGGTATTATACTAACGCGGCAATGTGATAACATCGCAACGACGTTGCACTCGAGGACTACTGCAGCTACATGCCCTCGAATGTCTCTCGCCATATGCTTACGCTGAGAGAGAGGGAGAGAATGAGCTGGAGGGAGAGAGTGAGCGAGGGTTGGAGAAGATGAACAGGGACAAGGGTTGACGCGTAGGGTTGGGCGCACATGGCTGTGAGAGCGCGCATGATAGGGGAGTGATGCTGGGCTACCGCAGCTGTTGGGCTTTGGCTTGCTTGTGGGACGCAAGGGCGGCTGGGTTGTGCTAGAGGGAAGGAGAGAGGGAGGAGAGTGGTGGTAGTTGGGTCGGGGCTAGGCTGGGCTGGGGTGATGGGAAGAGGATGGGTCCACTATGGGATTTTGGCCCGACAGGGAGTGAGAGAAGAAAAAGAATTTGATTTTGTTTTGATATTATGGGCTTGAATTTGAATATGATTTTCAAATCCTAAGGAGGTTTGGCACAAATTTTTGCATGATTTTTTTTATAAATTCCATTTGGTGCCAGAAATTTGATTTATCTAACAAAATGCAAACCAAGTTTTTGGAAATTTACAAAATGCAACCATTTTTTTAAAATCCCATGAATTTCATGCAAAATTTTAAAAGTTCAAATTTCGGCTGTAACACTTTGAATGCAAAATTTTAAAAGTCCAAAGTTTACAAGAGTATACTAAAATGTTACATTACCAGAAATGGTGATTGGACTTTCAGGTATGAAACAAATCACTTACAGATTGTTCAAAATTGTGTTGTGTACATAATTGTAGAAAATAAATCCATGTTCCTCTGCAGACAACAGAACTACATGATTGGAAGATTAACCTACACTACATAAAGAATCATTTCAAGTTTCCAGCGTGCAACACATCATTTGGAGGCTTGAAATACAAGATGAAGCTTCAAACATCTCACTTGATTTTCCTTCTCCAGTGAGACTTTTTCCTAGTCTTGAACATCACCATGTGTTCTCGAGCCTCCTCCACCGTTTGCCCATCTCCATTCGACCGAAGAACCACCGTGGAGCACCCTGTTGGTAATATGCCCTAGAGGCAATCATAAAGATGATTATGTTCATAACATCGGATAATATGTTATTTTGTTCCTAGAATAATATCAATAATATTTATTATCAAGTATGCGACTTGATTGTGAAACTCTATATTTCTGTGATGATTATTCTTAAACGTTCCCTGGTCGAAAACATATGAGAACACATATGAATAGACTAGCATATGTATTGGTTGATGACTATGTTTCAGAAGTCATAGATATAGAGATATCAAACAAATAATATGGACACATGATAGAGAACATGGTGTTGGAAAAGACCCACCTTGAGACACTGTTGAGATTGTTATGATTCTCTGTATCATTAGTTGGTCTCAAGCAATGATGATGTATAATCCTTAGACCTGAGATTAGCATGGTTTTCTACATGTGTAGTAGCACTCTTAGGGGTTGCCAAACGCTACTCGTAACTGAGTACTTATAAAGGTGGCTTTCGGGTATGCTATGAAATATGCGGAGGGATGTGACTGGTCGGATATGTGATTTGCCCCTCCTAACATAGCATGAGAGATATCTCTGGACCCTTCGTTGTGGTCGGATAAAGAAAGTGCATGGCCATACCACTAGTGGTCGAAGTGTCGACCACATGAAGTTATTCGACACTTGATCGAGAAAGTATTGAACAGTCCATGGATTATACAACATCTCACCTGGAGTTCAACCAGACATCGTGAGGCAAAGGGAGAATACACGAGAAGATATTTCAGTTCGATCAGATACTGACTAGTCGTATAGAGATACAAGCTGGTCGTAGGCTGGTCGAACATGGTCACTAAGTGGTCAAAACCTGGTCGTAAGGAGTTACGAATTGGTCGAGACCAAATATGAACTGGTCGTATAGAGATACGAGCTGATCGTTAGTGATATGGACCTGGTCATAGATCATATTGCATAAGGTTCGTTCGAGATATTCTATGTGTGCTTTGGGAATCGTTATGTGCTGCTAGGTACCGCTAACGACTAGTGGTCGGAAAAGAGTTTCCGAGTCACAACTGATTACACATGAACCTATAGGGTCGCACACTTAAAGGGTTGGGATTTGATTTGGATGGTGATCCGAGTTCTTGTAGGCCACGAGTTTGTAATAGGCCTCAAGTACGAGACCCATTATGGATGCCTATAAATAGAGGGACGGTGGCAAAGGGTGAGATGATCTTTTGAAGAACCCCCGAAACCCTAATAGCCAAGCCTTCCTCAACTACGCCGCCGGTGCTAGCACTCCAACGCGTGGTGCCCCTGCCCCGTACGTGTGGATACCTTCGAGGTGGTGTTGCGAAGCATCAGCACTAGGACGATCCAAAACTCGTGACGATCACAGGAGCAGGAGGAGAAGACGCGCGGCGAGTACGACTACTCATAATAGAAAACACGCGGTGAGTACGACCACTAGGAGGAGAAGACGCGCGGTGAGTACGACTACTCGAAGGAGAAGACGCGCGGCGAGTGCGACTACGACCGCATCAACTCGCTACATCAACTCTACTTCCGCTACGAGTCGGCGCGTCTAGTAGTAATCTCGTGATCTATTACTAGAGGATATTCCTTAGTTGCGCTGTAATTTTTTTTGTTTTGTGCTATCGTAGCCTTCCCGCGATCCTACAATGGTATCAGAGCCATCACTTCTAGTTTTAGATTCGGATTAGATGCATATTGTGATATGTGGAAGTCATAGATCATTTTTGCCGATGGTCGATATGATCGTCCATGCGCGGTGGTCGCAAGATGGGTTCATGTTCGTTATTCTGTGATCGTGCTTTCATGGTCGTATCACGACTTGTCTCTACCGTTCGGTTTCTGCCATCGGGGCAAACAGTGATTGTATAACCATTGGAGCACGCGAAGATCAATCTGGTTGATCGAATCGGAGTTGCGATCGAAAAGTACCAGATGGTTTATTGCGCTTGTTCATGATCACACTACATAACACTCCTACCGGTCGGAATTCCGCCATTGGAGTATGCCGCAGTATGTGGTCACATCAAGGGCAATGATCAGATTGGTTTGGAATAGGGTTAATATGATTAATCTGATGATTTCCAAGGCTCGGTTACGTGAATATGATTCATGTCCCGAATTTTTTTTTGAGAGCACTGCCCTCGACCATGTGTTCATGTTGCCCGATAGAATGCGATTATATGCATAACTTGTTTTTGCAGGTTTTGTGAATAGTATGACCCATGATGTATGAGATGTATGTATGTGTGTAATGTTCATGACCCACATGTCATGTTTATTGCAGCCCAAGGCTGTCTATATTTGTATAACTGCCTGCGTGTCGACTTGTGGTGCTTCTTCACTCCTTGTAATTTATTACTAGTGTTATTAGGAGTAATGGCTTAGTGGGAGTACTTGGAGGATTTGGCCATTTGGAGACGTGGCGAATAGGAAGCTTAGCGATGGAGATCACCATGTGGAAGGGTCATACTATATCACAATGCAATTTGATTGTCTGTGAATGCCTTTATATTCCTGTTCTTTTATTTATATGCATGTTATTTAATTGATTTAAATGCTTTTAACATGGTAGAAGTAAAATTCCCTCACATAATATTAAGTTAAATTGATGCCCTCCCAATTATCTGCACCATCCAAAGTCATGTACTGTAACACCCCAGCCCAACATGAGCCTGGTATGCTACTAAAATAACGAGATAACAAATAAAACTCTATGACATTACAATAAATTTCGACAGAACCTCCTTTGTATAACTAAGTATACCGGAGGTTCCAATAGAAGCATAAGATTAACAATATTTCAACAACCAAAGTTCATCGAAGCATTCATAGATAATGTACTCGGTTAAGGCATATTCAAGCATAAATAAAATTTACCACTCTCATTATTACAAATAATTCAATGCATTCAAGCATAGCCAAAACTTACACCTTAAACAGATGCTTGTTATTAAGGTATGATCTAAATGATAATATTCCTTTAACGAATGAGTGGTAGTGGGTGCAACCAAAGCAATCCTACTCCCTCCCATGCATGCCGTCGGCAAACGAAGTACCTAAAACATAACAACAGCAATAGTGAGTCCAAGACTCAAAGAAAGTCTGACAACAAGAAGAAAATGGCAATTGCAACTATAACTATTGGCATCCATCCACAACTATCCATAATAAACATGGCTCATGCTTATGCGATGCAAGCTGTTCAAATGCACTTTTCTTTCTCTCTTTTGCATATACCGGTATTGCGGAGTGTGCATCCGTCGATGCACACCCATGCGTGTGCCTTCTAGCACAGGGATCTTAGCCCATACTCCACAAGTATGGGGACCCAAAAGCCCATCATATTCATGATGGGGACCTCAATTAATGCTTAGTCACCACGTGACCATGCCTCCAATATGATATCATGATGCACATGGTCAATACTTTAAATCATCATGCATAAATGAAACTTACGCATACTTCTAGCATTGGCGAGCATTGATATCCATAACATTCGAGCATCCATGATTAACGCAATATACTCATAACATAGTAAACATGAACAAAGATCACGCACAATTTACCACTACTGTACTTGCCTGTTTCTTTCTTTCCCTCCTACGGCACACGAAGAAGCAAAATGGGTGCCTTTACTTCGGAACCCCGCCTCCTACACAAGCATAGTGGTAACAATAAATACGCTGAAAGAGGGACTTCGATTACACCCCTTAATCCAATTCCTCAAGCCCTAAGGTTCGAATAGAAGTTCTACCCAAATCCCCCGGCAGATTGGCAGAAAGCTTCCCGGGACAGCTGTACTAAAAATATCATAACTTTCACTATGAAACTCGGATCAAGGTGATCTTGGTATCTCTGGAATCATGACAAAACGGTATACAAAAACCTAGTTGGGCTAGTCCCCTGGTTCGGCCTCCTACTATCCCTAATATTCAGGTGAAGTTCTCTGTCCTAACAATCTGATAGACAGAAAACAGCGACGGTAAAACTTGCATAACTTTTGATTGACAACTATCGAAATTGTGTTCTTTATCAACTTGGAGAGATTACAGAATTATATACAACATTCATTTTGGGTGGCATTTCTTATTCGGCCTCTAAAAATTCAAATTGGCCAGACAAGACAATCTGCCAATTCACGTCAACCCTCCTGGACAGTCGCGGTAAGACTAGCATAACTCCTAAACCGTGACTCCAAATCAGGTGATCTTGGTGCCAAAAGAAATTTAAAATCGAGAGCTAAAACTTTTTAAGAGGTGATCAGATCAGAAAAAGTACGTATCTTACCCAACAATGACGAGCAACCACGTTGCACAAATCTGATCTGCTACCTCTCCTTTGTTGGCCCTCCAAAAGTCGCCTCCTCGCCTTCCTTCCAATGGACCACCACAACGGGCTTCGCCGGGGAGGGAGAAGGGGCTGTGGAGAAGGTGGTTGTGCAGGGGAGAGGTGGGGAGGGGCGGCGCACAGCAGGGGTAAGGTGGAGGCGGCGGCTCACAATGGGGGAGGGGGAAAAGGGGGAGGGGGATTAGGGTTTTTTTGGGGGGGGGGGGGTGGGCACCCCACCTTGGCCAGCCACAAGAAGGCCCCTCCTGGGCCGCGGCCCATGCCCAGGTTGTCGAATAAGATCAAATAACCCCCTGTCGTTTCATGTTTCACTATTCCTCTTATTCCCTTTTCTCTTCCGGCTAATTCTGTAATTTACCGATCCGATTTCCGGGGTATTACATATACTTTAATGGTAGGTCTTGCTAGAGCAGAGTGCCATTAATATTCCTTGACTAGATGGGTTTGTGTCAAACACTTACACACACAACATTGGTTTAACTTGACAAGCTCATCATGACGGTTATGGACTTTGGGGCGTAGGGTTGGGTGCCGGAGCATAGAGATGCTGCCCAACAACAAGAGTCATATAGAGTAGTAAAGGACTGCTTACCAAATTTGTAATGCTCCAGATTCGAATCGGGTTTTGCGTGTTGTGTCGGGGAAGAAAAGGAAGTATTAAAAACCAGAAATACCTTTTAAAAGAGGGGGTTCTTGGCTAATTTGAGACAACCTAGGCCACGGACCGCAGCCCAAGAGGCCCATGAGGGGTGGCCGGTCAAACAAAAAGGGGGGGCGGCGCCCCCAAGCCCTAGCCGCCCCCCCACTTCCCCTCTCCCTCCCCCTTGTAGCCGCCACCTCCCCTGCCCTCTCCCTGCGCCTTGCTGCCCCCTTGCTGCCGGCCTTCCCCTGTGGTGGTAGCTCCGGCGATCCCCGACGCGGTGCCTCAAGACTCCCTCCGCAATCTCCTTCTCCCGCCGGCGTATCCGGTCGTTAAATCGATCCTCGGTGGCTGTTCTTTGGAGAAAGAAGGGAGGAGAAGAGAGGGGGATCTTCGGGCAGCGGATCATCGTCTTCCTACAGGTCTTCAAGGGTAACGAACACTCCAACCCCCTGTTTGATCGGTTTTAGTTGCGGTTTTGGTCATTAGAGTTGAGACAGACTGCTGTTCTAGATTTTCCAGAACAGATCTGTTTGTTGTGCGGCCTTTTGCGCTACTGTCGAGGTAGAATCTCAGGTTGACGTCTTCTAGAGTTTTATTCCTGGGAACGTTATATTTCTTTTGGAACCGAGATCATCAAAATCCGATCTGTAGTTTGGGAGTTATGAATTTTTAATTGCGATCTGTTCTGTCTGCCTGAAAACTGGGGTCAGTAGGTTTGTCCCTTGGTTTTGTTCAAATTAGGGGCCGAATCAGAACCTTCACCCAACTAAGTTATTGTAGCTATCGAAATTATCTTTCCATGTTGATAAGGATCATTCTCATTGGATCAGTAGGCTAAAAGTTACGTCATTTGCTTTATTACTGATCTGTATTCTGGACAGACGTAGATGGGTTGTGTTTAGCTGATAATTAGCCCTCTGTTTTGGCTGAATCAGGGGATTCCGCCAACTAATGTTTTGTAGCCTGATCTGTTAAGATTCAGTGAGCACTAGTTTCAGGTCTTTTAGAGTTACAGATAATTAATGGTGAATTTTCTCGTACAACTGCCCGTAGATCGATAATCTGGACTTTTGGCGTAGAGGTCAAAACGAACATTTGGGCATGTGGGTTGATTAGAGGGTATCGTAGAACTCGTGTAACTATGTTATACCCTGTTATCCTTATTCTGTGACAATGATTGTATAGGCGGTGAGTGGAAGGACACCTTCGTTGCTTCCCAGTACGTCACAGCACGGAAGGCAAGTGCAATGTTTAACTTGTGTGAATTCGATGAATGCATGATAATTTGGTAACTTACGAATATTCCTGTGATTTGAGCATGATGTGGTAGATTTCAATACCTTCTTCTGTGATAAATTGAGATGAAGTTCAAGTTATGCATTTCATTCCATGCACACATATTTCCTTTGCCGTCCACGGGAGTGGAAACTTGATTAAGTCCCATTAATTCTAATATTGGCATGTAAGACCTACCATTCCAATGTAGGCAGTTTCGGACATTCCGTATGAAACGTTCGTCATACGGACTTGGGTCCCCGCTCTTGGTTAAGGGCGGGCTTAAGTGAACACCGACGGGTGTGTCACTAGTTATCTTAGATATAAGCGTGTGAAAAGTCCATTCTCCTTCAATGCATTCATTCATACCATGCTTTCGCAAATTCATGGAAGTAAATGTTGTTACTTGGTATATTGTTCTGATTCAGTATTCTTTGTGAATTATATGTTGTGCTTGCTGAGTTTCGACTCACTCTTGCTTTTATTTGTTTTAGGTGAATTCCGGTGAAACTGTTGCTAGCGGGAGGGTGTAGTCCAGCACGTTCCACACAATTGAATAAATCATTCATTCATTATGACACAGTTTTAGTTTATTTGGTTTAATTGATTAAGTATTGAATTGTAATAAAAGTCACTTTGGATGTTCCTCCATTCCTCTATGGTCATTCCTTGATTTAATACATTGAGGATCTGTTAGTTAATTCTAGATTGTTATCTTGATTATTCGATATTGTCTCTTATTGTGATATTATTTTTATTAATTGAGTAGTATGTCGTCCCATTAGGTGGCATCTTGGCTTCCGAATAGCCGGGGTGTTACAGTTGGTATCAGAGCCAGATTTCAGGTCCCTGGTGAGTAGATTAATAAACATTTGCTAAAAATGATTTAGGATTGGCAACATAAATTAAAATTTGTCAACAGTTTATTAACTTAAAACTTGACACACTGTGCACAGTAGGAAGGGTTGGGTATAACTTTGCTTCCGCATTTCTTTCAAGTCATTCCCTTATGTTCTGATATTGAATTATTTGATCCTTTGTGTGGTGGTGTTTAGATGGTGAGAGGCCGTGGCCGTGGTCGTCCGCCGGTCCGTGGTCGGGCCTGGGAGTCGGGGCCTTGATCGGTGTGTCTTCTTCTCGCCCGCGGGAGATGCCGAGGCGCCACGGAGGAGATTGCCTCTGCCGCTCCTCCGGCCGCAGAGCCTCTGTTGCATCGGAGAACGATCCGAACCTTATGAGAGAGAACAAAGAACTCCGCCAAAGAATCGCAGACGGCCATTCTGCGGTGCTGCGCTCATGTAGAACACATTCTCGCTTGTTTGTTCAATCTGAGGCTAGGATGAATCTTCGGGAGTGGATGTCGCTTCGTTTGGACACTTTTGATGGAGCCGCACACGGTCCAGTGCGGATAGTTGAGATATATGGAGCATCAGTTTGGGGCATTAGAGCTGACGTCCGTGCAGAAGGCGCGATTCGTGGCCTTTCATTTGAAGGTCAAGTCGACATCCGTGGGAAGGAGTTACATCTTCCGGGACTCGAGCCTCAGTCTGCCACTTGGGAAGTATTCGTGGATAAATTCAGGACGCAGTTTTATCCAGACTCCTTCATTGAAAAGATGGAGCAAACACATTGACGTTTGAGCAAGGGAGGATGAGTGATATCGAGTATGAGGCTGGGTTCAATAACCTGGTGCGCTTTGTACCAGCGGTGGCGAGTGAAGATAAAGAGAAGGCTAAGAGGTTCCGGCGGGGCCTCAACCAAGAGTATCGCCAGATTTTGAGGGCGACAGGACTGCGTGACTTCAGCTCGGTGGTCGAGCAAGCTAGAGGGATGGAGTTGGAGAAAGGTACACCTCCGCAAGGTCAGGTTGCTGTTAGCTCTGTCACCATTGGTAATTCTTGTGGTGGGCAGGAGCGGAGTATTGGTGGAGGGAATGGGTCTTTTCACGACCCGCCCCAAGAGGTTTCATAGGAGTCACAACGCTCGTCCCGCCTTGATGGCGATCTTCCTCTTCGGCGCCCCGTCCTTCGTCTTCCATCCCGTCGATGCGTCCTGTTCCAGGCCAGGGTATGAAGTGTTTCCGGTGTGGTGACGAGCATCGAGCTTCGGAGTGCTCCTTTGAGGGGGCATGTCGTCAGTGTGGTCGGGATGGCCACAAAGCGTCAGTTTGCAAGCAGAACCTGGCGAGTATCATCAGTGGGAGCGGTCCCGGCTTCATCTTCCAGCGTTCACGGTGGTTCGGTTCAGACTCTAGCAGCAGTCTCTGCACCACAGTTCACACCAGGGTGGACTCCTCCTTCAGTGTTTCCTCAGGCACCTCCAGCAGGGTTCTATTGGAACCCCGTACCGGCTGCACCTCCATCGTCTGTTCCTCCTGCAGCAGTTTCTGGGTACCCTTCGCAGAGTGTCGAAGCTTCCTCCGCCCCGACGCCTCCGGGAGTCTACGCCATGCCCACTCGAGATACTATGGGGCGACCCGACGTGGTGACAGGTACTTTGCTAGTCGACTCGCATGATGCTTTCGTATTGTTTGATACGGGTGCTACGTATTCGTTTGTGTCCCTGGAGTTTGTTAGAAGAGCAGGTATGGGTCTGCAGTTTATTTCTGAGTCCGTGGTGGTCAGTTCTCCGGGGGGTCTTATTTCGACTCTGATTTGTCCGGCTGTTCTATTGTTATCGATGATGAGGTTTTCACCGCTAACCTTATGGTAATTCAATTGGCACCTTTTGATGTCATTCTGGGTATGGACTGGTTATTCCAATACCGTGCCAAGATCTGTTGCTTCTGGAAGACGGTGACTCTACAAGCTCCTTCCGTTGAAGAACTGGTATTTCAGGGGAGTGCATATCGATTCAAGCGTTCGTCTTTGGCTAGTCATTCCTAGCCGCACATCAACCTTTGATTGCTTTGGTCCCTCAATGAAAAGATTGGCTCTTCATTGCGATCGAGGAGATACCGATTGTGAATGAGTTTTCTGATGTTTTCCCTGCGGAACTTCCTGGGATGCCTCCCGCACGGAGAGTGGAGTTCCGGATTGATCTTATTCCGGGAACGCGGCCCATATCAATGTCTCCTTATCGGTTAGCACGACCCTTTCAAGAAGAATTGAAGAAACAGTTGGACGACCTGTTGTCCAAGGGTATGATTCGGCGTAGCGTTTCACCTTGGGGAGCACCTGTGCTTTTCACCAAGAAGAAGGATGGCAGTTGGCGCATGTGCGTGGACTATCGAGCTCTTAACCAAGCAACGGTGAAGAATAAATATCCATTACCCCGTATCGAGGATCTCTTCGATCAATTGAAGGGGGCCAAAATATTCTCGAAGATTGATCTTCAGTCAGGGTACAATCAGATTCGTGTCCGGGAGTAGGACATCGAGAAGACAGCTTTTTCCACGAGGTATGGCCATTATGAGTACAAGGTTATGTCTTTTGGACTGACGAATGCTCCTGCAGTTTTCATGGAGGCCATGAACAGTATGCTACACCAATACCTCGACGATTTTGTTGTCGTATTTATCGACGATATCTTGATCTATTCCAAAACGGAAGAGGATCACGCTCGACATCTGAAGCTGGTACTTGAGACGCTGAGGAAGAACCAATTCTATGCCAAATTGAAGAAGTGCGAGTTCTGGATTTCTGAGGTTGGGTTTCTAGGTCATGTTATCAATCAAGATGGTATACCAGTTGATCCTAGCAAGATCTCTACAGTGGTAGAGTGGGCAAGACCAACCAATGTCAAGGAGTTGAGGAGTTTTTTTGGGATTAGCAGGTTATTACCGGCGCTTCGTAGAAGGTTTCTCCACTATTGCCAGACCGATGTCCCAGCTGACACAGAAAGGAGTTAAATTTCATTGGACAGAAGCGTGTGAGCGCAGTTTTTGTGCATTAAAGGAAAGGTTGGTGTCTGCACCAATTCTGGCACTTCCTGAACCTGGAAAACGGTTCACCATCTATTCGGACGCGTCCATAGTTGGACTTGGTTGTGTGCTTATGCAGGAAGGCAAAGTGATTGCCTACGCATCGCGACAACTGAAGAAGCATGAACAGAATTATCCTACTCATGATCTCGAGCTGGCCGCAGTGGTCCTCGCTTTGAAAATCTGGCGCCATTATTTGTACGGCGAGTCTTGTGACATTTTCACTGATCACAATAGTCTAAAATATATCTTTACCCAGAAAGACTTGAACCTAAGGCAGAGAAGGTGGTTGGAGTTGATTAAGGATTATGATCTCACAATTCAGTATCATCCCGGCAAGGCTAACGTGGTAGCGGATGCTTTGAGTCGGAAGACGACACCTCCTACCCTTAGTTGTCTTATCGCAGATTTTGAGCGCATGGATATTTCCTTTTGTTTTGCGGGTACCGCCCAGTCTGAGACTCGATTGCTTCTAGAGTCAGCTCTTCCGGATAGAGTGCGGGAAGCTCAACAGCAAGATCAGATGCTTCAGCGGGCGAAGAAGCGATGTATTGAGGGCAAGCAAGGTCATTTCAGCATAGACCAATCTGGTGCCCTGCGCTTTAAAGGACGTCTTTGTGTTTCACAAGAGGCCCAAATTAAAGATGAGATTTTAAAGGAAGCACACCGAACTCCGTATACTGTACATCCAGGTGAGACCAAGATGTACAAAGACTTAAAACGGAACTTCTGGTGGAAGAGGATGAAAGTTGACATCGCGCAGTACGTAGCTTCTTGCGGAGTCTGTCAACGTGTCAAGGCTGAGCACAAACGGCCAGCAGGGTTACTACAACCTTTGGAGGTCCCAGTTTGGCCGTGGGATGATATATCTATGGATTTTGTAGTTGGATTACCTCGCACGCAGCGAGGAAAGGATGCTATTTGGGTTATTGTGGATCGGCTCAGCAAGTCTGCACACTTCATTCCTATCCGCACAACTAATTCCGCAAGTGACCTGGCTCCTCTTTATGTGCGGGAGGTAGTGCGATTGCATGGAGTACCTAAAACAATTATTTCTGATCGAGATGCTAAATTTGTCTCCAAGTTCTGGGAAAGTTTGCAAAGTGCTTTGGGTACACAGCTCCGTCTTAGCACGGCTTTTCACCCACAAACGGATGGACAGTCTGAGCGCACTATTCAGACATTGGAAGATATGCTTAGGTGTTGTGTTTTATCTTGGAAAGGAAGTTGGGAAGAACATTTATCGTTGGCCGAGTTTGCTTATAATAACAGTTATCATGCCAGTATTCGAGCTGCACCCTTCGAGGTTCTTTATGGACGTAAGTGCAGGTCTCCGTTGTGTTGGGATGAGGTTGGAGAGCAAGCAGTCTTGGGTCCCGATTGGGTTCAACAAACGGTAGCCAGGGTGGCCGAAGTTAGGCAGAATTTGTTAGCTGCTCAGAGCCGACAGAAGAGCTACGCCGATGTGAGACGGCGAGACCTGGAGTTTGAAGTGGGGGACGAAGTTCTGTTGAGAGTGTCGCCATCCAAAGGTGTGGTGCGGTTTGGCACAAAAGGAAAGCTTAGCCCAAGATATGTTGGACCTTTTCCAATCGTGGCACGAATTGGAAAACAAGCATACCGGTTGGACCTTCCCGACTCCATGAAGGGGGTCCACAATGTATTTCATATGTCAATGTTGCGGAAATTTCTGAGTGATCCAGACCATGTCATTCCTTTGGAGCCTTTGATTATTGAGCAAGATCTTACCATTGATTCCCGACCAGTGAAAATATTAGAAGAAGCGGAACGGGTTCTGAGGAATAAGACCCTGAAATATGTCAAAATTCATTGGTCTCATCAGACCGAAAGAGAGGCCACTTGGGAGTTGGAGTCCCGCATGCGAAAACAATACCCCGACCTGTTCGTTTCAGGTAAAAAAAATTTAAGTTGTTCGTATTCCAGTCGATCTTCTTTCTAGTATTTCGATGCGTAGATTCGAGGACGAATCCTGTTAAGGGGGGTAGAGTGTAATGCTCCAGATTCGAATCGGGTTTTGCGTGTTGTGTCGGGGAAGAAAAGGAAGTATTAAAAACCAGAAATACCTTTTAAAAGAGGGGGTTCTTGGCTAATTTGAGACAACCTGTGCCACGGGCCGCAGCCCAAGAGGCCCATGAGGGGTGGCCGCCAAACAAAAGGGGCGCCCTGTGCCCTAGCCGCCCCCCACTTCCCCTCTCCCTCCCCCTTGTAGCCGCCACCTCCCCTGCCCTCTCCCTGCGCCTTGCTGCCCCCTTGCTGCCGGCCTTCCCTTGTGGTGGTAGCTCCGGCGATCTCCGATGCGGTGCCTCAAGACTCCCTCCGCAATCTCCTTCTCCCGCCAGCGTATCCGGTCGTTCGTCGTCCTCGGGTGGTGTTCTTTGGAGAAAGAAGGAGGAGAAGAGAGGGGATCTTCGGTAGCGGATCATCGTCTTCCTACGGGTCTTCAAGGGTAACGAATACTCCAACCCGCTGTTTGATCGGTTTTAGTTGCGGTTTTGGTCATTAGAGTTGAGATGCATGCTGTTCAGCATTTTCCGAACAGATCTGTTTGTTGTGTGGCCTTCGCGCGCTCTGTCTAGGCGAGAATCTCAAGTTGACGTCTTCTAGAGTTTTATTCCTGGGAACGTTAGCTTTCTTTTGGCACCGAGATCAGGAAAATCCGATCTGTAGTTTGGGAGTTATGAATTTTGATTGCGATATGCTCATGCACTCAAAACCGGGGTCGATGGGTTTGTCCTCGGTTTTGTTCAAATTAGGGCGAATCAGAACCTTCACCCAACTAAGTTATTGTATATCTCGAAATTATATTTCCAAGTTGATAAGGATCATTCTCATTGGATCAGTAGGCTAAAAGTTACGCCATTTTCTTTATTACCGATCGTATTCAGATGACGTAGATGGGTTGTGTTTAGCTGATAATTAGCCATCTTGCCAAATCAGGGGATTCCGCCAACTAATGTTTTGTAGCCTGATCTGTTAAGATTCAGTGAGCACTAGTTTCAGGTCTTTTAGAGTTCTGAGATAATTAATGGTGAATTTTCGCATAACCGCGCGTAGATTGATAATCTGGACTTTTGGCGTAGACATCAAAACGAACATTTGGGCGTGTGGGTTGATTAGAGGGTATCGTAGAACTCGTGTAACTATGTTATACCCTGTTATCCTTATTCCGTGACAATGATTGTATAGGCGGTGAGTGGAAAGACACCTTCGTTGCTTCCCAGTACGTCACAGCACGGAAGACAAGTGCAATGTTTAACTTTTGTGAATTCGATGAATGCATGATAATTTGGTAACTTACGAATATTCCTGTGATTTGAGCATGATGTGGTAGATTTCAATACCTTCTTCTGTGATAAATTGAGATGAAGTTCAAGTTATGCATTTCATTCCATGCACACATATTTCCTTTGAGCCCACGGAGTGGAAACTTGATTAAGTCCCATTAATTCCAATATGGGCATGTAAGACCTACCATTCCAATGTAGGCGGTTTGGATATTCCGTATGAAACGTTCTTCATACGGACTTGGGTCCCCGCTCTTGGTTAAGGCGGGCTTAAGTGAACACCGACGGTGTGTCACTAGTTATACCGCGATATAAGCGTGTGAAAAGTCCATTCTCCTTCAATGCATTCATTCATACCATGCTTTCATAAATTCATGGAAGTAAATGTTGTTACTTGGTATATTGTTACGATTGGTATTCTTTGTGAATTATATGTTGTGCTTGCCGAGTTTGACTCACTCTTGCTTTTATTTGTTTTAGGTGAATTCCGGTGAAACTGTTGCTAGCGGGAGGGTGCAATCCAGCACGTTCCACACACTTGAATAAATCATTCATTCATTATGACACAGTTTTAGTTTATTTGATTTAATTGATTAAGTATTGAATTGTAATAAAAGTCATTCCTTGTTTTAATACATTGAGGATCTGTTAGTTAATTCTAGATTGTTATCTTGATTATTCGATATTGTCTCTTATTGTGATATTATTTTTATTAATTGAGTAGTATGTCGTCCCATTAGGTGGCATCTTGGCAAGCTCACTAATAGATTAACTGATTGTGGGTCTTGAATCACTAAATGACATAAGAGGTATATGGTATTCAGTGGGAGTATCTTTATTAAATTGTTTAATAGAAGTTACTTTTCTTGAACATGTCTTACTTTTGCATATTTTATATTGTAAATCATGACACCAACTGATGTACCTACATCCAGCTTTGCTTTACGTTCGATACTTGATAAGGAAACACTGAATGGAACAAATTTTGCAGATTGGTCCTGCAACCTAAGAATTGTTCTTAGGCAAGATAAAAAAGAACATGTTCTAGAGGAACCAATTCCTGATGTGCCTGCTGAGAATGCTACTGCTGCTGCTCTTAAAATAGCCTATAAAAAGGCATGTGATGAGTCCCTTGATGTTAGCTGTCTCATGCTTGCTGCCATGAACTCAGACCTTCAGAAGCAGTTTGAAAATATTGAGGCCTATGATATGATCGTGGCGCTCAAAGGCATGTTTGAGACACAAGCAAGAACTGAGAGATATGAGATCTCAAAGAAATTATTTGGAAGTAAGCTAGCTGAGGGTAGTCCGGTGAGCCCACATGTGATCAAGATGGTTGGTTACACACAGAGCTTGCAAAAATTTGGTTTTCCACTTAGTCAAGAGTTGGCTACAGATTTGATTCTTGCTTCGTTTCCTGCAAGCTATGAGCAGTTCATTCTGAACTTCCATATGAATGGCTTAGAGAAAAAATCTCACCGAACTACATATGATGCTCAAGACTGCAGATGACAGTATAAAGAAAAGCAACAATCATGTAATGATGGTGCAAAAAAGTACAAGCTTCAAGAAGAAGGCTCTGACTTGGGTCAAAGGTAAGGGCAAGACTAAAGTTTTGGATAGGATCCAAACTAACAAGCCTAAGACCAAGACAATGTCCGGTCTGGCTCAAGAGAATGAATGCTTTTACTGCAAAGAGACAGGCCATTGGAAGACGAACTGCAAGAAATACCTAGCTGATCTGAAAAAGAATGGTGGGACTAAACCTTCCACTTCAGGTATTAATGTTATAGATGTTTTTCTTGCTGATTCTTCTATTAGTTCTCGGGTATTTGATACCGGATCGGTTGCTCATATTTGCAATTGATACATAGTCTAACAAGGAGTAGGAGAATTGCAAGGGGCGAGATGGATCTTCGCATCGGGAATAAAGCAAGGGTTGCTGCATTAGCCGTCGGGACTTTGCCATTACTTTTGCCCTCAGGATTTATTATGGAATTAAATAATTGTTATTATGTTCCAGCCATAAGAAGAAAAATCATCTCTACCTCATGTTTGATGGCAGAGGGTTATAAATTCATCATTGAGAACAATGGTTGTTCTATATTTTTGAATAAAATATTTTATGGCTATGCTCCTGTTTTGAATGGGTTGTTTATTTTAAATCTTGATGATGCACCCGTCTATAATATTAATGCGAAGTGGCTTCGGCCCAATGATATGAATTTCACTTTTATTTGGCATTGTCGTTTGGGCCACATAAGCGAGAAACGTATCAAGAAGCTCCATGATGATGGAATTCTAAGCTCATTTGATTAAGAATCATTTGAAACGTGCGAATCTTTCCTACTTGGAAAGATGACCAAGACACCTTTCACTGGTCGGAATGAGAGGGCGTCCGACTTGCTGGCACTCATACATACTGATGTATGTGGACCAATGAGCACGACAACTAGAGATGGTTTTTAGTATTTTATTACTTTCACCGATGACTATAGTAGATATGGATATATCAATTTAATGAGGCACAAGTCGGAATCCTTTGAAAAGTTCAAAGAGTTCCAGAATGAAGTACAAAATCAACTTGGCAAGACAATCAACTCCTTACAATCTGATCGCGAAGATGAATTTTTGAGCCATGAATTTGGTGATCATTTGAAGCAATGTAGAATTGTTCCACAGCTTACACCACGTGGCACTCCACAATGGAATGGGGTGTCCGAGTGGCGTAATCAAGCCTTGTTAGACATGGTTTGATCGATGATGAACCAATCAGATCTGCCGTTGTATTTTTGGGCTTACACTCTGGAAACTACATCTTTCACTTAAATAGGGTACCATCTAAATTAGTAGATAAGACATCATATGAGATATGGACTGGGAAGAGTCCTAGCTTGTCTTTTCTAAAGATTTGGGGATGTGATGTTTATATTAAACATTTGACGTCTGATAAACTCACACCCAAGTCAGATAAATGCTTCTTTATAGGATATCATAGGGAAACCAAAGGATATTATTTCTACAACAGGGAAGAAGCAAAGTTTTTGTTGCCCGAAATAGTATTTTTTTGGAGAAAGAGTTTCTTTCAAAAGAAGTCAGTGGGAGAAAGATGCAACTCGAAGAAATTTGGGAAACGTCTGAAAGTGTTTCAACTTCTACTGAACCTCTACAGGATGAACAAAATATTGTTGAACCTGTTGATGAGGCATCAGCCCCACGTTGATCTAAAAGGCCACGTCAATGGCCTATAAGTGTAACACCCTGTCTATTCGGAAGACAAGATGTCACCTAACAAGACAACCTACTATTCAATTCATAAGATTAACATCGCATTCAATGCTAAAGAAACGATTAACCATTATAACAATCTATAGCTTAATAACAGTTCATGTATAAACTTAAACGAGAATTAACCAAAGCGATAATAATGGACCTCCAAGTGACAATTATTACAGTCCATTACATTATAAATAAAACTGAAGAGATGTAAATAGAACTTTAACGAATGACTATTTATTTCATGTGCATGGAGCGTCTTTGGACTACACCCTCCCGCTAGCAACCGTTTCACTGGAATTCACCTAAAAATAAATAAAAGCAAGAGTGAGTCGAAACTCAGCAAGCACAACATATACATTCACATAGAATACTGTATCGAAACAATCCACCAAGTACATCTGTAATACCCCGAATACCGATCAGAGAGAATATTTTCGGGTGATGGAATTAATTGAAAACTCAAGGTTTTTTTGGGGAAATTTTGGAACTTGGGCCTCCTATAATACTCCGGAAATTAATCGGGTAATTAGGGAATCAGCCAGAAGAAGAAAAGGCAATGAAAGAAGTGGAAATTCTTGAAAAGAGAAGGAGTTTTCTGCATTTATTCGACAACCTGGGCCGCGTGCCACGGCCCAGGGGGGAGCCCACTAGTGGCCGGCCAAGGGGGGCTTCTCCACCCCAAAACCCTAGCCCCACTACTCCCTCTCCCTATTTCCCCCACAAGCCGCCACCCCTCCCTACCCTTTGGCCGCCACCCCCTGCTCCCCTTGCACCTCCCCTGCGCCACCACCTCCCCAGCAGCAGCACCTCCCTCCCCGGCGAAGCTCCTTGCTGTGGTCCATTGGAGGGAAGGCGAGGAGACGACATTTGGAGGGCCGGCCAAGAGGAGTTACCAGATCTGTTTTGTCCAGCGCGTTGCTCGTCAGATTTGGGTAAGATCTGTATGTTTTTTGATCTGACCATCTCTTAAAAAATTGTATCCACGACTCTTAGCTTTCCATAGCCACCGAGATCACTTGATTCTGCCTTACGGTTTAGGAGATATGATTTTTTTAGTGCGCGCTGTTCTGTCTGTCTGACGAGAAAGATCTGTCGGCTTGATCCTAGGTTTTGATCTAGTTAGAGGCATTTCCAGAACCTCCACCCAAATAAGTTATTGTAGCTCTTTAAATTATCTTTCAAAGCTGATAAATATCACCCCCATTGGATCTGTAGAATGAAAGTTATGATATTTTCTTTGCCACTGTTCTGAATTCTGGGCAGATAACTGCTAGTGTTTTAATCTGTTGTTTAGACCTCTGTATTGGCCGAATCAAAGTATCCCTCCAACTAGAGTTTCGTAGTGTTATGCGTTATGTTTCATTGGGCACTGGTTTCGTATCGTTTCGAGTTCTAGATAATTAAATATGCCTTTTCTCGTACCGCTGCTCAGAAGGGCTGAAATCTAGCTGAATAGTTTATTTTCAATTAGGGTCTATGCGGTATATTGGATAGTCAGGGGTTATTGTAGAACACCGGTAGCAGTGTTATATCGTTGTTCTTATTTTGGGAACATGCTTGTGTAGGCGGCGAGGCATCATGTGTGGAACACCTCCGTTTCGCTATCGAGTCACAACGCGAAAGGCAAATCTTGTATGTCAAGCGGTGTTGAATTCAAAGGAATGCATAATGATATGTTGTTTACATGAATGTTCTTGTGCTTTATTCATGATGTTGATATCCGCAAGTAACGGTATACTATGATTGATGCATTATGTGATGTGTGAATGAATGAATATATTTGTTCATACTTGTAGATGAATGCCATGTGTACCTTTTCATTTATGAGTATTATTCAATCTTGCCATGAATTCACATCATGACATGCATAAATTACATTTGTAAGACCCATCAATTCCAGTATGGGCACTTGAAAATCCCATCAATTCCAGAATGGGTACGTGAGTCCACCATTCCAATGTGGGCCACGTTACGTGAGTCCACCATTCCAATGTGGGCCACGTTGGACGGCCGTATGAAACGTTCTTCATACGGTTACTCTAAGTGAACACCGACGGGTGTTTCACTCGCTATACCGGTATATGCTGAAATATGTCCATTTCCTTCAATGCATCATTCCACTTCATCCATTCATAAATTCGTTTCCAGTAAATTGTTCAAATTATGATTGTGATATATTGCTCATGGTATGTTTGATTGTTTCATACCGTTACTTGCTGAGTCTTTGGCTCATTCTTGCTTTATTGTCTTATTTAGGTAAATGACAAGAAAGAATGATCTTGTGGTGGGTAGTTCATCACGATGCACTCACTACCATAAACCAAACATTTTGAGGACTTTTACTGTCGTTAATTATGACTTGTGTTGAATTGTAATAAGCCAGTTTGGTCATAACTATCGTATCTCTCAGAATTGTTTATTTCCATTCCATTGATTAAACTTGATGATGAATTCTTGTTTCCGTATAATCTTACTACTTGCTTCACCTTGTCATGGGTTTTGATGTTATTCTTCTAAAGAGTAGTGGTTGTAGGTGACATCTTGACTTCCTTATAGTCAGGGTGTTACAGTTGGTATCAGAGCGGGCTTTAGGTCCGTGGTTAGTAGAAAAGTATTAAAATGACACACTGTGCACAGTAGGTGGGGTTTGGGAAATCCATTGTTTCCGCATTTCTAGTGATGTTGTTCATTATGTTGTATGGTATAGAATTGCTTCTGTACTATCTTTCTTGTTATTAATCTATGACGTGATGTGATATCCTATATATCTATGAATTATTCTATGATTGTCATGAGATGATCCTATATATTCATAATTGATTGCATTAGTTATGCGTGTCGGTAGCGGACGTCGAGCAGCTGAGTTCGTGGTTGTCATCCTGGGTTTTGCCAGGCTACACCACTGTTCGTGTTGTAATAGTAGAGAAGTTCTTACCCCTGTTCCATAGTTCTGTGTTGAGCATGAGCTCATTGATGAAGTTGTTGTCCTTCTCAAGTTTGTATCTGGTTTTCTGGTTGTAGTTTTTGACAGTTCGTGAATTTCTTTTGAATGGAGGGTTATAATGAAGTGGGCAATCTACAGTAGGTTTCTGATCGTTCTTTGAAATAATTATTGTTCTTTCTACTATTGTGATATTTCTGCTCCATGTGAGCGTAGTTAAATTGCAAGATTTACCTTTTCACGAAAGTTCTGTTTTACCCCTGTTGGAAAATTTAACCCGTGTGTTCGCTTGGGGTTTCGGGCATTGGCAGATTTCTTTTGCAAGTTCTTTATCAAGTGCACAATTATCTTGCATATTTATTTTTGGGATGCTTTAGACAGTGGTTCTCTTCCTTGATTTCTGATTTTGACAAATTCTTGTCCGGTGGTAGTTGATGAATTTCTCTTAGGTTCATGATTCATGGTGGTTGATGAGATCCAACAGGTCTTTAATGGTTCTCTGAAAATATTATTGTTTTTTTCAGTTGTTGAATTTCTTTTATTTTAAATGATCTTCGACGGTTGGAAATATGGAAATTTCCATGTTTGTTCCTTCCTTCTCATTGGAAAATAGCGACTCGTTTGATAGTTTGTATAATGAGAGTTTTCTGTTGCAAGTTCGTTATCACGAGGAAGCATTGGCTCCATGTATTTCTTTTGGATCATTCCGCGTCTTGAAGTTTAACGCATCTCTTTTCTGAGGATTAGTGTTAAAACTTTTTTTTTTGGGGTGCCTTGTGGTGATTAAATCGGAGATGGTAATCAAACAAATTGGTTGGCTACGAGTTCCTATTGGTCCCTAGATGTTTTTCAAAACAATTCTTGTCTCTCTGATTGCTGAGCTCTCTTTGCTACTTGTACACGATATTATTGACAAGATCATTCTTTTTGTAAGGGTCCTATCTCACTTGTTGATTAAGAGGACCTGGTTCACCGATTGGTATTTTGGAGAACAGGAATCATCTTTTACAGAGTTCATTGAAGAAAGTTAATGTGAGGGTAATGTTGATTCTTTTATAGAAAAAAAAAGAAGTTTGACCGCCTTCCTCGATGTTTCTAAAATGATCCAATTTCAAGTTTGGTGTTCATGACCTTTTGGGGGTTCAAGTTTTTTTATGGGAAACGAAGTTGCCGCGTACAATGATTTGTTGCAAAGTTATAATGGTCCTTCGTTGAAGTGAGCGCTTTGATCTTGAATGCTCGTTGTTCTTATTTGTTAAGGGCTGACATTCTCTTCTTGTGAGGCTTATGTTTTTATCTGTGAACTCCACTTATGTTCTATGAGTTCGGTGCTTACTTGGTTTTCCCCTTTGGTCCTGTGTCCATTGCGATTTGTAAATGATTGTCTAGTTGGTGAACATCGTTTCCATTTGCCTCTTCTTTTGAGAAAGAATAAACCCACTATTTTCACGTGGATCTTTCGAAGTGTTTTCTAATTGTTGTTGTGAGATTGATGTTAATAGTTGTAGTAAGTTGATCGCTTTTGGTGATATTGTTCTAATGAAAACATTTCAAGTTAGGCTTTCGTGGTACCTTGGAGCTCTTGAATCATCTGATAGCTGAAACTATTTTTGGGTAAATTGAGGTATTGGAGTTATCCTATTGTTTCTTAAGAGTTTTCGTGAGATTTAGTACTAAAGGCTCCTTGGTTTGAGTTCGCAAAGTGAGGTTGCAATCAAAGGAAATTTTCGTCGATTTCGTTGAGAATCCGTTTGCTTTTCGTGAAGTCCTGAAAAAAAATGTTTCGAGGGTTATGGCTGAGGTCATTTGGATCTCATGTTTCATGAGTAGATGAACAGTTCCGAACAAATTGGGCATATTGAAGAATTTATTGGTTCTTGATTAGTTCGGTGGGTTGGACTAAAGAACTTACCTTGTTCTATGTGGCAAGGTGTTATTAGCTCAAGGACTAAATGCTATGTTAAAGAAAGGAGTGCAGTAGAAGTATTTGTGAATGTGAGTCAAATTTTGTAACCTGGGGTTATTTGAATCTTGCCAAGACTTTCTGCTCTTTCTGCTCATGAGATGTCGAGTTTCAACCGTAATGTCATTTTCCTTATTAGTTGTTACTTGTTAATTCCTTCTTGAGGGAGGTGTGCCCTCAGCTGTGAGTTCACCTTTTATTTCTTTTAAGTTCCTCCTTACTGGATTCTTTCTTTTGGTTTCGTGCTCGCTGTGAGGAGCAACGCTTTTCTGTGTGACGAAGCTTGTCCTTATTTGCCTCTTTCTTTTGAGAAAGACCCAGCGAATTTTGTTACAAAGTTTTGCAACGCGTATATATTGGCCTCTGTTTAGTGGTGGCTAAGTTTTGTTAGTGGTGATATTTTGCTATCAGGTTATTGGAGGAGTAGTAGTATGTGAATTGGTTTTGATCTGTATCTCTTGGAGGAAAAATTTGATCCACATGGAATGTTTGGTTTCAAAGTAGACCTGAATAGTGTTATGGTTGAGTAGAACCTATGGCATAGTGAAATTTCAGAACTTTAGTTCATGATTGAAGAGTCGAGGATTATCAAAGGTATGGAAACCTTGATTAATTTTATAGAGTAACGCAATTGGATAGTATTATGAGATTGTGTGGGTAATTTCGGATGAAGTTAATGAGTGAGGATATTAGAATTGTGGGAATGTTAGATATTTAATTTGATGATTTCACTATTTGTTATAAGAGAAATTTGTTGTAGAGGTCTTGGAAGTTAACTCTGGGCTTTGCATTTTCTTTATCCTAGACCAGTGGTCACACAATGATTGTGTGTAGAGAAAGTAGGATATTGGTGATTTCTGAGCAGTGGAATGATCATTGGTAGAACTGTAACACCCTGACTATAAGGAAGTCAAGATGTCACCTACAATCTCTACTCTTCAAATGAATAACATCAAGTAGCATAACAAAAAGAAGCGATTATTGTGAATATATGAAAACAAGCATTCATCCTCGGTCTTAATCAACGAAATGGAAGTAAGCATTCACAAGATAAGTAAACAAGGCCATGTGGGCTTATTACATTGCAACACAAATCATAATTAATGATAATAAAAGTCCTCAAATTGTTTGATAAATGATAGTGAGTGCATCGTGATGAACTACCCTCCATAAGATCATTCTTCCTCGTCATTTACCTAAATAAGACAGTAAAGCAAGAATGAGCCAATAGACTCAGCAAGTAACTGTATGTAACAATCAAACATACAATGAGCCATATATCACAAACACAATTTGAACATATCTGAAACGAATGTATGAATGAATGAAGTGGAATGGTGCATTGAAGGAAATGGACATATTGTAGCATATACCGGTATAGCGAGTGAAGCACCCGTCGGTGTTCACTTAAAGTATTCGTATGAAGAACGTTTCATACGACTGTCCAACGTGGCCCACATTGGAATGGTGGACTCACGTAACGTGGCCCACATTGGAATGGTGGACTCACGTACCCATCTTGGAATTGATGGGATTTCAAGTGCCCATACTGGAATCGATGGGTCTTACCAAAATAATGTATGCATGTCATGATGATCACAAGTCAATATGGAATAGTACTCATAAATGAAAAGAACACATGGCATTCATCTACATATACGAACAATTGTAAACATTCATTCACACATCATACATGACATCAAACATTGAATACAAATTACTTGCTCGTACACAGAACGGGTTGGGAGGTACTTGTGATACCCCTCCACTCACCGCTTCACCGCCTACAATAAAATATAATCGAAATGAGGGCAACGAATATTGCGATGCTACACGTGTCCTCCCTCAACCTTCTAGCCAAACTAACCAAATAAAAGTCAATTTGATCAATTTACCCAACCATTTCAACTAACCCTAATCTGGCAGTTTTACTAGAAAATTCACCAATAAAAAACCGTAAGTCCAAAAGACCTGAAACCAGTGCTCAAATTTTCTTAACTTAACTGGCTACAAAACTCTAGTTGAGGGTAAACTCTAATTCGACCATTACAGGGGTCTAACCATCCATTGAAAAACTACAACTGCAGTCTGCCCAGAAATCTGATCAGCCCTAAAGAAATTGCTCTAACTTTTAAACCACTGATCCAAATAAGGTGATTTTTATCAGCCTGGAAACATGGTGAAATTATCTTCAAAAACCTAGTTGGGTGGCCTACCTGATTATGACTCTAACTAGATCAAAACCTAGGTGCAACTCACTATACCCATCAGTTTTGACAGACAGACCAGCGCGTAGTAAAACAGCCATAACTTTTAATCTACTGGGTGAAAAATTGTGATCCAGGTGCCAAAAGAAAGCTAATGAAATAAGGAACAAAACTCTAGAAGGCGAAATCATCCAATTCTGCCTCTAAGGCACCCAAAACCGAGTTGCAACCTACTGTACAGAACCGATCTACTAACAGAAATTACGCAATACTATCAAAAACATGGAATCGACAACTCTAACGCAATCAAACAGCGATGGGGTCTCTCGTTACCCTTGTAGACCCAAGAACGATGAAGAACAGCTTCCCAAAGCCTTCCCTCTCCTTCTTTGGCCAGCTCCAACTCCACGAACCCGATTGGAACGAAATCGCCTGCGGAGGAAGAACCAAGAGGAACACGTGGAAGGCGGGGTGCAGCTCCGGGGATCTCCAATGGCAGCCACCAATGGAGGGGGAGGCGCCTAGGAGGAGGGAGGAGGAGATGGGGGCGGCTCCAAGGGAAAAGAGGGGCGGCTTGGGGGAGGAAGGGGGAAGGGAGTAGGGTTTTGGGGGAAGTGGTGCCCCCCCCTTTGGCCGGCCACTAGTGGGCTGGCCGGCCCACTAATGGGCCTCCTGGGTCGCGAACTGCGGCCCAGGTTGCCTGAAATTAACGTATACCCCCCCGACGAATGGAATTTTCCGCTGAAAATAGTTTCTTTCGCTCTCTCCGACCTCTTTCTTTCTACCGATCCATTTCCGGAGTATTACAGTCTACCCCCCTTAACAGGATTCGACCTCGAATCTAATCAACGATCCAACGGAAAGAAATAAATACTGGAAATACAACTTAAACAATTTACCTTAAACGAACAGGTCGGGGTATTGCTCTCTCATGCGGGACTCCAACTCCCAAGTGGCCTCTCTCTCAGACTGATGCGACCAAAGAACTTTGACATACTTGTGGTCTTATTCTCGTAACCCGCTCGATTCTTCCGATATCTTCACCGGCGGGACTCAAGGTAAGGTCTTGCACGACAATCAAAGGCTCCAAAGGAATGACATGATCTGGGTCTCTCAGAAACTTTCTAAGCATCGAAACATGGAACACGTTGTGAACCCCACTCATAGAATCAGGAAGGTCCAAACGATAAGCTAGCTTCCCAATTCGTGCCACGATTGGGAAGGGTCCAACATACCTTGGACTAAGCTTTCCTTTGGTGCCGAAACGCACTACGCCTTTAGATGGCGATACTCTCAACAGAACTTCTGTTCCCACCTCGAATTCCAAATCTCGCCTTCGACATCAGCAGAGCTCTTCATCGGCTCTGGGCGACCAACAAATTCGCCTAACCTCGCCACTCTAGCCATCTGCTGAACCCGGTCGGGACCCAAGATCGCCCGCTCTCCAACCTCATCCCAAAGACAACGGGACTGCACTTACGCCCATAGAGAACCTCGTATGGTGCGGCTCGAATCTTGGAATGATAAGCTGTTGTTATAAGCAAACTCGCCAAGGCTAAATGCTCTTCCCAATTACCTTTCGAGGATAAAACACAACACTGAGCATGTCTTCTAAAGTCTGAATGGTGCGCTCAGACTGTCCATCTGTCTGGGGATGAAAGGCTGTGCTAAGACGGAGTTGTGTGCCCAATGCACTCTGCAAACTTTCCCAGAATTTGGAAACGAACTTGGCGCCTCGGTCGAAACAATGGTCTTTGGCACTCCGCAAACGCACAATTCTCGTACATAAAGAGGAGCCAAATCGCTGTCAATTGGTTGTACGAATAGGAATGAAATGTGCGACTTCATGAACCGGTCCACAACTACCCAAATAGCATCCTTTCCTCGTTGAAGCGAGGTAAACCAACCACAAAATCCATAGATATATCGTCCCATGGCCAAACCGGTACCTCCAAGGGTTGCAATGATCCTGCTGGTCGCTTGTGCTCACCTTGACCCCGGGCACACCCCACATGAAGCCACATCTTGAGCGATATCAACTTTCATCCGCTTCCACGTAAACTTTTCTTTAAATCTTTGTACATCTTGGTCTCCCCAGGATGTACGGTATAAGGAGTACGATGAGCCTCTTTCAAAATCTCCAATTTAACCTGAGACTCCTGTGGCACACAAAGGCGCCCTTTAAATCGCAAAGAATCAAATTTGTCCACACCGGTGACCACGCTTGCCCTCGGTATAACGCCTCACTCGTTGGAACATCCGATCTTCTTTGTTGTGCTACACGCACCCGATCCGGAAGGGCTGACTCTAAAATCAATCGAGTCTCGATGCATGCGGTACCCGCAGCGTAAAGAAATATCCATACGCCAAAATCAGCAATAAGACAACTGAGGATAGGAGGTGTCGCCTTGCGACTCAAGGCATCGGCTACCACATTAGCCTTGCAGGGATGGTTGAATAGTAAGATCATAGTCCTTGATCAACTCTAGCCATCTCCTCTGTCTCAAGTTCAAGTCCTTCTGGGTAAAGATGTATTTCAGGCTCTTGTGGTCAGTGAACACATCACAAGATTCGCCATACAAATAATGACGCCAGATCTTCAAAGCATGAATCACTGCAGCAAGCTCTAGATCATGGGTGGGATAATTCTGTTCATGCTTCTTCAGCTGTCTCGATGCATAGGCAATCACTTTACCATCCTGCATGAGTACACAACCAAGTCCAACTATGGACGCATCTGAATAGATAGTGAATCTCTTCCCAGGCTCAGGAAGAGTAAGAATAGGAGCAGTCACTAATCTATCTTTCAAAGAGCAAAAACTGCGCTCACAAGCATCAGACCACTGGAATCTAACACCTTTCTGTGTCAACTGGGACATCGGTTTAGCAATGGTTGAAAAACCCTCCACAAACCGCCGGTAATAGCCAGCTAAACCCAGAAAACTCCTTACTTCTTTAACATTGGTTGGTCTCTTCCACTCAACCACTGTCGAAATCTTACTAGGATCAACTGAAATACCCCTCTGATTAATAACGTGACCCAAAAATCCAACTTCAGAAATCCAGAACTCACATTTCTTCAGCTTGGCATAGAATTGATTCTCTCTTAAAGTTTCCAGTACCAACCGCAAATGGTGGGTGTGATCCTCCTCTGTCTTGGAATAAATCAAGATATCATCTATGAATACCACAACGAAATCATCAAGGTATTGATGCGAGATCTTATTCATGGCTTCCATGAAAGCTGCAGAGCATTCGTTAGTCCAAAAGACATAACCTTATACTCAAAATGACCATACCTCGTAGAGAAAGCCGTTTTCTCAATATCCTGCTCACGAACTCGAATCTGATTATAACCCGACTGGAGATCAATCTTAGAAAATATCTTAGCTCCTTTCAACTGGTCGAAAAGGTCATCAATGCGAGGCAAAGGATACTTGTTCTTCACCGTCGCTGATTAAGCGCTAGATAATCTATGCACATACGCCACCGGTGCCATCTTTCTTCTTAATAAAGAGAACAGCGCTCCCCAAGGCGAAACACTCATTGAATCATACCTTTGGACAACAAGTCGCCCAATTGTTTCTTCAATTCTTCTGAAATGGCCGAGCCAAGCGGTAAGGAGACTTGGACAACGGCCGAGTTCGGAACAAGATCAATCCGAACTCCACTTTCCTCACCGGAGGCATTAGGAAGTTCTATAGGAAAGACATCGGAAAACTCCTTCACAACTGGAATCTCCTCAATACGCTGCAAAGAATCAGTCTTTTCATTGAGGGAGCAAAGTAATCCGATGATCGATGCACGACGGCTAGGGAATAGATTAGCCAGTACAAATACTGAATCGGCGGTGCGCGCCTGGAATACGTTCTTCAGGAAGGAGCTAGCAAGGTCACCGTCTTCCAGAAACAACAAATCTTGGCACGGTATTGGAATAACCAGTCCATACCCAGGATAACATCGAATGGTGCCAATTGAATAACCATAAGATTCGCAGTGAAAACCTCATCATCTATCAGAATAGAACAACCGGATGAGACGGTAGAGCTAGAAATAAGTCCTCCGGGAGCCGACTACCATCGACTCGTAAATAAGTGAAAACTCAAACCCACTTTTCTAACAAACTCCAAAGACACGAACGAGTAAGTAGCCCCGAATCAAAGCAAGTACAAAGGCATCATGCGAATCAACAAGTAAAGTACCTATCACCACATCAGGACGTCCCAAGGTCTCAGGGGTGGGCATGGCGTAAACCCCCTGATGCACCGGTGCAGAAGACGCACCAACACTCTGCGTCGGAAAGCTGGAAACAATACCATTGGAGGAACAAGCGACGGAGGGGCGATGGTGCGGGATTCCAATAGAACCTGCAGAGGCGCCGGAGTGAAAGCTGCGGGTGGACCCCATCTTTGGAGGGTAATGTGGTGCGAGGCCGCCGCCAGTCTGAATCGAACCTCTGTGGAAGCCGGAGGAAGAAGCTGCTGAACGGCTTCCCATTTGATGATACTAGCCGGATTTTGCTTGCACATCGAGGACTTGTGGCCCTCTCGACCACATCTTGGCATGTTCCTTGAAGGAACATTCGAAGCTCGATGCCCGCTACCACACCGAAAACACTTCATGCCACCTCGAGCAGACGCAATAGGGGCGAAAGATGAAGAACGTGGCGCCAAGAAGAAGGCGCCCTTCTTTGAGCAGACGGAGGGTTGGTTCTTGTGAAACCTCTTAGCGGTGGTCGTCAAAAGACCCACCACCACCACCGAAACTCCGCTTCGCCACCGCCGAACCACCGAAGCTGCAGTAACCACTAGCAACATGCCCTTGCGAAGAAGGAGCTCTTTCCAACTCCATCCTCTAGCTCGCTCAACCACCGAGCTAAAGTCACGTAGACCTGTTGCTCCCAGAATCTGGCGATACTCCTGATTGAGGCCCCGCCGGAACCTCTTAGCCTTCTCTTTATCATCACTTGCCACCGCTGGGACAAAGCGCACCAGATTGTTAAATCCGGCCTCATACTCAGATACCGACATTTTTCCTTGCACATAGGTCAGGAGGGATTGCTCCATCTTCTCGATGAAGGAGTCGAGGTAAAACGTGTCTGAACCTCTCCACAAAACTTCCCAAGTAACAAGACTCGAGTGGAGTCTGGAAGGCAGGACCCCTTCCCACCAGATGTCGGCCTGGCCCTTCAGCTGAAAGGCCACAAATCGCGCCTTCTGCGCGGATGCCAGCTCTAAGGCTCCAAACTGACGCTCCATGTACCTCAACCAGTCCGCAGCCTGAACCGGTGTACCTGCTCCATCAAAAGTGTCCAGACGAAGCGACATCCACTCACGGAGGCTCATCCTAGCCTCGGGTGGAACAGAAGAAGAATGAGTTCCGCCACCGGCAAAGACGGCAGGAATGGCCTTTGCAATTGTTGGCGGAGTTGTTGATTCTCCTTATTAAGGTCTGAATGAGATCGGCGGTTGCGGCGGTGGCTCAAGAACCGAGGCGCGGTGAGGCAATCTCCTCGATGCAAAGACCACCAACCCTCGAGCGAAGACGATGTAGCTGCCGGACCGCGGCCACGACCACCATTACGGGTCGGTGGACGACCACGACCACGGCCTCTACCTCTAGCCATCTATGAACAACACAATGTAAAGAAAATCAAATACATAGCTCAACGAATTAGTAAACGAATTAATTGGGACAAAACCAAGCAATTGCGGAAAAACAATGGTTTACCCAACCCTTCCTATTGTGCATAGTGTGTCATTTTAATATTATTACCACGGACCTGAAGCCCGCTCGATACTAAGCGTAACACCACGACTATAAGGAAGTCAAGATGTCACCTACAATCTCTACTCTTCAAATGAATAACATCAAGTAGCATAACAAAAGAAGCGATTATTGTGAATATATGAAAACAAGCATTCATCCTCCAGTCTTAATCAACGAAATGGAAGTAAACAGTTCAGCAAGATAAGTAAACAAGGCCATGTGGGCTTATTACATTGCAACAAAAATCATAATTAATGATAATAAAAGTCCTCAAATTGTTTGATAAATGATAGTGAGTGCATCGTGATGAACTACCCTCCATAAGATCATTCTTCCTCGTCATTTACCTAAATAAGACAGTAAAGCAAGAATGAGCCAATAGACTCAGCAAGTAACTGTATGTAACAATCAAACATACAATGAGCCATATATCACAAACACAATTTGAACATATCTTTGAAACGAATGTATGAATGAATGAAGTGGAATGGTGCATTGAAGGAAATGGACATATTGTAGCATATACGGTATAGCGAGTGAAGCACCGTCGGTGTTCACTTAAAGTATTCGTATGAAGAACGTTTCATACGATTGTCCAACGTGGCCCACATTGGAATGGTGGACTCACGTAGCGTGGCCCACATTGGAATGGTGGACTCACGTACCCATCTTGGAATTGATGGGATTTCAAGTGCCCATACTGGAATCGATGGGTCTTACCAAAATAATGTATGCATGTCATGATGATCACAAGTCAATATGGAATAGTACTCATAAATGAAAAGAACACATGGCATTCATCTACATATACGAACAATTGTAAACATTCATTCACACATCATACATGACATCAAACATTGAATACAAATTACTTGCTGCTATTTACAAGAACGGGTTGGGAGGTACTTGTGATACCCCTCCACTCACCGCTTCACCGCCTACAATAAAATATAATCGAAATGAGGGCAACGAATATTGCGATGCTACACGTGTCCTCCCTCAACCTTCTAGCCAAACTAACCAAATAAAAGTCAATTTGATCAATTTACCCAACCATTTCAACTAACCTAATCTGGCAGTTTTACTAGAAAATTCACCAATAAAAAACCGTAAGTCCAAAAGACCTGAAACCAGTGCTCAAATTTTCTTAACTTAACTGGCTACAAAACTCTAGTTGAGGGTAAACTCTAATTCGACCATTACAGGGGTCTAACCATCTATTGAAAAACTACAACTGCAGTCTGCCCAGAAATCTGATCAGCCCTAAAGAAATTGCTCTAACTTTTAAACCACTGATCCAAATAAGGTGATTTTTATCAGCCTGGAAACATGGTGAAATTATCTTCAAAAACCTAGTTGGGTGGCCGACCTGATTATGACTCTAACTAGATCAAAACCTAGGTGCAACTCACTATACCCATCAGTTTTGACAGACAGACCAGCGCGTAGTAAAACAGCCATAACTTTTAATCTACTGGGTGAAAAATTGTGATCCAGGTGCCAAAAGAAAGCTAATGAAATAAGGAACAAAACTCTAGAAGGCGAAATCATCCAATTCTGCCTCTAAGGCACCCAAAACCGAGTTGCAACCTACTGTACAGAACCGATCTACTAACAGAAATTACGCAATACTATCAAAAACATGGAATCGACAACTCTAACGCAATCAAACAGCGATGGGGTCTCTCGTTACCCTTGTAGACCGAAGAACGATGAAGAACAGCTTCCCAAAGCCTTCCCTCTCCTTCTTTGGCCAGCTCCAACTCCACGAACCCGATTGGAACGAAATCGCCGCGGAGGAAGAACCGAAGAGGAACACGTGGAAGACGGGGTGCAGCTCGGGGATCTCAATGGCAGCCACCAATGGAGGGGAGGCGCCTAGGAGGAGGAGGAGGAGATGGGGCGGCTCCAAGGGAAAAGAGGCGGCTTGGGGAGGAAGGGGAAGGAGTAGGGTTTTGGGGAAGTGGTGCCCCCTTTGGCCGGCCACTAGTGGGCTGGCGGCCCACTAATGGGCCTCTGGGTCGCGAATGCGCCCGGGTTACTGAAATTAACGTATACCCCAGACGAATGGAATTTTCCGCTGAAAATAGTTTCTTTCGCTCTCTCCGACCTCTTTCTTTCTACCGATCCATTTAGGAGTATTACAGGTCTACCCCTTAACAGATTCGACCTCGAATCTAATCAACGATCCAACGGAAAGAAATAAATCTTGGAAATACAACTTAAACAATTTACCTTAAACGAGCAGTCGGGTATTGCTCTCTCATGCGGGACTCCAACTCCCAAGTGGCCTCTCTCTCGGTGATGCGACCAAAGAACTTTGACATACTTGTGGTCTTATTCCTCGAACCCGCTCGATTCTTCCGATATCTTCACCGGCCGGGACTCAAGGTAAGGTCTTGCTCGACAATCAAAGGCTCCAAAGGAATGACATGATCTGGGTCTCTCGAAACTTTCTAAGCATCGAAACATGGAACACGTTGTGAACCCCACTCATAGAATCGGGAAGGTCCAAGCGATAAGCTAGCTTCCCAATTCGTACCACGATTGGGAAGGGTCCAACATACCTTGGACTAAGCTTTCCTTTGGTGTCAAACGCACTACGCCTTTAGATGGCGATACTCTCAATGAACTTGTTCCCACCTCGAATTCCAAATCTCGCCTTCCGACATCGGCGTAGCTCTTACAGCCGGCTCGGGCGACCAACAAATTCTGCCTAACCTCGCCACTCTAGCCATCGTCTGCTTGAACCCGGTCGGGACCCAAGATCGCCCGCTCTCCAACCTCATCCAAAGACAACGGGACTGCACTTACGCCCATAGAGAACCTCGTATGGTGCGGCTCGAATCTTGGAATGATAATCGTTGTTATAAGCAAACTCTGCCAAGGCTAAATGCTCTTCCCAATTACCTTTCCAGGATAAAACACAACACCTGAGCATGTCTTCTAAAGTCTGAATGGTGCGCTCAGACTGTCCATCTGTCTGGGGATGAAAGGCTGTGCTAAGACGGAGTTGTGTGCCCAATGCACTCTGCAAACTTTCCTGAATTTGGAAACGAACTTGGCGTCTCGGTCGAAACAATGGTCTTTGGCACTCCGTGCAAACGCACAATTTCTCGTACATAAAGAGGAGCCAAATCGCTTGCCGAATTGGTTGTACGAATAGGAATGAAATGTGCAGACTTACTGAACCGGTCCACAACTACCCAAATAGCATCCTTTCCTCGCTGAGTGCGAGGTAAACCAACCACAAAATCCATAGATATATCGTCCCATGGCCAAACTGGTACCTCCAAGGGTTGCAATGACCCCGCTGGTCGCTTGTGCTCACCTTGACCACCGGGCGCTTTGGGTACCTCCAATCGAATTAATGTTGATTAGTAGAACGAGATGCCTAGAGTATTCGGGAGGGTTCAATGGAGCCTCCTCAATGGTGTTAATGATGTATTTCAGTTTGAGCCTAATTTGAAGATGTTCAATTAAAAGGTTAAGCTCATGTGCTATGCGATGAATTCAATTTCAAGGTTCGAGAGAAAGTTTATTCTGGAAAGAAACCGAGGAAAAGGATGTTTCCTCGGTTAGTGAAGCGTTTTTCGATTCTCGTTTGGGTTGTGTTGTTGACCGGTGTTTTCGCAATTTGACTTGAAATGTGTTGGCATGTTTATACTTTTTATTCGCACAAATCGCATGTATTTGGTTTGGGCCTTGAGTGATTTCTCCTTTGGTCGTCGTGGAGTTCATTTGTAATCGCCTATTTAGAAAATAGATTTGTTTTCGTATTGAACTGTCGAATTTGGGATTTAACCTTTTAGTGGAGAGTTAGCATTGCATGGTTGCGATGAGGACTCTCTATTTCCAGTTGGATTCTCTTCGTTTCCGAAACTTGCAGATATTAGGAAGTGGGCATAATGTTTTGCCCGCCCTGTATATTCGCAAGTATGTATCGTCGGTGTGTTCTCGTCTTTGAGTGAACAGCGAAGCCATTCCAAAGTTGAGTTTTAGTTAAAGGCGTTATCCATCGAGTAAGGTCTTACCTTCGATCCTTTTCTGATGAGTGTACCTAGAAAGTTCAGGTTGAGTGTTAGGTCAGACGTCGTTTTACGTCTTTGTGTTGCGGGTTTCTCTAAGTTCGAGAGACAGACCGCTTGAGAGCTAGAGTCACACGCGGCGTGAGCGAGATCCAGTTTGTCCGTTTAAGTGCGTGCTTATCGTCGATATTTCAATCGCAATTTTTCGTTCGGGTAGATCACTGTGTAGATTCGAGGTCGAATCCAGTTAAGGGGGGTAGAATGTAATACCCCGAATACCGATCAGAGAGAATATTTTCGGGTGATGGAATTAATTGAAAACTCAAGGTTTTTTTGGGGAAATTTTGGAACTTGGGCCTCCTATAATACTCCGGAAATTAATCGGGTAATTAGGGAATCAGCCAGAAGAAGAAAAGGCAATGAAAGAAGTGGAAATTCTTGAAAAGAGAAGGAGTTTTCTGCATTTATTCGACAACCTGGGCCGCGTGCCACGGCCCAGGGGGGAGCCCACTAGTGGCCGGCCAAGGGGGGCTTCTCCACCCCAAAACCCTAGCCCCACTACTCCCTCTCCCTATTCCCCCACAAGCCGCCACCCCTCCCTGCCCTTTGGCCGCCACCCCCTGCTCCCCTTGCACCTCCCCTGCGCCACCACCTCCCCAGCAGCAGCACCTCCCTCCCCGGCGAAGCTCCTTGCTGTGGTCCATTGGAGGGAAGGCGAGGAGACGACATTTGGAGGGCCGGCCAAGAGGAGTTACCAGATCTGTTTTGTCCAGCGCGTTGCTCGTCAGATTTGGGTAAGATCTGTATGTTTTTTGATCTGACCATCTCTTAGAAAATTGTATCCACGACTCTTAGCTTTCCATAGCCACCGAGATCACTTGATTCTGCCTTACGGTTTAGGAGATATGATTTTTTTAGTGCGCGCTGTTCTGTCTGTCTGACGAGAAAGATCTGTCGGCTTGATCCTAGGTTTTGATCTAGTTAGAGGCATTTCCAGAACCTCCACCCAAATAAGTTATTGTAGCTCTTTAAATTATCTTTCAAAGCTGATAAAGATCACCCCCATTGGATCTGTAGAATGAAAGTTATGATATTTTCTTTGCCACTGTTCTGAATTCTGGGCAGATAACTGCTAGTGTTTTAATCTGTTGTTTAGACCTCTGTATTGGCCGAATCAAAGTATCCCTCCAACTAGAGTTTCGTAGTGTTGTGCGTTATGTTTCATTGGGCACTAGTTTCGTATCGTTTCGAGTTCTAGATAATTAAATATGCTTTTTCTCGTACCGCTGCTCAGAAGGGCTGAAATCTAGCTGAATAGTTTATTTTCAATTAGGGTCTATGCGGTATATTGGATAGTCGGGGTTATTGTAGAACACCGTAGCGTGTTATATCGTTGTTCTTATTTTGGGAACATGCTTGTGTAGGCGGCGAGGCATCATGTGTGGGAACACCTCCGTTGCCTGCTATCGAGTCACAACGCGAAAGGCAAGTACTGTATGTCAACTGGTGTTGAATTCAAAGGAATGCATAATGATATGTTGTTTACATGAATGTTCTTGTGCTTTATTCATGATGTTGATATACTGCAAGTAACTGGTATACTATGATTGATGCATTATGTGATGTGTGAATGAATGAATATATTTGTTCATACTTGTAGATGAATGCCATGTGTACCTTTTCATTTATGAGTATTATTCAATCTTGCCATGAATTCACATCATGACATGCATAAATTACATTTGTAAGACCCATCAATTCCAGTATGGGCACTTGAAAATCCCATCAATTCCAGAATGGGTACGTGAGTCCACCATTCCAATGTGGGCCACGTTGGACGGCCGTATGAAACGTTCTTCATACGGTTACTCTAAGTGAACACCGACGGGTGTTTCACTCGCTATATCTCGAGTATATCTTGAAATATGTCCATTTCCTTCAATGCATCATTCCACTTCATCCATTCATAAATTCGTTTCCAGTAAATTGTTCAAATTATGATTGTGATATATTGCTCATGGTATGTTTGATTGTTTCATACCGTTACTTGCTGAGTCTTTGGCTCATTCTTGCTTTATTGTCTTATTTAGGTAAATGACAAGGAAGAATGATCTTGTGGTGGGTAGTTCATCACGATGCACTCACTACCATAAACCAAACATTTTGAGGACTTTTACTGTCGTTAATTATGACTTGTGTTGAATTGTAATAAGCCAGCTTGGTCATAACTATCGTATCTCTCAGAATTGTTTATTTCCATTCCATTGATTAAACTTGATGATGAATTCTTGTTTCCGTATAATCTTACTACTTGCTTCACCTTGTCATGGGTTTTGATGTTATTCTTCTAAAGAGTAGTGGTTGTAGGTGACATCTTGACTTCCTTATAGTCAGGGTGTTACAACATCATTTACTTCATGAATTTAAGAAAGCACGGTATGAATGAATGAATGCATTGAAGGAGAATGGACTTTCCACATGTTTATACCGGTATAACTAGTGACACACCCGTCGGTGTTCACTTAAGCCCGCTCTTAACAAAGAGCAGGGATCCAAGTCCGTATGAAGAACGTTTCATACGGAATGTCCGAAACTGCCTACATTGGAATGGTAGGTCTTACATGCCCATATTGGAATTAATGGGACTTAATCAAGTTTCCACTCCCGTGGACAGCAACTGAATTATGTATGCATGAAATGAAAAACATAACTTGGCATTCAACTCAATGTATCATCGAATAAGGTATTGAACTCTACCACATCATACTCAAATCACATGAATATTCATAATTTACCAAGTTAACATGAAATCGATGAATTCACACAATTTAAACATTTGCACTTGCCTTCCGTGTGGTGACGTGTTGTGATACAACGAAGGTGTCCTTCCACCCACCGTCTCACCGCCTACACAAGTATTACCACGTATTACGGATAATCGAATATGGCACAGCTACAAGTGTACTACGATGCTCTCTAATCAACCCACTCATCCCAAGGGTTCAATTTGACATCTACACCAAAAGTTCAGATTATCGTTCTACGGGCAGTTGCACAAGAAAATTCGCCAATAATTATCTGTAACTCTAAACGATCTGAAACCAGTGCTCACTGATTCTTAACTGATCAGGCTACAAAACCTTAGTTGGCGGAATCTTCTGATTCGGCAAAAACAGAGGGGTAATTAACTGCTAAACCTAACCCATCTACGTCAGTCCAGAAAACAGATCAGCAGTAAAGAAAATAGTGTAAGTTTTAGCCTACTGATCCAAATGGAATGATCTTTATCAACTTGGAAAGATAATTTCAAGATCTACAATAAATTAGTTGGGGGAGTCTTCTGATTCGGCCTCTATTTTGAACAAAAACGAGGGACAAACCTACTGACCACAGATTTCAGACAGATTGGACAGTTCGTATTGAAAAATTCATAACTCTCAAACTACTGGTCGGATTTTACTCATCTTGGTGCCAAAAGAAAGCTAACACAATTTGTAAAAGACATCTCAATCGACAACTTAGGGTGATGCTCAACCCGAGAGCAACAACCACACTCATATAGAGAAACCATACTAGTCCACAGAAGGATACTCTAGTCAGCTCCTCTACCAAATGAATTATTCTGACAAATAATTCCGAACACCTCGATAATACTAATTGCAACACCCACAATCACATTACCTCAATCCGTTCAGGATAATCCAATTGAAATTCACATCACACACTCCCATCTACTACACCGAAAGGATACTATCAATGACCATCCCACTATTCAGAATCCACTCTTATTCTGCTACCTTTACACATAATCATTGGCAACCAAGATTCTAGCATAAACATGCAAAGCTCCAAACTTCAATCTCCAAGGCTCCTACGGTGAATTCTGTGATAATTCAAGAATCCTCACATTCTCTTATCAAAAATTCGACAACCCAAACAATATTCTCATCATAACTTCAATCATCCTCAATAATCAATTAACTACTCAAAACGATTAACTTCACCAATCTTGGACGTCCACTAAACCACACCATTCAGTTTCACTTGCTCAGCCTTGTAAGTTACACAATCCCAATACTTTAAACAATCGATCAAGATCCCCCAAACTTTTGATATTCTAGTAATCCACTAACAAGATCAGGAAGATATTGGATGACAATTCAATATAAATTCTGATAATCGCAACAACGTAAAAGTTTAGCTCCAAAGAGAACCATTTTATTTAAATCAAACTCTCTATGAGAATGTTAGCATGAAACCATTTCTACCTCTTAAGCACCTTAAATAATTTGGCACTCAAGCCTCACAAAATAATTTACTTGACCACCACTATCTAGTCGTCTCTATACACTTTAGAAGACACTTAAAAAAAAACGAATCAGTTCCTCCATTCTCAAAAGAAGAGGTATGTGGAAATAATTTTTCAGTACCTAGAAAACGTTTACCACTCGCTGTAAACACAAAACCGTAAGAAGTAGGCAATTAGCAAAGAACTCAAAAAAACATAAGACGAGGCCACAGCTAAGGTCACAAGTCCCACAAGAAGATAATATCGAATCTCAAACAATAAAAATCCAATCTCGAATACCTCTACTACACTCTTCCCTTTAACAAAAGAAATAATTTTCTTTGATTGAAATATCACTTTGCCAACTCAAGCTAAGGAGCCTAAATCTCAAATCACAAGAATCACTTGATAATTGATAGAACATTCAAATACGTCAGTTTGTTTAAACTCATTTCAGTTACCACATAATTCATGAGCTCCAAAAGCCCACGAAAGCAAAACTTGAAATACTCTCATTTGGACGATATCACCCAAGGCTATCAATTTACCACAAGTATTAACATCAATCTCACAACAACAATTAGAAAACACTTCGAAAGACCGACGTGAAAAGAATGGGTGATTCTTTCTCAAAAGAAGAGGCAAATGGAACCGATTTTCACGAACTAGAAAATCATTTATCGCTCTTAATGAACACAGGACCAAGGGGAAGACCAATTAAGCAATGAACTCATAGAACATAAGTGAAGTCCACAGTTGAAAGCATGGGCCACACAAGAAGAGAATATCATACGTTAACAATTAAGAACAAACGAGCTTTCAAGATCGAAGCACTCGCATCACCGAAAAACCATTATAACCGCAACATAACGCGTTACTCGACAAACCTCGTTTACTACATAGAACTTGAACCCCAAAAGATCATGAATACAAAACTTGAAATTTGATCATTTTAGGAATATCACGAAGACAATCAAATTTTCTTTCTCTATAAAAGAATCAACATTACCCTCATATTACTGAACATTTCATTAAGACCAATAACATACGTTCCTGGTAACAATCAATTTACCTTACTATCACATCAATAAACCTTCTAAAGGAAGCATGACAAATCGTGTCATAGAAAACTCCAAAGATCAAATGGGATTGTAATAACAACTTATTCTAGAAAAGAAATCAAGTGCGAAAGCCACAAAGTGAAACAAACCTCTTTTAACAAGCTCACTCTAGTACAAGACAAACCCTTTAAACATACTAGATTAAATCACTTATTAGATTTAGCTCATTTGTCCTTAGTAATGCTCAACGCCAGTATTACACGCACTCCTAGCACTCTAACTATTAATACTAACAACCGTTGATTATCTAATCATGGAAGCATTCATAGTCCTACCTTTGTTCAGAAATTGGAATGAAATAACTTTAAATTTCAGCAATGGAATAATTATAAGATAACATTTTGGAAGTCATTACAACCACCGTCATCCATTACCTCATACCTATAACATCAATTTAGCATGACAAAATCAGTTGAATTTAGCATTTGTACAATTTATTTAGGTATCCAAATAGAAGACTTATTTGGTGTTAATATTTACTAAGGTAAAATTAACTTGACTTTTGAAGACATTATCTAAGAGTCATTGGTTTGCACCAAGATATTAACCCAACCTGATAACTCCTACCATACCACATAATGCTTTTAAATAGAACCTCTTAGATAAAGTATGACAACATATCACAAAAGGGTTTTAACATTCTCCTTCTCATAAGAAAGGCATAAAACTTCAACTCTCAAATTAACCCAAAAGAAATATGCAAGGTCAATGCACAATTAATAAAGAGCTTGCAAAAGAAATCTTCCACTGCCCGAAATTCCAAGCGAATAAATGAGTTACAATTTCCAACAGGGGTAAAACCGAACTTGTGTGAAAAGATAAATCTTGCAATTTAACTACGCTCACGTGGAGTAGAAATATCACAATAATCGAAAGAACAATAATTATTTCAAAGAATGATTAGAGATCTACTGGAGCTTGCCCACTTCATCAAAACACCCCAGTCAAAAGAAACTCATGAACTGTAAGAAACTACAACCAAGAAACCAGATACAAGTTTGAGAAAGACAACAACTTCAACAATGAGCTCAGGCTCAACACAGAACTATGGAACAGGGGTAAGAACTGCTCTACTCTCATACCACGAACAGTGGTGTAGCCTGGCAAAACCCAGAACAACAACCACGAACTCAACTGCTCAACGTCCGCTACCGATACGCATAGCTAATTCAATCAATTATGAATATATAGGATCATCTCATGACAATCATAAAATTAATCCATATATATATATAGGATAACACATCATATCACATATTAATAACATCGAGATAGTATCAAATAATTCTACACAGTACTACATAATGAACCAAATCACTAGAAATGCGGAAGCAATGGATTTCCCAAACCCCACCTACTGTGCACAGTGTGTCATTTTAATACTTTGTTCACCACGGACCTAAAGCCCGCTCTGATACCAACTGTAACACCCTGTCTATTCGGAAGACAAGATGTCACCTAACAAGACAACCTACTATTCAATTCATAAGATTAACATCGCATTCAATGCTAAAGAAACGATTAACCATTATAACAATCTATAGCTTAATAACAGTTCATCTATAAACTTAAACGAGAATTAACCAAAGCGATAATAATGGACCTCCAAGTGACAATTATTACAGTCCATTACATTATAAATAAAACTGAAGAGATGTAAATAGAACTTTAACGAATGACTATTTATTTCATGCGCATGGCACATGTGGGCCCGGAGTGGACACACTGCATGGCATATGTGACGGCACTGGACGCACGGACGTGTACCGAGGGGTGGTTCTGGGCATTTGCCGCGTATGCGGTATGCTGCCGAGGGCGTCAGCCCTTAAGGGGGGGGTGAATGTAATACCCCGCCCTGCTCGTAGTGTGGCCCATATGGCCCATGAGGAGTTGTGTGGTGGAATTAGTCCCTTATTGCTTGTCTCAAGTGAGTTGTAGTAGTATATAATGCCTGTTGGATCCAAACGTAGCACCTCCGGGTTAACCCTTTTACACGAAGCGAGGATGAAAGTGTAAGTGAGGTGCTATGTGTAGGCGGGTCCGCCCCACGGTGGGCTGGGCATTGAGCCGAATTTGGGTCAGGGTGTTACAATAAGGTATGGGCATGACGTATTATTATTGAATAATGATAAGCCTAAGACTTATGAGGAAGCGATGATGGACCCAGACTCTGAGAAATGACTTGGAGCCGTGAAATCCGAGATAGACTCCATAAGATACAATCAGGTTTGGAACCTAGTCGATCCACTTGATGGTGTTAAAACCATTGAGTGCAAATGTCAAAACGGCTTTCCTTAATGGAAACCTAAGTGAGGATGTGTACATGACACAACCTGAAGGTTTTGTCGATTCAAATAATGCTAATAAAGTGTGCAAACTTCAGAAATCCATTTATGGGTTGAAGCAAGCATCTCGGAGTTGGAATTTACGTTTTGATGAGGAAATCAAAAAGTTTGATTTCGTCAAAAACAAAAAAGAACCTTGTGTTTACATGAAAGTTAGTGGGAGCGCACTTGTAATTCTAATCTTATACATGGATGGCATATTATTGATTGGGAATGACATTCCTATGCTGGAATCCGTTAAGGCATCATTGAAAAATAGTTTTTCTATGAAGGACCTAGGAGAGGCAGCATATATCTTAGGGATAAAGATCTATAGAGATAGATCAAGAAGGCTAATTAGATTAAGCCAAAATACTTATATTGACAAGGTGTTGATTCGGTTCAACATGCAGAATGCCAAGAAAGGGTTCTTGCCTATGTCACATGCCATAAGTCTTAGCAAGAGTCAGTGTCATTCGATAACTAATGAGCGAGAATGTATGAATGGTATTCCATATGCTTCGGCTATTGGATCTATCATGTATGTCATGATATGTACTCGACTAGATGTATCATATGCTCTAAGTGTTACAAGCAGATACCAAGTTGATCCAGGTGAAGGTCACTGGACAGCTGTGAAAAATATTCTTAAGTACTTGAGAAGGACTAAGGATGTGTTCCTAGTTTATGGCGGTGATGAAGAGCTCGTTGTAAATGGTTACACCGATGCAAGCTTCCAAACCGACAAAGATGAGTATCGTTCGCAATCTGATTTTGTATTCATTTTGAATGGAGGAGCAATGAGCTAGAAAAGTTACAAGCAAGAGACGGTTGCTGATTCTACGACGGAGGCCGAGTACATTGCAGCTTCTGAAGCTACGAATGAAGGTGTCTGGATAAGGAATTTTATTGCTGAGTTGGGTGTGATTCCGAGTGCCTCGAGCCCAATGGATCTCTATTGTGCAGGCTAAGGAGCCTAGATCCCATGAGAAGTCCAAGCATACACTCATGCGTTATCATCTTATTCACGAATTGGTGGATAGAAGAGATGTTAAGATATGCAAAGTTCATACTGATTTAAATGTTGCTGGTCCGTTTACAAAGCCTCTCACTCATCCAAAGCATGAGGCGCACACAAGGGCTATAAGTATTAGATACTTAAATGATTGACTCTAGTGCAAGTGGGAGACTGTTGGTAATATGCCCTAGAGGCAATCATAAAGATGATTATGTTCATAACATCGGATAATATGTTATTTTGTTCCTAGAATAATATCAATAATATTTATTATCAAGTATGCGACTTGATTGTGAAACTCTATATTTCTGTGATGATTATTCTTAAACGTTCCCTGGTCGAAAACATATGAGAACACATATGAATAGACTAGCATATGTATTGGTTGATGACTATGTTTCAGAAGTCATGGATATGGAGATATCAAACAAATAATATGGACACATGATAGAGAACATGGTGTTGGAAAAGACCCACCTTGAGACACTGTTGAGATTGTTATGATTCTCTGTATTATTAGTTGGTCTCAAGCAATGATGATGTATAATCCTTAGACCTGAGATCAGCATGGTTTCCTACATGTGTAGTAGCACTCTTAGGGGTTGCCAAACGCTACTCGTAACTGAGTACTTATAAAGGTGGCTTTCGGGTATGCTATAAAATATGCGGAGGGATGTGACTGGTTGGATATGGGATTTGCCCCTCCTAACATAACATGAGAGATATCTCTGGAGCCTTCGTTGTGGTCGGATAAAGAAAGTGCATGGCCATACCACTAGTGGTCGAAGTGTCGACCACATGAAGTTATTCGACACTTGATTGAGAAAGTATTGAACAGTCCATGGATGATACAACATCTCACCTGGAGTTCAACCAGGCATCGTGAGGCAAAGGGAGAATACACGAGAAGATATTTCAGTTCGATCAGATACTGACTAGTCGTATAGAGATACAAGTTGGTCGTAGGCTGGTCGAACATGGTCACTAAGTGGTCAAAACCTGGTCGTAAGGAGTTACGAATTGGTCGAGACCAAATATGAACTGGTCGATAGAGATACGAGTGATCGTTAGTGATATGGACTGGTCATAGATCATATTGCATAAGGTTCGTTCGAGATATTCTATGTGTGCTTTGGGAATCGTTATGTGCTGCTAGGTACCTCTAACGACTAGTGGTCGGAAAAGAGTTTCCGAGTCACAACTGATTACACATGAATCTATAGGGTAGCACACTTAAAGGTTTGGGATTTGATTTGGATGGTGATCCGAGTTCTTGTAGGCCACGAGTTTGTAATAGGCCTCAAGTACAAGACCCATTATGGATGCCTATAAATAGAGGGACGGTGGCAAAGGGTGAGATGATCTTTTGAAGAACCCCCGAAACCAGTGACGGACCTAGGTTTTTACCTTTGGGTATGCGCAGCAAAAAAATTTCTTTTGCAATTCGGTAAACCATATACAATTCGGTAAAACCATATTCTCATTCAGTAAAACCATATTCTAATACCATATAAATTGTTCAAATGAATTACAAAATACTTTAAAATATAGCCATATAAGAAACTTACAATATTACTTGTTGATCCGTCGCTTTCTCAATGACATGAATGTCTCAATTATATCATTTTCATCAACTTGAAAGAAAATATCCCGCTCAATAAATGTTTGTAGACAATCATCCAGAACAGTATCACCTAGCTTGTTCCTAGATTTTGTTTTGACTATAACCAATGCAGAAAATACCCTTTCAACACTCGCAGTTGCCACCGGTAAAAGCAATACCAATTTGAGAAGCGAGTACTCCATATCGTACACTTTGTGCCTATTTGTATCAACAAGCTTAACTGAGAGATCAACAATGTTGTCTAGACCTTGGAAGCATTCATTTCGTTTCATGTCATCAATATAATTATCAAGTTACAATTCTAGCTGTAGCAAATTGTTGTTGGAGAAGTCATTAGGATAAAATTCAGCCAATCTACGCAGTTTCTGTGCATCAAATGAAGCAAAGGACTTGGAAGGACTAAAGGCTGACATACAAGAGAGTAGCTCCATGTTGATCTCATCAAACCGATTATCAAGCTCTTGACTAATTTGATCAATGACACCAATGTACACTTCTCTTCTAAAATGGTCATCATTTTTTTGGTTTCGGGCACGGGCATACCTTGCTGATTTTCCATAAGGAACATAATCACCATCCATAGCAGGAACTTTGACACAATGTGTAATACAAAAAGAAGTGACCGTCTTAAGAAATTTATCCCAACCATCAGACCTCAACTGTTGCATTCTGCTCTTTGCCACATTAACAAGTGAGATTGCATTAAGAATATCTTGATCCCTCCTCTGCAAACACTCGGATAACTCATTTGTGTATCCAAGAATAACATACATTAAGTGCACAAAGAAAACAAACTCAAAGGTTTCAAATGCTCCAAGCACAAAATGAATCTTTGTCCAATCATCCTTATATGCAATATTAGCACCAAGCTCAATGAGCACATCATGGATTGAGGAATACATAGTGATGATGCTACATATAGTTTTGTAATGTGAGCCCCACCGAGTGTCACTGTGCCTAGGCAAACCCATCTCTTGATTTAATCCACTTCGATTCAAGCTCACCACATTGTAGTGATTTCTTGACATTCTCAAGCCTAGCATTTGAAGCATACCATGACGCTTGCAAGAAACCCCAACAATGTTCAACAAGATAGATACTTGATCAAAAAGGTCTTGCGGTCAAGATTCCCTTGGCAACAAACTACAAGAACTAGTTGGAGTTGATGTGCAAAACAATGAATATAATAAGCGTAAGGTGATTCTTGCATGATTAATGTTTTCAGCCCTTTAATATCTCCTTTCATATTGCTAGCCCCATCATAACCTTGACCTCTAATCCGAGTCATACTCAATCCATGACTAACAAGTAAACCTTCGATTGCTTCCTTAAGTGACAAAGAGGTAGTATCATCTACATGAACAACTCCAATGAAATGCTCACATGGCCTTCCAAGTTTATCAATAAAACGCAAGCAAAGGGCTAGTTGTTCTTTATGTGATATGTCACTAGACTCATCGGCTAAAATTGCAAAGGGCTCATCACCAAGTTCCTCAATTATTTTCTTTCTAGTTTCTATGGCACAACAATGAATAATTTGCTTTTGTATCTTTGGGCTAGTCAAAGTGCAATTACCTGGTGCATTGTTTAAGACATACTTGTTCACTTCATCACTATTTCCTGCAAGAAACTTCAAAAGTTCAATGAAGTTGCCTCTGTTGCTAGACTCTTCACTTTCATCATTCCCACGGAATGCCAATCCTTGATGCAAAAGAAACTTTATACATCTAAGTGAATATGTCAATCTTTTCTTGTAAAGACGATGATCCTCATCAGTCCACTTGTCAATGTGATAATCAATTGCTACCTTGGGATTTATAAAACCAATATACCTCTCTTGAGCTGCTTTGTGTGCCATAGAACCACTATGTTTGATGAGTGCAGCATTTCCTATATTCCAATTATCCCATCCATCAACAACAAATGCATCTGATCCACTGCCCTTCTTGAACAAGTAGCATATAAAGCAAAATACAGAATCCTTCTTGATACTATATTCAAGCCAGTCATAATTATACAACCACTGTAAACTGAATCGACGAGGTGTGTCTCCAATGTTTCGATACGGGAAATCATGAATATAAGGTTTGCAAGGACCCTTAGTAATATATGCTCTACGGATTGCATCTTGATCATTAACATGATAATCTTTTATGGGCAGCCTTTCACCTGGATCATATGGAAGAAGATTGATGTCATACACCGGTGGTGGTGGCGGTGGTGGTGACGCTGCCGGGGGCAAAGGATCTGCAATTTCTTCGACTTCTACTCTATCTTCTTGATTCTGATCTTCCACAATATTTTCAACCGGCGGTGGGGCAGGGTTCAAAGCAGCCGCCTTCTTTGCGGCTTTGCCAAAAAAGGATCGAATGTCTCCGCTTCGCTTCGTCATTCAACAATTCTGAAAAATAGTTTACAAATCCAATTAGCAAAAGTGTGAAACTGACATACGATATTGACTCAAGTTTGAAACTTACTGGACGATCTTGCTCTTGCCGTGCTAAACTGCTAATGGAGATGCTGGGACAACCGGACGACTAGCAGAGCAGTGGCACTACCGCACTAGCCGTCGTCTAGACTCTAGCCGCCGTCGGCCGTCGGAGGCTCGGAAGTCGGAAGTCGGAGGGTCGGAGCAGTCGAGCAGATCACGGATCAGTGTCACCAACCGCTCTCGGGCCTCGGCTCGATGCCTCGATCGATCGCACCGTCACGGGTCTCACGGCGTCACCGACATGAGGCCATGAGGCGCCAGGCGGACGCGCGGGCGGGCGGCTAGCTCCAGGTGGCGTCGCGTCGGGGGTGACGCGCGCGCGCGCCGACGCACGCTCCTCCCCGTCAATTTGCTTGCCCACGAAGCGCGCATGACGGCAACGCCGCCAGCGCCCACCCGGCCCATTATCTAAAAGTCAGCCTTTTCTCCGTCTCCCCTGGCTGTGACTCGAGTGTCGAGTCGACCGACAAGTCGTGGGCTCGTGGCGGCGCACGCGCAAGCGCAATTATCCTCCATGATGGAGGCTCCATCGAACGCGGAGACGCTTAACTTTCGAACTTGGAAGCCAGACCGACGAGACGACGCCGCGAGATTCTTCGTACGTAGTTACTCTTTTTTTTTTTACTTTGAAATTTATATCCTGTGTCTATGACATGCGGACCCCAGGGTATGCGGTGGCCCACCCTGCATACCCTGTGGGTCCGTCCCTGCCCGAAACCCTAATAGCCAAGCCTTCCTCAACTACGCCGCCGGTGCTAGCACTCCAACGCGTGGTGCCCCTGCCCTGTACATGTGGATACCTTCGAGGTGGTGTTGCGAAGCATCAGCACTAGGACGATCCGAAACTCGTGACGATCACAGGAGCAGGAGGAGAAGACGCGCGGCGAGTACGACTACTCGTAATAGAAAACACACAGTGAGTACGACCACTAGGAGGAGGAGACGCGCGGTGAGTACGACTAGTCTGAGGAGAAGACGAGCGGCGAGTACGACTACAACCGCATCAATTCGCTACATCGACTCTACTTTCGCTACGAGTCGGCGTGTCTAGTGGTAATCTCGTGATGTATTACTAGCGGAGATTCCTTGGTTGTACGATAAAAAAAAAATTTGTGCTATCGTAGCCTTCCCGCGATCCTACACACCCTTGCCATTGCCCCTTCTTCCCCGCCGCCTCGGACCACCCCTAGTCTCCTTGAGCGATCCGGCGAGCTCTCCGTGCTGACGCCGTCGTGCCACCTCTAGGAGAATGCCGTCAGAGCACCATAACTATCGCTCGCCTGTGCGCCTGATCCACCGCAAATGCTACCGTTGTGTCACTCCGCTCACAACGCCGCCACCTGGAGGACCACCACCTCACCGCCATTCCATTTTGCCCATCACCCCTCCTCCCCACGCCGCCATTCGCCGACGCGGGAGCCGACCTGCCACCGCCCATGATGCTCTATTCTTCCTCTACTTCTTCCCCTCCCTCGTTCTCTCGCTAACAAGAGGACCCCACATGTTATTCTCTTCTAGTCTTTATCTCTATCTCACTGACAAGAGGACCCACATGTCATACTCGGTTTATTCTTTTACTATTTCAGTCGAAGGAATATTCCTTAAAATATACCCTGGAATATTCCTTTCCATCTCATTTTTCAGTATTTTCCTATCCAACAAATATTCCGAGAGTTAGTTCTCCTTCGTTCGAACTCCGATCCAGTTCCAACAAATATTCCGAGAGTTCATTCTCCTTCGTTCGAACTCCGATCTAGTTGATTCAAATTTCTAAAATCATATCAATTCATAACCTATATATTAGTAGTAATTTTATAATTTTTGTATTTTACTTGGATTTATTGTGTTTGTTTTGTCTCATTTCGCGCATGTAGAGACTGATGTTGCCGAAGCAAGCTTATATCAATATGAAGGAGTAACTCCTACCTTCAACGAAGGCAAGTCTCCTTTTATAATATTGTACCTATGTTTTCATAATTATATTTTGTATTGTTCAAATCTATTATGCATTGCTATTTACATAAAATTTTGAGTTTGATTCTTAGGATGAATAGTTAATCCCAATTTGAATATACCCTCATTTGATTTTGTTATCCATAAACCATTGTCACCCTAGTATAGTAAATACACATTAAGGATTACATTATTGTTGGATTAGTTAATATGGTAGAATTGCTTAGACAAGCTTTATTGGTCATGATTATCATATGGGAGGAATTATTAATACCCTTTTATGCAAAATAGTTTGAGAAATATACAACAATAGGTATTGCTAGTAGTTTGGAAAATAAAATAAAATGGTGGAAAACTTGTTTAGACTGGGTGAGTGGATGGAATTATTGATCGTCTCACCTTGGTCGATTAATGATCGACGCTTGTGTTATTTCAAATTGAGCATTCGCGATGTGACCACATGGTGAGTGGGGCAACATTAACCAATTAATTTACTAAGTTCTTGCATTATGTCGGAAGACAATAGTTGCCATGTGTTCCTTTTTGGGATTGTGCAGACGATGGTAATAGACATTCATGTCTGTTGGGCCCTTATGTCGAACGATGGTAGTAGACATCCATGTTCGGGCAGGTTTACCCAACAATAGTGAGTTCCAGGTCGATGGTAGTTGATGTCCATGAATTAGGGCAAAACTCATCGGGCGGACAGATGTTAGAGCAAAGAAATGTAAAAGTATTGTGATAATCACTTAGTCGCACGACCAAAGAAGCATGTCATGGCCGATATTACAAGTTGATTATCTAGTGTGGGTCAAGCTGTACAATCTCTACAGGGTGTAAAACTGTTCAAACAGTCATGCTCACGGTCAAGGGCGCGCAAAGTGTGCTTTCACATGGTAGATTTTGATTTTGCTTTCAAAAGAATAAGCTCTAGGAATCCGAGAGCAGTTGGAACTCTTAGAAAGTTATTCTGGCAGTTGGAGCCATTTGAGCAGCTAGAGCCCTATCCTTTGAATCCTAGAGGATAAAACCTTAATACTAGTGATTGGTAGCTAGAACCTTTACTAGTGATATAACTAGATTAATTATTGAAACTACTTTAGTCAAATGTGCTTTATGAAAACCATTGAAACTTAAAATATTACTTTGTGCAAAAGAACAATATAAGCCCAATTTGTTAAGCCTTGCCTATTGTATTTTTCCCAAGACTTCCGAAGTACTTTACATACTCGCATGCTACACTCAAAATAAATCTCAGAAATCTTCAACGATGCCGAGAAGGATTACAATTTCTACGTGTGTCGCTACAACGAAGGACATCTGGAGTACTAGATTGCGCTCGCTAATCGGTTGCAGGTGGGCAATTTGATAGGTCATCACTTGAAGTTTTTCTTTTGCTATTGCCTCTGCTTTAAAACTTGAAGTCATGTGACCCTTAATGTAATAAGTGGCCATAAGACCAGTACTCTGTTATTTACTTTTATGCTGAATCATGATTCAAACTTGTTACCGCTATATCGAATATATGTACTAGCTACTGATGTGCCACTGATGCAAACATACACAAATGGTCCAGATTTAGAAATCTGGATCCCTGCAGAGTCCATGTCAAGTACAATCTAGAAATAAGAGTCCATGTCAAGTACAATCCAGAAATAACTGAAATTCAAAATAAAAAATAAAACAAAATTAGCAATATGATTTCATAAGAATTCCTAAGTAAATCCCTATATAAACATAATTCAGAATAAAAATTAAATTAAATTAGTAATTGTATTAGTATACAAATTCCAATAAAATTAAGTTCAAAATAAAATAATAAATTAGCAAATTGATTTCGATACGACTTCTAAAGTAAAATAACTAATGACTATAATTCTTAATATTTTTTTAAATAGCAATTGGATTAGTATACGAATAACAACAACAAAAATTAAATTTCTGGATAAAAATCACAGAAAATTTGCAATTTGATTTCCATATGAATTCTAACGTAAAATCCTTAAATAACTAAATTTCAGGAAATTAAAATAACATTATCAATTTGATTTCTATATGAATTCCTAAGAAAAAAAATCTAAATAAATATTACTCCAAATAAAATATTTAAAAAAATAACAATTGGATTAATACATGGATTTGAAATAAAAATAAGTAGATTTTGGGAAAAAAAAGTAAAATTAAACAAGCAATTTGATTTCAATGCGAATTCCAAAGTAAAATTAAAATAAATTAGTAATTTGATTTCAATACGAATTCCAATGTAGATTCTTTAAATTACTGTAATTCAGAATAAAAATTAAACAAAAAATGTAGTTGGATTTGTATATAAATTCCACCTACTATAATTGAAATTTGGAATGAAAAAATAAATTTAGTAATTTGTTTTCCATACGAATTTCTAAGTAAAATCCCTAAATAAATATATTTCATAATAAAAATTAAACAAAATTTAGCAATTTGATTAGTGTATGAATTCCAACAAGTAATAATTGAAAAATAGAACAAAAATAAAAGAAAATTTGCAATTTGATTTTCATACGAATTCCAAAGTAAAATCCTTGAATTACAAGAATTTTGAATAAATTAAATAAAATTAGCAAATTGAATTGAATACGAACTCCAATAAAAGTTAACTAAAATTCTGAATAAAAATATAAGTTATAACGGAGATATCACGAATGGTGTCAGAGGAGACCACGAAAGTGTGCAATGACGTCGATCTGTCCTACAAGGAGATATTGATCCACATGATAGCGAAGAGCTGAGGTGGCGGCGACGAAGATGAGAACAATGTTATGCTGGGCACCTTAGCCATTCGACGAGGACAATATTGTGTTGCTCGCTGGAGCCGTTGAGGATAAAGTCTAGAGTTGTAGGAGCCAAGTGTTGTCATGACGAGTGATGAGCGTTAGAGTTGTTGAAGAAGTTAGTAGCCAAAGAAGCTCAATGATGGAGAATCTCTATTAGATAGGAGATGAAGAGTTGCATTGAATACAAACAATCGATGATATGAGGTCATCGGGTAGCTAGGAGCGTGCCATCATTGGTGAGTGATACGACGTCATCGGTGATGGCGTGAAAATTCTCCATATCGTTAGAGATCAACTAAAACAAACATATCGGCTTCAGTGAAGTTGGGAGGTTGTCGCAGTTAGTGAGGAAGCCACTTCATTGAGTTGAACAACGTCAAAGAAGAGGAGCGACCAACACGGGAGAAGAAGACATCGAGCACGCATAACATCATGCATGTATATGTACATGCATGCATCCGTACGAATAGAAGCACGGGTGTTTAGAAACAGAGGGCAAAGAGATCACAGTAGAGATGACACAATGGTAAGGAATAGGTTTGGGGCCACCAGAGAGAGCACGATGGGTGTCCCCGGCTGTGGAGAGAACACAACTTTATTACTGATCTGTATTCTGGACAGACGTAGATGGGTTGTGTTTAGCTGATAATTAGCCCTCTGTTTTTGCCAAATCAGGGGATTCCGCCAACTAATGTTTTGTAGCCTAATCTGTTAAGATTCAGTGAGCACTAGTTTCAGGTCTTTTAGAGTTACAGATAATTAATGGTGAATTTTCTCGTACAACTGCCCGTAGATTTATAATCTGGACTTTTGGCGTAGAGATCAAAACGAACATTTGGGCGTGTGGGTTGATTAGAGGGTATCGTAGAACTCGTGTAACTATGTTATACCCTGTTATCCTTATTCCGTGACAATGATTGTATAGGCGGTGAGTGGAAAGACACCTTCGTTGCTTCCCAGTACGTCACATCACGGAAGACAAGTGCAATGTTTAACTTGTGTGAATTCGATGAATGCATGATAATTTGGTAACTTACGAATATTCCTGTGATTTGAGCATGATGTGGTAGATTTCAATACCTTCTTCTGTGATAAATTGAGATGAAGTTCAAGTTATGCATTTCATTCTATGCACACATATTTCCTTTGCCGTCCACGGGAGTGGAAACTTGATTAAGTCCCATTAATTCCAATATGGGCATGTAAGACCTACCATTCCAATGTAGGCAGTTTCGGACATTCCGTATGAAACGTTCTTCATACGGACTTGGGTCCCCGCTCTTGGTTAAGGGCGGGCTTAAGTGAACACCGACGGGTGTGTCACTAGTTATACCGGTATAAACGTGTGAAAAGTCCATTCTCCTTCAATGCATTCATTCATACCATGCTTTTGCAAATTCATGGAAGTAAATGTTGTTACTTGGTATATTGTTCTGATTCAGTATTCTTTGTGAATTATATGTTGTGCTTGCTGAGTTTCGACTCACTCTTGCTTTTATTTGTTTTAGGTGAATTCCGGTGAAACTGTTGCTAGCGGGAGGGTGCAGTCCAGCACGTTCCACACACTTGAATAAATCATTCATTCATTATGACACAGTTTTAGTTTATTTGGTTTAATTGATTAAGTATTGAATTGTAATAAAAGTCATTTTGGATGTTCCTCCATTCCTCTATGGTCATTCCTTGTTTTAATACATTGAGGATCTGTTAGTTAATTCTGGATTGTTATCTTGATTATTCGATATTGTCTCTTATTGTGATATTATTTTTATTAATTGAGTAGTATGTCGTCCCATTAGGTGGCATCTTGGCAAGCTCACTAATAGATTAACTGATTGTGGGTCTTGAATCACTAAATGACATAAGAGGTATATGGTATTCAGTGGGAGTATCTTTATTAAATTGTTTAATAGAAGTTACTTTTCTTGAACATGTCTTACTTTTGCATATTTTATATTGTAAATCATGACACCAACTGATGTACCTACATCCAGCTTTGCTTTACGTTCGATACTTGATAAGGAAACACTGAATGGAACAAATTTTGCAGATTGGTCCTGCAACCTAAGAATTGTTCTTAGGCAAGATAAAAAGAACATGTTCTAGAGGAACCAATTCCTGATGTGCCTGCTGAGAATGCTGCTGCTGCTCTTAAAATAGCCTATAAAAAGGCATGTGATGAGTCCCTTGATGTTAGCTGTCTCATGCTTGCTGCCATGAACTCAGACCTTCAGAAGCAGTTTGAAAATATTGAGGCCTATGATATGATCGTGGCGCTCAAAGGCATGTTTGAGACACAAGCAAGAACTGAGAGATATGAGATCTCAAAGAAATTATTTGGAAGTAAGCTAGCTGAGGGTAGTCCGGTGAGCCCACATGTGATCAAGATGGTTGGTTACACACATAGCTTGCAAAAATTTGGTTTTCCACTTAGTCAAGAGTTGGCTACAGATTTGATTCTTGCTTCGTTTCCTGCAAGCTATGAGCAGTTCATTCTGAACTTCCATATGAATGGCTTAGAGAAAAAATCTCACCGAACTACATATGATGCTCAAGACTGCAGATGACAGTATAAAGAAAAGCAACAATCATGTAATGATGGTGCAAAAAAGTACAAGCTTCAAGAAGAAGGCTCTGACTTGGGTCAAAGGTAAGGGCAAGACTAAAGTTTTGGATAGGATCCAAACTAACAAGCCTAAGCCCAAGACAAAGTCCGGTCTGGCTCAAGAGAATGAATGCTTTTACTGCAAAGAGACAGGCCATTGGAAGACGAACTGCAAGAAATACCTAGCTGATCTGAAAAAGAATGGTGGGACTAAACCTTCCACTTGGTATTAATGTTATAGATGTTTTCTTGCTGATTCTTCTATTAGTTCTCGGGTATTTGATACCGGATCGGTTGCTCATATTTGCAATTGATACATAGTCTAACAAGGAGTAGGAGAATTGCAAGGGCGAGATGGATCTTCGTGATCGGAATAAAGCAAGGGTTCTTTGCATTAGCCGTCGGGACTTTGCCATTACTTTTGCCCTCAGGATTTATTATGGAATTAAATAATTGTTATTATGTTCCAGCCATAAGAAGAAAAATCATCTCTACCTCATGTTTGATGGCAGAGGGTTATAAATTCATTATTGAGAACAATGGTTGTTCTATATTTTTGAATAAAATATTTTATGGCTATGCTCCTGTTTTGAATGGGTTGTTTATTTTAAATCTTGATGATGCACCCGTCTATAATATTAATGCGAAGAGGCTTCGGCCCAATGATATGAATTTCACTTTTATTTGGCATTGTTGTTTGGGCCACATAAGCGAGAAACGTATCAAGAAGCTCCATGATGATGGAATTCTAAGCTCATTTGATTAAGAATCATTTGAAACGTGCGAATCTTTCCTACTTGGAAAGATGACCAAGACACCTTTCACTGGTCGGAATGAGAGGGCGTCCGACTTGCTGGCACTCATACATACTGATGTATGTGGACCAATGAGCACGACAACTAGAGATGGTTTTTAGTATTTTATTACTTTCACCGATGACTATAGTAGATATGGATATATCAATTTAATGAGGCACAAGTCGGAATCCTTTGAAAAGTTCAAAGAGTTCCAGAATGAAGTACAAAATCAACTTGGCAAGACAATCAACTCCTTACAATCTGATCGCGAAGATGAATTTTTGAGCCATGAATTTGGTGATCATTTGAAGCAATGTAGAATTGTTCCACAGCTTACACCACGTGGCACTCCACAATGGAATGGGGTGTCTGAGTGGCGTAATCAAGCCTTGTTAGACATGGTTTGATCGATGATGAACCAATCAGATTTGTCGTTGTATTTTTGGGCTTACACTCTGGAAACTACATCTTTCACTTAAATAGGGTACCATCTAAATTAGTAGATAAGACATCATATGAGATATGGACTGGGAAGAGTCCTAGCTTGTCTTTTCTAAAGATTTGGGGATGTGATGTTTATATTAAACATTTGACGTCTGATAAACTCACACCCAAGTCAGATAAATGCTTCTTTATAGGATATCATAGGGAAACCAAAGGATATTATTTCTACAACCGGGAAGAAGCAAAGTTTTTGTTGCCCGAAATAGTATTTTTTTGGAGAAAGAGTTTCTTTCAAAAGAAGTCAGTGGGAGAAAGATGCAACTCGAAGAAATTTGGGAAACGTCTGAAAGTGTTTCAACTTCTACTGAACCTCTACAGGATGAACAAAATATTGTTGAACCTGTTGATGAGGCATCAGCCCCACGTTGATCTAAAAGGCCACGTCAATGGCCTATAAGGTATGGGCATGACGTATTATTATTGAATAATGATAAGCCTAAGACTTATGAGGAAGCGATGATGGACCCAGACTCTGAGAAATGACTTGGAGCCGTGAAATCCGAGATAGACTCCATAAGATACAATCAGGTTTGGAACCTAGTCGATCCACTTGATGGTGTTAAAACCATTGAGTGCAAATGTCAAAACGGCTTTCCTTAATGGAAACTTAAGTGAGGATGTGTACATGACACAACCTGAAGGTTTTGTCGATTCAAATAATGCTAATAAAGTGTGCAAACTTCAGAAATCCATTTATGGGTTGAAGCAAGCATCTCGGAGTTGGAATTTACGTTTTGATGAGGAAATCAAAAAGTTTGATTTCGTCAAAAACAAAAAAGAACCTTGTGTTTACATGAAAGTTAGTGGGAGCGCACTTGTAATTCTAATCTTATACGTGGATGGCATATTATTGATTGGGAATAACATTCCTATGCTGGAATCCGTTAAGGCATCATTGAAAAATAGTTTTTCTATGAAGGACCTAGGAGAGGCAGCATATATCTTAGGGATAAAGATCTATAGAGATAGATCAAGAAGGCTAATTGGATTAAACCAAAATACTTATATTGACAAGGTGTTGATTCGGTTCAACATGCAGAATTCCAAGAAAGGGTTCTTGCCTATGTCACATGCCATAAGTCTTAGCAAGAGTCAGTGTCATTCGATAACTAATGAGCGAGAATGTATGAATGGTATTCCATATGCTTCGGCTATTGGATCTATCATGTATGTCATGATATGTACTCGACTAGATGTATCATATGCTCTAAGTGTTACAAGCAGATACCAAGTTGATCCAGGTGAAGGTCACTGGACAGCTGTGAAAAATATTCTTAAGTACTTGAGAAGGACTAAGGATGTGTTCCTAGTTTATGGCGGTGATGAAGAGCTCGTTGTAAATGGTTACACCGATGCAAGCTTCCAAACCGACAAAGATGAGTATCGTTCGCAATCTGATTTTGTATTCATTTTGAATGGAGGAGCAATGAGCTGGAAAAGTTACAAGCAAGAGACGGTTGCTAATTCTACGACGGAGGCCGAGTACATTGTAGCTTCTGAAGCTACGAATGAAGGTGTTTGGATAAGGAATTTTATTGCTGAGTTGGGTGTGATTCCGAGTGCCTCGAGCCCAATGGATCTCTATTGTGCAGGCTAAGGAGCCTAGATCCCATGAGAAGTCCAAGCATACACTCATGCGTTATCATCTTATTCACGAATTGGTGGATAGAAGAGATGTTAAGATATGCAAAGTTCATACTGATTTAAATGTTGCTGGTCCGTTTACAAAGCCTCTCACTCATCCAAAGCATGAGGCGCACACAAGGGCTATAAGTATTAGATACTTAAATGATTGACTCTAGTGCAAGTGGGAGACTGTTGGTAATATGCCCTAGAGGCAATCATAAAGATGATTATGTTCATAACATCGGATAATATGTTATTTTGTTCCTAGAATAATATCAATAATATTTATTATCAAGTATGCGACTTGATTGTGAAACTCTATATTTCTGTGATGATTATTCTTAAACGTTCCCTGGTCGAAAACATATGAGAACACATATGAATAGACTAGCATATGTATTGGTTGATGACTATGTTTCAGAAGTCATGGATATGGAGATATCAAACAAATAATATGGACACATGATAGAGAACATGGTGTTGGAAAAGACCCACCTTGAGACACTGTTGAGATTGTTATGATTCTCTGTATTATTAGTTGGTCTCAAGCAATGATGATGTATAATCCTTAGACCTGAGATCGCATGGTTTCCTACATGTGTAGTAGCACTCTTAGGGGTTGCCAAACGCTACTCGTAACTGAGTACTTATAAAGGTGGCTTTCGGGTATGCTATGAAATATGCGGAGGGATGTGACTGGTTGGATATGGGATTTGCCCCTCCTAACATAACATGAGAGATATCTCTGGAGCCTTCGTTGTGGTCGGATAAAGAAAGTGCATGGCCATACCACTAGTGGTCGAAGTGTCGACCACATGAAGTTATTCGACACTTGATTGAGAAAGTATTGAACAGTCCATGGATGATACAACATCTCACCTGGAGTTCAACCAGGCATCGTGAGGCAAAGGGAGAATACACGAGAAGATATTTCAGTTCGATCAGATACTGACTAGTCGTATAGAGATACAAGCTGGTGGTAGGCTGGTCGAACATGGTCACTAAGTGGTCAAAACCTGGTCGTAAGGAGTTACGAATTGGTCGAGACCAAATATGAACTGGTCGTATAGAGATACGAGCTGATCGTTAGTGATATGGACCTGGTCATAGATCATATTGCATAAGGTTCGTTCGAGATATTCTATGTGTGCTTTGGGAATCGTTATGTGCTGCTAGGTACCGCTAACGACTAGTGGTCGGAAAAGAGTTTCCGAGTCACAACTGATTACACATGAATCTATAGGGTAGCACACTTAAAGGTTTGGGATTTGATTTGGATGGTGATCCGAGTTCTTGTAGGCCACGAGTTTGTAATAGGCCTCAAGTACGAGACCCATTATGGATGCCTATAAATAGAGGGACGGTGGCAAAGGGTGAGATGATCTTTTGAAGAACCCCCGAAACCCTAATAGCCAAGCCTTCCTCAACTACGCCGCCGGTGCTAGCACTCCAACGCGTGGTGCCCCTGCCCTGTACATGTGGATACCTTCGAGGTGGTGTTGCGAAGCATCAGCACTAGGACGATCTGAAACTCGTGACGATCACAGGAGCAGGAGGAGAAGACGCGCGGCGAGTACGACTACTCGTAATAGAAAACACACAGTGAGTACGACCACTAGGAGGAGGAGACGCGCGGTGAGTACGACTAGTCTGAGGAGAAGACGAGCGGCGAGTACGACTACAACCGCATCAATTCGCTACATCGACTCTACTTTCGCTACGAGTCGGCGTGTCTAGTGGTAATCTCGTGATGTATTACTAGCGGAGATTCCTTGGTTGTACGATAAAAAAAAAATTGTGCTATCGTAGCCTTCCCGCGATCCTACACACCCTTGCCATTGCCCCTTCTTCCCCGCCGCCTCGGACCACCCCTAGTCTCCTTGAGCGATCCGGCGAGCTCTCCGTGCTGACGCCGTCGTGCCACCTCTAGGAGAATGCCGTCAGAGCACCGTAACTATCGCTCGCCTGTGCGCCTGATCCACCGCAAATGCTACCGTTGTGTCACTCCGCTCACAACGCCGCCACCTGGAGGACCACCACCTCACCGCCATTCCATTTTGCCCATCACCCCTCCTCCCCACGCCGCCATTCGCCGACGCGGGAGCCGACCCAAGCCACCGCCCATGATGCTCTATTCTTCCTCTACTTCTTCCCCTCCCTCGTTCTCTCGCTAACAAGAGGACCCCACATGTTATTCTCTTCTAGTCTTTATCTCTATCTCACTGATAAGAGGACCCACATGTCATACTCGGTTTATTCTTTTACTATTTCAGTCGAAGGAATATTCCTTAAAATATACCCTGGAATATTCCTTTCCATCTCATTTTTCAGTATTTTCCTATCCAACAAATATTCCGAGAGTTAGTTCTCCTTCGTTCGAACTCCGATCCAGTTCCAACAAATATTCCGAGAGTTCGTTCTCCTTCGTTCGAACTCCGATCTAGTTGATTCAAATTTCTAAAATCATATCAATTCATAACCTATATATTAGTAGTAATTTTATAATTTTTGTATTTTACTTGGATTTATTGTGTTTGTTTTGTCTCATTTCGCGCATGTGGAGACTGATGTTGCCGAAGCAAGCTTATATCAATATGAAGGAGTAACTCCTACCTTCAACGAAGGCAAGTCTCCTTTTATAATATTGTACCTATGTTTTCATAATTATATTTTGTATTGTTCAAATCTATTATGCATTGCTATTTACATAAAATTTTGAGTTTGATTCTTAGGATGAATAGTTAATCCCAATTTGAATATACCCTCATTTGATTTTGTTATCCATAAACCATTGTCACCCTAGTATAGTAAATACACATTAATGATTACATTATTGTTGGATTAGTTAATATGGTAGAATTGCTTAGACAAGCTTTATTGGTCATGATTATCATATGGGAGGAATTATTAATACCCTTTTATGCAAAATAGTTTGAGAAATATACAACAATAGGTATTGCTAGTAGTTTGGAAAATAAAATAAAATGGTGGAAAACTTGTTTAGACTGGGGTGAGTGGATGGAATTATTGACTGTCTCACCTTGGTCGATTAATGATCGACGCTTGTGTTATTTCAAATTGAGCATTCGCCGTACAGCCACATGGCTGGAGTGGGGCAACATTAACCAATTAATTTACTAAGTTCTTGCATTATGTCGGAAGACAATAGTTGCCATGTGTTCCTTTTTGGGATTGTGCAGACGATGGTAATAGACATTCATGTCTGTTGGGCCCTTATGTCGAACGATGGTAGTAGACATCCATGTTCGGGCAGGTTTACCCAACAATAGTGAGTTCCAGGTCGATGGTAGTTGATGTCCATGAATTAGGGCAAAACTCATCGGGCGGACAGATGTTAGAGCAAAGAAATGTAAAAGTATTGTGATAATCACTTAGTCGCACGACCAAAGAAGCATGTCATGGCCGATATTACAAGTTGATTATCTAGTGTGGGTCAAGCTGTACAATCTCTACAGGGTGTAAAACTGTTCAAACAGTCATGCTCACGGTCAAGGGCGCGCAAAGTGTGCTTTCACATGGTAGATTTTGATTTTGCTTTCAAAAGAATAAGCTCTAGGAATCCGAGAGCAGTTGGAACTCTTAGAAAGTTATTCTGGCAGTTGGAGCCATTTGAGCAGCTAGAGCCCTATCCTTTGAATCCTAGAGGATAAAACCTTAATACTAGTGATTGGTAGCTAGAACCTTTACTAGTGATATAACTAGATTAATTATTGAAACTACTTTAGTCAAATGTGCTTTATGAAAACCATTGAAACTTAAAATATTACTTTGTGCAAAAGAACAATATAAGCCCAATTTGTTAAGCCTTGCCTATTGTATTTTTCCCAAGACTTCCGAAGTACTTTACATACTCGCATGCTACACTCAAAATAAATCTCAGAAATCTTCAACGATGCCGAGAAGGATTACAATTTCTACGTGTGTCGCTACAACGAAGGACATCTGGAGTACTAGATTGCGCTCGCTAATCGGTTGCAGGTGGGCAATTTGATAGGTCATCACTTGAAGTTTTTCTTTTGCTATTGCCTCTGCTTTAAAACTTGAAGTCATGTGACCCTTAATGTAATAAGTGGCCATAAGACCAGTACTCTGTTATTTACTTTTATGCTGAATCATGATTCAAACCTGTTACCGCTATATCGAATATATGTACTAGCTACTGATGTGCCACTGATGCAAACATACACAAATGGACCAGATTTAGAAATCTGGATCCCTGCAGAGTCCATGTCAAGTACAATCTAGAAATAAGAGTCCATGTCAAGTACAATCCAGAAATAACTGAAATTCAAAATAAAAAATAAAACAAAATTAGCAATATGATTTCATAAGAATTCCTAAGTAAATCCATATATAAACATAATTCAGAATAAAAATTAAATTAAATTAAATTAGTAATTGTATTAGTATACAAATTCCAATAAAATTAACTTCAAAATAAAATAATAAATTAGCAAATTGATTTCGATACGACTTCTAAAGTAAAATAACTAATGACTATAATTCTTAATATTTTTTTAAATAGCAATTGGATTAGTATACGAATAACAACAACAAAAATTAAATTTCTGGATAAAAATCACAGAAAATTTGCAATTTGATTTCCATATGAATTCTAACGTAAAATCCTTAAATAACTAAAATTCAGGAAATTAAAATAACATTATCAATTTGATTTCTATATGAATTCCTAAGAAAAAAAATCTAAATAAATATTACTCCAAATAAAATATTTAAAAAAATAACAATTGGATTAATACATGGATTTGAAATAAAAATAAGTAGATTTTGGAAAAAAAAAAGTAAAATTAAACAAGCAATTTGATTTCAATGCGAATTCCAAAGTAAAATTAAAATAAATTAGTAATTTGATTTCAATACGAATTCCAATGTAGATTCTTTAAATTACTGTAATTCAGAATAAAAATTAAACAAAAAATGTAGTTGGATTTGTATATAAATTCCACCTACTATAATTGAAATTTGGAATGAAAAAATAAATTTAGTAATTTGTTTTCCATACAAATTTCTAAGTAAAATCCCTAAATAAATATATTTCATAATAAAAATTAAACAAAATTTAGCAATTTGATTAGTGTATGAATTCCAACAAGTAATAATTGAAAAATAGAACAAAAATAAAAGAAAATTTGCAATTTGATTTTCATACGAATTCCAAAGTAAAATCCTTGAATTACAAGAATTTTGAATAAATTAAATAAAATTAGCAAATTGAATTGAATACGAACTCCAATAAAAGTTAACTAAAATTCTGAATAAAAATATAAGTTATAACGGGGATATCACGAATGGTGTCAGAGGAGACCACGAAAGTGTGCAATGACGTCGATCTGTCCTACAAGGAGATATTGATCCACATGATAGCGAAGAGCTGAGGTGGCGGCGACGAAGATGAGAACAATGTTATGCTGGGCACCTTAGCCATTCGACGAGGACAATATTGTGTTGCTCGCTGGAGCCGTTGAGGATAAAGTCTAGAGTTCTAGGAGCCAAGTGTTGTCATGACGAGTGATGAGCGTTAGAGTTGTTGAAGAAGTCAGTAGCCAAAGAAGCTCAATGATGGGGAATCTCTATTAGATAGGAGATGAAGAGTTGCATTGAATACAAACAATCGATGATATGAGGTCATCGGGTAGCTAGGAGCGTGCCATCATTGGTGAGTGATACGACGTCATCGGTGATGGCGTGAAAATTCTCCATATCGTTAGAGATCAACTAAAACAAACATATCGGCTTCAGTGAAGTTGGGAGGTTGTCGCAGTTAGTGAGGAAGCCACTTCATTGAGTTGAACAACGTCAAAGAAGAGGAGCGACCAACACGGGAGAAGAAGACATCGAGCACGCATAACATCATGCATGTATATGTACATGCATGCATCCGTACGAATAGAAGCACGGGTGTTTAGAAACAGAGGGCAAAGAGATCACAGTAGAGATGACACAATGGTAAGGAATAGGTTTGGGGCCACCAGAGAGAGCACGATGGGTGTCCCCGGCAGGGAATAGGCTCGAGGCCACCAGAGAGAACACGATGGGTGTCACCTGCAGGGATCAACAATAGGTACACGTGTATGCGCATTGATATCACAACGACCAGCATTAAGTAATAATTAGAGAGAAGTAGAAGATAAGTATGTGGTAGAGTATTGCGTTGGAAGGAGTAGCAGCTGAGAGATATCGATCAAGAATTGGGCTTGTTGTTAGAGGTGGAAACAGAAAAGCTATGGCGGGGAAGACGTGATAGAAGACACACAGTTTGGTAGGGCAACCGACGTGAGAGAAGATAAGTTCTAGGTAGGTTGTTCGTAGTGTATCGGTGTATGCGTGAACAAGGTACTCTAATACCATGTAAACTATTAAGATAATTTACTGCACACATAATGAACGTATTGCTTGATATTTATAGAGGTACATGTGCATGCAACATTTTTTGAAAAGAGTAGCCAATGGAGGAAAAAATGGAGGAAAAATAGAGGCATGCAGCTACATAATGCATACATGATGGAGAGTTGTTAACTTATTATGGTAAAGATTTTCTTCCATCAAAGCTCGTACTTCAATTACATTTCTTAAATTGTATTTTCCTTCAAGCTTCTATTGTTATTTCTAATGTTTATTATATATTAAAAATCTAAATAGCTAAGATGTGTAAATATATTCTCAAGTATCTAAGTTGTATGGTTCGACACTACAAACTTTGAAACAAATCCAGTTGCGCAAATGCGCGCGCCACCCTACTAATTTAAAAAGAAGTTCAAGAAGCCGCCAGATTGAAATACAGGAACTTTTGCAGCAGGAGTCACCCTCACTTATCAATGCCCATACCAGAAACAACAAACACTCAACAAAATTGCAAAGCACCCTGGCCAAAAGACCAACCTAAGCAAGAGAACACAACAGCTTCTCAGGTATAGCAATGGTAGCAATGGCAGTGACATTGCCACAGTGTGTGTTTGTGACTATGTGGAGCTAGCAAGGTAGTTAGAATCATGATCCTACTCTTAGAGTCTTGTGATTCTACGAACCCACGACAGCCTGTCGATCCAAATTGCACTGTCGATCCTACTCATAGAGACTTAGGGCAAAAAAATGTAATTTTTTTCGAGGCCAGGCTTTGCTGATATTTTGTTTTAGAGAAAAAATTGTTGATATTAATTTTTGAGAATGAAACTATAAATAAATAAGGAGCATGCAAAATATTATATCAGTGTGGTAATGTTGTTCTCCTGTCGTTCAGAACTATATCACCCGTCATGTCAGACCATTATGCTTTTCTGTTGTGTGATAAGAAGTGTTTTGCCCCTTTTTTGGTAATAAGTAAGTGGTAAACCTTATAAGAATCATACAAACTTATAATATAGATGTTAAATATGTGTATTTTTACAAATTCCTAGAATCGCTGATTCTACGATACGATACTACGATTCGATCCTACCGAAGGCAAATCGATCCGACTCGGGATCTCGACTCTGACTACCTTGGGTGCTAGCCATTGAAATACAACTGAAATTCATCTGCAGTTCACAAGAGTATACTCTGAACGAAATACAACCGGAGTTTATTCCTTAGACTGCAACAAAATACTCTGAAGGCAATGGAACGAAAGGTTCCTCCTTCACTACAAAGTGTATACTCAAATGCTACATTACCAGAAATGGTGATTGAAGTTTTAGAAATGAAACGAATCACTTACAGATTGTTCAAAATTGTGTCGTGTATATAATTGTAGAAAATCAATCCATGTTCCTCTGCAGACAACAGGACTACACGATAGGAAGATTTACCTACACTACAAAAAACATCATTTGAAGTTTCCAGCCAATGGTGGAAGGAGGGGCAGACCGGCTAGGGCCGCGGCTCCCCTGTCCTGCGATAAGTCTTCTACTTTTCATGAACTTCTAGTCTAAAATAACATCAAGTATGTATACTGTTGTATTTTTTGGGGTTTAATTGTTGTGTGTTTCTTGTAGGATCACACACCCTTTATTTATAGTATGAAAGTAGAGTCCGACTCTAATATAACAGTAGAGTCCAACTCTAATACAACATGTTATTTAGTTCTAACATAAACTCTCCAACACTCCCCCTCAAGATGAGCCGAAGATATCGATCATACCCATCTTATTACATGTTGTAGCATCATTACTAGGACCTAACCCTTTAGTAAAATAGTCAACCAACTGTTCACCAGACTTGACATACTCCAATTCCAATATTCTGCCATCAAGCTTTTCCTTGATAAAAAAAAATCTTTCAATCTAAACGTGCTTGGTACGATCATGCTGAACTGGATTGTTAGCAATGTTGATTGCATATTCATTATCGCAATGCAATACCAAGGGATTATTCCTCCATATTCGAAGCTCAGGCAATAAACCCTTCGTCCATATCATTTCACTCACACTCAACGCCATTGCTTTGTACTCTGCCTCTGCAGTACACCGAGCCACAACCTCCTGCTTCTTGCTTCTCCATGACACCAGGTTACCTCCCACAAAGATGCAATATCAAGAGGTAGACCTCCTGTCATCCACACTACTTGCCCAATCAGCATTGCAATACCCTTTTACATTCAGATGTTGATTATTCCTGAACCAAATGCCTTTCTCAGGGCTATTCTTCAAATACCGCAGGATTCGATAGACAACATCCATATGTCCTCTTCTGGGATCATGCGTATATCGACTAACCACACTCACTGCATATGAAATATCAGGTCTTGTATGACACAAATAGATGAGACGTCCAACAAGTCTCTGATAAACTTCCTTGTCAACTGGATCTCCTGACTCAGCACATTGCTTGTGATTCCTATCAATAGGAGAAGCAGTAGGGCGACACCCAAGCATACCTGTTTCTGCCAGCAGATCAAGGACATACTTTCTCTGGAAGAGAACTATACTATTCGAAGAACGGGCAATCTCAATCACGAGAAAGTATCGAAGAGGTCCAAGAACTTTCACCTCAAATGCTTCTCCCAATTTTTTCTTCAAGGACTGGATTTCCTCGACATCATCTCCAGTAATCACAATATCATCAACATAGACTGCCAATATAGTGATATGCGATCCTCTATGCCTATAAAACACAATATGATCTCCATTGCACTGAAAATAGCCCATACTATAGATTGCACGCCTGAATATATCAAACCACGCCCTTGGAGACTGCTTCAGACTGTATAAAGACTTCTTAAGTTTACACACCTTCCTCTCGGTCTGCCTGTTTTCAAAGTCAGGAGGAATCTCCATGTATACCTCCTCTTGTAAATCACCATGTAGAAAAGTATTCTTCACATCCAACTGATGTAGAGGCCATCCGAAGTTATTCGCACAGGAGATCAACGATCTTACCGTAATCATCTTTACCACCGGTGCAAAGGTCTCATCATAGTCTATCCCATATGTTTAACTATACCCTTTTGCAACCAACCGTGCCTTGTATCTCTCTATCTTGCCTTCAGAAGTTTGCTTAATTGTAAACACCCATTTGCATCTTACTGCCCTTTTTCTGCTAGAAGTGGAACAAGATCCCATGTCTTATTTTTTTGAAGTGCACTAAGCTCCTTCATGGCATCCTTCCACTTAGGATCCTACTTAGCAGCTCGCCAATCCTTCGGAACATGCACGGTCCGAAGAGATGCAATGAATGCTTTGTATGCAGGTGAGATATGAGAATATGAGATAAAATTTACAATATCATACTCAAAGCCATACCGGACTGGAGGCTTTCCTGCATTAGATTTAGTTTCCCTACGTTGTGCAAGTGGTAACTCTAGATGGGAGTGATTAGAATTAACATTACCACTCGCCCCAAGGGGAGGCAAGGAACTTGATGAAGAAAGACCTGAGGGATTTGGGACTGGATCAACTGGCAGGGCTGGCTGTTCAGAAATTCGCAAAGCTCCGCCGTTGATGGTTGCTCGGATGTTGACTGCTTGTCTCTCTGCTTCTCCCCCTGTTTTCCAAAGCGTCTTCGCTGATAAACCTTCAATTCTTTTGGATCTCTTGCATATACCGTTAGGTTTGGGTACATAATTGTCCCCACAATGACTTCTTCTTTTCGTTGACTCTCCTTGTTCTCCCCCTCTTGACTACCACCCTCAGTGATAGGAGATAACTCCAAAAACTGATCAAGAGTACCTCCACTCATGTAGTAAGGCTCAAACTCCCGGAATGTCACATTCATACTCACGAACAACTTTTGTTCAACTGGGTTACAACATCTATAGCCCTTATGACTTGATGAATAGTCTATAAAGATTCATTTCAATGCCTGTGGATCTAGCTTGCCAACTGCCAGTCTGTGATCTCGTACAAAATACACACAACCAAACACCTTGGGAGGTACCTTGAACTCTCGCTGACCCAAAAAAAATTCAACTGGAGACCTCATCCCGAGTATTCGAGACGGCATGCGATTGATGAGATACATTGCCATCATTACTTCCTCGCTCCACAATACCATTGGCACATTCATCTGAAACATGAGTGAACATGCTACCTCCAACCAATGCCGATTCTTCCTTTCAGCTACTCCATTCTGAGGTGGGGTTTCTAGACAAGTAGTCTGATGAAGTATCCCCTCATTTGAGAGATATGCTAGAAACTCCTTATTGACATATTCAGTTCCATTATGTGATCGAAGAATCTGAACTTTTGCATCAAACTGAGTGGCAACCATCTTGTGGAAGTCCTGAAAACATCGAAGGACCTCGCTCTTGTGTTGCATCATATAAATCCAAGTCATACGAATATAGCAATCAATGAATGTGACAAACCACTTAAAACCACTCACAGAAATAACTGAGCATGGACCCCAAACATTCGAATGTATTAATATAAAGGGTTCATAACTCCGAAGACCAATGCTACTATATGTACACCGTGTATGCTTTCCAAACTCACAAGCATCACACACAAGTTTACTCTTGTCTACCCTCTTGAACAAATCAGAGTATAACTGACTTAAACTCTCAAATGATAGATGTCCTAAGCAACGATGATGTGATAAGACTTCTCCCTTGATTCCTCCTATAGCCACAGCCAATGTCGTATCAACCTGATCAATGTATCACAGCCCATTACGCCTTATTCCAGTCCCAATCCTCTTCCAAGTTCTCTTCTCCTGTAATAAACACGAATCCTCATCAAATGTGACAGTGCATTTGAATTGGTCAATGATAGAACTAACTATAAGAAGGTTGACTGGAAAGGAGGGAACATACAAAATAGAGGATAAACTAATGGATGGTGTGCACTCTACAGATGCTACAACCTCAATAAGTTGGGAGGTTCCATCAGCTGTTTGGACTGTTTCAGAATGAGTATATGGGGTGTAAGACGCGAAAGCACTAAGTGAACCCGTGACATGATTGGATGCTCCTGAATCTATGATCCAATCAATATGAGAGTGCTTATATGTGGATGCAAGTGCATGTGTCTGCGTACCTTCGCTTACGTAGGCGTAGTTTGCAAAGTAGAATCATGAGAAGTCTCCAATGCCTTTCCCTGCTGCCACTTTTTCCACTGCATAGCTTGCTCACCTGTCAGAGTAACAGACGTGTTTTCCTCTTTTAGGACCACATTAGCCCTGGGGCCAACTCGGCCCCTTCCTCGACCTCCACGACCACCATGATCTCCATCTCAGCCTCCACGACTACCACGACCTCCACCTCGACCTCCATACTGTGGAGAAGGACAAGCACAGATCAGATGTCCTCTCATCCCACAGTTGTAGAACTCTCTATCATCAGGTATGGCGTATGCGGGGTTGTTATCCCTCATTACTCGTAGTCGAACTTCCTCATGCACCATAGACGAAATTGCCTCCTCCATGGTAGGCAAGTTTGTCAAGTGAAACATGTCAGCTCTTCTACTCTCAAACTTTGAATTCAGTCCCTTTAGAAAGTGTGTAACTCATCTGTGTTGCAGCCACACCCTACCAGCCTCAATATCACCAGCACATGTCAACTGCAGTGGATCATAGTGATCTCAATCTGCCCACAGTTGCTGCAGTTCACTAACATATTCCTGGACGGTCATCTCCTCCTGTTTCAGGGCCTCCACCTTGCTTTGGACTTTCACCATCATCATCACATTTTCTGTCCCGAGGTACATGTTGCTTAGCGTCTTCCACATTGCTGGTGCATTCTGCGTCATCTCCACCATCCGAGCGATAGATGGAGACATCGAAGTTAGCAACCAAGTTACCACAATAGAATTGGTGGTGTTCCACATCCTCCAACAATGCTTGTCTTGTCTACAAGCTCAACACAAGTCTCCTGCAGGTAGTGTTCCACCCCCTTCGTCCTCAGAATTAGCTGAGCCCTTCTAGACCAACTCAGGTAATTCTTATTTTCTTCCAACTTTACATTATTTGGCATCAGCTCCAGCTTTAAGTCGGATGACCCTGCACCAGCCCTCGAACCTATCATACCTATCGTGAAGAGATCATGTAATATGCTTCTCATGTCACCTTGAGTTACTAGCGGGGAAGTAGTCTCAACAACTGTCTTCCTCGCAGCCTCAATTTCCTTAGGAGTCATCTTCTCAAACGACCAGAGCAATGCCAATCAATAACAAGATATGCCGCGCGTATCTCCCACGATCACGACAACCCTTCACGCATCAATATTCCGTCGAATCTCGATATTTTCTTTTACCCAATCATACATAACTGTAACTTTTTTTCCCAACTTAACAGGGCTCCGGCCGATTTTTCTCGGCTACACTCGGCCGCTGGCTTCGGCCGATTCTTTCTTCTCAGCCGATTAAAAACCCGTCTGCACTCGGCCGCTCGCTCGGCCTTCTTCTTCCAAACACCGGCTGCGACCAGCTCTCTCTTTCTCCCCTCGTATCCTCCACCGAAGCAGCTCTCTCTTCCTCCCTCCCCCTCGGTTCCTCCACCGAAGCTCGTCTCTTCTCCCCGAGCACAGCTCTTCCCCGGTCTCCACCGACAGATTCGAGGCGGCGGCAGCGACCAGAAGTGACGATCGGAGGTGGCGACGATGGGCGGCAATAGCAGATTGGGCGCGAGGGACGGCAAGGGAGAACGGTGGCGGCGACCAGAGGCAGCGTCGACCAGTGTTGCTCTGTCGACCCACTCTAGCCGCTGCCCATGCTCACGCACGAGACGAGTGAGCTCACTCGCCATGCGACGTGGCGGCGGCTCGCAGAGCGACCACGAACGACGGCGGCTCGCAGGGTGACCACGAACGGCGGCATATTGGATCTGAGGTGAGTACCAGATTATGGTTAGGGTTGGGTGGTGGGAAACGGCTCCGATACCATGTTGTATTTTTTGGGGTTTAATTGTTGTGTGTTTCCTGTAGGATCATACACCCTTTATTTATAGTCTCAAAGTAGAGTCCGACTCTAATGCAACAGTAGAGTCCAACTCTAATACAATATGTTATTTAATTCTAACATAAACTCTCCAATATATACGACTCCTTCCAAGATGCAAGTGTTTAAAACATGAAGCACATATACGACATATTCTAAGTATATGTATTGAATTTCTTGTTTAGTGTATAGCATAAAAAAATAGTCCTATTTGTCCGACTCCACTACTGCTTCCAGCATGCGGCACATCATTCGGAGGCTGGAAACAAACGATGAAGATTCAAACCTCAGTTGATTTTCCTTCTCAAGGTCTTGTTGCATGATCGGTAGGTACATTGGGAAGGAAACCACCAAGATCCGTTCAAAGTCATCTGGGGTGTACATCAATGGTTTGCCATGCCTGACCATCCTATGCGCTTCTGTATTCCGGTAGTACTCCAGAAATTCAATAGGCCCGTTACTGGGATCATATTTTCTGAACTTGAATGACCCCTCAAGCAGAAGGTTGCCTTGCAATCTTGTTTCCCAATCATCACCATATGGCAGGGCATTCGTGATGCGTTGTTGCACTGTGTGACACAGCATAGACTTGATTTGTTCATTTGATTTATTCAGGAAAAATCATTTTAGGCCGCTGAAACCTAGAAAGAGCCTTCAGAATTTCATAAATGCTTTGGCAAATTTATTAAAATTTTGGAAAACTTTAGGGAAGTATTTTAGATTATTTAAAACTCATACAAAATGTGTTTTTAGCTGCTGGAAATGAAGAAAAGCTTTTTATTAAATGCATAAATGTTTTAAAATGCCCAAAATTCCAGAAATGAAGGTACGAAATTAACTTGTATAGTTTTGAGATTTTTAGAGTGTCACATGACCAATATTACTGACGGACAATCCTGATGTGAAAACGCTTCGGTTTGACCAATCCATCCGGAGCCCATCAGGAACGACGCACTGACGGCTTCCCATTGGGAAAGCCTGCTTTTTCTTGACACCATAGCTATGATGGTTCTTCCCTGACAGTGACGGTCAGGACATGTGTATCCTCGCGGTTTTGGGGGTTTTCTTGAAAAACTCTGGTCGTCAGGAATGCCCTGGAATTTGATAGTGTTAACCCTTTTATGTGAAGATAGAACGAAAGCATAAGTAGGTTTGGTGCTAGTGCTTGGTTCATCCAGCATGCTGGTACAATGTAGGCTATTTGGAACTGGGGTGTAATGAAGGTGTTGTGTCGAGAGGCGCTCGAATGCATTCCCTTAAGGGGCCTACTAAGTCCATTCCATCCAAATAAGTCTGTCGATGTTTTAATATTGAACTTATAAAATGAATGACGGGACTCCTTGATCGAGAGTTTGCAAGATGAGACATACGGATTTTTTTGACAGGTTCAGATCTTCTCCTAATAGAACAACACATCTACTCATTGAATAATCTAGACCTGCCATTACAAGTTAATGGAATGTTTTGGTGATTAATGACAAATGCAAATATGAGACTAACTCCTTGTTTAGAATTATCATGTGTAGTCTCATTTGGATATAAAGGTGAAATTCAACGAGGTATGCATTCAACTTGTACTCTTATATAATGTTGCATTCCTCGGATCCAAAATATAGGTTGAACTCCACCATAAGTTTAACTTGAAGATGTGCATATGTTTCTACTTACACATTTGTGTATGCACACATCTAGGGGGAGCTCATTCTATATTTTATGGTTTCACTAGTATTGATCCATATTCCCTTTACCACATATATTTGGGATCTTTACTTTAAAACATATCCGTTTGAGTATACAAAACTTGTGTAGTTTTTGTATACTTATGTTTTGAGTATATAGAACTTGTGTAGTTCTCATATACTTATGTTTTGAGTATGTAGAACTTGTGTAGTTCTCGCATACTCATGTTGTGAGTATATGTATATGACTTGTGTAGTTTATATATATACTCATATTGTGTTACTTTTATCTAAATTCAATTTATATGAGATTGAAATGGTTATCATCAATTACCAAAGAGGGAAAGATTGAAGTATCTTAACCCACCATTATGTGTTAATGGTATGGTGTGGTAATTAATGATAATCATATTGTGGAACTAACATTTTTCATGAGTTGGATGAATAGGTTATGTTCCAGGTTGATAAACACTTGGGACGATCATGAGTTGATCATCAAGTCGAGATTGAAGTGAAAGATACATCATGTGTTGATGCATATGAAGAGCTTGAAGAAAAACAAAATCATCGTGTGTCGATGATGTTTCAAGTGAAAACCCATCATGTGTTGATGGAGGTCAACTGAAGGAATGCATCATGTGTTGATGCATGTCAAGACTTGGGATGAAGAAGTCATCATGTGTTGATGATGTTCAAGACAAAGATCCCGAAGTGAAGAGATCATCATGTCCTGATGATTGTCAAGTCAAGGACCCGGACTTGAAGTGTTGATGTGCGTCATCAAGCTTCAAGAAGATGCAAGGCAAAGGTATAACTAGCTAGGGCTAAGGATGTGTTCCTAGTCTTTTACCTGTCTTGGAGTTTGGTTGGAAGACCGGATTGCTAGTATAGGATTGCCGTACTATTAAGAGGGGTCTTGACTAGTAGCATGAGTTAGTCATGTGTTGATAGCTCATTGTGTTTGTTCTAGCTCATCTATGCATGGAGCTACTATTTGTGAATATATTTTGCAAATGATTGATGCTCATGCATTTAATCCTTGTGGCATGATGCTGTTATTTGTGAATGTGTTTTGCAAATAGTTGAAGCTCATGTTTGATTTCTTGTAGTATGTTACTTCAGTTTGCAAATGTGTTTTTGCAAATGGTGTAAGTCCATGTACCTTATTCCTTGTGGTATCATTCCAAAGTTGGCAAATGTGTTTTGCAACTTGTTAGAAATCTTGCATGTGATCCTTGTTGGCATGGCTTATCAATTGGCAAATGTGTTTTGCAATTGGAATTGTTTGTGAAGCTACTGCTGTTTCTGTCAGGATAATCGGTAGTTCCGGCGTTGAACTACCGCTGTGCGGTAGTACCGGCATGTTGAGAGCGGAACTACCGCAGGCCGGTTGTTCCGAAATTCGGCATTATGTTTATTTCAGAGAAGCACCTTTTTGGAACTTAGCCGATTTTCTGGAGGCGCTGTAGTACCGCTATGTTGGGAGCGGAACTACCGCACCGCGGAAGTTCCAAATTTGGCGTGGTACGTTTTTTTCCAGAAGGTGCCATGTGTTGGACCTGAGTGGAGGCGGTAGTACCGCCCAGTAGAAACGGAACTTCTGATAATCAGAAGTACCGCAAACTAGTTGGCGGTAGTTCCGCGCTGATTTTCCAACGGCTAGTTTCTCGTCTGATATAGCCGTTACTGTGCTTGTCGCTGAGGTGCGGAAGTTCCGACCGTATAACGGCGGAAGTTCCGCATTTGCTGATTTTTCAGCAGGTTCACTCCCAACGTCTAGTTTTTTGTGTGTGTGCTATATATAGCCACCTTGGCCCGTTGGGAATGGTTGCTGATGTTGTTGTTGAGTTCCATACTTATTCTTTGAGCTAAGAGCAAGCATCTCATCCTCTTTTGTGCTTGTGTTGCACTTGGTGAGATTTGAGAACAAATCCTAAGTGCATGTGTTGCCTTAGGTAGTGGATTGTGTATCCACTTGAGCGTTGACACTTGATTAGTTCAAGTGAAGGTTGAGACTTGTTTCGCTTGTGTTTGCCGACACCTAGACGGCGTGGAGGCATCGTGCCCGGTGATCTTCTCAAGAAGCTTGTGAGAAGGCTGGTGTGTTGTGAGTGGTTTGGTGCTCACCATATCTTCGGAGTGGACGAAGAGCAACCCTAGTGGAGCGAGGTGTTGGTTTGTGTTGGAACCGGTCCAAGTGGTTGGACTTACCTCGGAGGTGTTGGCTAAATTAGTGGAGCCGGTCAAACGTGGTTGGGCTTACCTCAACGTGGATTAGGGGAGACCGGCAAGTCTCCGAACACCACGATGAAATATAATTGTGTCCATCTTGGTTTGATTGTGCTTTACTTTGAGCAATTTATATTACATGCTTTAATTGCTTATATATCTTGTATGATTGCTCTCTTGTCTTGTATTCATATTGTTGGTGCACTTAGGGAAGCCTAGTTGATTTAAGTTGTAATTGTGCAAAAGTAATTTGTTATTAGCTTCCGCATTATATATTGGTTTTAGCACTAAAGATTTTTTAAACCGCCTATTCACCCCCCTCTAGTCGGCCACCTCGATCTTACAAGTGGTATCAGAGCTTGGTCTCTTATTGATTAGACTTAACCAGCTAGAGAGTAAAGGATGGCAACTAGAGAAATAGTGCGCTAGGTAAATCACCTCAATTTGATGGCACAAATTATGCTGATTGGAAAATCTGCATGTCATGTTATTTTAGAGTCATGAGTCCAAAAATATGGCGGATTGTAGATGGTGGCTTTTCTCCTCCATTGGATCATCTTGCTCCAACAATTGAGGAAGAGAAATGTTACATCTCGACGCTCAAGCAATTAACAGTAGAGGTGTTTGATGAAGTGTGCAATCTCAAGAGCGCTCATGAGATGTGGACACAAATTCAAGACAATTATAAAATATCCACCACTACAAGCGATGATTGCACAAAAGAATGCACGTCGGGAGAAGAATGCTCAATCTCCAACTCCGACGATGATGAGGACTCCACAACTCCCTCTACATCAACTCAATGCTTCATGGCTAAAGAGGAAACTAATGAGCACAAGGCCCAAGTCACAAAATTGAAGAATGACTTGGAAAGAAGCCTAAAAGGGAAGGCCACTCTTGATGAAATATTGAGCAAGCAAAAACGCTTGCAAGATAAGAATGGAATTAGCTTCACTCCCAAGAAAAGGGAGACAAGACACAATGCAATACATACGAAGAATATCAGGTTCCATGAGCGAAATGGAAAGGGCCACTATGCCTCGGTGTGCCCTAATCATATGGATGTCAAGACAAGACATTCAAAATTGAGGCAAGCCGGCAATAAGCAAGAAAAAAAGATAAGTAGGGGAAGCAAAAGCCCAACTTACAACAATTGCCGGGAAAATGGACATTTTGGTAAACAATGTCCCCAAGGTATCACTCTGTGAGGACCCCGGTTTATTAAGCTTGTAATGCTTAGTCACCAACTGACCCTAGCATCACAAACAAAATAACCCGTGTCTTCGAGACATGTATACTTCCCAGAAATACAGTATACACACCCCTTTACAAACTTCATGCATCAATTCCATTCAAGACATAGAACCAAAGCAACACTTAACAATTCAAAAGACATACATAGTAGAGTTATTACAAAAGGGGCCGACCGGCCAAATACAACTAAAGAGATAAATAAGTAGCAGAAGCGAACAGCCATAAGATGGCGATAACAAAAGAGCCAATCAGTGTGCCTTTTACCCACAAGGCAACCAACCGGACCACCAATCTAGTCGTCAAACCCGCAGCACATCTCGCAAAAGTGAGGCCCTAGGGGCTCACCCTCCTCCTCTGCAGCAAATAGTTAAGCAAAGCAAATGAGTACAAAAATTGTACTCCGCAAGACTTACGTGTAGAGTAACAGGCCTATATAAATAGCTACATGCAAGCTTATTTAAGTGGAGCAAGCTCTAGACTGATTTTCAGCATAAAGCAAGTTTTCATTTGCAATAATGTAATAGATTGAAAGAAATTTTACAATCTGATTTTATTTGATAAAACAGTGATAAACGAGTAACAATAATAATAAGAAATCCTGGAAGTGGCTAACCCAATAGCCACCACAACAATAACATAAATTCCTCATTCATACCACCAACATCAAGTTTTAATTAAGAATTCCAAAATATTGAGTCTAACTCCTACAAATCCAAATCCAAAAGTGTCCATAACCTAGGACGAGGCTATTCAAATAGTTTATACCCTGCAGGGGTGTACCAATGTACCCACACGCCAGACTGCCTTTTTGCCATGCAATAAAGCACACTTCCTTAGGTATGCCGGCAAGGCTAAGTCCTACGAGACGTTTCCAATCTTATGCATTAACCACGAGTCCCCCGTATGGATAGAAACCCATACGTTGTGTCAGAGTCAGCGTAAAGCCTCGGTCAACTTGTAATACCCCGGCCTGCTCGTAGTGTGGCCCATGTGGCCCATGAGGAGTTGTGTGGTGGGATTAGTCCCACATTGCTTGTCTCAAGTGAGTTGTAGTGGTATATAATGCTGTTGGATCCAAGCGTAGCACCTCGGGTTAACCCTTTTACACGGCGAGGACGAAAGTGTAAGTGAGGTGCTATGTGTGTGCGGGTCCGCCCCACGGTGGGTTGGGCATTGAGCCGATTTTGGGTCAGGGTGTTACAGATGGTATCGAGCATCAACCTCATTTGCACGGCGTGCGGGGCGAAGCGCGGGCATATGGCGCATGGCGCATGTGGGCCCGGTGGACACATGGCATGGCATATGTGCGGCAAGAGCGAACGCACTGACGCGTGTACCGAGGGGTGGTTCTGGACATTTGCCGCGTATGCGGTATGCTGCCGAGGGCGTCAGCCTTTGAGGGGGGGGTGAATGTAATACCCCGGCCTGCTCGTAGTGTGGCCCATGTGGCCCATGAGGAGTTGTGTGGTGGGATTAGTCCCACATTGCTTGTCTCAAGTGAGTTGTAGTGGTATATAATGCCTGTTGGATCCAAACGTAGTACCTCCGGGTTAACCCTTTTACACGAAGCGAGGACGAAAGTGTAAGTGAGGTGCTATGTGTGTGCGGGTCCGCCCCACGGTGGGTTGGGCATTGAGCCGATTTTGGGTCAGGGTGTTACACAACTACCCCTCATGGGTAAAACCTTGGACAACTACGATGCCCCTCGAGGTGGAGAACCTACCCGGAACTCCACCACCACACACCCAATAATAACACATAGTTTCTTTTTCACACAACACACTCAACCCACCTCCTGCGACCCGGGACTAACACACGCCAAAGTACTAAGTCAAGAGAGGTCCCATATCCCTCTCATGTGGTTAGCACGTAAATATGCTTGGTTTTGGTGAAACAAGATGTTCGGTCCTTGTTGACCTGGGCAAGACATTCACACACCCAATATCCCACCATCCAACCACTTGCCCAAGTCTAAAATATTTCATTTGCACTTTTAGTTTTTATAGCAATTTAGCACAAGGTGCTGAACCAAGAGTAATAAAATGATTTGTGTGATCAAAGTTATCGACTAAGTCGATAACCGCCTAATTCTACCGGTAGCTAAGCATTTCTAAGCACGACATCGAAAAGACAATAAAAGAGCGTAATTAAATCGCCGGGCGCTAATTCACCAGCGATATTAATAACTTATGCTTGTGGAAGGGGATAACAATTCGAGGGCAACAATACAATAGGAATAACTACCTCTAATCGGGAAAATTAATTTGACACAAAAGCATGCATACATATGATTTGTAAACAAGATATTAGACTTGAAAGTAATGGAAAATTTATGATCAAACTGCTTGCCTTGCTGGCGATTACTATCTTTCTGCAAAGGATCACTCTCGAATACAATAGGATCGTCGGACCCAACCGAAAGAAGTCGAAAGCACAATAAGAACGAGTAATACCGAAAAGACCCAAAACTTCAAAGTCATCCAAAAATCATAAAAAATTCACAGAAGGTAGAGTATGATTTTAGATGAATTCATCAATAAGAATCAGCTGATTTGGACGTTCTATAAAAAAGTTAAAGCCGTTTGAAAATCAGTTTTCAGAAAAATCCAATTTAACTACTAGCTACCACTATTCATCCTAAAGAAAAAGTTTATGTGAAAATTCCCAGAGAAGTGGTGCACATGAAAGTTTTATGGTAGATAGAGCATCACATGAGATGATCAACGAAAAATGATTTACCTCCTAAGGAGCTAAGATGAATTTTCTATGATTTTTCAAAGACGTGAAAGAAGTACCCAAGTTACATGTAAAATCAGATTTTTAGAACAGTATTATGCTTACAACATATTTTACAATAAACTACACTAACAAAGGATTCCAACAAAATTGAGTTTACTCTACTTGGAGTTTGTATGAATTAGTTATGAATTTTCAATGTTAAAAGCAATTTATAATGTATTAATAATTCAATTTTGGAGCAATCTTCCCAAAATATGTTTTCTGATAGTGACAAGGTTGAAACCTATTTTATAATAAAGTTCATTAAAAATAAAAAATAACAAAAGTGGTTTCACTGTTTTTGGAGTTAAAGTGAATTAGTTATGCATTTTTAAAATTAATTGCATTTTTCAGTAGGCAAATAAACCATTTCGGGATTTTAATCGTATCTAAATACTTTTCTACCAACCCTTGCTCTAGCCACAGCCGATGACAGTAGGGCCCCAGAGAACAGTGCCATTTTTCATTTTTACTACCGATTTAATTTACCACTAACATGTGGGTCCCATTCGTCATACACACAGTTCACAGAATAGTGCATGGACTCCTAGTCCATAGCCGGTGCACAGGTCCACAGACCCGGCAATAATTACTGTGCTCTAAATGGCCTTGGGCCCATATGTAAGTCGCACACTTACTCCTAAGGACAGTCATTAAATACCCTAAGCAATCATTAGCACTTAAATGATCGGGATTTGCTCTAATCCCGGAGCTACAGTGGCGGTCGGAAACTGCCACACAGAGAAGCTCGCGCCCGCGGCCTTGCCCGGCAGCTCGCCGGCGTTGCGCGCCATGGCGATGAGAGCCAAGGCCGAAAATGGAAACCTTGCACTCTTGCGCACCTACCGCTGCCGGTGGCAGGTTACGTGGTGGTCCGTAGCGGCGGCACACCGGAGATTGGCGGTGACGAGCTACAGCCTTAGTCCAAAATCACGAAGCGAGGGCGCCCGCAGCTAATTTGAGCACTCACGAGCGCCCATAAGGTAATAGGAGCTCACCTAGATGACCAGGAGGTGGGGAGGTTGCCGGAGTTGAGCCGGCGTCGAGAACAGCGACGGCGGCGATGGTGCTACCGAGGGGAGCTCAACCTGAGGACAGAAGGTTAAAATGTGTGATGGAGAAAGCATCAGAGGTGCCTTGAGATGGTGCATGAGCGAGGAATTTGAGGATGGCTCACCGTGCCGGAGATGGAGACGAAAAGCGCCCTTGCGGTCGGAAAAGGGGAGAGTCTCAAAATCTCGAGGTTCCTGCGAATGGGTGGTCAAATTGACCGAGGGGAAAAGCTTAGTAGGTTCAAGCATGCATGCTGACACACATATATAGAGAAATCACTCACCGAAGACGAGTTTGGCTCAGCGGTGTCCCACGGTGTGAGCTCTGGGCGCACTCTAGAGCCGAGGGCGAGGACCGGGAGCTACAACCCAAGGGAGAACTCGGGTTAGGGAAATTAGGGACGGCACCGGAAGCCAATAAGGATGGAGCAGTCGCGGTGGTGCTTACCAGGACGGAGGAGAGCTCAAAGCCTCCTTCTGTCCCACGGCCGAAGAGAGAAGTGATGGACAAGGAGGGGGCCAGAGGTGATTTTGTGCGAGACCAAGGACGGAGGGAGTCACGGTGTGAGTGGACGATGCTCCGGGAGTGGCCAGCTGGGGCGGTGGATCCACAGCGTGAAGATGGCAGCTGCAGAGTACAACGGGCACGTGGCGTGCGAGTTCTGCGCGAGCGCCAGCGCGAGGAAGACGATGACCCTGTGGCGCGGGGGCGATCTGGAGCGTCTGCTCGGGATCGGACGGTCGCGACGCGGGAGTGAAGCGGGGAAGCGCCGGGATCGATGGATCGCGATCCGACGGTCGCGACAGAGGGGGCAAAGTGAAGCGGTAGGGCGCAGCTGAAAGGCACGCCGGGCTTGGGTCGGAGGAACAGTGAATGGCTCGGGTCCAAAGAATAGTGTGGATATCATGGGGATATGCTCCAGATCTTAGGATGATGTGACAATTGGCAATAGCGTTAACGGTTTGTCGTTTCACGGGTTTTCAACAAAGTTTCAAGATCGTTCGGACTTTACGGGCAGGCGGTCGACCGACCATAGCACGCGGTCCGACCGGTCCCAAATCGGTCGGACCGACCATGTGCGCCGGTCGGACCGGCCGTGACAAAGGTGGTCAAAGCAGTGGGCCAAAAATAGAGGTGTAGGCAATTGAGGGATCCCATTGTTATTGCTCCCATAATTTTGGAGTCTCGATAAAAGTTCTATTGGTTTAAAGTTTCCAGAGGTTTGGATTTTGAGGGTTGAAAATTGGCTAAGTCCTTACGGCGGTCGGACCGCCTTTGGCGCGGTCCGGCCGGCAAGGCAAGCGGTCGAGCCGGCCCGAGAGGCGATCGACCGATCATCATCGAATGTCGCCCTTCGTGGCGGCGTTGCTCATTGGTTAGGTCAAAGTCATGAGTTTGATGCATATGTGTTGCATGATGCATGTTTTGACTAACGTGGGTCAAGTTGCGAAGAACTTGTTCCGGTTTCGATTGCTTGTCTATTGTTGTGCGGGTTGCTTGGTGGTCAACGACGGTCAACGGCGAGGATGATCGGACGAGGCTTGGAGAGCTTAGGTCCGAGCGATCGGCGATCTTTGGGTGAGTCAATGAAATCAAGTATGGCGCAGAATGGACAATGATGACCGAACAGGCGATTCGGTGCGGCCGGTTTGATCAAGCGGCGCGGAGTCGGTGTAAGTGCCATGGTGGTTTCGGTGGGGCCGGATGGGAGAGACTTGCCGACATGGAGAGAGCCGTTGATCAACCTACGTGGCGGAGCATGCGAAGTGCTTGCGAAGATGGACTCGGTCTTGGAGAAGGACCGAGAAGGGTATTTTGGTAATCTTACCAAATATCACCTTAGTGACCTTTGCCTACCCACGGCGCAAGGCGGCGCAAGAGAAGCGGTTTAGGTTAAGTGGTGTTGTAGACGGCGCTTTAAAATGCGTGCGTGTGTGACCCGTTTGTGTTGGGCTTTAACGGGAGCCCATTTGAGTTAATCTTCTAGAAGGTCTAAGTCTCCACTATAAATAGAGGAGGGAGGTGGCTGCACCCCCTTCAACCCTTTTATCATTATTGAAACCCTAGTTTTGGCTTAGGGAGAGGATTAGTGGAGGTTAGGGTTCTAGAGAGTTTTGATTTGATCTTGTGCTCTTGGATTGAGCTTTGTCCTCCATTGATGGAGTGGCTGTAAACCCAAACCCTATCAATCAATCCAAAGAAAGCTTTGATCAAAGATGTGTCCCTTTGCCCTTCTTCTCTCTATTTGGTGATTTTGAGTCTTTCTTTGATTCGCATATTTTTGATTGATTTCTTTACATGATATAGCTTGTTGTGACATGTGGGAACACATCTAAGATCATCTTGATCATCAATCACCCACGAGCAAGTTTTTGGGTCACGTTTTCGTTTTGACTCGGTTTTGAACCATCCATCTCTCAAACTGAAAAATGTCGTAACTTTTCCATGGATCTCCATGATCTTCGATTGGAATAGGTTCCTGACATCCTAGAGAAGGTGTGTTCCAAGTTTCATGAAGTTTGGAGTTGTAGATCAAAAGTTAGACCTATTTGCAACCGTTTTTCTGGGTGATTTCTTTGTTCATCAATTTGGAGGTCGACCGCCCTAGCTAGAGGTCGGACCGCCCTTGGAGAGGTCGGACCGCCCCGAGTAGAGGTCGACCGCCCTACTCGAGGAAATTAAGTTCGGTTGCTTTTGGTTGTTTTGCTTGGGTTTTGATTGGATTCAATCCTAGTCTTCCATTTGTCTTGGTATATCGATCTTCATAGCTTCTATAGCTATTGGAGTGAAATTTGTGTTGAATCTAATCGTGGTTGAAAAAGTGAGCGTGCTCTATTCACCCCCTCTAGTCGCCTTTTCGGTCCAACAAGTGGTATCGAGCCGGTTAGTTCAATCTTGATCTTAACAGGTCCTTTGAACTGGCGATGGATAAGTACTCCACCAAGCCGCATATCTTCGATGGGCACGACTATGCCTATTGGAAGAATCGCATGCAAGTCTTCCTTGAGAGCGAAGGACAAGCTATATGGGAGGTTGTTCGAGCCCCGCTCGTTCTTCTGAAGTTGTTCGCCGGCTTCATGACCCTCTTGGCTAACAACAATAAGGCAAAGAACCTCTTGTATGGTGGGCTTGGTAGGCGGAGTATGATCGAATTTGCAATCTTGAGGCTGCGCACGAGATTTGGAACACCCTCGAAACCTACCATGAGGTTCGTCCCAAATCAAGAAATCGCGACGATCTATAAGCGTGAATATAACAAATTCGAGATCGTCCGAGAGAGCATCGATGACATTTTCGATCGCTTCAACAAAGTGATTAATCGGATGAAGGTCGTTGGAATTGAATATTCTCGATCTGAAAATGCCACCCACCTCTTGGCTGCAATCAACACCAAGGAGTGGGAGATAAAGGCTACCGCCATTGAGGAGAACGTCAACCTCTCGATCGACTTTGGAGCTGCTCTATAGCAAGCTTAAGACTCATGAGATCAAGAGGATTGATCATCCCAAGAAGGAAAATATGGCCTTGGTAGCGAGACCGCTCAAGAGAGCTTCGATGGGTCTTACGAGTCTTCTTACGGATTTTAAACTTCTTGGTTTATCGCAATCCATGAAGAAGAGTTTGAGAGTCTTCTGAGGCCGAGTTAGCCCTCATAGTCGAGAAAAGCCACGGGCCTATAACAATATGAGAAACAAAAGAGAGGAGGTCCGTGACTTGCTATGAGTGTGGTGAGCTTAATCACATCGAGCAAAGCGCCCCAAGTTGAAAGGAAAGAGCAACCACAAGGAAGGAAAGCGACTTGGAAGAAGCCTCAATGGAACAAATCAAGATTTGATCTTGCCAAGCTCACAAAGGCGACTCAGGGTTCTTGCCGCTTTGGGGAACAATCCTTAGCGATGTGGACTCGGGAGCGAGGATGACAAGGAGGAGGAGATCCTCAAGACAAGAAGAAGGGGATGGCCAAGGACTTCACGGCGTTTGCTTCATGGCCGACTCGACGGCGTCGGCGACGATGAGTACCTCTCTCCTAAGATGTCCTTTCGATAGATGCGAAACTATCTTTGAGTAACTCATGAGCCAGGATAAGGCGTTAGAGTATATCATGGCTAGGAACAAGGACTTAGAGTCTCAAGTAGATAATTTGACTTTAGAACTTGCAAATACTAAGACTCTTGAATCTGATGAATGTTCTTCCTGCCATGCTCTACACTCAGAATTTGCTAAGCGCAATCGCTCATGATATTGCTTTGCAACAACTTGAAAATGCTAGGGTGAGTTAGTTGAGGTTAAATCTGCTCCTTGTGAAAAATGCTTAGATTCCGACAAGTTGGTTGCTCTGGTCTTTGTTGATCCTAGCCTTTGCTCTTTTTGCATTGAACGCGAACATGAAGTTAAAGATATCTTAGAAGCAGTTAGAGCTAAATATGCCAAGCTTAAGAACAGTATTGAGTCTTCTACATGTGCTTCATGTTCTGCTCTTAAACTTGAAATTGCTTTATATAAGGAAAAATATGCTAGAGCTATTAAAGGCAAAACTTGTGAGTCATGTGTTAATCTTGAAAAGAAAATGCTTATCTTAAGGATACCTTAGAAAAATTTTCTAAAGGTAAGAAACAATTAAACATGATTCTGGACAAATCTAAGACTCCTTATAAGAAGCAAGGATTAGGATACAACTCTGTCCAAGATAATTCTAAGCCCCAAGTAACTCAAGTCTTGGAAAATGGGTTAGTTGAATTTAAAACCCAACCTGCAAAAACTACTTTTAAATCTGCGGGTTTTGCCCAAACTTCGTTAAGTCAAAGGGTGCTTCTCCCAATGGTATCAAGTACCATTGCACCTATTGCAAGAAGAATGGACATTTGGTTGAGTTACATTGGCGTAGGTTGAAAAATGATAAGAAAAATTTTGCTAGAATTTCACTCAATCAACCTAGAGCTTTTATGAGACATGGTAATGTAGAAAAGAGGAAACTTGGTTTAGGATTTGTGTCACATGCTCATCATCATGTTCCTAGACAGGATAACTCTTATGTTAAAGTAACCATTGCTCATAACAGAACTTCAAACTTAATCAAGGATAGCATACGCTTTGCATACTACTTGCAGACATGTGTCTCGATCTTTGGGTTCCCAAGTCTTGTTTAACTAACTTGATGATTGAGACACATTGTTCTTCTGTGTCTTGATTTTCAGGATTACCGCGGAAAGAGGAAGGACACGTGGTTCGTCGACTCCGGCTGTTCACGCCACATGACCGGAGACTCAAGATGGTTCACCTCCTTCACGCGGTCGACGGGTGATGAATTCATCACCTTTGGAGATGATAGGCAAGGCGGATTGAAGGGCAGGATCGATCGGGGTGAGCGACAAGTTCATCCTCAAGGGCGTCGCCCTTGTAGACAAGCTAAGGTTTAATTTGCTTTCGTCTCTCAACTTCTTGATGATGGCTATGAGACTAGATTTAAGAAAAATGCTTATCGGTGCTTGATTCATTTGGTGAGCTTGTTTTTGGGATTACTAGAGTTGCTAGGATCTTTGGGTGATTTTTCGAATCTCTTCTTTGGTTCTCTCAAGTGCTTAATTTCATCTTCTTCTTCGAGTTACGGCTTTGGCACCGTCGTTTGGGGCACATTGGTTTTGATCATCGACGCGAGTTAGCAACCTTGAGCTCATGAGAGGTTTGCCTAAACTCAAAGCCGTCAAGGATCCTTGTATGTGCGCCTGTAGGCATGGCAAGCAAGTTGCCGCCTCACACCCATCAGTGACTATGGTCATGACTGACGGACCGGGACAGTTGCTTCATATGGATACTGTTGGTCCCGCTAGGGTTCGGTCAGTTGGTGGAAAATGGTACATTCTTGTCATAGTCGATGATTTTCTAGATACACTTGGGTGTTCTTTCTCACTTGAAGGATGAAGCTTTTGATCATTATCATGATCTTGTTCTTCGTTTGGCTTCGAACTTCCAAGTGCCTTGAGAGCGATCCGATGACAATGGCACGGAGTTCAAGAATGCATCTTTGCTTCCTTTTGTCTTTGGCGTGGAATTGAGCATCGGTTCTCCTCCCCCACGTCCCTCAACAAAATGGCGTTGTGGAAAGGAAGAACAGGACTCTAGTTGAGATGGCTAGGACAATGCTAGATGAGTATAGCACTCCGAGGAGGTTTTGGGCCGAAGCTATTTCTACTGCTTGCCATATTGCAAATCGTGTCTTTTTGAGACCGTCTTTGGGCAAGACTCCTTATGAGCTTCGGTTTTGTAGAAAACCCTCTGTCTCGCACTTTCGAGTCTTTGGATCCAAGTGTTTTATTCTCAAGACAGAAATCTAGATAAATTTGAGTCAAGAACTTTTGATGGTTTATTTACGGGTTATCCTGCTCATTCAAGGGGTTTTGAGTTTTAATGTTGAAACTAACTCGTTCGGAGACATGCAATGTCACTTTTGATGAGACTAGCCACGGAGCTAGATCGGATATTCGGGTGATACACAGTGTGAGAGTATATTTGTAGAGGAAGATGATGATGGACTCGATGATACTCTTCCACTGCTTCTTTGTTGACATTCCTATTCTGCACAAGAACCGCCGTGACTACTTCGCCTTGGTTGAGGCACTGTTTGCATCTTCATCATCGCATACTGCGGAGGTCGAAGAGGTACTTTCTTCTCGGTGCGCCACTTCACATTCAAGCGACATCCGCCGGATCGGATGATAGGTAATATCCATGAGCAGTCACTCGCTCCGGTATCATGATCCAAACCTCTATTCTCATTCGCTTTTGTAGCTTCTTTTGAACCCGCGATATATCACATGCTTTATCCGATTCAAGTTGGGTCAATGCCATGCATGAGGAGTTAGAGAATTTTGAGAGGAATAAGGTTTGGAACCTAGTAGAACCTCCTAGTGGTCATAATATTATAGGAACCATTGGGTCTTCAAAAACAAACAAAATGAGGATGGTTACGTGGTTAGAAACAAGGCTAGGTTAGTAGCTCGGGTTTTTAGCGAGTTGAGGGTTAGATTTTGATGAGACCTTTGCTCTGTTGCTAGACTAGAAGCTATTCGCATTCTTCTTGCATTTGCTGCCTCTAAGGGCTTTAGATTATATCAGATGGATGTTAAGAGTGCATTTCTGAATGGTTTTATAGAGGAGGAGGTTTATGTTAGGCAACCCCCAGGCTTTGAGAATCCCAAGAACCCACATCATGTCTTCAAGCTATCCAAAGCCTTGTATGGTCTTAAACAAGCCCCTAGAGCACAGTATGATAGACTTAAGACCTTCTTGCTTAAGAATGATTTTGAGATGGGTAAGGTAGACAAGACCTTGTTCATTCTTAGGCGTGGCAATGATTTCTTACTTGCTCGATTTACGTTGATGATATTATCTTTGGTGGTTCTTCTCATGCTCTTGTTTCTAGCTTTTACGAGACTATGTCCAGGAATTTGAGATGAGCATGATGGGAGAGCTCAATTACTTTCAGGGCTTCAAATCAAGCAATGTAAGGAAGGATCTTCATCCATCGACGAAGTATACTAAGGATCTGCTCAAGCGCTCGACATGGGTGATCGCAAGCGATCGCCACTCCCATGGCGACTTCGATCGCTGGATCGGATGAGGAAGGAGAAGCCGTGGATCAACGCGAGTACCGCAGCATGATCGGCTCCCTCCTGTACCTGACGGCATCAAGACGGACATCCACTTCACGATGCTCTCTGCGAGGTTTGAGCGTCTCGAGAACTTCCCATCGCCAAGCGATTAAGCGCATATTCGGTATTTACACTCTACCCTCCAGTATGGCATTTGGTACTCCTGTTCTTCTTCTTTATCCATTCGGGGGTTTTCTGATTCTGATTTTGCGGGCTGTCGGCTTGATAGGAAGAGTACCTCGGGCACTTGTCACTTCCTAGGCACTTCTCTTGTTTCTTGGTCTTCTAGGAAGCAGTCCTCTGTTGCACAATCTCTCACGAGGTGAGTATGTAGGCTCTTTGCTAGTTCTTTGTAGTCGATTTTGTGGATGGTATCCACTCTTAAGGACTACGGGTTAAATTTTGCTAGTGTTCCTCTTTTCTGTGATAACACTTCTGCTATTAACATTGCTAAGAACCCTGTGCAACACTCTAGGACCAAGCACATAGACATTCGCTATCACTTCCTTAGAGACCATGTCGAGAAGGGTGATATTGTGCTGCATTTTGTGGAGTCTGAGGGTCAATTGGCTGATATCCTCACCAAACCTTTAGACCCAACTAGGTTTGCCACCTTGAGAAGTGAGTTAGGGGTAATTTATCCCTATGGGTTGGTTTGAGGGGAGTTCGATCTTTTACGATCTTACCTTGTTCTTTTGATCTTTTATTGTTCTTTTACGAACTTGTTGATCTTTTGAACTTTTTAGGTTTTTAGGCTTTTATTGCATCGCATTGTATCATATTGCATTCATATGTAAAATACTTCAAGTGGTTTGAAAAATCCAAAAAGATGCATTGTAATATAAAATTTTCTACTTATCTTTTAAAATTGATGAAGCTTTGCCTATTACCCTTTGGAGCTTTAGTATTTCAATTCTTGCTCAATGCCATGTCTAGTTCTTTGACTTGCTAGAATTATCATGCTTTTACATGTGTAGCTAAGTCTTTGCTATATGAGCTAGAACCTTTTTAAACAACTCAAACTAAGAAATTGCAATTTGTGGATGTTTTAGCGAGTTGCGCAATTAGTGCTCCTCTTGTGACATTGGCCTTGTCAGAATTGCTTTGTTAACTCTTTGATCTAAAATTGACCATTACTTGAGCTTTTGTGTTCTTGAGATTCTAAAAATGCTCTTGTGACAAATGAAAATCAAGATTGTCTTATGCCTAAATTGTGCCAAACTATTCTTACGAGACTGCTTGTCAAATGACATGAACTTGGAGATAGTTTGATGAACCAGACGATCTCATGGGGACTGCTTGTCAAAAATGACATGAACCTCAAGATTTGTCGCCCTGGTAGAAGCTTAGAAAGAGGTTGTGGATGGCTCCTAGTCCAGGATCTTCTTTACTAAGATATACTTTTAATCAACTTCTGGTCGAAGCTTAGGATGAGTTTGTGGATGGCTCCTAGTCCAGGATCTTGTCACTAAGTTAGATCATTAGTCAACTTCAATATTCAATGCAAATGAGAAAAATATTGACAAATGGGCGTTTACAAAAGATTGAGCAAAATGATTCAATACGGGAATTGATTGACTCTTAAATGTGGTCTTTGTTAGATTTTTGATCTCACTTTGACATTTTGACATGGCCAATTTCACTTTAGGATCCCTGTTGATGAACTTGCTGAATTTGAAGCGTTGCTTAAATTGATCAAATCTATTGCTTTACTTGTGAGCCTTGGTGCTTAGCTTTGATATATATGTCTTACCATGATCTTGCTAGCACTGTCAGGCTTGATATGTTGTTTGTGCAATATTAGAAATGCTAGCTAGTTCTTTTGGGTAATCTCCAAAGCTTCTTGTAATCAAAAATTGAAAAATACAAAAATTAAGCCACTCCATTGCACTTCATGCATACTTCTTCTTTATGCTTCTCTCTTTATTCTGCATTTGTTATCTCTGGATGAGAGGAAGGCGTGATTCCTTGATGACTCCATTGTCAAAGGGGGAGAAGATATTTTAATGTTGGGGAGAAGATTATACAAAGGGGAGAAAGTTGGAGAATTTGAAATTTTCTGAAATCCGAGGATCATAGTGAGGGGGAGTTCTTGAATTGCATTTATTACTACTCACAATGATCAAAGGTCAATTGAACAATTGTTCTTTCATTTGGACCTTAAGTGAGATTTGTGACTTTTTCTGGAAATCAAAGTTTTCATGCTTTCTTTTGCCTTATCTCACTTGCCTATGCTATTCTGATGCCAGCTTGGTCATTTCCATTGCTTTCTCTTGCTTATGGACCAAGTTGTGCCTTTGTGCGAAAACGGAAGTATTTTACTTTTCAAACCTTCAAATTACATTTTCTGGATTATTGCCAATGTGTTCATCAAGGGGGAGATTGTGGATATCATGGGGATATGCTCCAGATCTTAGGATGATGTGACAATTGGCAATAGCGTTAACGGTTTGTCGTTTCACGGGTTTTCGACAAAGTTTCAAACCTTTGTTCGGACTTTACGGGCGGCGGTCTGACCGGCCATAGCACGGCGGTCCGACCGGTCCCAAATCGGTCGGACCGGCCATGTGCGCCGGTCGGACCGGCCGTGACCAAAAGTGGTCAAAACAGGCTGGGCCAAAAATAGAGGGTGTAGGCAAGTGAGGGGATCCCATTGTTCTTGCTCCCATAATTTTTGAGTCTCGATAAAAGTTCTATTGGTTTAAAGTTTCCAGAGGTTTGGATTTTGGGGTTGAAAATTGGCTAAGTCCTTACGGGCGGTCGGACCGGCCTTTGGCCGGCGGTCCGACCGGCAAGGCCGGCGGTCAGACCGGCCCTGAGGGGCGGTCTGACCGACTGTCACTGGAATGTCGCCCTTCGTGGCGGCGTTGCTCATTGGTTAGGTCAAAGTCATGAGTTTGATGCATATGTGTTGCATGATGCATGTTTTGACTAACGTGGGTCAAGTTGCGAAGAACTTGTTCCGGTTTCAATTTGCTTGTCTATTGTTGTGCGGGTTGCTTGGTGGTCAACGACGGTCAACGGCGAGGATGATCGGACGAGGCTTGGAGAGCTTAGGTCCGAGCGATCGGCGATCTTTGGGTGAGGTCAATGAAATCAAGTATGGCGCAGAATGGACAATGATGACCGAACAGGCGATTCGGGCGGCCGGTTTGATCAAGCGGCGCGGAGTCGGTGCAAGTGCCATGGTGGTTTCGGTGGGGCCGGATGGGAGAGACTTGCCGACATGGAGAGAGCCGTTGATCAACCTACACGTGGCGAGCATGCGAAGTGCTTGCGAAGATGGACTCGGTCTTGGAGAAGGACCGAGAAGGGTATTTTGGTAATCTTACCAAATATCACCTTGGTGACCTTTTGCCTACCCACGGCGCAAGACGGCGCAAGAGAAGCGGTTTAGGTTAAGAGGTGTTGTAGACGGCGCTTTAAAATGCGTGCGTGTGTGACCCGTTTGTGTTGGGCTTTAACGGGAGCCCATTTGAGTTAATCTTCTAGAAGGTCTAAGTCTCCACTATAAATAGAGGAGGGAGGTGGCTGCACCCCCTTCAACCCTTTTATCATTATTGAAACCCTAGTTTTGGCTTAGGGAGAGGATTAGTGGAGGTTAGGGTTCTAGAGAGTTTTGATTTGATCTTGTGCTCTTGGATTGAGCTTTGTCCTCCATTGATGGAGTGGCTGTAAACCCAAACCCTATCAATCAATCCAAAGAAACTTTGATCAAAGATGTGTCCCTTTGCCCTTCTTCTCTCTATTTGGTGATTTTGAGTCTTTCTTTGATTCGCATGTTTTTGATTAATTTCTTTACATGATATAGCTTGCTGTGACATGTGGGAACACATCTAAGATCATCTTGATCATCAATCACCCACGAGCAAGTTTTTGGGTCACGTTTTCGTTTTGACTCGGTTTTGAACCATCCATCTCTCAAACTGAAAAATGTCGTAACTTTTCCATGGATCTCCATGATCTTCGATTGGAATAGGTTCCTGACATCCTAGAGAAGGTGTGTTCCAAGTTTCATGAAGTTTGGAGTTGTAGATCAAAAGTTAGACCTATTTGCAACCGTTTTGGTGATTTCCTTGTTCATCTATTTGGAGGTCAGACCGCCCTAGCTAGAGGTCGGACCGCCCCTTGGAGAGGTCAGACCGCCCCTGAGTAGAGGTCAGACCGCCCTACTTTGAGGAAATTAAGTTTCGGTTGTTTTTGGTTGTTTTGCTTCGGGGTTTTGATTGGATTCAATCCTAGTCTTCCGCTGTACTGGTATATCGATCTTCATAGCTTCTATAGCTATTGGAGTGAAATTTGTGTTGAATCTAATCATGGTTGAAAAAGTGAGCGTGCTCCTATTCACCCCCCCCCCCCTCTAGTCGCCTTTTCGGTCCAACAAATAGTGATTTCCAGGCTTGACCAAAATAGAAGAGGTTTGACTAGGGCTTCAAATATAGAAATAAAATTCAAAAAATTCTGAAATAAATCAGGCGGTTTCCTGGGACAACCTAGTTTCCAATAAAGTTTTAAAACCTACTGTTCAAGATTTACTTTGTGCATTTTTAAAATTCAAACTGAAAACAGGTCTTTGTCTTTTCTAGGGGTTTCATTAGGTTCCAAAACTTTGGAAAATTTATATTAATTCCTGATAATTATCTTAATATTTGAATAAATTGTTCCAAGAGGGTTAACCTAAGTTTTTGCTCTCATTTTCTTTTGGAATTCAAATTTGAGTTGTATGTTTTCTTTGTCTTTAAAACTTGCAAGTCCAAAAATTTATGCAACAACTCCACAAAACCAATGCATAATCAAAAGTTTTAATTCCTCCTCATTTTTATTCCATTTGAGACACACACCATTGTTTGGGATGTTACAAATCTCCCCCCTTACAAAAGATCTCGACCCCGAGATCTAGGTAGGTCGAAAGCTGGATAGGAGAGTCTTAAAGGATTACTCAACATCTGTTGTCTTGATTTCCTTTAAAGATAGTGTTGGGATATTCTAAATATTTTTGGTATTTAAAAGATTTACAAAAGACAAACCTAGAAAAAGATATTTGATTTTCAAACTCATCCAAAATACTACTTTGACCTAAGTGGTCACTTTCTAGCACTTAAGTGAGTTTTGCCATATGAATCAAAATTCTTCAAATAAATATATTCATAATGGTATTTATGACTCACACATGCAATTGGATGCTTTAAAATTCTCTATTTGCTCATTTTGCATGTTTTGATAAAATTTCATGAAAATATGATTTCACTTACGAAAACCAAAAGATTAATTTATAAAAACTATTTAAGATTTGATTTTCACGGGCTATATAAGTTGAAAATACTCCAAATATGTTTATTTGATTGATTGTATAAAGATTTGGAGTAAAATACAACAAATTACTTTTTCTCTCCTCTTCATTTGGCGTCTATCGGTTTGAGGTAACCGATCGAGCCGGTCACCCCGTGATCCGACCTCCAACTCGACCGGTCCAACCGCCGTTAGTCCAGCGGTCCGATCGGTTATGACTGGAAATTCTGTTTTCTCCAGCCCAAAAGAGTTTCTGTTCTACATTCAATTCTAAATCTTTTGTGGCTACTTCCAGTTGTCAAGTTGATCCTTGATATTCTTGCTAGCTACCCACTACTGTTATTCCTTGATTACAAATGCAATTGCATCTTTCAAGTGGTATTCTTTTCAAAAAGTGGTAGCTTCTTTTGATCATCTTGATCTTGGCATGAGATTTATCGTTTCAAAGTGATATCATCTTATTTGTTAAAATGGTATCTACAATTCTTCCATGCCAATCAAAATCCTCTCTTATCTAAAAGCTCAAGTATACTTTGTATATGAGTGGATTCTCTCTTCCTTTTTTCTCTTTGGATGCTTTCTTTGAAGATCAATAGAAGAGAAATTCAAGCACCTTCCAAACCTTAGTTATACTTACAAGTGGTACCAAGTATTTACAATGGAAACTATTCTTGGTATTAAGTGTTTTTCTCATAAGTGGTATCAACTTTCTACAAGTGGAATTAATTATCGTTGATATCATTTACCTTTACAAGGTGTATCAAATATCATCATGAGTTTTGGATGAATCTTTTTTTAAAGAGATGACAAGATGGAAGATAAACCTTTGTGTGTCAAAGGAGAAAGAAGATTTTTCAATAGAAACCTTTGTGTAAGGGGGAGTTTTTCTATGTGAAAAACCTATTAATATTTTTAGGCTTAATTAAAAATTTAGGTAAAGTATTAATATTTGGAAAACTATTTTACCTATTTGCCCAAAATATTTTATGGATCTTGTGAATGAATGTGTTTCATTCTATTTGCTTTATTTGATAATCTTGAAATGGTTTTGTCAATCTTATGCAAGATTTTCTATTTGAACAAGTTTTTTCTTTATGAAAAAGCAAAAATTTACAAGTGGTATTATTTTAAACAAAGCGTTCTAGTCAAAAGGATTTTACAAGTGTTATCTTGTTTTAAAGACTAGAGTTTTGTGAAAAATCAATGTTTGTTTTACAAGTGGTATCTTGTTTTAAAGGATAAAATGTTTATAAAAAATAAAAAGTTTTCAAGTGGCATTTCAATTGTTTTCAATGCTTTTGATTAAATTTCTATTTTGATTATATTTTAAAACAAATATCATATTGGACTCATTCCAAGTTGCTTTACTCTTCTCGGCGATATAAAGGAGTTTACAATCTTTTTGGAGATATTTCAAATTGAAGAGTATTTGAATTTGTTTCAAATATTGTTTCAAGTGGTTCTCAATCTAATTGATTGAAAAAGGGGATAATGTACTATGATCAATAGGTTTGTGACCTATTTTGTTTCTCCTCACATTCTTGAGAAGAATATCTCCATTGGTCACAAGTATCTATTTCATATTCTTTGTGACCAAGCTCCTCAAATTGAAATATCCTCTTTTGACCTTACCTTATTTTTGACGATCTTACAAGTTGTGTCAAAAGAAGATAATATTTCAAAGTTTAAATAAAATGATTTCAATTGCCAAGTTCTTTGCTTTGCAAAACTTATCTCTTGGCTTTAAATTTGTTTTGAATTTTTTGGTGTTTAATGCCAAAAGGGGGATAATTTTTATGTTATCAATATATCCCAACATTTGGATCTTTGATTTATGCCAAAATGGGGAGAATATTTATGCTATCAATATCCCCTTATTGGGATGATTGTTACATTCTCTTTATTTGGATGATTTATATATTGTCCTTTGTTATTTGATTTATATTAAAAAGGGGGAGAATTCTTTTATGAGAGAATGCATTGTCTTTACAAGCATATTTTTCTCATATGCATATTGATTAATATTTTAAATTTCACCTCTTAACATGAATAGACATAGTTCATTAGCTTAAATCCATATGTTATGTCAATTTATATTCAAATGTTGTTATTGATAATGGATTTGTCATCAATCACCAAAAAGGGGGAGAATGAAGGATCTAGACCCGCCATTATCAGTTAATGGAATGTTTTGGTAATTAATGACAAATGCAAATATGAGACTAACTCTCTTGTTTAGTATTATCATGTGTAGTCTCATTTGGATATAAAGGTAAAATTCAACGAGGTATGCCTTCAACTTGTACTCTTGTATAATGTTGCATTTCTCGGATTCAAAATATAGGTTGAGCTCCACTATAAGTTTAACTTGAAGATGTGCATATGTTTCTATTTACACATTTGTGTATATACACATATAGGGGGAGCTTATTCTATATTTTGTGGTTTCACTAGTATTGATCCACATTCCCTTTACCACATATATTTCGGATCTTTACTTTGAAACATATCCGTTTGACTATACAAAACTTGTGTAGTTTTTGTATACTTATGTTTTGAGTATATAGAACTTGTGTAGTTCTCATATACTTATGTTTTGAGTATGTAGAACTTGTGTAGTTCTTGCATACTCATGTTGTGAGTCTATGTATATGACTTGTGTAGTTTATAAATATACTCATATCGTGTTACTTTTATCTAAATTCAATTTATGTGAGATTGAAATGGTTATCATCAATTACCAAAGAGGGAAAGATTGAAGTATCTTGTCCCACCATTATATGTTAATGGTATGGTGTGGTAATTAATGATAATCATATTGTGGAACTAACATTTTCCATGAGTAGGATGAACAGGTTATATTCCAGGTTGATGAAGACTTGGGATGATCATGAGTTGATCATCAAGTCAAGATTGAAGTGAAAGATTCATCATGTGTTGATGCATATGAAGAGTTTGAAGAAAAAAGAAAATCATCGTGTGTCGATGATGTTTCAAGTGAAGACCCATATGTGTTGATGGAGGTCAAGTGAAGGAATGCATCATTTGTTGATGCATGTTAACACTCGGGATGAAGAAGTCATCATGTGTTGATGATGTTCAAGACAAAGATCCCGAAGTGAAGAGATCATCATGTGTTGATGATTGTCAAGTCAAGGACCCGGACTTGAAGTGTTGATGTGCGTCATCAAGCTTCAAGAAGATGCAAGGCAAAGGTATACTAGCTAGGGCTAAGGATGTGTTCCTAGTCTTTTACCGGTCTTGGAGTTTGGTTGGAAGACCGGATTGCTAGTATAGGATTGCCGTACTATTAAGAGGGGTCTTGACTAGTAGCATGAGTTAGTCATGTGTTGATAGCTCATTGTGTTTGCTCTAGCTCATCTATGCATGGAGCTACTATTTGTGAATATATTTTGCAAATGATTGATGCTCATGCATTTAATCATTGTGGCATGATGCTGTTATTTGTGAATGTGTTTTGCAAATAGTTGAAGCTCATGTTTGATTTCTTGTAGTATGTTACTTCAGTTTGCAAATGTGTTTTGCAAATGGTGTAAGTCCACATACCTTATTCCTTGTGGTATGATTCTAATGTTGGCAAATGTGTTTTGCAACTTGTTCGGAATCTTGCCTGTGATCCTTGTTGGCATGGCTTATCAATTGGCAAATGTGTTTTGCAATTGGAATTATTTGTGAAGCCATTCGCTTCGTCGGGATAATCGGTAGTTCGGCAAGATAATAAGCGACGCAGGAACTATCGCATCTTGATAGTATCGCATATTGAGAGCAGAACTACCGCAGGCCGGTTGTTCTGAAATTCGGTGGTATGTTTATCCAGAGAAGCACCTTTTTGGGACTTAGCCAATTTTCTGGAGGCGCGGTAGTACCGCCATGTTGGGAGCGGAATTATCGCACCGCGGAAGTTCCGAATTTGGCGCAGTACATTTTTTTCCAGAAGGTGTCATGTGTTGGACCTGAGTGGAAGCGGTAGTACCGCCCAGTAGAAACGGAACTTCCGATAATCGAAAGTACCACAAACTAGTTGGCGGTAGTTCCGCGCTGATTTTCCAACTGCTAGTTTCTCGTCTGATATAGCCGTTACTGTGCTTGTCGCTGAGGTGCGGAAGTTCCGGCCGTATAACGGCGAAAGTTCTGCATTTGCTGATTTTTCAGCAGATTCTCTCCCAACGGCTAGTTTTTGTATGTGGGCTATATATAGCCACCTTGGCCGGTTAGGAATGGTTGCTGATGTTGTTGTTGAGTTCCATACTCATTCTTTGAGCTAAGAGCAAGCATCTCATCCTCTTTTGTGCATGTGTTGCACTTGGTGAGATTTGAGAACAAACCCTAAGTGCATGTGTTGCCTTAGGTAGTGGATTGTGTATCCACTTGAGCGTTGACACTCGATTAGTTCAAGTGAAGGTTGAGACTTGTTTCTCTTGGTGTTTGCCAACACCTAGATGGCGTGGAGGCGTCGTGGCTGGTGATCTTCTCAAGAAGCTTGTGAGAAGGCCCGGTGTGTTGTGAGTGGTTTGGTGCTCGCCATCTCCGGAGTGGACGAAGAGCAACTCTAGTGGAGCGAGGTGTTGGTTCGTGTTGGAACCGGTCCAAGTGGTTGGACTTACCTCGGAGGTGTTGGCTTAATTAGTGGAGCCGGTCCAACGTGGTTGGGCTTACCTCAACGTGGATTAGGGGAGACCGGCAAGTCTCCGAACACCACGGTAAAATATAATTGTGTCCATCTTGGTTTGCTTGTGCTTTACTTTGAGCAATTTACATTACATGCTTTAATTGCTTATATATCTTGTATGATTGCTCTCTTGTGTTGTATTCATATTGTTGGTGCACTTAGGGAAGCCTAGTTGATTTAAGTTTTAATTATGCAAAACCAATTTGTTATTAGCTTCCACATTATATATTGGTTTTAGCGCTAAAGATTTTTAAAACCGCCTATTCACCCCCCCTCTAGTCGGCCACCTCGATCTTACACGCATGTGTTCTTGATCGTGTTTACAACAAAGAAGTCATCGAAGGCTAGGACTAATGAATCATGCTCTGTTCTTGTCTATGTGTGTCCTCTGTCCACCGGCAGTATCCATTATATAGTGTCTAAAGGGGTGGCAGTGGTCCCGTGCTAGGAGGCACCTCAACTGTTGATGAAATACGCATGTTTGATGGTGGCTATTGCAAGAAAAAACAAAGCCCCCATGTTCACCTTGCAATTATGTTAGAGACAGAGGTTAATACGTGTAATTATATTGGAGGATAACGACACATACTCAACTACCGCGTATAAATAAACATAGGGTATAATGTCCCTATTAGATTGGGTCCACTTGCCTGTGGGCTTTATCGATCATATGGTGGTCGTGATTGACTTGATTGTAGTAAAGCTTACGACCATAAGGTGATCGTAGTAAAGTTTACGATCATAAGGTGGTCGTGGAAGATCTTATGACCATATGGTAGTCGTGATTAACTTAGTTGTAGTAAAACTTACGGCCATAAGGTAATCGTAGTAAAGCTTACAACCATGAGGTGGTCGTGGAAGATCTTACGACCATATGATAGTCATAGAATATAGGGTGGTCATAGAATAGCTTATGACTACTAAATACTTATAATCTTCATGTATCATTAATGATAAGGGACACATCTGAAGGTTGTTGTTGAGACATTATTATCTATAATAGACCTTATAGATAAATAACTTAATTCATTGAGGATTATTAGATTCTCGTCGCTCTTCCTCACCACCATAAACAAGGAATGTGTCCTTAGTCCTTCTTAAGTACTTTACGATATTCTTAACTGGTATCCAATGACCTTCACCTAGATCTGACTGATATCTGCCTGTAACACTTAGAGCGTACGACACATCTGGACGTGTGTACAAAGCATAGCATGTATGATAGATCCAATAGCCGAAGCATATCAAATTCTACTCATTTTGTCTCGCTCGTCACATGTCGAAGGATACTGACTCTTGCTAAGACTTATGACATATGACATACACTATACCATGGCATAGTTTTAAGGGCAATAATCTGCCGGGAAAAAATTGGATTAGTGGCAAAATATGTGCCGGCAATATCAAAGAGATTAAGGGTCCCATTATCTGCCGGAAATAATTATTGTTTGGAACAACTTATCTGCCGGTAATATTTTTATGTTAGCTACAATATATCTGCCCTAAAAAAGGTCAATTAGGTCAACGTAACTGCCGGGCAAAACATTAGGCAGGATACAAAAAAATTAATAGCATGAAACAACCTCATATCTGCCGGGGAAAAAATAGGCGCGAAGGTGAAAATCGGAGGAGAGATAGGCGCGGCCTCTCTCCAACCTTATCCCCTCCAAAATTACTCGCCGCTCCTGCTCCTTTACGGCCTCCCGCGTCTCTCCCGCGCCTCCCGACGCCGCCTTCCTCCCGGCGCTCTCCCGCGCCTCCCGACGGCGCCTTCCTCCCAGCGCCACTCCCCATTGCCCTCCTCCCGCGTCTCCCGTCCTTCCCGCACCTCCCTCCACCTCGGCCGCCTCCCGGCGCCACCAAAGCACGCGCAGCCTCGCGACTCTCCTCCTCCCTCCCCGCTACCCCCTCCCTTTGCCGTGCCGCCCACGCCCCCTTCCACCCTTCGTCCCGTCGCCGGCGTTGGAGGGTCAAACCCACCACGCCTTCGTCGGATCGGCACGCCCGCCCGCTTCTTTCCCCCTCCGCCTCCTATCTCCTTCCTCCGTCGCCACTCTCCGTGTAACACCCCAGCCCAACACTGAGCCTAGAATGCCACCACACTACTCTCTAAAACAATAATTATTGACACACTATAAAATTACAGCAAGAAAACAATGATAATCATATCCATGAACCACAAAAGAGCAATGCATAATTATGGATCAAGTGATAATAAATAATCAATGGGAATTATAACCAGGTAAATAATCCAAAGTAGCATCAACCAATGAATCCAAATTAATAAAGCAAATAGTCTAGTCCAAATGATGTCCTAAACTTTATTCAACCTCTAACATGTCCAAGTGTAATCCAATTCTGAATGAAAAGATTATGAAGGTAAATGATCATGTGTTGTCCATGTGCCCTACTCGCTCTCAGTTACGGCATCCACGAAGATCACCTAAAGACAACAATAGAGCAAGGGTGAGTCCACGACTCAGCAAACACATCCATAAACAACGAACAATAATAAAACAACAGTAATCAATAACTTCATTATCATCACATGTACTTCTATTTGATATTCTCATTCATTAATCTCATGTATCAATGCAAATCTAATCTACATGTCCACATGCACTTCTTTCGCGTATACCGGTATAGCGTGAGTGAATGCTCGCGACAACATTCACTCTCAAGCCCGTTCCTCCATAAGGATCGGGGACCTCCTCCACTCCCGTGGAGTTGTGATCATTCATGATCACCTGCTCATATGCAAAGATGCTTATGTATGAATATGCAAACTCCATCATAAACATCATGTCCCACTTTTCATCATACTTGTCAACAAAGATATAAACATACCAATTATTTGTTTGCAATTAAACAAAATAAAAGCACAACAATAATGGTAACAGAAGATAAAGAAAACAGTGATCGATCATTGATCGCTGTCTACCATGCACTTGCCTTTACTAGTTGCGACGCACAATTTGGCTAGCAGATGGCAACAAGTACGACGCCTCTCCTACATTAAATACACAAAACTCAATACAAACTACAGCATCATAAGAACAACAATCAATCGACATCGCTCCTACACGTCCCCAAATATACCACGTTACTCTGGTACCGAAAAGTTACCCATAGCTGTCCGGTTACTAAAAAGAGTGTAACTTTTGACTCGAAAGTCCGATCACCACAAACCACCCCATTCTGGATTCTTCATAAAATTATCCACATTTTCTTAGATTACAAAGTCTTCTAATTAAATCATCTAACCCTCCGTATTTAGCCCAGAAAGCCGATCTGTCCGCTTCGGAACAGCAGTCTTACTAAATTCATAACTTTTGTTTTATTCAACCAAAATGCGCGTTCTCAGATCCTACAGAACCATTGGACAATTATCTACAACTTTCATGTAGATCAAAAACTCTAATTAGTCTATTTACTATTTTTAATCCGCAGTCTACCAAAACAGCGCCGGAAGACGATAACCCTAAAAACAGCAGTCTTCCGAAAATCATAACTCGAATTATACTTGTCCGATTGACATGAATAAATATGCTATAGAAAGATGTCGAAATTATCTACAATTAACTAGTAGATGATATTTCCAAAATTTGCCATTAGGGTATCCGAACAAATCGTTCAGCAGGCTATTTACTCAGTCGCTTTTGTACTAATCTTTCTTGATACATTACCTTGTTTCGGTGGTACAAACAGCGGCCACACACACACATGTAGCAGCAGTCCACATAACCAAAATAGCTAACTATTAAATTCCCACCGATTGCACTACTAAATTAATTACCACCACTAGTTGTTGCATGCCGACCTGGCTACGCCCAAAATTCACGAGTTTCCAATAGATTAACCTTAGCAATCTAGTAACAAATAACCAGCTACTAACTAATCTATTGCTAACCGCACTCTCTTAATCCATTTGCTAAAGTTAGCATCCGCACTAATAAAAGGGAGATCAGAAAAGCACAAGAGATAACCTGGCGCTACGCACGCACGGCGACACGCAGCAGCAACCGCAGGGTTCGGCCGCGTCAAGGAAAATCATTTGCAGCAGCACTCGCTCCGCGCCAAGGAAAATCAGCAGCCGCAGCAGCACTTGGACTCGGCCGAAAGGAATCCATGCACTTGCACACCAATCCGGTGGCGGGCAAGAAAGTGTAGCGCAAAGAATCGGCAAGAAAGAAAGCACGCACAAGAAGACAAAGCAATCCAATAGCAGAGCGCCACGCGCAGGAGAAAAATTGGTTGGCGGCGGATGGAAAAATGCAGCGCACAGGCGAGAGAATTGCTGGTGGCGGCGGCTAGCAGAAGAAAACAAAGAAACGATTGGCGGCGCGGCTGAGGGAAAGAAAAACAAAGAAAAGCTAGGGTTTCTAGAAAATCCAAGATCTATTTATATAGCTCTTAAAAAAAATCCTAAAATTCTATTTCTCACAAACTCTTTTTATTTAATTACGCGCAAGCCCTTAAGACGATTTTATGTATACTATTCGATTAATTACGCTCCGACCCTTAAGACGTGATTATTAATATTATTATTATTTTCAGAGTATTACATTCTACCCCCCTTAACGGAATTCGACCCCGAATTCTAATCGCCGATCTACTCAAACAAAACTACACTGCTGAAATTAAACAACAAAATAACACGTGCCCGACATGAACAACTCCGGGTATTGCTCGCGCATGCGAGACTCCAACTCCCAAGTCGCCTCTCTCGGATCGATCGCCCACGGCACCTTGACGTATACCAACGTCTTGTGCCTCAGCACTCGCTCCGACCTCTCCAGAATGCGCGCCGGACGCGACTCAACTGTAAAATCTTGCTCAATAGTCAGCGGCTCTAATGAAATGTTATGCTCTGGGTCTCTCAAAAACTTTCTCAGCATCGAGACGTGAAACACATTGTGAACTCCACGCATGGACTCAGGAAGATCCAAGCGGTAGGCTAACTTTCCAATTCTCGCAATAATCGGGAACGGTCCAACGTACCTCGGGCTAAGCTTCCCTTTGGTACCGAACCGAACAATACCTTTAGTGGGAGACATTCTCAAGAGCACCTGGTCACCCACCGCAAACTCCAAGTCACGCCTCCTCAAATCAAGATAACTTTTTCGTCTACTGAGCCGCTAATGATTCGCCTCACCATGGCCACCCGCTCAACGGTCTTCTGAATCCAGTCCGGACCCAAAACTGCCTTCTCTCCAACTGCATCCCAACAAAGCGGCGATCTGCACTTCCGCCCATAGAGAACCTCAAATGGCGCAGCTCTAATACTGGAATGGTAACTATTATTATAAGCAAACTCTGCAAGTGGCAACTGGTCCTCCCAACTACCCTTCCAAGATAGAACACAAGATCGCAACATGTCCTCCAAAGTCTGAATAGTACGCTCTGACTGACCATCTGTCTATGGGTGAAACGCTGTACTAAGGCGGAGCTGTGTACCCAATGCACTCTGCAGACTCTCCCAGAACTTGGAGACAAACTTCGCATCCCTGTCAGAAATGATGGTCTTTGGCACACCATGCAGTCTCACTATTTCACGCACATAAATAGGGGCTAGATCACTCGCTGAATTTGTTGTGCGAATAGGAATGAAGTGCGCAGATTTGCTGAATCGATCCACCACTACCCAAACTGCATCCTTCCCTCGCGGCGAACGAGGCAACGCCACCACAAAGTCCATAGAGATATCATCCCAAGGCCACTGGGGAACCTCCAAAGGCTGCAACAACCCTGCAGGACGCTTGTGCTCAGCTTTCACTTGCTGACAAACACCACAAGAAGCCACATAATTAGCAATGTCCACTTTCATTCTTTTCCACCAAAAATTCTGTTTCAAATCTCGATACATCTTAGTCTCACCAGATGAGCAAAGGTAATGGAGTGCGATGTGCCTCCCTCAAGATATCATCTTTGACCTCCGCCTTTTGTGGTACGCAAAGGCGGCCTTTAAACCTCAAAGTACCAGAATCGTCCATACTAAAATCACTCTCTTTACCTTCATCCAGACGCTTCCTAACCTCCTGTAGTAACCGGTCACTCTGTTGTGCTTCCCGCACACGGTCTGGAATAGCTGACTCAAGAATCAACTGTGTCTCAACATGTGTCGTGCCGGCATAACAATAAGATATTCCCATGCGATCAAAATCAGCAATAAGGCAATCTAGAGTAGCGGGAGTCGCCTTGCGACTAAGGGCATCCGCAACAACATTGGCCTTGCCTGGATGATACTGAATAGTAAGATCATAATCCTTGATCAACTCCAACCACCTCCTTTGCCTCAAATTCAGATCCTTCTGAGTGAAGATATACTTGAGACTCTTGTGATCTGTGAAAATATCACAAGGCTCGCCGTATAGATAATGTCTCCAAATCTTGAGAGCAAAAACAACCGCACCTAACTCCAAATCATGAGTGGGATAATTCGCTCGTGCTTCTTTAATCGCCTCGACGATAAGCAATTACCTTACCGTCTTGCATGAGAACACAGCCAAGACCCACTCGGACGATCTCAAAAGATCAGGCGTGAACCGCTTCCCGGCTCGGGAAGAGTGAGAATAGGAGAGGTCACCAACCTGTCCTTCAAAATGCAGAAACTGCGCTCACACTCATCAGTCCACTGGAATCTCACACCTTTCTGAGTAAGCTGAGACATCGGTTTGGCGATGATAGAGAAATCTTGCACAAAACGCCGATAATAACCAGCCAAACCCAGGAAACTCCTCACCTCCTTCACATTAGTCGGCCTCTTCCAATCCACCACTGTGGAGACCTTACTAGGATCAACAAAGAATACCACGAGGGTTAATCACATGACCCAGAAAACCCACTTCTGAAATCCAGAACTCACACTTCTTCAACTTAGCATAGAATTTGTGCTCTCTCAAAGTATCTAAAACCAGCCTCAAGTGACGCTCATGATCCTCATTGGTCTTGGAATAGATAAGAATGTCATCAATGAACACCACCACGAAGTCATCAAGATACTCGTGCAACATGTTGTTCATGGTCTCCATAAAAATGGCAGGTGCATTAGTCAATCCAAAAGACATAACTTTATACTCATAATGCCCATACCGTGGAGAAAGCGTCTTCTCAACATCTCGCCACGCACCGGATTTGATTATACCCGATCGAGATCAATCTTGGAGAACACTTGAGCTCCATTCAACCGATCAAACAAGTCCTCAATGCGGGCAATGGATATTTGTTCTTGATTGTGACCGCATTAAGCGCACGATAATCAATACACATGCGCCAACTCCCATCCTTCTTCTCTCGAGAATGTATCAGAGCTCCCACGGCGATACACTACGCCGATCAAACCTTTAGCCAACAAATCATCCAAGCTGCTTCTTCAACTCGTCCCGAAACGGACGTGCTAATCGATATGGAGACATCGAGATGGGACGAGTACGGAACAAGATCAATACGAAACTCCACGCCTCGCACAGTGGCAAGCCCTAAGCTCACCGAAACACATCGGATAGTCACTAACCACTCGAATCTCCTCAATCTGCGAAGCCACACTCGGTTTCTCAAAGAAGAGCTAAAAGAAGCCGATTTTCCATCGCACGACCCGGAATAGTCCACCAAATTGAAAGAGAGCGCGGGCGCACTGAAAGGTCAACGTCTCTCCAAACGGGTGCGCATGCAGACTTCTCTACGTAAACAGGATATCACGGCTCGATAAGAGTGCAACCAATCCATACCCAAGATAACGTTGAACGGCTCCATTTGAATAACTATCAAATTCGCCGTGAACTTCTCTCCATCAATAACAATAGAACACCCAGGACAAACAAGAGAACTAGTAATAATACCCCGGAGAACTAACCAACACCGATCGAGAAATCCATTTGATACTCAAGTTCGCTCTCCTAGCAAACGCCGTCGACACAAACGAAAAGGTAGCTCCTGAATCAAAAAGGACTAAAGCATCAAACGAATCCACAAGCAAAGTACCTGTCACCACGTCAGGACGACCCGCGGACTCCGCTGTGGGCATGGCGTACACTCCAGGTGGCGCCATGGCGAAAGAAGACGACGGCGGGGCGGCGAGAGCCCCAACAATCTGCTGTGGCGGTGCAGGTAAAGCCGGTCGTGCAACCTGAAGCGGTGCGAAGGTGGCGGCCGCCGAGTACCCACCGAGGCGCCCAAGTCAAGGAAATGGCATCGCTGGAGGAGCAGTCATCATCTGGAAAGATCCTCGAGCAGGACCCACTGAAGAAGAAGATGGCACAGGCTCCCACTTGATCACGCTAGCGGGGTTCTGGCGACACACCCGCTCCTTGTGACCCGGTCGGCCACACTGACGGCAATCTCCCGTCCAAGTGCACTCAGCAGCGCGGTGTCCATCACCGCACTTAAAGCAAAGCATACCCCGCAGGGGACAGACGAAGAGCCGAGTACTGTAAAGGACGAGGCGCCAAGAAGAGAACGGCCTCGATCGCTTAGACTGAAAGATGCGGTCCTCCCTTGAATTTCTTGAAAGGTGTCAATGCACTCCACTTCCTCACTAGAGCTCCTCTTCGGTCACCACGAAACTACGATCCACCGAGGCTTGTCGCCTTTGTGAGTCGCATCTCCAACTCCATGCCCCTAGCTTGCTCCACAGCGAGTCTGTAGTCACGAGTGGAGTAGCTCCCAACACATGTCGGACTCAGGTGAGACCCCGACGGAACCTCTTGGCTTTCGAAGATCATCGTTCACATCAAGGGACAAAGCGAACTAAGTTGTTGAACTCACCTCATACTCAAGAATAGACCTCTTCCCCGAGCAAAGGTCGTCAAGGTAACCTCCATCTTCTCAACAAAAGAGTAGGGGTAGAACTTCCCCTTGAACTGATCAACAAAGTCCTCCCAAGTGACTGGCCCTGGAGTGGCGGTCCTCGAAGACAACACGACCTCCCACCAAATATCCGCCTGTTGACGAAGAGCACGGATCTCTCCCACCAACTCTCTCAGTAAAGCGGGGGTCTCATCCTGGACCACAACCGGAGGCGGGTCAACAAAGAACCCCTCGCCATCGACTCAATCGCTACATGAGGTGGCTCCACGGAACCTCGCCCGCGGGCCCGACCTCCACGACCGCGGCCACCACGACCACGTCCTCTACCCCTCGGCATAGCTATCAACCACAATCAACAATACACAATGAGCTCAAAGCTCAAAATAAACTCATCCATCAATAAACAACATAACGGAAGCGTAAAAACTATATTCGTACCTCTCTCTAACCTACTGTGCACTAGTGTGTCAAATTTTTAGGTTAGTTAACCATTAGCAAATTTTAGTTGATTTACTAAACTAAAACAAATTTTAACAATTTTAGTTTGTCTAAGTTGTTAATCTATTCACCACGGACCTAAAGCTCGCTCTGATACCATCTGTAACACCCTGACCCAAAATCGGCTCAATGCCCAGCCCACCGTGGGGCGGACCCGCCTACACATAGCACCTCACTTACGCTTTCGTCCTCGCTTCGTGTAAAAGGGTTAACCCGGAGGTGCTACGTTTGGATCCAACAGGCATTATATACTACTACAACTCACTTGAGACAAGCAATGTGGGACTAATCCCACCACACAACTCCTCATGGGCCACATGGGTCACGCTACGAGCAGGCCGGGGTATTACATTCACCCCTTAAGGGTCGACGCCTCAAAGCGACGCATACGCTGCAAATGCCTGTAACCACCCCTCGGTACGTCCGCAAGCGCCCAGTGCAAGACATATGCCATGCCATGTGTCCACTCCGGGCCCACATGCCATGCGCCATATGCTCGCTCTGTCCCGCACGCGCCTGCGTCAAGGTTGATGCTCGATACCAATCAGAACACCCAGCCCAACACTGAGCCTAGAATGCCACCACACTACTCTCTAAAACAATAATTATTGACACACTATAAAATTACAGCAAGAAAACAATGATAATCATATCCATGAACCACAAAAGAGCAATGCATAATTATGGATCAAGTGATAATAAATAATCAATGGGAATTATAACCAGGTAAATAATCCAAAGTAGCATCAACCAATGAATCCAAATTAATAAAGCAAATAGTCTAGTCCAAATGATGTCCTAAACTTTATTCAACCTCTAACATGTCCAAGTGTAATCCAATTCTGAATGAAAAGATTATGAAGGTAAATGATCATGTGTTGTCCATGTGCCCTACTCGCTCTCAGTTACGGCATCCACGAAGATCACCTAAAGACAACAATAGAGCAAGGGTGAGTCCACGACTCAGCAAACACATCCATAAACAACGAACAATAATAAAACAACAGTAATCAATAACTTCATTATCATCACATGTACTTCTATTTGATATTCTCATTCATTAATCTCATGTATCAATGCAAATCTAATCTACATGTCTACATGCACTTCTTTCACAGATACTCAGATAGCGTGAGTGAATGCTCGCGACAACATTCACACTCAAGCCCGTTCCTCCATAAGGATCGGGGACCTCCTCCACTCCCGTGGAGTTGTGATCATTCATGATCACCTGCTCATATGCAAAGATGCTTATGTATGAATATGCAAACTCCATCATAAACATCATGTCCCACTTTTCATCATACTTGTCAACAAAGATATAAACATACCAATTATTTGTTTGCAATTAAACAAAATAAAAGCACAACAATAATGGTAACAGAAGATAAAGAAAACAGTGATCGATCATTGATCGCTGTCTACCATGCACTTGCCTTTACTAGTTGCGACGCACAATTTGGCTAGCAGATGGCAACAAGTACGACGCCTCTCCTACATTAAATACACAAAACTCAATACAAACTACAGCATCATAAGAACAACAATCAATCGACATCGCTCCTACACGTCCCCAAATATACCACGTTACTCTGGTACCGAAAAGTTACCCATAGCTGTCCGGTTACTAAAAAGAGCGTAACTTTTGACTCGAAAGTCCGATCACCACAAACCACCCCATTCTGGATTCTTCATAAAATTATCCACATTTTCTTAGATTACAAAGTCTTCTAATTAAATCATCTAACCCTCCGTATTTAGCCCAGAAAGCCAATCTGTCCGCTTCGGAACAGCAGTCTTACTAAATTCATAACTTTTGTTTTATTCAACCAAAATGCGCGTTCTCAGATCCTACAGAACCATTGGACAATTATCTACAACTTTCATGTAGATCAAAAACTCTAATTAGTCTATTTACTATTTTTAATCCGCAGTCTACCAAAACAGCGCCGGAAGACGATAACCCTAAAAACAGCAGTCTTCCGAAAATCATAACTCGAATTATACTTGTCCGATTGACATGAATAAATATGCTATAGAAAGATGTCGAAATTATCTACAATTAACTAGTAGATGATATTTCCAAAATTTGCCATTAGGGTATCCGAACAAATCGTTCAGCAGGCTATTTACTCAGTCGCTTTTGTACTAATCTTTCTTGATACATTACCTTGTTTGATTGGTACAAACAATGCACACACACACATGTAGCAGCAGTCCACATAACCAAAATAGCTAACTATTAAATTCCCACCGATTGCACTACTAAATTAATTACCACCACTAGTTGTTGCATGCCGACCTGGCTACGCCCAAAATTCACGAGTTTCCAATAGATTAACCTTAGCAATCTACTAACAAATAACCAGCTACTAACTAATCTATTGCTAACCGCACTCTCTTAATCCATTTGCTAAAGTTAGCATCCGCACTAATAAAGGGAGATCAGAAAAGCACAAGAGATAACCTGGCGCTACGCACGCACGGCGACACGCAGCAGCAACCGCAGGGTTCGGCCGCGTCAAGGAAAATCATTTGCAGCAGCACTCGCTCCGCGCCAAGGAAAATCAAGAATTGCAGCAAAGACTTGGACTCGGCCGAAAGGAATCCATGCACTTGCACACCAATCCGGCCGGCAAGAAAGCGGAAGCAAAGAATAGGCGCAGAAAGAAAGCAGCACACAAGAAGACACGAGAATCCAAATAGCAGAGTGGCCACGCAGGAGAAAAATTGGTTGGCGGATGGAAAATGCAGCAGACAAAGTAGAGAATTGTCGGTGGCGGCTAGCAGAAGAAAACAAAGAAACGATTGGCGGCGCGGCTGAGGGAAAGAAAAACAAAGAAAAGCTAGGGTTTCTAGAAAATCCAAGATCTATTTATATAGCTCTTAAAAAATCTCAAATTCTATTTCTCACAAACTCTTTTATTTAATTACGCGCAAGCCCTTAAGACGATTTTATGTATACTATTCGATTAATTACGCTCCAACCCTTAAGACGTGATTATTAATATTATTATTATTTTCAGAGTATTACACTCCGCTACCTCCGCCGCCCCTGCCTCTTCCTCCTCCGCCGCCCCCTCGACTTCCCCTTCGCCTGCGCCGCAGCAGTCGGCCGCCTCCTCCCCTTCTTCCGTGCCGCCGTCCCCGCTCCCTTTTGCCCACTCCTACCTCGCCTCCTCCACGCCTCGGCGTGGCCGCCTCGTGACCGCTTCCTCCCTTCCCCTCCCCTTCCCGCCGCCGCTACCATCGCTCCCTCCTACCCCGATGCTTCTGATTTGTGTGTCTGTGTTGCTTCAATTGGTATTAATTTGTGAGCCCATATTCTAGGTTTTTTTTTTGCATACTACGTGTTTTTTTTGCAGTGACTTTGCGATGGCTCCTATGGTCAATATGTGCACATGAAAAAGTGGCACAGGAGTTTATTTTTGTCCAGAAAAGAGAGAACCAATTGTAATATCCACAGCTGGTAATTCAGTGAACTGAAATTTGTCATAGTTTCAGCTTTATAACCATCGTTATCATGGATACATATGCTCCCCTTTATCAATCTGTCCATAAACTATTAATGTACTTTAGAAATGAATCAATATTGCACTAGGAACTGAGATGCTTTTGATTTATGCTAGTGCTTTAGCACAGTGATATGCGCTGCTACATTGCACTATAAAGTGCATTGTATTTGTTCGTAGACATATAAATGCTGCGATCTTGTTGCTTGCATTCGACCATACTTTTGTGAAATCCTTCTCTAGCGCATGTTTAATGTCATGTGCAATTCTGCACCATTCAGCATTGCTAGATATTGACAAAGGGACTGCATTCTTTGGTGTTTTTGATGGCCACGGAGGTAAGCACTACCTGCAAAGATAAGTGATTTTCATGTTTTCCCATTTTACTTGCAAAGATATGTATTAGTAAACCGCCACTTTAAATGTTGCACATATGAGTAAAGCACATGTACTTCAAATGTTATTTCCACTAAACGTACCTATTATATCCTAAGCATTGTTCTCATTTCTGTGCCTGCATAATGCTGAGAGACCTGTAGTATGACTGAATTTTGTGCTAGTGTTACATCGAACAAGACATTGTTCATTCCGAAAGATTTTTATGGGCTTGTTATTTCTCTAGAAGTGACAACGAATTATTTGGTGCTCATAACTTCAGTTACATCAGAGCATAACAGTATCAAATAGATTGGGCTATGCGCAATTGATATTTCCATCTATAATCATCTGAGTCGTAAGAAAGGATACTTAACATTTCAAAAGCCGCATAGATCACCATATGTTTATTGGTCCTGTGTGCTCTGTCTTTCACCAAAGTCATGATATTTTCTCTTCTTTTTGTGCATATTGCAGGATGGATCCGAATGGCTATTTACAAGTAAAAGAACTGATGAAGCTCATCCATTTACGATGCATCGTCCTGCTGCTGCTCGTCTGGCGGTAGCGAGGGCGGCGGCGGCAACTCAGCGACGATATACAGGGCGGTAGCGAGGGCGGCGGCGGTCCTCGAGCCAAGTTGTCATTCTGGAGGAATGGAAAATTAGTTGAAAGGAACTTTGGGCTTCCTACATTGTCAACAAAGGTTAACTTAGAACGCAATACTTGTTATTCTTGGAGCTCATGCATTTAATTTTTATAGTTACCTTTTAAAGCAGCATTTTTTCTCTCATTAAGAATGTAGCAGAATTCATGAAGTACTTTTATTGATTGAATTATCATTTTGACAAAATTGCTGGCTATTTTTAATTGATCTATATCTATCTAATTTCATAGTCTTATATAGTTAATCGTAACCTAGTACTCATTTCTTGCTCGCTTGAGTGCTTAAGTTATCTTGTAGGATTAATGACATCGAATTCGGATAGTCAAGGAGTTGATTGCATTGTCCTTTCATTCGTAAAGATGCTAATGACATCAAGCACCAAGACTTATCTCTCCGTAAAATCATTAGAGTGAGCGATAACCTGACATAAAGTCATTTCTTGATTTCCTAAACATAATTTGCCGCTCCATGTTGTAAAATGGTGGTACATTATTTTTTGCACAGGAGTTGTAGGCACTGATGTTGTTTGACAACCGAGCATATAAAGTCCTACTGCATATTGATTGATGGCCTTGTCAAAGGAGGGAATATATGGGAAGCAATGATGCTATTTAATGAAATGAAAGAAAAATGTGTCAAGTCTGGTATGGTATCTAACCAAATATGAGATTGAAGTACCTCTATTCTAGTTCTCATTCTCAATGTATTGAAGCGATTCATGGTTAGTATTTGTGTTGGCTACTAATAGATTATTGGATGGTTCACTCTGATCTATTGACTAGCTGCAAATTAGCGTACAAAATTATATTGTAAGCTTTCCTAAAAGAAGTTCTATTGTATCGTTATGTCGATTTCAATTAATGTCATGTGGCCTTTTAGGTCCTATTAAATTTCTTGCCTAAACTAGCCATTTTTCATACTGCCAAGTAAATGTTGACTCGCTTTTTAGTCACTCATTGCTTAAGATATGTAAACATGGGTTTATTTCAAATCAGAATGGTCTTCATGCCATAATGCATATAGATACAAAGGACATTCTTTTTATATGTGGTGGTGCGCTTGTTGACTTGGAGGCAACTATATCGAGAGATATTGTCATTTCCTAGTTGGAACATGTAGTGGAAGCAACTAAACTCAGAGGATGATCGACGCTACTACTACATGATGCAAAATGTAAGGGACATACTATGAATATATTGGCTTATGGCATATCTATGCATTATTATCAATGAATGCATGGTTCTGGAACTCTATATTCCATACTAGGTATGCAGTTGCTCAAAGCCATAGATATACTAAAACTTTGGTATGTTGTCATAGTCTATGATATCGGACTCATCATTATTCATTCGGTAGGGATGTTGACTTGATCGAGAAATTGCACTACTCTTCATTGTGGCTCTACATGGTTACTCTTTAATCCTTGCATTGCTAAGGACTTTCAATGTCAAGGATGAGGCTACCATGGTGATGTTTGCTACCCCTATTGGACTACCCTTCAATACTGTCGACTAGTATTTACATGTGCTAAGGATAGACTAGTATTGTCAATTTGTTTTGTGTGGATGTTTTGTACATGTCAAGGATAGATCGTGGCTATATTTGAATACTCAGAATTCTGAAATTGTATGCACTCTGACGCATCAGTATGTCTTGTTGTGCTTATTAGAACTTTCATATTTCATGTTTATGTATTTTGCAAAATCTGAATTTGATCTACGTGTTGCAAATGTCTTTGATTGTTGATATGACATGTTTTTGAGTTGTATGAATACCAAAATTATATGTTTTCTAAATTATGACATGTTTTTGAGTTGTATGATTACCAAAATTATATGTTTTCTAAATTATGGTTAAATGGTGCAAAAGACAATCGAGGGCATTTAACTGCCGGGGAAAACGGACAATTGAGGGCGCGAATCGCCAGAAAAACGGACAATTGAGGCGCGAATCGCTCGAAAACGGATAATTGAGGGCGATTAATCACGGAGAAAACAAACAATCGAGGACAGCTTTAATCGCGTAATACATATAATCGCTGGGAAACTCTAATCGCCGGAAACAACTAATCGCTGGAAACTATAATCGCCGAAAAACAATTTTTCTAGGGCAGTTAACTACCGGGAATTCACATATCTGCCGGGGAATGTTTTTCCCGGCAGCACTTTACCGGGCGGGCAATAAGTGCCGGGAAAACTTATTGCCGGCAGATAATTTGCTACGCAAAGCAGTTTTCTGCGGTAGTTTGATTGCCCTTAATAATATGCCATGGTATAGTGATAGGCAAGAAACTTTTCTTAGAATCCTACATGTTGAACTATTTTAACGTATTGTCTATGTATGTATCTTTCTATATGTGACAAAGTACAATCGTAGTGTTTATACTGTATTTGCCTTGTATACAAGAACGAAGTAATTACAGTTTTTGACATGATTCAAGCACATTAATTAGCAGTTGAATCGAACATCGCACATATTGCCACAAAGGTTTGCTTCTTTAGCATCCCCTGTTTTGGTACCACATAACATTTTTTCAATGGAAATGGGTTGATAAGTATCATGAAAGGTTGAGTGTTTAGTATCGAAGAATATGTGGGGGGAAAAAGAATCAACCTGAACCCGGCATGTTTCCGGCTCCCAGCTGCGTCGGGTGGGTCCGAAGTCGGATGAACCAGACGAAAGAAGGCAAAATTTGCTTCCCACCAGATATCTATTCCAAGCACCGTGCGCTGTATATGATTCGGGATTTGCATGGCAACGGCAAAATCTCCTGTCACCCTTACTGCTAAACATCGCAGAGTCCCAGCATGAAATCCAAGTAAGATCGTGTTTTAGTCCCTACTGACCGCATTAGAGGGTATTTATTTAGTCCCTACTGATATGCATGCAGAATTTGGTCCATCCTGAGTATACTTTGCTTCAGTGACTATTTTACCAACTCATGCTGGTAGCATTATTTTGAACCATTTCTCTGCCTATATGTGACAAGTACAATCGTACAGTGTTTATACTGTCTCTTTGTCTTCTATGCAAGAACAAACTCTTTACGATTTTTCCATGATTCAAACACGTTAATTAGCAATTGAATTGAACATCACATATATTGCCACACAGGTTTGTTTCTGTAGCATTTCCTGTTTTGGGTACTAGATAGCTTTTTTTTTCTTTTTCAACGCAAATACATCGGTTAGTGTTACAAAAGGTGGAATGTTTGAATATCCGGAACTAGGTCAGACGCTCTGGCGACCGCAGCATGCTTGTTCAAAGAAAACTTATATGCTATATATCCGAAACTTTAGTTGCATTTGTTAGAGATATAGTTAGAGATATGATTTGATTGATTTGGTTTCCTTATCTGTAACATGTATTGTATTATATATTCTGGCCGATTAGCCCCTGATAATACAAGTCGCTTATTCCAACATGGTATCAGAGCATTAGGGTTACCTCCTCGTGCAACTCCGCTGCCGCTCCATCGGCCTTCGGCTTCCTCGCCGCTCCGTCGGCCTTCGGCTCGCCTTGCGCAACCACCGCTGCCTCCAGCCGCTCTGTCGGCCTTCGGCTCGCCTTGCGCAACCACCGCTGCCTCCAGGAGATCGTGTTCTTAGTCCACGAGAGCTCCAAGAAGGAGGGGCACCGCTGCCGACCGGTCTTCTTCTTCGCCGCCGCCGCGGTCGGCGACGATCGCGCTTCGTCTGAGCTCGGAGACCGCCGGGCTCCTCATCCGCCTCAACACTCGGGGACCGTCGCCGCCACTCCGAAGCCCCGATTGCGGGAGATCTGGTGGACCGCCCGAGCCGCCTCATCGTCCGCCTTCGCCCTTCGCCCGCCGCCGGTTCGCGCTCTAGTTGCCGGTGCCGTCGCCGCTCATTGGTGCCGCCGCCGCCACCGACTCCGCTCTAGTCGCTGGTGCCGTCGCCGCTCGTTGGTGCGCGCCGCCACCGACTCCGCTTAGTCGCGGTGCCGTCGCCGCCGTTGGCAGCGCCCGCCACCGACCAGCAGGCGGGGAACCCTAGTTCCCTGCACTTTGGCTTTCTCTTTGTTGGGCCGAAGCTTGGTCGGTTCATTGCTTAAAGCCGCCGCTTGGTCGGTTCGGTTGCTTAAAGCCGGCAAATTCAAAAAAAAACGTTGTTCTAACGCGCACCGCCGGCAATACCGTTAGACCTCGTTGTCTTGTCGCCGCGCCGTCGCCCGCCGCCTACCAATGGGCACCGTTTTCTCCTCGCTGCCGGTGATCTTCGACGGTGTTAACTACACCGACCGTGTCTCACATGCGCATCCATATGCGTGGTCTTCGCTCTCGGGCGTTCTATCCGCGATGTCACCGTCCGCTATGCCCTACTCCTCCGACGGAGCCTACGCTGTTGCGCTTCCCGACGGTGACAAAGTCGCTATTGAGGTCTGCCGCCCATCGATGAGAAGATCGCCTCGCCTACCAAGAGGCTCGACACCTACATGGATCGCTTGACTACCTACACTCGGTGGTGCGACGACGACGCCAGGCCGCTTCTTTGTCTTCATCGCCTGTCCACCTCGGTTCTCTTCGAGATTGTGGATTTTCTGCCGCCCGATGTGGAGTCATCTTCGACGGCGCATTTAACCTCCGAGATGCTCTCTACCCGTCCGTAGTTCGCCAGAGCACTCTCAAAGCAGGTGATGCTACCGTTGACGCCTTCTACGCCGTAGTTCGCATCAGCGCCAATCGACTCTCTTCGCACTTGCCGTGCCGCTGCCTGCTCATGCCGCTGGTCGTCCGTGCCGACCTAGAGTTTCAGCGTGTCACGAGTTCCTTACTCGCCGCCCCGAAGTTCGAGCAGCAGGCGCGTCTACTACTTGCACGCCACCCTCGTGTCACTCTTCCGAGGCCCTTACCGAGATACGTGCGAGGAGACTCGCCCGAGTGGTGCCGGCCTCGATGTCACTCCCTCCGTGCTCGCCGCCAGACACTCGCTACACCGATCGCTTCAAGCTTCAAGACGCTGCCTCCTCGGCGGCTCCCACAGTGGTGGTAGCCGCCCTCCTTCTAGCGGTGGTCGCCCTCGCCGCTCCTATCGCGACAAGATCGGCCACATTGAGTCTCAGTGCTACAAGAAACAATGCATATTTCACGCCGCTCTTCTCCTAACTGCGGCACCGTACTTCTACAACGACGCCTCGATCGACTACTTCCTCGCTTTCTCTCATCGAGCGGGAGATAGCCGACTTCGACGATCGCTGCCGCTTCGTGTTCTTCCTCGGCGGAGTTCTGCAGTTCTGCGACCGACTCTTCTGCACCGAGAAACCACGCCCTACAGATGTGTACCTCCCGTGGATCCTTGATTCCGAGCATCCTTCCACATGACTTCCGATTCTTCCACTCTATCTTTTGTTACACCTCTTGATTCCCCCGCTGTTGTTCTTACCGATGGTACCTCTCTTTCGTCTCTCGGTCGAGGACCTCTTAGCAACTCATCTTTTCATGTTCCTTCGTTGCTCATGTTCCTCGCCTAACCATGCGACTTCTTTCCGGATGACATCGACCTTGGTTATCGGATCATTCTCGACTCGACTCTTGTTGTGTTCGGGACCGCCACACGGAGCTCTGGTTGGTTCTCGCCCTCGGCGCCTTGACTCGCAGCCGCCTCTCGGGAGCTTGACTGGCTTCACCTTCCTTCCGCGCCACCGTCGCCGCCAATCTCTCCGCCTCTACCACTCCATCTACCGGCTCTTTCCAACAATGGCATCACCGTCTTGGCCATCTTTGTGGCTCTCGTCTGTCGTCTTTAGTTCGTCGTGGTCTTCTGGGGTCTATCTCAGGAGACGTGTCTCTTCATTGTCAGGGCTGTAAGTTAGGCAAACAGCTTCAGCTTCCTTATCCTCATAGTGAGTCGGTGTCTCAACGCCCATTTGATCTTGTTCATTCGATGTTTGGGGTCCGCTCCTTCGCTTCAAAAGGGGTCATCGATACTATATCATATTTATAGATGATTTCTCTCGCCACACTTGGATATATTTCATGTCTTCTCGTAGTGAGGTCTTGTCTATCTATAAACAGTTTGCCACTATGGTTCACACACAGTTCTCCACTCCTATTCGTGTTTTTCGTGCTGACTCTGCTGGCGAGTACCTCTCTCATCACCTGCGCGGGTTTCTTGTCGAAAGGCACTCTCGCCGATTCTCTTGTCCTGGTGCTCATGCTCAGAATGGTGTTGCTGAGCGCAAGCATCGTCACCTCCTTGAGTCAGCTCGTGCACTGATGATTGCCGTCTCTATTCCACCTTATTTTTGGGCCGAGGCTGTTTCCACTGCCACCTATCTCGCCAACATCCCACCTTCTTCTCGCTTCTTGAGCGCCATCCCTATTGAGCGTCTCGTGGTCTCCTTCGACTACTCGCCTCTTCGCATTTGCTTGCGCTTGCTACGTTCTCCTCGCCCTCGAACGCACCAAACCGACCGCTCGACCTATTGAGTGTGTCTTTCGGGATCTGATGCCGAGCACAAGGGTTATCGGTCTTTGGGATCCGTTGGTCGACGGATGCGGATTTCTCGGGATGTGACTTTCGACGAGTCTCGTCCCTTCTACCCACGTCCTGTCTCTTCTTCGACTTCCTCTGTGGAGTCTCGCTTTTTGACCTTTCCAGATACACCTATCTCGTCTCCATATATTTCTCCCGTGGCCTCTCCGCCATTGTCGCCGCTATTACGCCTCCGTGGCTCCTCGTGCTCCCCACTACACTTGTCTACACTCGTCGACCTCGTATTGAGGATCTTCCAGATGAGCCCACTTCTCCTGATGTTTCATCTTCTTCTGATGCTTCATCTTCCCCTGATGGGCCGTCTTCTCCTCGCTACGCTCTCCGCGATCGGCAGTCGATTCGGCCTCCTGCCCGTTTTGCCTTTGCTGGCGCAGCTACTTGTGAGCCTGCCTCCTACCGGGATGCTGTTACTCATCCTGAGTGGCAGCATGCCATGGCCGAGGAGATTGCTGCCCTCGAGCGTACTGGTACTTGGGATCTTGTTCCTTTTCCATCTCACTCTCGTCCCATCACATGTAAGTGGGTCTATAAGATTAAGACTCGCTCTGATGGCTCTCTTGAGCGCTATAAGGCGCGTCTTGTTGCTCGTGGCTTCCAGCAGGAGTATGGTCGTGACTACGACGAGACTTTTGCTCCTGTGGCCCACATGACCACTGTCCGCACTCTTCTTTCGGTGGCGTCTGTTCGCCACTGGTCTGTTTCTCAACTTGATGTCAAGAATGCCTTTCTTAATGGCGAGTTGCGTGAGGAGGTCTACATGCATCCGCCACCTGGGTATTCTGTTCCTGAGGGCATGGTCCGCGCCTTCGCGCGCTCTCTATGGCCTTAAGCAAGCCCTCGTGCTCGGTTTGAGCGTTTCTCCTCTGTGGTCCTCGCCGCCGGTTTTCGCCAAGTGATCATGATCCCGCGCTCTTTGTCCACACTTCGCCTCGTGGTCGGACTCTTCTTCTTACGTATGTTGATGATATGATCACACGGAGATAATTTCGAGTACATTGCCTTTGTCAAGGCTCGTCTTAGTGAGTAGTTCCTTATGTTGATCTTGGTCCTCTTCGTTACTTCCTTGGGATTGAGGTTACTTCCACTCGAGATGGTTTCTTTATGTCCCAAGAGAAGTATATTCAGATCTTCTTGATCGCGCCTCCTCATCGATCGACATTCTGTTGAGACTCCTATGGAGCTCAATGTTCACCTCCGACTCGATGGCGAGCCTCTTTACGATCCGACTCGCTATCGCCATCTTGTTGGGAGTCTTGTCTACCTTGTCATTACTCGTCCGGATATCACTTATCCAGTTCACATTTCGAGTCGCTTTGTTCTGCTCCCACTCAAGTCCACTACTGACCATCTTCTTCGAGTTCGCGATACCTTCGTGGACTATCTCTCGCCGTCTCTTCTTTCCACGCCCACTGCATGCCTTCAGCTTATTCGGATGCTACTTGGGCCAGCGATCCCTCTGATCGCCGGTCTATCTCTGCTCACTGTGTTTTTCTTGGTGGTTCGCTTATTGCCTGAAAGACGAAGAAACAGACTGCAGTGTCTCGTTCGAGTGCAGAGGTCGAGTTGCGAGCTATGGCTCTCTTGATAAACAGAGGTTACTTGGCTACGGTGGTTACTTGAGGATTTTGGTGTTTCACATTACACCGACTTCTCTCTTGTCGACAAAGACAAAGCTATCAAGATTGCCGTGACCTCGTGAAGCATGAGCTCACCAAGCATATTAGTGTTTATGCTTCTTTCGTGAGGTCTTGTGTGCATGATCAGATGATTGCTCTTCAGTATGTGCCTTCAGAGCTTCAGATAGCGGATTTCTTCACGAAGGCCCAGACTCAAGCACAGCACGGCTTCTATCTCTCCAAACTCAGTGTTGTTGATCCACCATGAGTTTGAGGGGGGGTGTTAGAGATATAGTTAGAGATATGATTTGATTGATTTGGTTTCCTTATCTGTAACATGTATTGTATTATATATTCTGGCCGATTGGCCCCTGATAATACAAGTCGCTTATTCCAACAGCACTCACCTAGGAGAGTGAACACGACGAGTGGTGGTGGTCGGCGATGACTCCGGCGAATACGAAAGCCTCGCCGGAGCGGAGCGGAGGGAGAATGCACACCTGGAGAACAGAGGATACGAGAAGTGGTACCGTTTTTCGCTTGCTAATTATACACCAGCGTATTTTTTTCTACTTGGGGAGGGGACGGTAAGGCCGGCCGGCCAGTTTGATGTGTTAATACATAAAACCTATCTGTGATGATAGTATTGATAGGGTTATTTAGCGCAGCTTGGTGATTGGTGAGTGACTAAGGGGATAAAGGAAAAGGAAGTAGCCTACACGGATCCAAGCGGCATGGATGATCCATGCGGCCACCAAACTGAGTTTTCGACCAGCAAATGTACAGTAGTTAGCATGCAGTAGTAATACATAGAGTTTGGTGAGGAGGTCAAACAAGAAAGCTCGAGGTGTGGATAATCCCACTCAGGCACTCAGACTGATCGTTTGTTTCTTGGCATGTTAAAGTTCTGGACAGCGAACGCAGCCCGTCGCAGTCTTAAGTTCTGGTCCTTCTGGACAGTGAACGCAGCCCGTCGCGGTATTAATCTTTATTTTTGTTTCTTCCTGGTCGGTGATCATTTCATATTTTCATGTCCCTATACACAGGTCCCAGGGATCCTTTTCACACCAATCCGTCCGCATTCATTGTCATTCAGGCCTTTGATACTGTTTAACATCAACACACAAATAATAAAGTAGATCAAGAACAGAGAGACATCGATTTTTTACATGAAAATCCATTTCGGAAAAAATCCATGGACGCACGACGACGATCTTCACTATATCAGAAAAAGTTTTTACAAAATACAGAGATTTTAATGAGTCGTCAACTCTTCTCATGCGGCTTACAAGGGGTATATACCGTGGCATAAAATTGACTCAAATCGAGACGGAAATAAATCCGAAAAAGTAGAAGAATCCGTACCACGGGGAGGGGGGGTATGTCATGGGCCTCCGAATGGGCAGGTCTGTCGACACGATGCTCTGCGTCTCCAGACTTTGGCTCAACAATCTCCACCTTCAACCAACAAAGTGCTCCATCTGAACACCACAATTCTGCTCACTCTCAATAGGAATATTAGTATGCGGTTTATCATGAAGCATAGCAGATTCATTAAAGACAATGTTTCTGCTAATCACAACCTTATTTGTTTCAGGATTCCACAACTTATATCCTCTAATACTAGATTTATAACCAAGAAAGGTGCACTTAACAGCTCTAGGATCTAATTTTCTATTATCGACATGAGCATAAGCAGTACAACAAAAAACTCTCAATTCTGGATAACTTATTGGGGAATCAGACCATACCTCAATTGGAATCTTCTTTTCAATTGCAATAGAGGGTGGCCGATTAATAAGATCACAAGCAATGGAAGCGGCTTCAGCCCAAAAACACCTATGCAAACCTGCATTTGAAACATGCAACGAGCCTTGGGAATGATGGTCATGTTCATACGCTCAGCTACACAGTTTTGTTGAGGAGTATGGGGAATGGTGTAGTGTCTAACAATGCATTTAGTCTTATAATATGATTCAAATTCATTAGAACATAATTCCATCCCATTATCAGTGCGAAGCTTCTTTACCGTCTTTTCAGTTTGCCTTGCAACCATGGTCTTGCACTCTTTAAATGTTGAATATGCTTCAAGAAATAAGGCCACACTCTTTTAGAGTAATCATTAATAATTACTAACATATAACGAGCACCTCCTAGCGACGGCTTGCGAGATGGTCCTCATAAATCATAATGGACATAATCCAAAATACTTTCTGTTTTATGAACCAAAATATTGAACTTCACCCTCTTGTGCTGCCGAAGATGCAATGCTCACAAAGTTTTCAGGTCGCTGATGCTATATCCTTCCAAAAGTCCTCTCTACTTAATTCCGCCAAGCCAAGTTCACTCATATGCCTAAGACGCATATGCCAAAGATTAGTAGCATCAGAATCTGATAACCTTTTTGAAACAACAGTAGCATTGCCTATAACTGTCATACCTCGGAGATAATATAGGCCATTTGAAGCCTTTCTGTCACCTTTCATTACAACAAGAGAACCTTTAGTGGCCTTGAGGACTCCACCTGCACCTGAATACTTGTAACCTTTATCATCAAGAGCACTTAGTGAAAATAAGATTTCTCTTCATATCCAAAATGTATCGAACATTCGATAAAGTCCTAATGGTGTCATCAAACATCTTGATCCGAATAGAGCCAATGCATGACCTTACATGCTGAATCATACACCATCAAAGCAGAACCAACACTATTGGTTGGCTCATAAGCGGTAAACCAATCTCAATTCGGGCACATATGAAAAGTACAGGCAGTATCAAGAATCCATTCATCATTAGTTTTAGCACATCCAGCAAAAACAGAAACAACAAACACCTCACCATCAGAACTACTATCACGAGCTATATTTGTCGTACTTTCATCTTCTGTTTTACCTTTCGGTTTGTATCTATCGCTCCTCTTTTCTTTGTTGTAACTTGTAGCATTCAGATATATCGTACCTACTTTTCTTGCAATATTTGCACAATTTGTACTTACCTCTGGATTTCGACCGGTCCTTGTAGCCGTTCAAACTTTTGCCTCGAGATCCATTGTTTGACTTCTTCTCCTTTTGCCTATCACGAACAAACAAGTTTTCTGCTTGTGAATATGAACCTTCAGAAGATATCATCTGTTTCATCTTTTTCTTGGTGTGCAAGGCTTTATAAACCTCATTGAGGGTCAGTGTATCACGACTATGCAATATGATATCTCTTAAATTTGAGTATGAACTAGGCAGAGAACACAAAAAGAATTAAACCCAAATCTTCCTCGTCATATTTTACCTCCATTGACTCTAGGTCAGAAACAATCTCTTTAAATTTTGAAACATGATTCAACATATTACCTCCCTCTTGCAATTTGTGTGACAACAATTTCTGCTTAAGATGCATGCATCTTGGTGGTGAGATCATTTGTCATGCATATCTCTTTCAGCTTCACCCATAGAGCACCTACCGACATGATTTTCAGCACCTCTTGCAGAATATTATTATGCAGGTGAAGTTGAATTTGGGACAGTGCTTGTCGGTCCTTTCTCTTTTCTTCATCGGACCAAGTATTGGTTGCCTTCTTCCCGAAGCCATCCAGCGCCTCATCCAGATCGGATTACGTCAATAACGCCCGTATCTTGACTTACCACAAAGAGAACCACGTGTCCCGATCCAGCAATGGAAGATCATACTTCAATGACGCCATGTCGAACAAATCCTAGATTGAAAACAGGCAATGAACGTGTCTCTGATACCATTTGTTAGAAATCGATAGACAAATAACAAAGTAGATGAAGAATAGGGAGACACCGATTTTCACATGGACAACCCTTTTGGGAAAAAACCATAGGCGCGCGACGGTGATCTTCATATATCAGAAAAATTGTTTACAAAATGTAGGGATTTTAATGAGTCATCAACTCTTCCTGTGCGGCTTACAAAGAGTATATATGGTGGTATAAAACTGACTCTAGTCGAAGATGAAAACAAATCCAAAAAAAGTAGAAGAATCTGTACCATTTAATAGCAGAGGGCAAGCATGGGCATCCTTCTATGGCAAGGGTAGAGAGCAAATAGGACCAGGAGATGCACTCATCTGCAGTATTTCTCCATGAAAACTCTATCTCCACTATTCCTTTCCCTTCTTGAAGAAAACCAATGCCTTATTCATTCCGTGTGTGCGTTTGTCCACGCAGTCTCTCCGTGACAAGATGTTGAACCGAAACGGAGACAAGAGGAGGTGAATAGGAGCACTATCTCTTTTTCACTTTATCAAATTCAACTCAATTTTTACTCCAATAGCTATGAAAGTTTTGAAGATCGAAGTACAAGCATAATGGAAGTCTTATATTGAATTCAATCAAAACCCCTGAAGCATAACAAAAAAAAACTCAAATCAAAGTGAGTTGGCCAGTCTGACCGATGGTCTGGCGGTCTAACCTCTCCGTAGGGGCGGTCTGACCTCCAACACTATAAATAGTGAAACCAACACAAAGTTAACATCACCAATTGAGTTAACTTTTTGATCTGGTGACCCAATCCCCTCAAATTTCAATCATAGCTCATCACAAAGGTCAATAACTTATTCCAATCGACGATCGAGAAGATCAAGACTAATGTTCCATGAATTTCATAGATCAGGGAAGTGGGCATAAGAACCTAAGAAAATTAAACTTTGATCCCAAAACTTGCTCATAGGTAAAATATGATCAAGACCCACATATCACAGCAAGTAAGATCACAGCAAAAAAAACCAAAGAAAAACAAAAGGATTACCAAAAACTGAAAGTCACCAAATAGAGAGTAAGAACAAAAAGAGACTCATCTTGAAGGAATCTTTTTTGGATTGAATTGAGATATATGTTGGTTTACAGCCAATCCACCATAGAGGACAAAAGTTCAACTCTTGAGCACGCAATCAATCCATCTCTCACAAACCCTAGCCTCAACTACTCAAAAATCCTCAAATCATATATGGTTTTTCTCTTGCAAGGACTTGAGAACTCCGCATTTGGACATTCCCTTTTATAATGGAGGCTAGGCTGAGAGAGAAGACTCTAACGAGCACCCTTTAAGACCCACACAAACGGGTCTACACTCACATATACTTCTCAAAGCGGATGACGAACCGGGCTTTCCGAATCCGTTTCTTCATGATCTTTATCTTCACTTGACCTAAACCGCCTCTCCTTGCACCGTCTTACACCGCGGTTTAGCCAAAGGTTACCAAGGTGATATTTTAGTGAAGTTACCAAAATACCCCTTCTCGATCCTTGACCAAGTCCAATCTTCACGAAGCAATCTCATACTTTGTCACGTGTAGATCAATACTTTGTCACGTGTAGATCAACGACTATTTTCATGTCGGCAAGTCTCTCTCACCTGGCTCCCACCAAAACCACCATGGCACTTGCACCGACCCCCGTGCAGTTAGATACCACCCGTCGTATCAAACTTTTCGTTCGGTCATCCTTATCCATTTTGCAATATGCTTGAGTCCACGGACTTCACCCGGTATCCAAGTCTCCTGCACAACAATAGACCAAGAAATCGATTCCGGGAATAAGTTTTCACAACTTGGCCCACGTTAGTCAAAATATGCATCATGCAACACATATGCATTGGAAACTATGAAAATAACCTAACCTACGATCATCGCCGCCACCTTGCCCGCCAGCGAACATGATAAAATCGGTTAGACTGCCACCCAGCAGTTCGGCCACCGCCGGTCGATCACCCAAAGATGTCCGTCGACGCCAAAGATGGCGGCTTGACCACCAAAGATAGGGATTTAACCAAATTTGCTCCCTGAAAATTCGATACCTCTTTGGAAATTTAAATTGAATAGAACTTTTGATTCAGAGGGCCAAAAATTATGAGACTAAGTGCAGAAGAATCTCATCTCTTGCCTACACTTTGGCCCAGCTCCAAACTCGAAAGTCACCTTTTTGGCCGGTCAGACCGTCGCCCATGGCCGTTTTGACCGCTAGCCTCTTGCCGAAAGCCCTGGCCAGTTTGACCGCCATCTATGGCTAGTCAGATCGGCTGAAGCTTGACAGTTTCTAAAATTTATCGAAAACAAATGTTTCAATAAACCATCATCACCATTGCCAATTATATCATCATGCCAAAATTATACATACCACACAAGGACCTTGCCAATGATGGAAAGACAAGGACCGGGGGCGTCTGTGACGCAGCTCGTGGGGGACATAGAAATGGATTGGCACACTCTGTTAGGCACATGAAGGTGTGCAGTTGTACCTATTTTGCACACCGATTAGCTCTTAAATTTGCGCGGGTTTGTTTTGATTTGCTCCCAATTTTTGCACCTATTTGCTTTCGAATTGGTCTAAACTTTGAACTTGCACAAATTTGTACTGGTTTGCTCCCAAAATCGTATCAATTTGCTCCCAAATCAGCATCATTTTGATCTCAAATTTACTCCCGGAATTGCTTTCGAAATGCCATCTGCTTTGATCTTGATCGAATTTACACAAATTTGTACGGATTTACTTGCAAATATGCAACAACTTTCTCCCCGATTTTTCACCGATTGGCCCTCGCATTACTCTCAGATTTGCTTCCGAAATTGCAACGATTTGCTATCACAATTATCCTAAACTGTGTTTCAAATTATCCCATCTATATCCTGATTTCTACGCATGTGTTCTTCCTTCATCTATATACCCTGCCTCGTTCTTCGGTTCTTCCGATCCGAAGTCCAGATAGCTTACACAAAGAAGCAGGCAAAAATTGTTCGGAAACATAGCAGGCAGAATGAACACGGGGTGCAACGGTGCGAACGGCAAGCGCACACATCGTCACGGCGGTGATCGGGTCATCGCTCTCAGCCCCGCCGTCATGCTGCCATCCTACTACACCTCCAAGCTCTTCGCCGGGGTGCTACCACCACCACTCCGGCAAGCGCAACTAGTACACCTACTAGTTGATTAGTCTTGGACTGCAATAAACTGCCAAAAGTCCTTACCGGGTCGACGGACACGATCGGGACCCCTTTGACACGGTTTTGACACTAGGTGCCAAACATCACATTAGAAAACAATAAATAGAAGTACGCAAATGCAACTCGTCATCTAAGAGTACGAGATTAACTCGGGTAAACGCTCCTATTTCATTTACCAGTAGAGAGCTAACAATCTACCCGTAGCCTGATGCTGCAATACGCAACATGTTCTTACTTCTGTTGCTAGTACATTGCAGCTAGTAGGTTAGGTAGCCATCGCAGGTAAAACCAGTAGACGTGGAACAAACGATTATTGTACAGGAATAGCAAATTCTCTTCATAGCAGGACACAAGCTCTCTCACTGCGGTAAGAAAGACTATGGTGCAAGTGCAATTTCAGTCTTCTACCTCCATTTTCTGCTCTTGATCGCCTTGGCGACTTCCATCTTCTGGGGTCACATCAGCCTTGCGGTACTGATGGTTATAGCGCAGTATTACTACAGAGATGAAGGCTGCACAAAGAAAAAGAGTGTTACTACTGAAATGATGGTTATAGCGCAATATATACGGTCACGTGTGTGTAAAAGAACAAGTTTGAAGACAGTCCAAATCATAATGAAACGGAAGGTGTTAACACTTTCCATATCAAAAACAACAAACACTAAACATCTGTGTTGCATATGTTGTCAGTTCAACAATCTTCGAAGCATGAGTTCAGTATCCAAATAAAACCATTACACCAACCTTCTTAATTTCTTATAGAGGCTCGATGCTCATTTTGCAAATAGGGAAGGCAGGAAGTACAAGTAGTTGACCTTTCAGTTAATACTTCACAAAATAGTGGCCATATGTTTCATCAAAGAATTTAGGACTCAGGAGATGATAACAAAATCCTTCAGAAGATTGCCGTTTTTGGGTATCAAAGTGCATATACAGAAGAGTAATGAAGATACTCAATGTCACATATTTTCCATCACACTATTAGATTGTTAACTTTGGTGAATCTGTAAGATTTTCATTGTCCATGTTTCCCAAAATGACAATTTGCTTCACTACTTCCAATTTATACCATAAGCACAATTTTGTAATATAATATGCATTCAGAAATGATCCGTCTAAGAGAAACATACATTAAGAAGATGATCACTAAAAAGTAGGTGAAATGCTTTTTGAAACAGCTACTCCATATTATGTAGAGTATTTTCATGGATTGCCATTTTGAAACTAGTTATAACTTATTCACCTGGGGCTTAAACAGTTTTAGCACTATTCTTCAATATAAACATCACATTTATAATATTGGGGATTATGGTCAGAGATTGCTCCACATTGGTTACTAAAAAAACCAGTAGATCTAGCAGAAATTGGCTCCATACAGATTTGGAAACTTTTATAATATTTGCCATGATGCAAATCAATTATGGTATGATAAAAATATTTATCATTAACTAATGAATAAATCTTATTTTCATCAACACTGCATTGTAGTTAAAGAGATTGACATAATAAGTTATCTCCGCTGTATCGATCATGTCAGCATAGATACCTGCCATGACGCGTGTCTTAACACTAAACAAGTTCCAGCACATTGTCACTGCTGTGGCCGCAACGAGTTTCTTGCGGGGGCAAGACTTCCATGCTTCTAGAGCCCGATCCCTCAAAATCTCAACTGAGATAAAAAAGGGGGGAAATTGGTCTTATGCTCTGAACAATAGCCATACATAACAAACAAGGCAATCTCAGTAGGGACAAGTAAATTGTACCTCTACTATGAATTTGACTCGAATAGCAGATATAAAGCTTTGGGAGTGTAAAGCTGGTGAAAAACCCTGCAAAGTTTCAAGCAACCAGAACATGAATTAACAGTGCAGTTATGCGAAGATTGATTTGCTAGTATTTTGTGCCATCCAATTGTACCTGTGGCTAGAAGCCTCCATACCGTAACAAGGCTACCATATTTGGCACCAAACAGAAGAACTGGCAGTACCTAAGATTTCAGATTACAGATTTTTAGATTACTTTGGGAAAACGTTGTTCTTTGGCAAGAATGTCACAACACGAACCGAATTTGAGGCTTACTTTGAGAGTCATCGACGGGTCACCAGAGAAGATCACTTGTGCCGTAGATATCATGGAGTTGGCAATCGGCAACACAGCTCGGGCAGCACGGAGCACATCATCTTCGGTCAATTGGAAGCTTCTCCCCCTGTCCACCTGCTGCCTGTTACAAATGCAAACTCAAATTACTTGCTTCGATTCAAGTAACAAATCGATTACCACTGGTTCATACCTCTGAGGCACGGAATCTTTGAAGAAGGCTAGACCCAAGATCATAACACCGAGGTGACAAAGTGCCGAGATTGGGCTGCAAATAATCACCCAAGGCTCAATACAAGATTACAAAAAAGAAGAGCAAAGCAGTAATTTCAGGTAACAGAGTAATAATCACCAAAGGCTCAACACAAGATTACAAAAAAAGAAGAGCAAATCAGTAATTTCAGGTAACAGAGTAGCAGGTTGTGCATGCCTGAATGCAATCTCTCTTGAAAAGGAGCAAGAGAAGAAAAACATGGATCCGAGACCGAACCAAAGTGCCGATTTCGCGACGTTCTTCCACATCACTAACCCGACAATCCTTTCCCAGAGGCCTTCCCACCCAGACTGGTCCACAACGTCAGTTTCTGCGACTCGAAGCAAGAACAATTAGAAAGGAATGCATAGAAAATTCCCGGGCACGAAGAACAAGGGAGCACTCAGAGCAGTCATTTCTTCAGATCAGTAATTAACAATAACCAACAAGAGATTAGTTTTGCTCACCGTGAGTAGCAGCATCACTACGAGCCGGAACCAAAGCCAAGCTCATGTCCTCCTCCTTCTCCGCCGCCGGCGCGGCCTTCGGGGCGGCCCTCGTGGACTTTCTCCTTCGCGCCCTCCTGGCGGCATCCTCCTCCGCCTCGATCTCCTTCTCCAGCCTCCGCCTCGCCCGCCGCACGTTCCTGGGCGACGCCCCCGCGGGCGCCGCGCGCTGCTCCCCGGCCCCGCGCCGCCTGCGCCTCGGCGGCGTCCCCGCCATCTCCAGGCTCTCGTCAACCCCCGCACCTGCCGCGCCCCGCTGCCTCGAGCGGTTGCGACGCGAGCTCGGGGGCGGGGACAGAAGGAGCAGGTCGTGGAGCGAGTTCCCGGACAGCTGCAGCGGCGACGGCAGAGGCGACCTCTGCCCCGCAGGCTTCGGCGGCGGCGTCGCGGCGTCCTCGATCGCCGCCCCCGCCGCGGGGGAGTGGTGGTACGGAGGCGCGGGGAGCTTCGCGGCCGGCGCCGGCGAGGAGGGGTCCATGACCATGGCCGCCATGTGTTCGACGATTTGCTTCGCTTCGCTTTGGTCGGTGTGCGTCTTGGTGTTTAGGACGCGTTTCTGTTCGGGGGTTTAAACAAGGCCATATGGGAAAAGAAAGCGAGAGTGGGGAGATTTATTGGGCGTACGTGCGGAATATAGCCGTTGGGGAGTAAGACACGGGAGCAGCTGTGCTTTGGGTACGTGGCGCGTGCGTGGACTTTATTGGATGACTTGTGGGGTATGGTGGGATATGGGGCCCAGACATCAGTGAAGTAGAGTTTGAAGTTCGTTGGAGGCTGTTGGTAGGTGAGGTTCGTTAATAGTGTTGGTGGAACGGTGGAGGGAGGGGTTTGAATGGTGACCTACGAAGAACATGAACATTTCTCCCTATTTTGGACAGGTAACGATTAGACCGAATCATTTTGGGTATGTTTGGTTGTCTTCATGTTCCCAGTCTGATCCGTATGTGCTATCCTGACTGAATCTAATCATGTTGAGTGGATGCAATGATGAATTGTTTAGTTACCTGTTTTTGTTGGACCAGGCTGTGTTGAGATGCTGTTTGATTGCCTGTATCTGACACGGGAGAAGTTGAATAGACTCACGAATGCTGCCCAGCCTGCATGCGCTCAGCCTGGCTGAGGAGGGAAGCTCGAATTAAGCGTTTCCTCTCGGGTCTTGCATCCACTCAGCCAGCCTCACTCACCTAACTAGGCAACCAAACATCCAAAAATTTGTATCTACTTATGCGAGCCAACCCTATACAGGCAACCAAACACACCCTTCTAGATGAAGAGTGATTTTAGTTCAATTTCTCTTTCTTTCAAAAGGGACTAGTGAACTTTTCCTAACAAGTAAAGCTTTCCGAACACGAAATTTGGCCCCAAAGAAAGTTTCTAGAGAATTATTTCCCATTGATGGAACGCTGCGGGAAGGTAGACTTCATTTGTGATGCATTCCATGATTCCATACCAATGGAAACATGTTTGCTGCATGATGACCCGGAGCATAAGATTGAAGTAGATAAATGGCCCCTTGCATTGCAGGAATCGGAATCTGGTGTTAAAAAAAAATATATGCCTCGTAATGTGCTCAATTCGGGAGTGAGCAAAAGTTTCGACAAAACTGGCCCGGCCCACCTTCGAGCTGGAGTTAAGTCCAACTAGCTCAGCCTATTGCTGCGGTGCAGCCGCAGAGAGTTCGTTACCTCACCCTTTTTATGCTTCTTTACTTCTGTGTATTTCTCGTCCTGAAAACACTTGGTGATTCAGAGCAAGCACAGATGGGCGTCCCTTTTCTGCTGGACGCTAGTATACACATGAAAAAACCAGGTGTGGCAACATTTACTTGTTGATGCTGTTAGTGATATCTGTATCGCTTTATGCTTATAAACTATTTAAACAATGTGTTATTTTGTCTCTTGCATAAACTATCATTTATATTGATTGAGATATATGTTACTTGTCGTGGAACACTTTATTCATGCTACGATGTTATTCTAAATATCACTAATGTGGACATATGCATTCCATGATGTGGAATCAGCACATGTATTTATTAGTGACCACATTTAACGGATCATGATATGAGATATTAAATCAATAATGTGGACATATGTTGAAGAACACAATGTTGGATTGACCCACCTTGAGACAGTCATAATGATTATATTCTTATGTATCATCAATTGGTCTCATACAAAGTGTAAGTGTGATCCTTAGAACTGAGATCGTCATGGTTATCTACATGTGTAATAGTTTAATTAGGGGTTGTCAAATACTAGTCCGTAAATAGGTAGTCATAAAGGTAGTTTTTGGTTTACTATGAAACATGTGAAAGAACGTGAGTGATCACGATGAAATTCTCCTCCTATATAACGGGAGAGATACATTTGGACCCCTCGATGTGGTTGGATTAGGGAACCACATGGTCATGCGGAATGTGGTTGAAGAGTCAACTACAACTAAGTAATCTATTACATGATCGAGCTATCATAGGATGACACACATCTCACGTTGAGTTTGGTCTGGTACATGAACACTATCTTGGTTCGTCCGACATGATCTTTGTGTGCATTCAGGGGGTTGCTATGTCTTGCTAGAAACAACTACCGATTTGTGATCAGAAAGAGGTTTTCGGGTCGCAACAGAGTACAAATGAACCTAACACACTTAATGGGTTGGAACTAATCAGTTCGGATAGGATCCATTTGTATGGGCTTTACACCTTACTGACCCTTAGCGTAGGGCTCCACTAAGAGGCTCTTTGTATGGGAAGGCGTGGGGCCTTTGGGAGGACATCACACTACCCACCGAAACCCTAACCGTCACTCTCCGAAAGCTCTACCGTGTGCGCTGGTGCTAGCATACCGGTGCACAACATTCCATCCCTAGACCTGCAAATACCGTAGAGACGTTGCTGCGCTGATCGAGAATGATTCGCGATATGTGAGGATTGTGAAAAGCTGTTGGACGAGAGGATCGACGACCAAGGACATTGGTTGATTGACTACATCCATTACATCGATGCGTGCGACGTCGGACCGGGCTACTCCAACTCTTCTTCCGCTACACTACACGTCTAATTGTAACAATTTATTATCTCTTATTTGTATAGCTTCCTAATTTAACATGCACAAATTTTTATATTGCGCTAGTTTAGCCTACTCTTATCCCAAGTGGCTGCAACCACCGTGAGAGCCATCCAAGTTTCCTCGAGATTTGTGCGTTCTCTCCCCCTCTCTCTTACTGGCCTAATCCGCCGGCCGCCGCCATCACCTTCCGCTGTCGTTGGAGAGGATGATTCGCATGAACCGCAAGAAGATCCAATTTCCACGAAAGTTGTCTGAGAATTTCTAAGATATCAGTTACCCGAGAAATAGCACACCGAATACTATAAACTCTCGCAAAAGAGCTGCTTTAGAGAGTCTGGCAAAAGGCAGCGCTGAGCCACGTAACGGCTCCATTTTCCGCCGCTTCAGTTGGTCATGGGCCCATAGCATATGGTCTACCCTTTTCGCTCTTTACTTACTGAAAGAAATTCCCTTTTCGCTCTTAATTACTTAATGCAGAAGTTTGGGATGCTGTGCTTTTGCCACTATCTAGTTCAAGGTCCTTTTTGCCAAGGAGCGCCCGGACCTCCTTACTCCCGCCACGTGGCCAACACCACTCTCCTAGCGTATGGACAAACCTTGTCCGCTCGCCCGTACTCCGAACTCACCATCTGTCCCACTGCTGCTCGTCGACGGCCCAGATGCACCTTGTCCGGTCGCTGGTGGCCCAAACGCGCCCTTGTTGACGCGTTAGGCGGCGAGCAATCAAATTACTGCCGTGTCAGAAATGAGCAGTATCAATTTGTTTTGCCGCACGTAGCAACAGAAGTTAATGTACACAGCTGGAAATGTGACGGTACAAAGCAAGACACTTCACTGATCTAGTACTTCATAGCCGAATTGATCTAATGAAGCTAGCATCCAACGGGTTGGATGCCCGTCTCCAAGCTCCAATTGTACTTGTCTTTGGCGTTGTTTGGAGTTAACCAACTAATTATCCTATGGGGATACATACACGCATGCAGCGTGGGACGGACGTAATGATGAATTGAACCGGCCGACCCTTTGCTATTTTGTGCTATTTTCCTGTTCGATGCTACCAGTACAGTGGAGGGTATTTGGCCACGCCGTGCTAGTACAACACCACATCGTGTTGTGTCGGCTAAGTCCGATCACCTATCGTGTGTGTCTTATCGTGCCGTACCAGCCTGTCTCGCCTTCTATCAGGCCCAAGCACGTCTCTGAAGGGATACGTGTAGACTACGTTAGCTGGCAATTCAAAAATTCTACCACGTAAATCAGGATGTCAGGCAAGCAAGAGATCACAAATCGTTACCACCAGACGCGCAATACAGCAGAAGAAGAGTTGGAGTAGCATGTTCTAACGAAGAGTACGTCGATGTAGTGGTCGTAGTCGATTGTCCGACGTGGATTAATATAGTAATGCTTGGTGCGGTAGAAATCTCCATTTCTGTTAGGCAATGTAGTCTGAGATGACAGAAAAATTGAAAGATGAAGGCACCAGTGTTTTCGAAACTGTCATGAGAAAATCAAATAGTAGAATATTATTGTTTATACATAACCCTTTTCATTTTCCGCGAAAAATATGCAGTAAAATATTCCTCTGTTTTGCTATTTCCAGCATTTTCTTTTCAATCGATTTTTCTATCGCTCGTTCTCCATCGTCCGAACTCCGAATCTAGTCATTGAAGTTTCTAAATTCATCTAAAATTATAATCTTCCTTCCAGTATATATTTTATACTTTTGTGATTTTATTTGTATTTATTTATTTGTGTTTCTCATTTTGCGCGTAGAACCAAACACCGCCGAAAATCTTCTCGGCCAACAAGAAGAGACCCCAGCTACATAAGGCAAGTCTTCCTTAAATATGTTGATTGAAGACTTATTCGTGTTCTATGGTAATAGTCTCGTACGCGATGGGCTGTACAGGGCAGACCTGTCAAATTGTGTTCGGACCAAGATCCATGCTCTCGCCTCCTGTCAGGCCTAAGCACACCTCTGAACGGATACATGCAGGCTATGCTAGCTGGCAATTCAAAAATTATACCACGTAAATCAGGATGCCAGGCAAGTAAGAGATCATAGATCGTTACCTCCAGACGCGCAATGCGGCGGAAGAAGAGTTGGAATATCATGGTCCAACGAAGAGCGCGTCGATGTAGTGGTCGTAGTAGATCGTCCGACGTAGTTGATAGTTCAACGTAGTCGATCGCCCAACGTAGTCGTCGCCGATCGTCTTCTCTAGCAATTGATCCCTTTCCTTGCAATATCGCGGATCGTCCTCGAGCACAACAGCAACTGCAGTAGCGCCTCTACGGTATCCACACGTTCAGGGTAGGAACACCGTACGCCGGTGTGCTAGCACCAAGTCGCACAGAGGCTCTCTTAAGAAGATGACAGCTAGGGTTTGGAGCAACTCACGACAACTCTTGTCGTGTGTCTCCTCTATTACCTCTCTCTATTCCCAACAGTCTCAAGCATCTCCTTAAATAGTGCTCGTGACGGATCTTATCCGAACATGTTTGACTAATCATATCCGTACTGGTTTGTTCCAATCCGTTAAGTGTGTGACCTTGTAAGTTCTTGCATAATCGGTTGTAACTTGAAAACTTCGTTTATGATCACGAGTCGTCAGCGGCACCTAGTAGGACATAACGATTCCCGAATACACACGAATTATATCGAACTAACTTTAATGCAATATGATCTACGACCAGGTCCTATTTGATCTTGACCAGTTCGCAACTCCTTACACCAGGTTTCGACCAGCCTACGACCAGCTCATATTTGGTTTTGACCAGTTCGTAACTCCTTACGACAAGGTTTCAACCACTTAGTGATCATGTTCGACCAGCCTACCACTAGCTCGTATCTCCATACGACTAGTCTGTATATGATCGAACGAAATGACCAGCTCGTGTATTCTCCTTTTGCCTCACGATATCTGGTTGAACTCTAGGTGAGATGTTGTGTCATTCATGGACTGTTCAATACTTTCTCGATCAAGTGTCGGATAACTTCATGTGGTCGAACTCTTCGACCACCAGGGGCATGGCCATGCACTTTCTTTATCCGACCACATCGAGGGGCATAGAGACATCTCTTCTGTTATGTTAGGAGGGACAAATCTTATATCTGACCAGTCACATTCATCCACATGTGTCATAGCATACTCTAAAGTTACCTTTATGACTACTCAATGACGGGATTATTAAACTTATAATGATCAGTCACCACTTGACCCTATCATCATAAGCATAATAACTCGTGTGAGGAATGTATACTTCCCAGTGCGATATACACCCCTCTCACAAAAGTTCATGCATCAATTCCACTCAATCACATAGAGCAGAAAGCCTGAGAACAAAATAAAGACATACATAATAATATTCAAGAGTAATTACAATAAAGAGGCCAGATATACACCCTCTCACAAAAGTTCGGCCAGCGGATAAATATTACTGAGCAGTGGAAGCAAAAGTGCCATAAGATGGCGATAAACAAAAGAGCCCAGCGGTGTGCCTTTTACCCACAAGGCAGCAGAGCCGGGTATGACTAGCCGTCGAACCATGGCACATCTCACGAAGTGAAGCCCTTGGGGCTCACCTTCTTCCTCTGCAAACAAAAGCGACCCGACAAAAGGTGGGTGAGTACTGAATGTACTACTTAAGATATATAAGAATGATAACAGATCTATCGATAACAATATGCAAGCGTATTTAAGTGGGCGAGCTAGGATTTGAAGTTTGCAAGCATAAAGCAAGTTTTATTTGCAATAATGTAATAGATTGAAGGCAATTTTGCAATCTGATTTTATTTGACAAAAGCAGTAGTAAACAAGTATCAACAACGATAAAAGCAGTCTGGTAGTGACTAAACCATTAGTCACCACAACAATAGCATGAATTACCCATTCATGCCAACCATATCAAATTTTAATTTAAAAGGTTGTAGTCTAGTTCTTGCGACCTTACCAAGCATGTCCATAACCTAGGGCGAGGCTATTGAATAGTTTTATCCTGCGGGGTGTACCAACTTACCCACATGCGGACCGCCTTTTGCCACATGATTAAGCACACTACCTTTGGTATCAAGCGCGGCTAAGTCCTCTGAGCGTTTCCAATCTTATGTATTAACCGAGTCGCCCATATGGATAGAAACCCATACGTTGTGTCGGGTCGTGGCCCGACCTCGGACAACTACCCCTCACGGGTAAAGCCTCGGACAAGCTGCGGCGCCCCTCGAGGTGGAGAGTCCATCCGGAAACTCCACCACCGCACACCCAAACACAAGAACACAATTCCTTTTCACACAACACACACAGCGCTCCTCCTGCGACTCGGAGATAACACACTCCAAAGTACTAGGTCAAGAGGGTCCCATATAACCCTCATGTGGTTAGTGCATAAAAGCGCTTGGCTTAGTGACACAAGTAACTTTCGGTCCTTAGGGACACAGGCACCTTTCCTTGTCACACCCAACAATCACACCAACATGCCATTGTGCCCAAGTCAAACCATTTTGTTTCATTTTGGTTTTACAAAACAAAAGCATAAGGTGCTGAACCAAAAATAAACAAAATGATTTGTGTGATCAAGGTCATCGACTAGGTCGATAACAGCCCAATTCTCTGGTAGCTAAGCATTTCTAAGCATGACATCATAAAAGGCAGTAAAGAGCATAATTAAATCACGGGCTCTAATTCACGTGATGATAATAACTTATGGTTGTGGCGAGGATAACATTTTAATGGCAACAATGCATTAGGAATAGCTACCTCTAAGCAGGGCAAAAATAATTGGACACAAAAGCAATGCATACATATAGTTTGTAAACAAGATATTAGACTTTGAAAGTAATGGGACATTTATGGTCAAATATCTTGCCTTCTTTGAAGCTTCATTGTTTTCTTTGAGAGGATCACTCTCGATATGATCAATATTATGCAACCTATCGAAAGAACCAACAAGAACCAAAAAGGCGAGAAATATCAAAAGATGCAACAGCAAAACTCAGCAAAAAGTTCTCAAATTTTTACAGTAGAAAGAACATAATTTTTATGAACTAAAGCAACAAGAACCAATTGATTTGGATTCTCAATGCAAAAGTTATGGCCAAAACAATTTCATCGGCGAGAAAAGGAAAAACATCACTATTCACCTAAGCAATGATTTTAGTGAAATTTTCTAGAATGACACGGCTACTGAAATTTTATGATAAATCAAGCACCTCATAAGATGAACAGCCCCACTGGATTCATCTCATTTGGAGCTTGCAATAATTAGTTATGAGTTTTCTAAGATCCACTATTTTTACATTGTAAAGATAATCGGTTTAAAGCTTACTTTTAAAATAAATCTTTTACGCTCTCTGCGACAAATGAGCAACCTATCTGGAAATAAGTTTACTAAGAATGAAAAATAATGGCCTTTGGTTTTATCATTTTTGAAATTCTGAAAATTACTTATGAATTTTGGAAGATAAAACTATTTTTGGTTGATAAATAACTCTACAGAAATATAACTCGGATAAGCGGCGTGGAAGAACATGGGCGAAGATCATTGATCCAACAGCCCACCGCAGCGCGACAACGAGCGAGCAGCGCCAACCTAAGCATCGGCCGTTGGATGAAAGATGAGCGCGCGGATGCCAGGATGTTCGGCGGTCGAGCGTTCACGCGTCGTGAACCGTTGATCTTGGATCCAGCGGTCCGCGCGGATTGAACCGTTCGGACGGTCGAGCGTTCCTCGAGTCTGGATCGTTGATCGAAAATCGGACGACCCGCGCGCGATGACCTAAGCGCGCGCGCGTCGATCACGGCCACAAGAATCGGCGATTGATCTAAAATCCTCGGCTCAAACTCAGCGATAGCAGAAAACTCTCTGTTTTTCGTCAGACAGCGAAGATCGACAAAGGCAGAGGCAAAGCCGACGATCTTGGCGACTCAAGAAAAAAATAGCGAAATCTAAAACTACTACGATGATCGCAATAGCATGGAGTACCTCTTGAAGCAAGGAATTGGCGAGAGATGGACTTACAGGGTGGAGAAGACAATAACCAATTTTCGGCGAAAGAGGGAAAAACCAAATTGATAAGATTCTGCGGGAGAAACCCAAATTGATTAAGGGTTCTTGATCACGAGGTGAGAGGAATCGGAGGAGCAAGAATGAAAGGATGAAGCCCAATGGTGCAGCCTTCAGAAAAGCTTGAAACTTCGGCAATGGCGGCAATGGCGACAGACAAAAGCTGGCGATAAAGCTCAAATGGACCTCGATCTGGATGCTAAAGCTCGGTGGTGCTCAAAGGAGGCTAAGGAAGCAATGAAGAAGCTTATATAGGCGAGAGAACAAAGGAGGAAGCAATGCAACTTTCGGTCAAAAGCTTCTTTGTCGAAGCGGCGAAGGATGAGGCGAGTGCAGAGGTGAAGGCGACTAGAGGGTCGGTAGCACTAGCACTCAATGCTCAAAGGCGTTGGCGAAGCTTGAGATGACAATGCGCTGCCCATGCTCTGCGATTTTCAACCTCTCTGTTGACTTGACCGTCGGGCGGCGAGAGAAACACGAAAAGAGGGCGGCCGTTAGATTGCATAGGATTCCAATCGTGCGGCTATCGCGCTCTGAAGCGTTCGGCTATTGAGTTTGGTGGCCCGACCGTTCCATCGCTTGTCGACCTCACGATCAAGATCAACGTTGGTTATCGGCCGCACCTCTCGGACGGTCGAACATCCCCTTCCATCGCGGCCGTTGATTTGGATCCTACGGTTCACGTTGCGCGGCGTTGGACGGTCGAGCGTTCGCGATCGTGAGCCGTTCGATGCCGATCAACGGCGCTGCGCTTCGCGCCCAAGCGATCGAGCCGATCGTTTAGTTGGTGAACCAAATCAAGTGGCTCGAGCGAGTGCGATCGAACGAGAGCAGTGGCCGGTTAGGGTTTGAAATTGAATAAGCGATCTTTGGAGGAATTATTTGGGGTAGCAAACAAACTCCAAAATTTATGAAATTTTAGCGGAGATTGCTAACGATGGGAAGAACCTTATATAAAATTTTCAGAGACTTTTATGCCTGCATTTTCTCTAAAAATTCAGAAGGCTATTTTAGGAGTTTGACTAATGTTTGACTTGCCTCAAAAATTATCAAATAATTTCTGAAAATTATGAAATAATTACGAGGTGTTAAACATCTCTCCTAGGTCAATGAAAATTATTTTGAGGGTTGGGCACGAGGTTTCCATTGAGGAGATTTATGACTTGAATTTAATTGGGAAATTTTGAGTTTTAATTTCCACCAATTAAAGGAAAGAGGTTTCAAACAACTTGTAACAACACATGAGGCGACAAAAGTTTTAATTTATCCTCATTTTATTACATTTGAAACATAAACCCAATTTGGGATGTTACAAAACCTCCCCCTTACGAAATCTCGCCAGAGATTTGACTCACTCAGCAAAGAAAGAGGGTAGTGCACTTGCATGAGGCGATCTTCCCTTTCCCAAGTGGCTTCATCTTGAGAATGGTTCGACCCTTGAACTTTGAGGAACTTGATGGCACGATTCCTCGTTCTTCGTTCGACCTCTTCAAGGATGCGAGCAGGGTGCTCCTTGTAGGTCAAATCTTCACGCACATCAAGAGTTTCCAGCGGACTTCCTCGGTTGGAGCGGAGGCACTTCTTGGTGGGATACATGGAACACATCATGCACCCCCTCAAGTGCGTGAGCAACTCCAACTTGTGGCGGCGGCTCCTTCTTCTCGATGACTCGGTATGGACCGACATATCGAGAGCCAACTTGCCCTTGGCCGAATCGATGACCCCTCAAAGGAGAGACTTTGAGATAAACAAAGTCATTCGGCTCAAAGCTCAACTCACGGCGGCGACGATCGCATAGCTCTTTTGCTGGGTGGTACATGCGCAGCAGATCTCGAATCAAGCGAACACGGCTCTCGGCTTCATTGATTGAGTGCAGGCCAAGAATGGTCTTTCACGGTTTACGCCCAATTGGTGGTGTTCGCATTTTACGCCATACAAAGCCTCGAAAGGTGCCATTCAAGACTAGCTTGAAGCTGTTATTGTAGGAGAACTTCGGCGAATGGCAAACATTTCTCCCAATGCTTTCCATAGGAGAGAACACAAGCACAGACATGTCTTCCAATACTTGGTTGACTCTTTCGGTCGGCCATCGGTTTGGGGATGATATGCGGGTTGAAGGTGAATGGGTTCCCATCGCCTCTTGCACACTTTGCCAAGCGAGAGGTGAAAAGAGAACCCGATCGAGACAATTGTCTTGGGTACACCATGTAAGCTCACGATGCGGGCAATGTAGAGATCCGCCAAAAGACCTACGGAGATCCGTCTTGGTTGGAAGGAAGTCGCCACCTTGGTTAGCCGATCAATGACAACCGGATGGCATCATTGCCCTTGGATGTGCGAAGCGGACCGGTGATAAAATCCATCGATCGAATCCACTTCCATTCGAGGAATAGGCAAAGGTGAAGCGATCTGCTTTGGGCGATGCTCGGCTTTGACACGACGACATCGTCGCGCTCGACAGCGAACCTTGCGATTTCCGCTTCATTCGGGTCCACGGAATCTTTGCGGAGGTCTTGATACATCTTCGTGGCCCGGGATGAATAGACAGCGGAGAGTCATGAGCTTGCGGAGAATCAAGTTCGCAATTCCACGATCTTGAACAACGGCGTGATCGAACCAAATGACCCCATGGTCGTCCTCGAGAAAAGCACTTAGCGGAGCCACTCGATATTTTCCTTGATGTGACTCACAGGCATCATTGTTGTGCGGCCTTGATTTGGTCCTCAAGGTTGGTTGCACAACCAAGCGTGAAGAACCTGCTCAACCACTCCCAAGTTGAGCGCTGAAATTCTTCATGAAGAGTGTGTTCTTTGCTCCAAGACCATTAAGGAATTGCAATGAACCTTGCGGTGAGAGCATCGGCCACAACATTTGCCTTTCGGATGATATTGAAGACCCATATCATAATCCTTGATCAATTCCAACCACCTTCTTTGCCTAAGGTTCAGATCGGTTGGGTGAACAAGTACCAGACTCTTGTGATCGAATATGCCCATAGCGATTCAGGTGAGGTAATGCGCCAAATCTTTAGTGCATGGATCACTGCGGCTAACTCCAAGTCATGGGTCGGATAATTAAGCTCATGAGGCCATAGCGCCTCGATGCATAAGCCACCACGGCCCTCTTGCATAAGAACACAGCAAGGCCTGGCGAAGCGTCATAATAGACATCGAAGCCGGTGGACATCGGGAAGAACAAGAAGCTGGGTGTGGTCAACCTCCTCTTGAGTTCTTGAAAGCTCTTCTCATAATCGATAGACCACACATCGTCTGTCATACGGAGTAACTCGGTCATTGGCTTGGCAATTTTGGAGAAGTTCTCAATAAGCGGCGATAGTATCCGCTAAGCAGAAAACTCCTCACTTGATGGTGACTTAATTTGGACCACGATAGCACATCATTGACCTTGCTAGGATCAGCGGCGACAGGATCTTTGAAAGAACATGACCAAGAATGCCACTTCCTTCAGCAAAACTTCGCACTTCTTGAACCGCATAAAGTTGATGCTCGCGAAGTTTCCCCAACACTAACCGGATGTTGACATGCTCCTCAACATCCCTCGAATAGATGAGGATATCATCGATAAAGACAACCACGAACTTGTCCAAATACTCCATGAATACCATGTTCATAAGATTCATGAAAAAAGCGGGAGCATTGGTCAAACCGAAGGACATAACGGTATACTCGTATAATCCATAGCGAGTAGAAAGCGTCTTGAATGTCTTCGATCGATTCGGACTTGATGATAGCCCAACCTCGGATCAATCTTGGAGAATACGAGCACGGTCAATTGATCGAAGAGGTCATCAATCGAGGCGAGGATACTTGTTCTTCACCGTCACGGCATTCAGCGGACGGTAATCAACACACATCCATGAGTCTTGTCTTTCTTCTTCACAAAGATAACAGGACAACCCCACGGTGATGAGCTCAGGCGAATAAAACCCTTCTCTTGAAGCTCGCCAAGCTGCTTCTTGACTCCTCAATTCATTTGGAGGCATTAAATCTGACCTCTTTGAAATAGGGCGATGCAGGAAGCAACTCAATGGCCAATTCGATGTCTCTCACGGGAGGCATCCGGCGGATCTTGGAAACACATCGTTGAACTCACACACCACGGGGACTTCATGAATCTCCATGGTTGGCTTGGCTTCAAGTGCATATAGGTGTGGTTCTTGCAACTTGAGAAAAATTCCCACTTGGCCGTCAGACGGGCTCGTGAGAAATGAACCTTACAGCGCAATCGATTTGTCCCTATGTTGAGACAACCAATCCATGCCAAGTATCACATCAACTTTACTGACATTGAGGAGAATAAGATTTGCCAAAATCTCACTCCTCAATCTCAATCAAAACACCCGGCATTCATTTTGGCTCTCATTACGAGGCCGGAGAATGAATAATCAAAGGAACATGCGAGGATCGGTGAAAGATCACTAAGTGCGACAAAGACTCGATATAAGCGGTGAAGCCGGAATCAAATAAAGCGTGGCGGTGAGAGTTAGCGAAAAGTGTACCCAACACGGCGTCGGGTGCATCTGAGCTTCCTCGGCGAGATAAGGTTGACTCGGCGCTTCCACATTGGGGCCTTCGATCACGACCACTCCCTTGCGCGTCCTCCATTAGGGCGAGGGCGTTCGATCTTCTTAGGGCAATTATTAGCATAATGCCCCTTGTCGTGCGAGAAGAAACATCGACATCCGCGGCGGGGTTGCGGATGCCTCTGGCTGTCCGCGGTGCGTGGCCAGGGCACGGCTGCGGTGGGCGTGGAGCGAGCAGCCGGTGCCCTCGGTGGTCTTTGCGATCGGGAGGGGCCTTGCCGGGCTGGTCGCCATACGGACGAGAACAGCGGCCTGGATGCCTTACGGGCCTCCCACTTACGCTTGCGAGTCGCCAAGTGCCCTCGCCTTATGCTCGGCGATGATGGCCTTGTCGACCAAGGTGCGGAAGTCGGGAAGTCAACAATAGATAGCTTGTCTGAAGCTCCTCGGACAAGCCATCCATGAACTTCTCTGCTTTGCCTCATCTGTAGGCACATCCTCGAGAGCATCTGAGAAAGATGGTTGAACTCATGGAGGTACTCGATGGCGATTTGCGCCTGGCAGCGCGCGAAATTCCTTCTTCTTCAACTTCATCAATCCGGCGGGGACATGAGCCCTCCAGCGGCGCGGAACTCCGCCCAAGTGATAGCCGGCCCTCGTCTTTGCATGGCAGGAAGTTCTCCCACCATGAGAGCCGCCCCTCCGGTGATGGGAGGCGAGCGGTGCCTTCTCGTGATCACGGGCGGCGATGTTGAGCTTCCGCTCAGCGAGGCGCGACCGATCATCGCGTCAGTGGGTCCTCGGACCTCGAGAAGGTGGGTGGTGAGTGCGAAGGAACTCAGAGTCCTCCCCTCTGCGGGTGGCCACCTCCTCCCACGATCCGAGGCAGGAGATGTTGGAGGTGTTAGTGCAATCACCTCCGGGATCGTGTACGGTCCATCGGTTCCGCTCGATCGGCGAGAACCTCGACCATGGTCGGAGGAGGTGGAAGTCCCTCATCCGATCCTCTGGCTGCCCCTGGCGCTCTGAGTCACGACCGACCATCTGTTGCATCAAGGCGAGTTAGAAGCAATCGAGAGCTATAGCGAAGGGATAGCAAAGATAAGCTATCCACTAGGGATTAGTGCCTACAACCTAAGCCTCTTGTAACACATAACTCGCAATAAAGCGAACTCCAACTAGTTGCAAGAGGCATAAGATCCATGCAAAACTCATAAGACACAAGATCCAACTTCTCGATCGACTAACTTGTATTGAATGAACAAGTAGTCGTTTTGAGAAGAAAGTTTCAGAACACTACCAAAAGCTTATTGCATGGAAAAATCGGGTAAAGACCAACAGAGAGGCATTAGCCACAAGACATAGGATATCACTTCTTACCCTTTTAGCCCCACAAATTTTTGTTGATTAAACTCTCATTTTCTACCCACTAGAAACCATCGAGCTTCTTTGTCAGGAAATTGAGGTTCTTTGTAGCGATTTTGCATCAAGCTTCGATCGAAGTCTTCTATTCTAGAAACTTCAAAATCAGCACACTTCAATTTGCCAAACTCGGTGGTTCCCAAACCCATTTAATCGATAACACTACCTTTGAAGAGGAGATGAGAGGAAAACAACTTTTAAAACTCAAATTAGAGCAAGATGAGATGAGAAAGCTAAGATAGGTAAGGAGTAAAATCGAGAACTCCTTAAGCTTTCACAAATCGTTTCATACTTGAAAATAGGGTTTTCAAACATCCTAAAGGCGACCAAGCTAGCGGCTTCTATGGTCGATATGGCTCGATACCAACCTCTTGTGGCGCCCGGGATTATTAAACATAATGATCAGTCACCACTTGACCTATCATCATAAGCATAATAACTCGTGTGTAGGAATGTATACTTCCAGTGCGATATACACCCCTCTCACAAAAGTTCATGCATCAATTCCACTCAATCACATAGAGCAGAAAGCCGAGAACAAAATAAAGACATACATAATAATATTCAAGAGTAATTACAATAAAGAGGCCAGCCGGCCAGCAGATAAATATTACGAGCAGTGGAAGCAAAAGTGCCATAAGATGGCGATAAACAAAAGAGCCCAGCGGTGTGCCTTTTACCCACAAGGCAGCAGGCCGGGGCATGACTAGCCGTCGAACCATGGCACATCTCACGAAGTGAAGCCCTTGGGGCTCACCTTCTTCCTCTGCAAACAAAAGCGACCCGACAAAAGGTGGGTGAGTACTGAATGTACTACTTAAGATATATAAGAATGATAACAGATCTATCGATAACAATATGCAAGCGTATTTAAGTGGGCGAGCTAGGACTGAAGTTTGCAAGCATAAAGCAAGTTTTATTTGCAATAATGTAATAGATTGAAGGCAATTTTGCAATCTGATTTTATTTGACAAAAGCAGTAGTAAACAAGTATCAACAACGATAAAAGCAGTCTGGTAGTGACTAAACCATTAGTCACCACAACAATAGCATGAATTACCCATTCATGCCAACCATATCAAATTTTAATTTAAAAGGTTGTAGTCTAGTTCTTGCGACCTTACCAAGCATGTCCATAACCTAGGGCGAGGCTATTGAATAGTTTTATCCTGCGGGGTGTACCAACTTACCCACATGCGGACCGCCTTTTGCCACATGATTAAGCACACTACCTTTGGTATCAAGCGCGGCTAAGTCCTCTGAGCGTTTCCAATCTTATGTATTAACCCGAGTCGCCCATATGGATAGAAACCCATACGTTGTGTCGGGTCGTGGCCCGACCTCGGACAACTACCCCTCACGGGTAAAGCCTCGGACAAGCTGCGGCGCCCCTCGAGGTGGAGAGTCCATCCGGAAACTCCACCACCGCACACCAAACACAAGAACACAATTCCTTTTCACACACACACACAGCGCTCCTCCTGCGACTCGGAGATAACACACTCCAAAGTACTAGGTCAAGAGGGTCCCATATAACCCTCATGTGGTTAGTGCGCAAAAGCGCTTGGCTTAGTGACACAAGTAACTCGGTCCTTAGGGACACAGGCACCTTTCCTTGTCACACCCAACAATCACACCAACATGCCATTGTGCCCAAGTCAAACCATTTTGTTTCATTTTGGTTTTACAAAACAAAAGCATAAGGTGCTGAACCAAAAATAAACAAAATGATTTGTGTGATCAAGGTCATCGACTAGGTCGATAACAGCCCAATTCTCTGGTAGCTAAGCATTTCTAAGCATGACATCATAAAAGGCAGTAAAGAGCATAATTAAATCACGGGCTCTAATTCACGTGATGATAATAACTTATGGTTGTGGCGAGGATAACATTTTAATGGCAACAATGCATTAGGAATAGCTACCTCTAAGCAGGGCAAAAATAATTGGACACAAAAGCAATGCATACATATAGTTTGTAAACAAGATATTAGACTTTGAAAGTAATGGGACATTTATGGTCAAATATCTTGCCTTCTTTGAAGCTTCATTGTTTTCTTTGCTGAGAGGATCACTCTCGATATGATCAATATTATGCAACCTATCGAAAGAACCAACAAGAACCAAAAGGCGAGAAATATCAAAAGATGCAACAGCAAAACTCAGCAAAAAGTTCTCAAATTTTTACAGTAGAAAGAACATAATTTTTATGAACTAAAGCAACAAGAACCAATTGATTTGGATTCTCAATGCAAAGTTATGGCCAAAACAATTTCATCGGCGAGAAAGGAAAAACATCACTATTCACCTAAGCAATGATTTTAGTGAAATTTTCTAGAATGACACGGCTACTGAAATTTTATGATAAATCAAGCACCTCATAAGATGAACAGCCCCACTGGATTCATCTCATTTGGAGCTTGCAATAATTAGTTATGAGTTTTCTAAGATCCACTATTTTTACATTGTAAAGATAATCGGTTTAAAGCTTACTTTTAAAATAAATCTTTTACGCTCTGCGACAAATGAGCAACCTATCTGGAAATAAGTTTACTAAGAATGAAAAATAATGGCCTTTGGTTTTATCATTTTTGAAATTCTGAAAATTACTTATGAATTTTGGAAGATAAAACTATTTTTGGTTGATAAATAACTCTACAGAAATATAACTTTCGGATAAGCGGCGTGGAAGAACATGGGCGAAGATCATTGATCCAACAGCCCACAGCGCGCGACAACGAGCGACAGCGCCAACCTAAGCATCGGCCGTTGGATGAAAGATGAGCGCACGGATGCCAGGATGTTCGGCGGTCGAGCGTTCTGCGTCGTGAACCGTTGATCTTGGATCCAGCGGTCCGCAGCGGATTGAACCGTTCGGACGGTCGAGCGTTCCTCGAGTCTGGATCGTTGATCGAAAATCGGACGGCCCGCGCGCGATGACCTAAGCGCGCAGCGTCCGATCCGCGACCACAAGAATCGGCGATTGATCTAAAATCCTCGGCTCAAACTCAGCGATAGCAGAAAACTCTCTGTTTTTCGTCAGACAGCGAAGATCGACAAAGGAGAGAGGCAAAGCCGACGATCTTGGCGACTCAAGAAAAAAATAGCGAAATCTAAAACTACTACGATGATCGCAATAGCATGGAGTACCTCTTGAAGCAAGGAATTGGCGAGATGGACTTAGGGTGGAGAAGACAATAACCAATTTTTCGGCGAAAGAGGAAAAACCAAATTGATAAGATTCTGCGGGAGAAACCCAAATTGATTAAGGGTTCTTGATCACGAGGTGAGAGGAATCGGAGGAGCAAGAATGAAAGGATGAAGCCCAATGGTACAGCCTTCAGAAAAGCTTGAAACTTCGGCAATGGCGGCAATGGCGACAGACAAAGAAGCGAGGCGATAAAGCTCAAATGGACCTCGATCTGGATGCTAAAGCTCGGTGGTGCTCAAAGGAGGCTAAGGAAGCAATGAAGAAGCTTATATAGGCGAGAGAACAAAGGAGGAAGCAATGCAACTTTCGGTCAAAAGCTTGCTTTGTCGGCGGCGAAGGATGAGGCGAGTGCGCGAGGTGAAGGCGACTAGAGGGTCGGTAGCACTAGCACTCAATGCTCAAAGGCGTTGGCGAAGCTTGAGATGACAATGCGCTGCCCATGCTCTGCGATTTTCAACCCTCTTGTTGACCGTCGGCCTTGGCGGCGAGAGAAACACGAAAAGAGGGCGGCCGTTAGATTGCATAGGATTCCAATCGATGCGGCTATCGCGCTCTCGAAGCGTTCGGCTATTGAGTTTGGTGGCCCGACCGTTCCATCGCTTGTCGACCTCACGATCAAGATCAACGTTGGTTATCGGCCGCACCTCTCGGACGGTCGAACATCCCCTTCCATCGCGGCCGTTGATTTGGATCCTACGGTTCACGTTGCGCGGCGTTCGGACGGTCGAGCGTTCGCGCGATCGTGAGCCGTTCGATGCCGATCAACGGCGCTGCTTCGCGCCCAAGCGATCGAGCCGATCGTTTAGTTGGTGAACCAAATCAAGTGGCTCGAGCGAGTCGATCGAACAGGAGCAGTGGCCGGTTAGGGTTTGAAATTGAATAAGCGATCTTTGGAGGAATTATTTGGGGTAGCAAACAAACTCCAAAATTTATGAAATTTTAGCTGGAGATTGCTAACAGATGGGAAGAACCTTATATAAAATTTTCAGAGACTTTTATGCCTGCATTTTCTCTAAAAATTCAGAAGGCTATTTTAGGAGTTTGACTAATGTTTGACTTGCCTCAAAATTATCAAATAATTTCTGAAAATTATGAAATAATTACGAGGTGTTAAACATCTCTCCTAGGTCAATGAAAATTATTTTGAGGGTTGGGCACGAGGTTTCCATTGAGGAGATTTATGACTTGAATTTAATTGGGGAAATTTTGAGTTTTAATTTCCACCAATTAAAGGAAAGAGGTTTCAAACTCTTGTAACAACACATGAGGCGACAAAAGTTTTAATTTATCCTCATTTTATTACATTTGAAACATAAACCCAATTTGGGATGTCACGAGTCGTCCTCGACTCAAGTTCATCTTCTTCTCCCACGTATGGTTTCAAATCGAAATGTTAAATGTGGGGCTAACCCCAAAATCTGCGAGTAATTCTAAGCGATATGCATTATCATTTATCTTCTTAATTATCTTAAGCGGTCCTGCTGACTCTAGGCATCAACTTTGATTTTCTTAATTAGAAATCTATCCTTTCTCAAATGAACCCAAACTAAATCACTGGTTCTATTTTGACAACTTTCCTACCTTTATTTCCGGCAACCCTATACTTTTGGTCATACGCTCTATATTCTCTTTAGTGGTCTCATGCAACTTGAGAATAAAGGCAAAGACGCTTCTTAGCATCTAGATTTATTTTTCAGAGGTTGGTAAAGGTAGTAAATCAATAGGAGCACGGGGTTAAAACCATACACTACGAAGCGGACTTACCTTGGTGGTGGAGTGTCTTGACCGATTGTAAGCAAACTCAATATCACGGTAAACACTCTTCCCACATCTTCAAGTTCTTCTTTAAAACAGCCCGCAACATGGTGGATAACGTGCGGTTGACAACCTCCGTTTGTCCATCGGTTTGGGGATGACACGTAGAAAAAGCATGACTTTGTCCCCAATTTATTCCAAAGTGATCTCCAAAAGTGGCTCAGAAACTTCGCATCGCGATCCGAGACAATAGTATTGGGTACTCCATGTAAGCGAACGATTTCCCTGAAAAACAAATCAGCTATGTTTGTAGCATCATCGCTCTTGTGACAAGATATAAAATGTGCCATTTTAGAAAATCGATCCACTACGACAAATATACTATCTCTCCCCCTCTTTGTCCTAGGCAATCCTAAAACAAAATCCATAGAAATATCCTCCCAAGGGGCACTAGGAATAGGAAGAGGCATATAAAGTCCATGTGGATTGAGACGGGACTTAGCTTTGTTGCATGTAGTGCATCGAGCCACGTAGCGCTCGACATCACGCCTCATCTTTGGCCAAAAGAAGTGGGTGGTCAGCACATCTTCTGTCTTTTTTGCTCCAAAATGCGCCATCAAACCTCCTCCATGTGCCTCCTGTAACAACAAAAGGCGAACAGAGCTATTTGGAATGCATAGCTTGTTAGCACGATAGATCAAACCATCATTGACACATAGTTATTCCATATCTTCCCTTCTTTACAATGTTCAAGCACTTCCTTAAAGTCCAAATCAGTGACATATAATCTCTTAATGGCCTCCAAACCAAAAATCTTATGGTCAAGTTGAGATAACATGGTATAACGTCTAGAGAGCGCATCAGCAATCACATTGTCCTTACCTTTCTTATGCTTTATGACATATGGAAATGACTCAATAAATTCTACCCAATTAGCATGTCGTTTATTCAGTTTAGCTTGACTTCTAATATGTTTTAGCGATTCATGATCAGAATGTATAACAAATTCTTTGGGCCATAAATAATGTTGCCAAGTTTGAAGCACACGAACTAAAGCATACAATTCTTTGTCATAGGTGGAATAATTCAAACTAGGCCCATTTAGTTTCTCGCTAAAATATGCAACTGGTTTACCTTCTTGAATCAATACACCACCTATTCCAATCCGCTTAGCGTCACATTCAATCTCAAAGTCTTACCAAAATCGGGGAGTTGGAGTAGGGGTGCTTGGGTGAGCTTCTCTTTCAACAAGTTGAATGCCCTCTCTTGCGCAGGTCCCCATTGGAAAGGCACTCCTTTCTTTGTCAATTCATTCAATGGTGCGGCAATGGTGCTGAAATCCCGCACAAAGCGCCGATAGAATCCGGCAAGGCCGTGGAAGCTCGCTTTGTGACACGATGGTCGGCGTCGGCGCTTTGGATGGCTACAATCTTTGTCTCATCCACCTCAATTCCTGTGGTGTCACAACATATCCAAGAAAGCGCAACTCGATCGGTGCAAAAGGTGCACTTCTCGAGGTTACCAAACAAGCGTCGTCTCTCAAAGCATTAAAACAGCACGTATATGATTCAAATGTAGCTCATGTGACTTGCTATAAATCAAGATATCATCAAAGTAAACCACCACAAATTTTCCAATGAAAGGGCGTAAAACCTCGTTCATCAAGCGCATAAAAGTACTAGGTGCATTAGTTAGACCGAAGGCATCACTAACCACTCATATAATCCGAACTTAGTTTTAAAAGCGGTTTTCATTCATCTCCTAATTTCATTCTAATCTGGTGGTAACCACTCCATAAGTCAATCTTTGTGAAAATAATAGAACCACTCAATTCATCTAGCATGTCGTCTAGCCTTGGGATAGGATGACGATACCTTATAGTAATGTTATTAATGGCTCTACAATCAACACACATACGCCAACTACCGTCTTTCTTAGGAACCAAAAGAACTGGAACAGCACAAGGACTAAGGCTTTCTCTTACGTACCCACGGTCCAGAAGATCTTGGACTTGTCGCTGAATTTCCTTAGTCTCCTCTGGATTGGTCCTATATGCAGCACGGTTTGGCAAAGTCGCTCCTGGGATTAAATCAATTTGATGCTCTATCCCTCGAATAGGTGGTAATCCCGGGGGTACCTCAGCTGGGAATACATCCACATACTCCTGCAAAAGGTTAGCAACAGCAGGAGGCAAAGAGCTAGCTATATCCTCAAGCGAGTATAAGGCATTCTTGCATATCAAGGCATAGCATGGCAACTCATTATCACAAATTTCAGCAAGTTCAGATTTAGTGGCAATCATAACACATCCCTTCAATTTAATCCCCTCAGACTTAGGACTAGACGCCACTTTCTCCCTTTTAGGTGGGAAAACACGTTTTGCTACTTGCTGATTTTCAGAATCATGCTTATCGGTGTTTCTTTCATTTTTAGCGCGCTCTTCTTCATCTTTCAAAATCTCAGCTGGTGTCAAAGGCAATAATTTAATCTTCTTACTCTTGTGTAAGAACGAGTAGGTATTAGCTCTACCATGGTGCAAAATATCATTGTCATAGATCCAAGGCCTACCGAGCAATAAAGAGCATGCTTGCATTGGTACTATATCAAAATCAGAACTATCTTTGTAATTACCAGCTGAAAATTGCACGTTCACAACTTTGTTTACCTTTAACTTACCACACGAATTGAACCATTGGATGTAGTAGGGACGTGGGTGTGGTTGTGTGGTCAAGCCAAGCTTCTCGACCATCTCGGAGCTTGCAAGGTTGTTGCAGCTCCCTCCATCAATGATGACTCTGCAGGCTCTGTCTTTTACAAGAAATCAGGTTTGAAACAAGTTATGCCGTTGATTTTGCTCCGCTCTCTCCACTTGTGCGCTCGGACTCGTTGCATAACAAGGCTCATATGATACTCGGTGTCAACAGCAGCTACTTGCTCCTCTACACCATCAGCATCATTGTCTATCTCGTCTCCTCCACCGCAATGTTAGTGCAAGTACATATTCATCCTCAATATCACTAGTACTTACATATCCACCGTGCTGTAGTGGCAAGGTATGCTCGTGACTTGGGCGATCCTTCATGGCGTGTCCCATTCCCTTGCAGCGGTGGCAAATAATCCCGATGAGTACGACCAGTGGAAGCAAGCAGGAAGAACTCTTGGTGGAGCACAGTACACTAGTAGATTTGCTTACCTCGGTGCATGTGATGTGGTGGAGGTCTTCTGCTGACGCACCCTACTCGAGGAGGGGCAGCAGACCGTGTAGGTGAAAGTGGGGGTGTTTTGGCTTGCCCGGCCACAGTCGTGGTGTAGACATGCTCCCAAAATTGTTCCTTGGCCTCTGTTGTCGTCCACGCAATTCTTTTACGCCAAACATGCAAGTTGGAACAATCTAGGACACTATCGTATTCTTTGTAATCCACTATGTCACGAATTTCACGTCTTAATCCTCCATACAAGCGTGCTATTGCAGCTTCTTCATCCTCAATAATATCACAGCGCAACATGCTAATTTGTAGCTCGATAATATTCTTCTACGGATCTATTACCTTGATTTAAGCGCTGCAATTTATTACGCAAATCACGTTTAAAGGAAGGTGGGACAAATCTATTACGCATAGCAACCTTTAAACCATCCCACGTAGTAGGCGCTAATCCTTCGGTGCATACCCTATTCCACCAAATGATGGCAAAGTTTTTAAATTCACTTGTGGCTTGCCTAACTCTATGCACCGGGAACTAAGTGAGCATTCAATTTACATTCTCTAGTCATCTCCCAATCTAGATATATTTCAGCATCATAAGCACCCGCAAAAGATGGTATAGAGAACTTAACTTTTGCATATGGATCATCATTAACACGTGCATTATGTTGCTGAACATTATTACCTCTCATACCTTGACGGTTGAAGTTGGTCGGTTCCGTTATGCGTGCATCAAAGGCGTCGTGGTCGTGAACCTCATTATCATTATCAAACTCATGGTCATGGGCTGCACCATGAGGTTCCACACGACCAACGTTTGGTGGTCGGTTCACCATTCTTTCGCGTGTAGTGAGCGCGCAATACTATCGTTGATTGAGCGTTGTAATGTGATCGTGGTAGCTTGAAGCTTCTGTCGATGTCCTCATTAGCGGTAGTCGTTGTTCATCCATTAGCGTCATGAGCTCTTCCTCAAAACACAATCTTGCGCATCAATCCTTCACGACATGGTTAGTAGGAGACAAAAGACAACAAAAGGTATTATCCCTATCACTATTAGGTGGTGGAGGTGGAATCACACACTCTCAAGCGTCTTACCAAGCTCTTATGAGTTTCTTACCAAATTGCGGCGGTGGTCGATCGGAGAAGGTGGGATGTACGACCACGGCGGAGGCGAATCGAGGATCAATCGAGGGCGAAAGTATGTGGAGCTCGGATAGGCAATGTTTAGTAGCAAGGAATAGCAATAATGAAATCAGATTAGCAAAGTGAATAAAAGTCCACGATACTAAATCACGATTCTTTGGCCCAAACGCGTTTCTAGAACTAGCTCAAGCAAACGGACGGATAGGGTAGATACAAACACAATCGGATCCAAAATCACAGAGCAACTCCTTCTTCTTTTCTTCTTCTTTTTTTTTTGCACTCTTTGCTTTCTTTCTTTTCTTTTCTTTTCTTTTTTTTTTGACTGCTAAAACCCAACCTAGGGTTTCCTTTTTTTTTTTTTTTTGCGAATGTGACCTTGACTCAAAACTCTTCAAAACCCTTTTCTGGGTCTATGGATATATATGGGTCACAAACTTTTTCCGGAGAGCAGGGGTAAAAAGGTAATTAAAAGATACTCTCTCTCTCTCTCTCTCTGAACTTTGGCTATGGAAAAAATCCGACCAGTCGATTGTTTTCGACCAGGTGGTGGAGTGTCCGAGAGCAACAAGATAATAAATAGGGTTGTCGGACACGAGTGGTTGGTCGAATCCGACCAGGCGTTCGTTCAGGCCAGTGGAGAAGCGAATCGAGTAGGTGGTCGTATGGGGTGTCGGTGATCGAATCCGACCGGGGAGAAGCCGAATCCGAGTAGGTGGTCGTATGGGGGTGGTGTTGTGGTCGTATGGGTGGGTGTCTAGATGATCGAAACAACAAAGACTCGACGCTAGAAACTAGATTACGACGACTAGACCAGCAACAAAGACACCGACAATGGACTCGAATTCAACAACGGCGAAAACAAAATTGCGAAGGCACAAAGTGGTTTGGACAATGGAATAATTACGATCTAAAATTTTTGTAGGGCAATTTTACGGACTCTAGGTGATGGAACAAAACTCACAAAAAGGGACAAGCGAAATTACCTAACGGGCAACCTTAGCTCGATACCACTTGATGAGTCACGGCCCGATCTTCCGATAGGTTCGATTTGGTTCGTCGTGAGGGCGTTGGCGCTTTGAGGCTTCCGACCAGCGGATCGTCACCTCGCAATTCGCTACACCGCGCGCTGTCGTTATCGACCACGCTTGCATGCGATCGACCTTACCACGAAGGTTATGGTTCACGCAAGCAATCGAAGCAACTCACAAGAACAAGGTAGATGCAATCAATTGTATTGCGGATATGGATGAAGTTTACAAGTGGGGTTCCTCAAACCGATAATCGTAAAGCGCAATTGGCGAATAATCTAAGAAAACCCGCCTCTAAACTATGACGGATCTTTGTATATATAGGGGGCGTGAGGAGGTCGACCTAGGGTTGTGCGGTAGTGGGATGAGGCGTACACAACCGGACTCCGATCTCGTCACGTTTACAAAGTCTTATTAGTTTCCAAAGCGGTGTGCGGCACCTTGTGTCGCGTATTTTTGGTCGAAGATCTAGTCGTAGGACTGGTCCTGATGAGTCACGGGCCGTGTCCAATGAGTACTGTGCTCGCCTCTCTAGTCGTAGAGTGCTCCCAACGAGTCATCGGTCGTAGGTCTTCTAGAAGTGGTCGTAGGCCTGCGGGCTCCAGTCGTGGACCTTCTTGAACTGGTCGTAGGCCTTCTTGAAGTGGTCGTAGGCCTTCTTGAAGTGGTCGTAAACCTAGATTTCTGAGTACAAGTAAATCATCTCCATTAGGCAGCATCATAGAGTTCTCAAATAATACACTCAGCCCTAGAAACGATTTTACCTGATAGATTAAGTCACGTGCTCTAGCTCTTGTCATAGGACCTTGTAGTCCAACACCCAAATCTGGAGGGTCTTGTGTAGTACGTGTATCCGAAGGAGGGATGTCCTCATCAGTGGGTTAATCCAACACTATATTATCTAACATGTGTTCATATTATTGTTTCAATATCTATATATCCATGACCGGTGAAACATGGTCATCAATCAATACATGTGCTGATCGATAGAGTCACTAGTGTTTCGACCAGTGACTTTCGACCAAGGATACATTTAGAACAACATCATCATAAGTTAAAAGAGCTTCACCAACATGTCACATACTCGTTAATCTTTACAATTGACAATTCATTCGAGGAACAAAATAACATTTATTCAATAACTCATAAACATAGACGTAATACAATCATCTATATGATTGCCTCTAGGCATATCACCAATAGTCTTCCACTTGTACTAGAGTCAATCAAATAGGTATCGAATACCCATGGCTTTTTGTGAATATCATGGGGATATGCTCATTATCTTAGGATGATATTACAATTAGCAATGGCGTAAAAGGTTTGTCGAATCACGCGTTTTGTGAAGTTCGGTGTTGTCGGTCATAGCGGTCGATCGGCGTGGCGGTGGTCGGGCCGGCGATGGCGATCGACCGGCCACCCTAGCGGTCGACCGGTCTGGGCGATCCGGTAGCCATGGTGGCGGTTGGACCGGCCAGATACAAAATGTTGAGTTTTGAGCTGGGCCAAAAATAGAGGGTGTAGGCAAGAGAGGGGGATTCTAATGCACCTGATCTCATAATTTTTGGAGTCTCCAGTCAAAAGTTCTATTCGTTTGAAAATTCCAGAGAGCTTTCAGTTTTCTGGTACTGAAATTTGGCTAAGTCCTTGCTGGGTGGTCAGACCGGCCAGAGGGCGGTCAAACCGGCCCATAGGTGGCGGTCTGATCGGTTTTCAGTTGTATCATTGGCCCTTGTAGTGGCGATGTTTGTTTATTGAGTCAAGTTCATGAGTTTCACTGTATATGTGTTGCATGATGCATGTTTTGACTAACGTGGGTCAAGTTGCGAAGAATTTGTTCCTGGAATCGATTTCTTGGTCTATTGTTGTGCATGTTACTTGGAGGTCAACGACGGTCAACGGCAAGGATGATCAGGACTAGGCTTGAGAGCTGAGGTTCAGAACGATCGACGATGCCGGATGAAGTCATTGGATTCGAGCGTGACACAAAATGGACAAGGATGACCGAACGGGAAGTTCGGTGCGACGGGTTGCATCAAGTGGCACGGGGGTCAGTGCAAGTGCCATGGCGGTTTCGGTGGGAGCCGGATGGGAGAGACTTGCTGACATGATGAGAGCCGTTGATAAACCTACACGTGGCGGAGCATGGATCTGCTTCATGAATATTTGACTCGGTCTTCGGAGAAGGATCGAGAATGGGTATTTTGGAAATCTCACTAAAATACCGCCTTGATTGCTTTTGGCTTAACAGCGGCGCAAGACAACACAAGGAGAAGCGGTTTAGGTCAAGAGAAGATGAAGATAGCGCTTTAAAATTCGTGCGTGAGTTAAACCCGTTTGTGTGTGGGCTTAACGGGTGCCCAATAGGAACTCTTCTAGAAGGTTAGCCTCTACTATAAATATGGGAGGGTGCTGTGCACCTCATCCAATCCATTTGCTTATTTGAAAACCCTAGTTTTGTTTTTTAGATTAGGGAGTGGAGAAGTTAGGATTCTTGAAGAGAAGATTGATTGTGCGCTCATGTATTGAGTTTTGTCCGCCATGTTGGAGTGGATGTAAACCAGCAACAAGCACAAATCAATCTATGCAAGTTTTCTTGAGATGTGTCTCTTTTCGTTCTTGCTCTCTATTTTATGATTTTGGGGTTTTATTTGATTCTCGAGTTTTCTGTTGGTTTTTTCCCCTGATCTTGTTTGCTGTGACATGTGGGATATCATCTAGGATTATCTTGATCATCTCTAATCCACGAGCAAGATTTTGGATCTAGTTTTCGTTTTGACTAGATTTTGAACCCTCCTCCTCTCAAATGGAAAAAGGTCATAACTTTTCCAAGGATATTCACGATCTTCAATTGGAATAGGTTCCTGATATTCTAGAGAAGGTGTGTGCCAAGTTTCATCGAGGTTGGAGTTGTAGATCAAAAGTTACATCTAATTGTAACTTCATTTTTCGGGCTGATTTCACTAGTCATCAGGCTGGAGGTCAGACCGCCCAAGTTGACCGGTCCGACCGCCCAAGGTGATCTGTCTGACCACCATTAACATAGAGGTCAGACCGCCCATTACTTGAAAAATGAGTTTTGTTTGTTTTGCTCCGGGGTGTAGAATGGATTCAATACAAGACTTCTGTTGTGTTTGTATATTAATCTTTATAGCTCTCATAGCTATTGGAGTAAAAATTATATTGAATCCGATCTTTGTGAAAAAGAGATCGTACTCCTATTCACCCCCCCTCTAGTCGCCGTTTCGGTCCAACAAGTGGTATCAGAGCCCGATTAGTTCAATCTTGATCTTAACCGGTCACTGAACTTTGGCGATGGAGAAATACTCCACAAAGCCGCATGTTTTTTATGGGCTCGACTATGCCTATTGGAAGAATCGCATGCGTGTCTACCTTCAGAGCGAAGGACAGGCCATATGGGACGTTGTTCGAGCCCCGCTCGTTTTGCCGAGGTTGCTACGCTGGCTTCAACAGCCCTCTTGGCTAACAACCACAAGGCAAAGAACCTCCTATATGCCGTACTTGGTAGACAGGAATATGACAGAATCTGTCACCTTGAGACCGCGCACGAAATCTAGAACATCCTCGAAACCTACCATGAGGGTTCATCCCAGATCAAGCAGGTGCGTCAGACGGTCCTTAAGCGAGAGTATAACAAGTTCGAGATGCGTCCTGGAGAGAGCATCGATGACGTCTTTACTCGCTTCAACAAGGTGCTCAACCAACTGAGAGCGGTTGATATTGAGTATTCTCAATCTGAGAATGCCACCCACCTCTTGGCTGCAATCAACACTAAGGAGTGGGAGATGAAGGCTACTGCCATTGAGGAGAACGTCAACCTTTCGAGTCTCACTTTGGAGTTGCTTTATAGCAAACTCAAAACCCATGAAATTAAAAGGGTTGACCATCCCAAGAAGGAGAATATGGCATTGGTAGCAGATCCTCTCAAGAGAGTTTCTGATGATTCTTTTGAATCTTTTTTTTGATTTTTCTGTTGCTTGTTTATCTGCAATCCATGAACAAGAACTTGAGAGTATTACTGAGGATAAATTAGCCCTTCTAGCAAAAAAAGTTTACAAGGGCCTATAACAATGTGAGAAACAGAAAGAGAGGCGGCCCTGTGACTTGCTATGAGTGTGGAGAGATCAATCATATTGGGCAAATTGCCCCAAGCTAAAAGGGAAGTGCAACCACAAGGAGGTGAAGGCTGATTGGAAGAAGCCTTATGGGTACAAGGCCAAATATGATGCTGCCAAGCTCATGAAGGCAGCTCACCGGGTCTTTGCTGCTTTTGGAGAGCAATCCATGAGCGATGTGGACTCCGAGAGCGAAGAGGACAAGGAGGAGGATATTCCCCAAGACAAGAAGAAAGGGAAAGCCAAGGACTTCACCGGCATGTGCTTCATGGCCGACTCCGTCGACGCCGATGACATCAGTGAGGTACCTCCATCTTATGAGAATCTATTTGATAGATGTGAGACCATGTATTAGCAACTGATTAGTTAGGATGAAGTTTTAGAGTTTACCATGGCTAGGAATAAGGATTTAGAGTCACAAATCGATAATCTGAAATTAGAACTTGTGAACTCTAAGAGTCTTGATGTTGACGAATGCACTTCCTGCCATACTGTACATTCTGAACTTGCTAATTTACAAACTAATCATGATGTCGCTTTGTATTAACTTGAAAATGATAGAACTGAGCTAATTGAAGTTAAATATGCTCCTTGTGAAAACTAATTAGAATTTAGCAATTTGGTTTCTTCTGGTAATGTTGATTCTAGCCTTTGCACTTTCTGCATTGAACGTGAACATGAAGTAAAAGATATGGTAGATGCAGTTAGAGCTAAATATGCTAAACTTAAGGAGAGAATTGATTCTGCTACCTGTGCTTCATGTGAAGCTCTTAAACTTGAAGTAGTTTTCCATAAGAGTAGGCATACTAGGGCTATTCAAAATAAAACTTGTGAATCTTGTCTTAATCTGGAAAAGAAAATGCTTACCTTAAGGACACATTAGAAAAATTCTCTAATGGTAAGAAACAGTTAAACATGATTCTGGACAAGTCTAAAACCCCTTACAAGAAGCAAGGGTTAGGATACAACTCAATCCAAGCCAATTCTGAGCCAAATGTCATTCAAGTCTTGGAAAATAGCTTAGTTGAATTCAAAACCCAACCTGCAAAAATAATTTTTAAATCCTGCGGGTTTTGCCCAACCATCTGTTAAGTCAAAGGGTGCTTCTCCCAGTGGTACCAAGTACCATTGCACCTATTGCAAAAAGGATGGGCATTTGGTTGAGTTCTGTTGGCGTAGTTTAAAAAATGATAAGAAAAAGTTTGTTAGAAATTCATCTCATCAACCTAGAGTCGTCTTGAGACATGGTCATTTTGAAAAGAATAAACCTGGTTTAGTATTTGTTTCACATGCTAGTCATCATCATGTTCCTAGAGATGATGCTTCTTATATTCGTGTGACTATTACTCATGATAGAACTTCTAATGGAGTCAAGGATAGCACTTCTGCTTTGCATACTACTCGCAGACATGTGTCTCAGTACTGGGTTCTCAAGTCATGTTTAACTAACCAAAGTATTGAGACACATCGGTCTTCCGTGCCTTGATTTTCAGGATCACCGCGAAAGGGGGAAGAACATGTGGTTCGTCGACTCCGGGTGTTCACGCCACATGACCGGAGATTCAAGATGGTTCACCTCCTTCACGCGGGCGACGGGTGATGACTTCATCACCTTTAGATATGATACACAAGGGCGGATTGAAGGGACGGGATCGATCAGGGTGAACGATAAATTCATTCTGAAGGACGTCTCTCTTGTGGACAAGCCAAGGTCCAATCTCCTTTCTGTCTCACAGCTTCTTGATGATGGCTATGAGACTAGATTTAAGAAAAATGCTTGTCGTGTGCTTGATTCTGCTGATAAGCTCGTTTTTTGGATTTCTAGAGTTGGTAGAATCTTTGGAGCAGATTTTTCTGAATCTCTTGCTGGAACTCTCAAATATTTGCTTGTATCTTCTTCTGAATTCTGACTTTGGCACCGACGTTTGGAGCACATTGATTTTGATCATCTAACACGAGTTAGCAACCTTGATCTCATGAGAGGTTTGCCCAAACTCAAAGCTGTCAAGGATGCTGTATGTGCGCCCTGTAGGCATGGCAAGCAAGTTGCCGCCTCACACCCATCAATGACTAGGTCATGATGACGGACCGGGACAGTTGCTTCATATGATACTGTTGGTCCTGCTCGGGTTCAGTCAGTCGGTGGTAAATGATACATTCTTGTTATAGTCGATGATCTTTCGAGATATACTTGGGTGTTCTTTCTTGCTTCGGAGGATGAAGTTTTTGGTCATTATCATGACCTTGTTCTTCGTTTGGCTTCTGAACTTCCTGGTGCCTTGAGAGCGATCCGCAGTGACAATGGTACGGAGTTCAAGAATACCTCATTTGCCTCTTTCTGTGCGGAGCGTGGTGTTGAGCATCAGTTCTCCTCCCCGCACGTCCCCCAACAAAATAGCGTGGTGGAAAGGAAGAACATGACCTTAGTCGAGATGGCTAGGACGATGCTAGATGAGTATAGCACACCGAGGAGGTTTTAGACCGAAGCTATTGCTACAGCTTGCCATATTACAAATCGTGTCTTCTTGAGACCTTCTTTGGGCAAGACTCCTTATGAGCTTCGGTTTGGTAGAAAACTCTCTGTTTCTCATTTTTGAATTTTTGGAGCTAAGTGTTTTATTCTAAAGACAGGAAACCTAGATAAATTTGAATCAAGAACTTTTGATGGTTTATTTCTGGGTTATCCTACTCATTCGAGGGGTTTTCAGATCTTTAATGTTGAAACTAACATTGTCCAGGAGACATGCAATGGCACTTTTGATGAGACTAGCTATGGAGCTAGATCCGATGTTTCAGGTAATTCACAGGTGACAGAGAGCATCTTTGTGGAGGAAGATGAGGATGAAGCTCATACCTGTCCTCCACCTGCTGCTGCTGAGACTCCTATTTCAGTGCAAGAACCTGCTGCGACTACTTCTCCTTCATTTGAGGCTCCTGCTGCATCTTCTTCATCAGCAATACCTGCGGAGGTCGAGGAAACGTATCACCCCCGGGCGCTCCACTTCACATCCAGAAGAGTCACCCTCCAGATCAGATGATTGGTCAACTTCATGAGCGAGTCACTCGCTCTAGGTATCATGATCCGAGTTTCTACTCCCATTCTACTTTTGTTGCATCTTTCGAACCCCGTGATATATCACATGCTTTATATGATTCTAGCTGAGTCAATGCCATGCATGAGGAGTTAGAGAATTTTGAGAGGAACAAGGTCTGGAACCTAGTAGAGTCTCCTAGTGGTCATAATGTGATAGGAACCCGTTGGGTGTTCAAAAATAAATAAAATGAGGATGGTTCTGTGGTTAGAAATAAGGCTAGATTGGTAGTGCAGGGTTTTAGCCAAGTTGAGGGGTTAGATTTTGATGAAACATTTGCTCCTGTTGCTTGATTAGAAGCCATTCGCATTCTGCTTGCTTTTATTGCATCTAAGGGTTTTAGGCTGCATCAAATGGATATTAAGAGTACTTTTCTGAATGGTTACATAGAGGAGGAAGTGTATGTTAGGCAACCCCTGGGCTTTGAGAATCCCAAGTATCCACACCATATTTTCAAGCTAGCCAAAGCCTTGTATGGTCTTAAACAAGCTCCCAGAGCCTGGTATGATAGACTTAAGACCTTCTTGCTTAAGAATAATTTTGAGATGGGTAAAGTGGATAAGACTCTATTCATTCTTAGGCATGGCAATGACTTCCTGCTTGTTCAGATTTATATAGATGACATTATCTTTAGTGGTTGTTCTCATGCTCTTGTTTCCAGTTTTTCTAAGACCATGTCCAGGGAATTTGAGATGAGTATGATAGGAGAGCTCAATTACTTTCTGGGGCTTCAAATCAAGCAATGCAAGGAAGGGATCTTCATCCATCAGACGAAGTATACAAAGGATCTATTCAAGCGCTTCGAGATGGGTGACTGCAAGCCGATCGCCACTCCCATGGCGACTTCGACTGTTTTGGATCCAGACGAGGAAGGAGAAGTCGTGGATCAACGCGAGTAGCGCAGCATGACCGGCTCCCTCCTGTACCTGACGGCCTCAAGACCGGACATCCACTTCACGGTCTGCCTCTGCGCGAGGTTTCAGGGGTCTCCGAGGACTTCACATCGCCAAGTCGTCAAGCGCATCTTCAGGTACCTTCACTCTACTCTCCAGTATGGCATTTGGTATTCCTGCTCTTCTTCTTTGTCCATTCGGGAGTTTTCTGATTCTGATTTTGTGGGCTATCGGTTTGATAGGAAGAGTACCTCGGGCACTTGTCACTTCTTAGGCACTTCTCTTGTCTCTTGGTCTTCTAGGAAGCAGTTCTCTGTTGCACAATCCACTGTAGAAGCTGAGTACGTAGCTGCTGCTCGTTGCTGTAGTCAGATTTTATGGATGGTGTCCACTCTTAAGGATTTTGGGTTATCTTTTGCTAGTGTTCCTCTTCTCTGTGATAATACTTCTGCATTAATGTTGCTAAGAACCCTGTGCAACACTCTAGGACCAAGCACATAGACATTCGCTATCACTTCCATAGAGACCATGTAGAGAAGGGTGATATTGTGCTACATTTTGTGGAGTCCGAGGCTCAGTTAGCTGATATCCTCACGAAGCCTTTAGACCCAACTAGGTTTGCCACCTTGAAAAGTGAGTTAGGGGTAATTTACCCTTATGGGTTGGTTTGAGGGGGGACTTGGTTCTTTTTTGAACTTTCCTTGTTCATCTGATCTTTCCTTGTTCTTTTCTGATCTTTCTTTGTTCATATGATCTTTCCTTGTTCTTTTATGAACTTGTTGATCTTTTTGAACTTTTTAGGCTTTTAGGTTTTTCTTGCATCTTATTGTATTATATTCCATTCATATGAAAATTACAAAAAGATGCATTGTAATATAAGCTTTACTGCTTATCTTTTAAAATTGATGAAGCTTTGCTTAGTACCCTCTTGAGCTTTAGTATTTCCATTTTTGCTCAATATCATGTCTAGTTCTTTGACTTGCTAGAATTATCATGCTTTCACATGTGTAGTTAAGTCTTTGCTAAATGAGCTCGAACTTTAAGACAACTTGAACTAAAAATTACAATTTGTGTATCTTTTAGCTAAGTTGCGCAATTAGTGATCCTCTTATCACATTGGCCCTGTCAAAATTGATTCGTTAGCTCTTGAATCGATGATTGAACATCTCTTGAGCTTTCTGTTCATTTGAGAATAAAAAAACTGCTCTTTTACAAAATGAAAAATCAAATCTGTGCCAAACTATTCTCACGAGACTGCTTGTCATAGACATGAACTTGGAGATAGTTTGATGATCCAGATGATCTCATGGGGATTGCTTGTCAAAATTGACATGAACCTCAAGATTTGTCGCCCTAGTTGAAGCTTAGGAAGAGATTGTGGATGGCTCCTAGTCTAGGATTTTCTTCACTAAGATAGACTGTTAAAATTGCCTTGGTTGAAGCTTAGGAAGAGTTTGTGGATGGCTCATAGTCCAGGATCTTCTTCACTAAGATAGACCTTTAGTCAACATCAATATTCATTGCAAATGAAAAACTGTTGTAAAGCTGGGTGACTGAAGCTTTTGAGCAAAATGATTCAACTCCGGACTTTTTGTCTCTCGGATGGTCTTTGTTAGCTTTTGATCTCACACTGACATTCTAACATGGCCATTATCACTTTAGGATCTCTGTTGATGAACTTGTTATTTTTGAAGCTTTGGTTAAATTGTTACAATTTATCGCTTTTACCTTCAGCCTTCTAGCTTAGTTTTGATGTATATGTCTTAACATGATCTTGCTAGCGCTTTCAAGCTTGATATGTATTGTGTAATTATAGAAATGCTAGCTTATTCTTTTGGGTAATCTTCAAAGCTTCTTGTATTAAAATATGCAGAATTCAAAAAAAATGAAGCTACTCTATTGTATTTCATGCATCCTCTTTCTTATGCTTCTTCCTCATTTCTGTATTTATTATCTCTGGATGAGAGGAAGACGTGATTCCTTGATGACTCCATTGTCAAAGGGGGAGAAGAAGTAGCAAAAATGTTAAAAAGGAGGAGCTATTTGGAGAATTAGCAGAAAATAAAATTTTCTAAAAAAATGATGATCAAAGTGAGGGGGAGCTTTTAATTTGCATTCTAATGATCTTATTGCCATTTCTGAACCTGAATTGCAGTTCTTAGAACCTCACAATGATCAAATGTCAAATTAAACAATTATTCTTTCATATGGACATTAAGTGAGATTTTGGACTCTTCTTTGGAAATTGAAGATTTCTCGCTTTTTTTTTGACTTATCTCGCTTGCCTATACTAATCTGAAGCCAACTTGGTCATTTTCATTGCTTTCTCTTGCTCTTGGACCAAGTTGTGCCTTTATGCGAAAACGTGAGTAGTTTTACTTTTCAAACCTTAAACTTACATTTTTGGAAAATTGTCAATGTGTTCATCAAGGGGGAGATTGTGGATATCATGGGGATATGCTCATGATCTTATGATGATGTTTCAATTGGCAATGACGTTGAAGGTTTGTCGAATCACGCGTTTTCGGTAAGTTTTCAGTTCTGTCAGGTCTTATGCGGTTAGACCGGCCATGAGTGGCGGTCCGACCGGCCACCCCTGGCGGTCAGACCAGTCAGTGCCAGTCCGACCGGCCATGGGCGGCAGTCGGACCAGCCATTGTAAATGTTGAGTTTAGGATCTCTGTTGATGAACTTGCTAGTTTTGAAGCTTTGCTTAAACTGTTACAATTCATCGCTTTTATTTTGAGCCTTCTAGCTTAACTTTGATATATATGTCTTAACATGATCTTGCTAGCGCTTTTAGGCTTGATATGTATTGTGTGATTATAGAAATGCTAGCTTGTTCTTTTGGGTAATCTTCAAAGCTTCTTGTCTTAAAATACGCAAAATTCAATAAAATGAAGCCACTCCATTGCATTTCTTGCATGCTCTTTCTTATGCTTCTTCCTTATTTCTACATTTATTATCTCTGGATGAGGGGAAGGCATGATTCCTTGATGACTCCATTGTCAAAGCGGGAGAAGAAGTAGCAAAAATGTTGAAAGGGGGGGGGGGGCTATTTGGAGAAAATGAAATTTTCTGGAAAAATAATGATCAAAGTGAGGGGGAGCTTTTAATTTGCATTCTTGTGATCTTATTGCCATTTCTGAACTTGAATTGCAATTATTGGAACCTCACAATGATCAAAGGTCAATTTGAACAATTGTTCTTTCATATGGACCTTAAGTGAGATTTTTGACTCTTCTTTGGAAATTGAAGCTTTCTTGCTTTCTTTTGACTTATCTCACTTGCCTGTACTAATCTGAAACCAACTTGGTCATTTCCATTGCTTGCTCTTGCTCCTGGACCAAGTTGTGCCTTTGTGCGAAAACGGTAGTATTTTTACCTTTCAAATCTTAAACTTACATTTTTGGAAAATTGCCAATGTGTGCATCAAGGGGGAGATTGTGGATATCATGGGGATATGCTCATGATCTTAGGATGATGTTACAATTGGTAAGGGCGTTAAAGGTTTATCGAATAACACGTTTTCGGCAAAAGTTCAGTGTTGTCAGGTCATAGGCGGTCAGACTGGCTAGTGGCGGTCTGACCGGCCACCCCAGGCGGTCAGACCGATCTGGGGTGGTCAGACTGGCCATGGCGGTGGTCGGACCAGCCAGATACAAAATGTTGAGTTTTGAGCTGGGCCAAAAATAGAGGGTGTAGGCAAGAGAGGGGATTCTAATGCACCTGTTCTCATAATTTTTGGAGTCTCCGGTCAAAAGTTCTATTCGTTTGAAAATTCCAGAGAGCTTTCGATTTTCAGGTGCTGAAATTTGGCTAAGTCCTTGCTAGGCGGTCTGACTGGCCAGGGCGGCGGTCAGACCGGCCCATAGGTGGCGGTCAGACCGGCCCATAGGTGGCGGTCTGACCGGTTTTTACTTGTGTCATCGGCCCTTGTAGCGGCGATGTTTGTTTATTGAGTCAAGTTCATGAGTTTCACTGTATATGTGTTGCATGATGCATGTTTTGACTAACGTGGGGCAAGTTGCGAAGAACTTGTTCCCGGAATCGATTTCTTGGTCTATTGTTGTGCAGGTTGCTTAGAGGTCAACGACGGTCAACGGCGAGGATGACCGGGACTAGGCTTGAGAGCTGAGGTTCAGAACGATTGACGGTGCCGGATGAAGTTATTGGATTCGAGCGTTGCGCAAAATGGACAAGGATGACCAAACGGGAAGTTCGGTGCGACGGGTTGCACAAGCGGCACGGGGGTCGGTGCAAGTGGTATGGTGGTTTCGGTGGGAGCCGGATGGGAGAGACCTCCCGATATGATGAGAGCAGTTGATCAACCTACACGTGGCGGAGCATGGAACGGCTTCGCGAAGATTTGACTCGGTCTTCGGAGAAGGATCGAGAAGGGGTATTTTGGTAATCTCACTAAAATACCGCCTTGATTGCTTTTGGCTAAACCGCGGCACAAGACGACACAAGGAGAAGCGATTTAGGTCAAAAGAAGATGAAAAAGACGCTTTAAAATGCGTGCGTGAGTAAAACCCGTTTATTTGTGAGCTTAACGTGTGCCCAATAGGAACTCTTCTAGAAGGTTAGCCTTCACTATAAATATGGGAGGGTGCTGTGCACCTCCTCCAATCATTTTGCTTATTTGGAAACCCTAGTTTTGTTTTTGAGATTAGGAAGTGGAGAGGTTAGGATTCTTGAAGAGAAGATTGATTGTGCGCTCATGTATTAAGTTTTGTCCACCATGTTGGAGTGGCTGTAAACCAGCAACAATCACAAATCAATCTATGCAAGTTTTCTTGAGATGAGTCTCTTTTCGTTCTTGCTCTCTATTTTGTGATTTTGGGGCTTTATTTGATTCTCGAGTTTTCTGTTGGTTTTTGCCCCTGATCTTGCTTGCTGTGACATGTGGGATATCATCTAGGATCATCTTGATCATCTCTAACCCATGAACAAGATTTTGGATCTAGTTTTCGTTTTGACTCGGTTTTGAACACTCCTCCTCTCAAACGGAAAAATGTTGTAACTTTTCCAAGGATCTTCGCAATCTTCGATTGGAATAGGTTCCTGATATCTTAGAGAAGGTGTGTGCCAAGTTTCATCGAGTTTGGAGTTGTAGATCAAAAGTTACCTAAAATACAATCAAACAACAAGGGTGAGTCCATGACTCAGCAAGTCCAAATAATACGGTAAACCAACTTACAACTTTGTCACAGTCAACCAATCACCGTATCCATCTCAAGCACAGCTCATATGCTACATGCAATGCAAATGCCAACAGGTGCACTTTTCTTTTCTCTTTGCATTTACCGGTAATACGGAGTATGCATCCGTCGATGTATACCCATGCCTGTGCCTTCTAGCATACGGACCATAAGCCTAGACTCCACAAGTGTAGGGATCATAAGCCCTTCCAATCTTGACGGGGACCTCAAATCAATACTTGGCCTCCACATTGCCAAGTCTTAAGGATAACAATATGATGCATATGAATCATCTCAATTATCCAACATAAACATGTAGCAATTTAACGGTGATATTCATGAGTAAATATATAATCACAAAACAAATGTCCAAGCATTCACCACAATAATTCTACCGACAAAATGCATGTAATACGCTGGAAATCGAATCGGTAAATCACAGATTTAGCCGAGAGGAGAAAAGAGAATAAGAGGAATAGTAAAATATAAAACGACAGGGGGTCATTTGATATTTTTTGCCAACTTGGGTCTGGGCCGAGGCCCAGGAGAGGCCTCCTTGTGGCCGGCCAAGAGGGGGTGCCCACCCCCCAAAACCCTAGTGCCCCACCCCTTTCCCCCTTTTCCCCCTTTCCTCCCTCTAGCAGCCGCCGGCTCTCCCAACCCTCCCCCTGCGCCAGATTGGTTTGTCAGATTTGGGTAAGTTCCGTATATTTTATGATCTTTCCACTTTTTAGAAAGTTGTAGCCCTTGATCTTAGATTTCTTTTGGCACCGAGGTCACCTGGTTTGGAGTTACGGTTTAGGAGATATGTTCGTTTTTGTGCGACTGTGCAGGAAAGCTGACGAGATTTGGCAGTCTGCATGTATAGTCAGATTGTATTTTTTTGAGCCATAATCTGAAGAGCCACCCAAAACGAAAGTTGTATCCATTCAAGTATGCTTTTAGGATTGATAAAGAATATATTTTTTAGACATGTGAATCAAAAGTTATTGAATTTTTACCGTCGCTATTGTCTGATTGTCAGACTGAGGGAACAGCAAACTTCATCAGAACATTAGGATTATTAGAAGGCTGAATCAGGAGTCTTACCCAACGAGGTTATTGTAGCCTGTTTAATAATATTTCCAAATTGATAAAGATCATCTGAATTGGATCTGTAGAGTGAAAGTTATGCCATGTTGTTTACTGCCGTGCTGTATTATGGACAGATGTCTGTCAATGGTTTTCAACGGTTATTTAGACCATTAGTTTGTCCGAATCAAAGAACCCCATCAACTAGAGTTTCGTATCTTGTTACGTTAAGAATATTTGAGCACTAGTTTCAAGTCATTCAGAGTTACAGATATTTAATTACGATTTTTCTCGTACTGCTGTCCCGGGAAGCATTATGCTAGACTGCCGGGAAAATTTGGGTAGAACCTCTCTTTGAGTCATAGGTCTTGAGGAGTTGGATTAAGGGGTGGAAACGGAGTCCAGCATTCATCGTATTTATTGATACCGCTATGCTTGTGTAGGAGGCGGAGTTTCAGAGTAGAGACACTAATTTTGCTTCCTTGTGTGCCGTAGCGGGAAAGAAAGAAATAGGCAAGTGCATCTATATTGTGGTTGATATACGATTGTTCCATATGATGACTCATGGTAACTTGTGCTTGTTCGATGCGCTGATTTATGGTGATATGTACTTGTTCATGATGGCATGATTTACCAAGATTCGATTACTGTTATTTTTATTGTTCATCATGTGAACTCATGAACGCAAGTTGTGAACTTGCGACACCCACGGGAGTGGGTAGTGATTGTAAGACCCACCATTCCAAAGTGGGCAATATGGATCCCGGTTGACTTGTTCTCAAGCGGGCTTTGGATCCGCGTTTTGTAGAACGCGGGCATAAGTGAACACCGACGGTGTTCACCGCTATACTGATATGAGAAAAGAGAAGAGCATGTGCATTCATTCATTCATTCATATGTTGATTTGATTCATGATGTTGATACACTGTTGGATAATGACTGATTTTGTTATGTTTTGTATCATTGCACTTGCTGAGTCTTGGACTCACCCTTGCTGTGTTGTTTTTTTAGGTACATCGTTTGTGGACGGCATGCATGGGCGGGAGTAGAAATTATTATGGTTGCACACTGGCACGAATAAAGTTGAACAAAATATTTAAGTCATACCTTCAATTTTGAATTGTCTTATGTGAGGCTTACTTCTTTACGTCCTATGTTGTAGTCAACCTACTTTTGATATTGATAGCGTCTTATGGTTGTTTCTTTCATGAACATGTTTAGTACGCACGTTTGGATATTTGCTTATTATTGTTGTTATTTGAGCGAATGTCCGGATAGTTCGATTTACAAAGGAGACTCTTCCGAAATTTATTGTAGTGTCTTAGATTTGTATTTGTTATATTTTTATTTTAGTAGCATTCGTGCTCATGTTGGGTGAGGTGTTACTGATTGGTATCGAGGCGGGCTTGGTCAGTGGTAGCTAGAAAAGATTTTTTTTTTAAATTGACACACTGTGCACAGTAGGATGGGAATGGGCAAAGCATTGCATTCACGTTTCTGTTATATCATATTGATGATTGCTGATACTAATTGAGTATGATTGATTATTTATCGATTATATGATGGTCCTGTAAGGGAATAATCGTTGTCGAGAGGTAAAGTTTGGTTGTGGTCATGGGCATAGTCAAAGTTTGCCACTGTTGGTGGTATGGGATTAGCAATGGTTTCCCTCGAGTAACTTAGTTACCAAGGTTGGAGATGATCTCTTGCGAAGTTTTGTCTTCCTTGAGTCCGCACACAGTGTTCGGTTGTAGCTTTACGGTTGATGGACTTTTCTTGGATGGTGGTTACAATGCCGTTGACGGGATTCAAGTGGTCTCTATTGGTTTTTTTAAATAAATATTGTTCTTTCGATTGTTGAGATACTTTTGGCTATTTGTGAACGTTGTTGTTCTGCAAGGTTGGCCCCTTCATGGGAGTTTTGTCTTCTTGTTGTGAAGCACGGCTCAGTTATTCGCTTGGCATTTTGGGTAGAAAAAAATATATTTTACAAGTCCTTTAATATGTGAAGTTTCGGTCCATGCACTCTCTTTTAGGGGTAAATGGAGTTAAATGCTTCTTCTTTAGGAAGGAAAGTGTCAAAACCCTTTTGTAACGTTTTGTTGTATTAAGGTAAGAAGTCGTAAGCATGTAAGATAATTGATTTGGTATGGGTACCAAGTTGGGTCATTGGCATGGTACATGATTAATCTTAACTAGTATCCTTGGAAGTGAAATTGATTAAGTTGATGTTGTCTTCTAGTAGTTCTTGATGAACTGTGATTGAAGCTATGTTTATACCTACTAGGAATCCGAGATTTATTAAGAACTGTGAGATATTGATGAATTAAATCGATCATTAAGATTGTGGAATTTGATAAATTTCTTAGATAATTTGGAGTATTGGGTCTCAATGGATTAATATAACCATTGGCGATGGTTACGGTAAGGATGTGTTTCAATGTTGCCTTAGAGGACATTAGTGCAGAAATTGTCGCAAATTGGCTATTTGATGATTATATGGTTGCTAGATTTACATATTCTTTAGTATGATTAATTGTTGGAATTGTGTACAAGAGGTAGAAGGGATTGAATATCGGTGAAACTAGAAGTTATGGGAGGAGTTCTAGATAGTTCGTCTATATAGATGACGCGATGAATTTGGCTGTAGTGTTGGTGAGAGTTTTGGTCGATGCAAGATTTTGATTCTTGAAATTCTAGTGTGATTTAACCGAAGTCTAAACATGAAGAGGAACTGTTGAATGTGTGGTTGTAAGTATTCATGTGATTCGCAAAGATAGGTTGGTAGTAACTGTACTTTATAATGAAGCCAGTAGAGAACAATAATTTTTTTTAGTAGCATTCCAGGCTCATGTTGGGCTGGGGTGTTACAATGCACTTGCCTCAACCGTGTGAATCTTGATGACGTGAAGAGGGCGTTGCCCCCGGAACCACACCACCACCTGAGAATTTTTTACAATCATACTAAGAGAACATTTCTGGATAAAGCACTGCTAAAAACAAATATACAACAACTATGCTCCCTAGCGCAACCCAAAACGTCAACTCCTACGAATATCGGTCGGTTCTAGAACAGGACAACCCCTTTCTAAAAATCATAACTTTTTGTAGGTTTATCCAAAAATGGTGATATTTGATCCTATGGAAAGCTTACTAAATTCCCCACAATAGCGTAGTTGCCAAGATCCCCATATTTTTTTATCCTCTACCGCTACTAAACAGATTACTCAAACTATTAAACCTCGTCAGAGGTTCTGGACAGCGAGATTAAAACTTATATAACATCCAATACAGACATCCAAAAATGATCTTTAGCTCTCTGGACAGCTTATGAAAATTCATACAACTTTCGTATTGGTGCAAGCCTCTAAATAATTCGTTAGATAATTTCTAATAACCAATCAATACAATCTGTCAGAATACTGACAGAACTGAAAGCATCTAGGCCCCTAAAAATGTGTTTTGGTAATTAATGACATTATGTGAATATGGGACTAGTATGTTTGTTGAAGTGATTACAAGGCATAGTCCTAGATGACAAAGTCAAATCAAGGAGCTGCATGTCAAAGAATGTCAAGAAGATGGAGTTTGTCTCAAGGGCAAGGTACAAATAGACTAGGACCTCTTTTTAATTTTACCGGTCTTTGGAGTATGGAGGAAGACCGGATTTTAGGATAAATATCGTACTATTAAGGGGGAGCTTGTCTAGTAGCTTGAAAGCACTTCATTATGCCTTTGGATCAACTTAGGATCATGCATGCTCTCTTGGTCTGGTTTTTAAAACCAAAATCATTTTTTCAGTAAGCAATCGGAAGTTCCGGCGTTATAACTGTGGAACTTCCGCTAGGCGGATCTTCCGAAAAATTTGCGGATCATTTTTTCCAGAGAGTACCCTTTTTAGGGACTTAGCCGATTTCTCGAAGTGCGGAAGTTCCGCCATGATATGAGCGGAAGTTCCGATTATCGGTTGCTCTGAAATTCTTGCGGATCGTTTTTTCCAGAGAGTACCCTTTTTAGGGACTTAGCCATTTTCGCAAGTGCGGTAGTTCCGCCATGAAATGAGCGGATCTTCCGATTATTGGATGAACCGAACTTTAGTTGGCGGAACTTCCGCACATAAATCCAACGGCTATAATCAGAGCATTTAATGCCACTGTAATGACCATTGCAGTACACTCGATTGAAGGGCGGAAGTTCCGCACATTACATGGCGGAAGTTCCGATTTCCCTGAATTTTTCTGGATTCTTTGTGTAACGGTCATATTTGGTTGTGGGAGGTATAAATGCACCCCCACCAGTTCAAGGTGAGGTTGCTGAGCATTCATTCAATACATTTAAGCTTTGAGCACTCCCCTCACTCCCCATTTACTCTCTTTGCACAAATTTGTGAGGTTGTGAGCAAAACTGAGAGCATTGCATTCTAGTTGATCCTTTGGCTCTTGGTTGCCGTCAAGCGAAGGTCAAGGTCTATTCTCTTGGTGCTTGTCGGCACCTAGACGGCTTGACGGAGGTTGCGCGGTGATCTCTTCAAGATGTTTGTGAAGAGGCCCGACGCCGGTTGTGATTGGTCGGTGTTCACCAACTCCGGAGAGGAGGAAGAACAATCAAGTGATTACGAGGGAAGGCTTAATTTGTGGAGCCGGCTTGATTGAGTCAAGCTTCCTCAACGTGGACTAGTGAAGATCGACAAATCTTCGATACCACGGGAAAAACCTCTTTGTCCCATTGCGGTTATTTCTTGTCTTCACTTATTGCAATTAATTTTGAAGCATATATCTTATGATAGATAGCTTTGCTCAGTTCATCTTGCTAAATTTGTTTAATTTGATCTAGAATTTTTTTAAAACCTCCTATTCACCCCCCTCTAGTCGGTTATCCTTGATCCTACAAGTGGTATCAGAGCTTGGTCTCTCTAATTTTAGACTTAACCGTCTAGGAGAGAAAGGATGGCTAGTGAGGGTATGTCAATAGGCAAGGCTCCTCTATTTGATGGATCAAATTATGCATATTGGAAAATTAGAATGTCAATTTATTTAAAGGCCATGAGCCCAAGCATATGGAGAATTGTGAGTGAAGGTTTCGTTATGGCAATTGATCCCACACACCCTACGGATCAAGACGAACGGAACTCTCACCTCAATGCTCAAGCGATGAACGCTCTTTTTGGAGCTTTAAACGCGGATGAGTTCAGTCGAGTGAGCAACCTTGAAACCGCTCATGAGATATGGACTACCTCTCCGAAATTCATGAGGGCACATCCACGGTTAAAGAAGCCTAATTGCATAGGCTTAGGATCAAATATGAGACATTTACAATGTTGCCTCAAGAAAACATCACCGAGATGTATTCTAAACTTAACAACATTGTAAATGAGCTCAAGGCTCTTGGTACTAATTTGCTTGATATTGATGTTGTGCGCAAGATGCTTAGGGCTCTTCCCGACAAGTACGAAATGTTGGTGACATTGTTTCTCAACTCTCCCGAGTTGCCGAGAATGACACCAACCGGGCTTTTGGGAAATCTCATCACAAACGAGCTTTACAAGAAAGACAAAGAAGAGCTCATGGAGTCAACTTCTTCAAGGAAGAAAGTTACCGCTTTTAAGGCAAAAGTGGAATTAAGTGATGAAGAAGAAGAAGAAGAAGATTTCGAAGAGGAATTTGCTCTCCTTGTGAGGAGAATGAAGAAGTTCATGAGGAGACGTTCTCATCGAAACTTCAACTTCGATAAGATTACAAAAGGGCAATCATCAAATGAGAAGAAGCGCTATAGCAACATTCGTTGCTATGAGTGTGATGAGAAGGGTCACATTGCCTCTCATTGCCCAAATAAGAAGGACGACAAGGGCAAGTCGTCAAAGAAGAAAGAATTCAATGGTAAGAAGAAGCTTTTCGAGAAGCTTCACAAGGATGGCAAAAATGAAGCCCATATTGGAGAATGGGACTCCGACAAGGAGTATTCGGATTCCGACTCCGACTCCGATATTGAGGGGTCTTCCAAGAAGAGAGGACTTGTTGGTATCGCCATCAAGGAGGCTCCATCGCTATTTTCCACTCCTACTTGCCTTATGGCAAAAGGAGAAAAGGTAAAATCTCTTGATGATGAAGAACCCTCCTATGATTATCTCATGGATATGCTTGAAGAATTAAATGAATATCTTGGAAAGGAAAAGGCTAAATTTAGAGTCTTAAAGAAAGAACACCTGTCTTTAAAGAACTCTTATGATGAACTAAAAGAAGCTCATGAATTGCTTATCCAAGATAAGTCTTGCACTAGCATTGGTATTACTTGTGATATTCAAGAAATATGTGTAAATATTGCTAGAACTAGCATATCTACTTCTTGCGAAGATTTGCTTGCTATGCCATGTAGCTCAAATGTTGATTCCAAAATTGAAAATGCTAAATCTTGTGATAAGCTATTTGTAGAGAATAATGAGCTAAAGGAGCAAGTTACCAAGCTAAGTAAGAGCTTGGAAAGATGTTTCAAGGGCAAAGCTACCCTTGATAAGCTTTTGACTGAGCAAAGGTGCTCATTCAACAAGGATGGACTTGGGTACGTGCCCAAGAAAGGTAAGAAACCGGTGAACAAGCCCGTAAGGTTTGTTAATCAAAATGGTAAGTATTGCCATAAATACCGGGAAATAAGACATGTACAACAAAATTGTCCTATTGGTAAGGTTTTATCGATTGGCTTGTTTGACTCATGCTATATGCTTAAAAAGACCAAAGATGAAAAAGTAATTGCTAGATTTGTTGGCACCTCAATTTTAGGTGTCAAGAAGAACGTATTTGGGTGCCCAAATCATTGATAACTAACCTCCAAGGACCCAAACAAATATGGGTACCTAAAAGAACTTGATTCCTTTTGTAGGTGAACTGCAAGACCGTTGGAAGGCATTGGGTGCTCGATAGTGGTTGCACTCAACACGTGACCGGAGACCGGAAAATGTTCACCTCATTTGAGAATGGGAGCGGAAATGAAAAGATCATATTTGGTGACAATAGCAAAGGAAAGGTAATTGGCTTAGGTAAAATTGCTATCTCAAATGACCTTTCCATTTCAAATGTGTCTTTAGTAGAAACAGTAAATTTCAATTTGCTATCCGTTGCTCAATTATGTGATCTTGGATTAACTTGCTCATTCTCTAAAAGGGTAGTTACCATTTTTAAGGAAAAAGAAAAAGAAATGATTTTTAAAGGTTTTAAATTTGGCAACTTTTATTTGGCTGATTTCTATGGAAATCTTAAAACAAACCCCACAATTATTTAGGAGACTGAAATCTCGAATTTGGACTTTAACTATGCGAAAACTGAAGATCAAGCAGAGTACAGATTACTGGTTCTAATCACAGTAGATCAACATTTCGCTAACCGATGGTAATTAAAGATCATACCGGCTTCAAACAGCGGGTGGACGAGGCAGCGAGAGACGACGAGGCAGCAGGGAAGACGGCGACCAATTGGGAGAAGGGGCGGCGCAAGGGGAAGAGAGATGAGGGGTGGCGGTTTGGAGGGGAAAGGCGGCCACATGGTGGCGGCTAGGGTTTGGGGGAGGTTTCGCTAAAAGCCCCTTATAAAATTTTATTTCCTCTTTTGTTTGTTTTTTCTCTTTAGAAATATTTGGGGTATTATAGGTGTAACCATTTATGACCAGCTCTTCCTCACCACCATACATAAGGAATTCATCCTTAGTCCTTCTCAAGTACTTAATGATATTCTTGATTGCTATCCAGTGTCCTTCACCTAGATCTGACTGATATCTGCTCGTAACATTTAGAGCATACGACACATCTGGTTGTGTACATAGCATAGCCAAAGCATCTGTAATTATACTCATTTCGTTTCGCTCATCAGTGGTCGTAGGACACTGATTCTTACTGAGATTAATGCCATGTGCTATGGGCAAGAAACATCTCTTAGAATCTTGCATGCTGAACCGTTTCAACACCTTATCTATGTACATATCCTGACTTAATCCAATTAGCCTTTTAGATCTATCTCTATAGATCCTTATACCAAGAATATATTCTGCATCTCCTAAATCTTTCATTGATAAACTATTTCTTAATGAAATTTTAACAAATTCAAGCATAGGAATATCATTTCTGACCAGTAGTATGTCATCTACATACAAGATTAGAAACACAAGCTTGCTCTCTCTAACTTTCTTGTAAACACAAGGTTCTTCTTCGTTCTTGATGAAGTCAAACCATTTGACCACTTCATCAAAACAAATGTTTCAACTCCGAGATGCTTACTTCAATCCATATATGGATTTCTTAAGCTTGCATACCTTTATAGCTTCCTTTGGATCGATAAGACCCTCAGGCTATGTCATGTACACATTATCACTTAGGTTTCTGTTTTTTAAAGCCATTTTGAAATCCATTTGCCATATCTCATAGTCGAAATATGCAATAATTGTTAGAATGATCCGGATAGACTTAAGCATAGTGACAGGCGAGAAGGTTTCATCACAATCAACTCCTTGAATTTATTTGAAACCCTTCGCGACTAGTCGTGCCTTATGATTGTGAACATTTCCATCTATATCTTTCTTTTAAAAAAATCCACTTTCACTCTATGGTCGTGACAACATCAGGTGCATCAACTAAGTTCCATATTTGATTGTTATACATGGATTTTATCTCGGATCTTATGGCTTCAAGCCATAACTCAGAGTCTGGGCCCATCATCGCTTCCGTATAAGTATTAGGCTCATCATTATTCAATAATAAAATATGATGTCAATACCTTATACGCAATCTACGTGGGGCTGATGCCTCATCTACAGGTTCAACAATATTTTGTTTATCCTGTAGAGGTTCAGTAGGACTTGAAACATTTTCAGATGGTTTCTGAATTTTTTCGAGTTGCACCTTTCTCCCACAGACTCCTTTGGAAAGAAATTCTTTCTCTAAGAAGACCCCATCTCGGGCAACAAACACCTTGTTATCAACATGATTATAAAAATAATATCCTTTAGTTTTCTTATGATACCCCGCAAAGAAGCACTTATCGGACTTGGGTGTGAGTTTATCAGATGTTAAACGTTTGACATATACCTCACAACCCCATACTCTGAGAAAAGATAATCCAGGACTCTTCTCGGGCTATATCTCATATGGTGTCTTCTCTGCAGTTTTTGATAGAACCCTATTTAAAGTAAAAGCCGCTATTTCTAGAGTGTATCCCTAGAATTGCAATGGAAGATCATATTGACTCATCATTGACTGAACCATGTCCAACAATGTTCGATTTTGTCGTTCATACACCCCATTCCATTGAGGAGTATCTGGCGGAGTAAGTTGTGGAACAATTCCATATTTTTTTAGATGATCACCAAACTCATGGCTCAAATACTCACCTCCACGATCAGATTGTCTTGCCAAGTTGATTCTGCACTTCATTATGAAATTCCTTGAACTTTTCAAAGGATTTCGACTTATGTCTCATCAAGTAGATATATCCATATCTATTGAAATCATCATTAAATGTTATAAAGTATTAAAAACCACCTTTGGCCAGAGTGCTCATTGGGCCACATACATCTGTCGACAATCAAATCGCGGATCTTATGAATATATAAAAATAGAGGAAAATAGTGTGTATCTCCTAGAATAGAATGGAGTCACTCTTTATTGCTATGAACTGGCTATTACAAGGAATGTCTGTGTTCAAACAAAAGGCTAATCCTAGTTACACTGGAGCACAATGCTTGCTATGGTGTTGTAATCAAATCGACTGCTAATCTTCTCAATTGCCTTCAATATCCCCCCTGCTCTCCTCCGCGATCCTCCTTAAGTGGTTAATGAAGTGATGACAGTTATCCCTGGGAGAGACGCCTGTTGGGAAGTGACGCGTCTGGTCGGAGAGAGGTGTCAGTTGACGGGGTATCAACTGTTGTGCGGTTATATGTCAGAGATACATTCAACCGTAGTCCAGTGTCTTAGAATTATATAACGTCGCATGGTATGGAATATACAGCACATGTTCCATTCATTACGCGGTAAGGATATACCTAGATGCAGGTTCAGATGATACCACTTCATAGCTTTACGGGCAGTTAACTGGTCGGGGACTAGGTACAGGACCTTGTCCGACCAGGGTATTTATTATGTAACCTCTGGAATCCTCACAACCAGTGAGGTCGTTAGCCTTAGGGGTTACGACCACGAAGATATATTGTTATCTCTTTTTGTATTAAAGTAATACATAGATGTTTTAATCATCGCCAACATCTGTATGTACAAGGGCCAATAGGTCATTTGCCCCTCTCACCTCTAGTCATGAAAGGCGCTTTCGTCATCTTGCCAAGTAAATAAGATTCACATGTTTCAAATGATTCAAAATCAAATATGTTTAGAAAAACCATCTTTATGGAGCTTCATCATACGCTTTTCATTTATATGACCTAGATGACAATGTCAAATAAAAGTAGAATTCAAATTATTATGTTAAAGTTTCTTAGCATTTATGTTATAGATGAGCTCATTCTCAAGATTCAAAACATACAACCTATTCACTAATGGAGAATAGCCATAAAGCATATCTTCAAAATAAATTGAACATTAATTATTCTTTATTCTGAACTCATAACCTTCTGCTCCTAAACATGAAGCAGAAATAATATTTTTTACTTAAGGTATGAATATAATAACAATTATTTAGTTCAATAACTAATCCTGAGTGTAAAGCTAATGGTAAAGTGCCAATAGCTAATAGAGTAACTCTTGCTCTATTGCCCACGCGAAGATCAACATCTCATCTTTCCAAGTTTCTACTCCTTTTCAGTCCCTACATCGAATTGCATATATGAGCAACCGATCCGGTATCAAATACCCAAGAACTCGGAGAAGAGGCAAGATTAATATCTATAACATTTATACCTGAACTGAAAGTATTACTTCCCTTATTCTTTTCATCTCTGCTAAGTACTTCTTGCAGTTTCTCTTCCAATGCCCAGTCTCATAACAATGGTAACATTATGATTTAGGCTTAGGACCCAGCTTGACCTTCTTAAGCTTAACCTTGAGACTCTCGATCTTATTTTGAGACTTTCCTTTCCCTTTTCCCTTTCCCTTTGACATACCATTCTTCTTGAAGCTAGTAGTCTTTTGAACCATCATCACATGATTAGAACTTTTCTTGATGCTCTTCTCAGCACCCTTAAGCATGCCTGGCAACTCGGTCTTTGATTTCTCCATGTCATTCATATGAAAATTCAATATGACAGGATCAAAGCTTGCAGGGAGCGATTAGAGAATCACATCAGTAGCCAACTCTTGGCTAAGGGAAAAACCAAGCTTTTCCAAGCTCTCAATGTGACCAATCATTTTGATCACATGAGGGTGACAGTTACCTTCTAATGACCTTACAAGAAAATAATACCTTAGAGGTGTTAAACCTCTCTGCCCTTGCTATATTCTGAAAAATACCCTTCAGACCTACAATCATATTGTAAGCATCTGTGGTCTCATATTGCTTCTGAAGCTCAGAGTTCATGATCGCAAGCATTAGGCACTGTACATCGATTGCGTTTCCCTCAAACATCATATAGTGAGTTCAAGATCCAAAAAATCATTAAGTCCTTGTGAACTTTGGCATCACTGCTAGAAACCTAGTGATTTTAGGTAGGCAACCACTTACCAATCATATCATAGATGACTCTTGTCTGTTGGGCGGTATCTCTATGCTCTGGCAACCAATAGTACTATGCTCCAAGGCCCAAAACCCTTTTGATAGCATTGTCAAGTTAAACCAACACTATACAAGTGAGTGTCCCACACCCACCCCGTCATATTAAGATAGTCTATGATACTCCACTTTAGCAGACCTACCAATTAACGATCAAAATCACGACACCGCAACAATTGGAAAGGCATCAAATTAACTTAATTTTTCTTGAGGGATACTATTCTACCATGTTAAAACAATTAATGAAAAACATGATCAAATAGCATGACATGAATAAATATTCACAGATAATCAAATGAAACTGTAAAATAGTATGACCCTTATCATGACGATCTCCATCACCATGCTTCCTATCATTTGACCATCATGCTTGAAGTCTTCGACCACATTCAACTACTAAACAATTACTCCTAAAAGATAGTAATGAATTACAGACAAGAATATCAAGCATCACATGTCGGTACGCAGACTGATATACAATAATTTGTAGCTCGATGGCTATCTCACAACATGACACGCAGGCCATGAGAAATCCATTCATGTATCACATACATAATGGGCCATACTGTTCACATCAATCCCTGCAAAAATGAATTATCCATAGAATCCAATTCTATCAAGTTACATGAACGCATAATACCATATAACGCAGCTACTACCACAACGGTCCCACTAGCTGGTTAGCGGGCAGGGTTCGAAGGGGCAGTGCCCTCGGAAACCTTTTCCAGGATATGAATCTTATTCACGTAACTGAGCCTCGGAAATCATCGAATTAATCACATTAACCCTGTTCCGAAGCAATCTGATCACTGGCTCGATACGACCACGCACTGCAGCATACTCCGATGGCGGAATTTCGACCGGTAGGAGTATCATGCAAGGTAGTCGAAAATAGATCGAGTAAATCATCTAGTCTTTTTTCTATCCATATGAACCGATCTAGATTACCAGACCTGACCAGTAATAGATCCAATCTACTACTATGATATATCCAATATATACGACCGATCTAGATCAAAAACTATACAAGATGGCTCTGATACCAATCTAGCTGGCAATTCAAAAATTCTACCACGTAAACCAGGATGTCAGGCAAGCAAAGGATCACAGATCGTTACCACCATATGCACAATTCAGCGGAAGAAGAGTTGGTGCATCTTGGTCCAATGAAGAGCGCATCGATGTAGTAGTCGAAGTTGATCGTCCGACGTAGTTGATCATTCGACGTAGTTGATCGCCCAGCGTAGTCGTCACCGATCGTCTCCTCCAGCAACCGATCGGTTTCCTTGCAATGTCGCGGATCGTCCTCGGGCACAACAGCAACCATAGTAGCGCCTCTACAGTATCCATACATCCAGGGCAGAAACACCGTACGCCGGTGTGTTAGAACCAAGTAGCACGGGAAGGCTCTTTCAAGAAGATGGCGGTTAGGGTTTGGAGCAACTCACGTCAAGTCTTGTCGTGTGTCTCCTCTGTTACCTCTCTCTATTCCCAACAGCCTCAAGCATCTCTTTAAATAGTGCACATGACGGATCCTATCCGAGTACATTTGATGAATCGTATCCGTACTGGTTTGTTCCAACCCGTTAAGTGTGTGACCCTGTAGGTTCATGCATAAACGGTTGTGACTCAGAAACTCCTTTCTGATCATGAATCGTCAGCGGCACCTAGTAGGACATAACTATTCCTGAATACACACGAATTATATCGGATGAACCTTAATGCAATATGATCTACGATCAGGTCCTATTGGGTCTCGACCAGTTCGCAACTCCTTACGACCAGGTTTCGACCAGCCTACGACCAACTCATATTTGGTCTTGACTAGTTCGTAACTCCTTAAGACCAGGTTTTGACTACTTAGTTATCATGTTCACCCAGCCTACGACTAGCTCGTATCTCCATACGACTAGTTCTTATCTGATCGAACTGAACGACCAGCTCGTGTATTCTCCTTTTGCCTCACGATATTTGGTTGAACTCCAGGTTATGTGTTGTGTCCTTCATGGACTGTTCAATACTTTCTCGATCAAGTGTCGGATAACTTCATGTGGTCGAACTCTTCGACCACCAGTGGCACGGCCATGCACTTTCCTTATCTGACAACATCGATGGGCCCGGAGACATCTCTCCTGTTATATTAGGAGGGGCAAATCCCATATCCGACCAGTCATATTCCTCCGCATGTTTCATAGCATACTATAAAGCTACCTTTATGACTACTCAACTACGGAGTAGCCTTTGGCAACCCCAAAGTGTACTCTTACGTATGTAGGAAACCACGCTGATCTTAGGTCTAAGGATTATATATCATCATTGTTTGAGACCAACCGATGACGCATGAAATCATAATAATCTCAGCAGTGTCTCAAGGTGGGTCAATCCAACACTATGTTCTCTAACATGTGTTCACATTATTGATTCAATATCCATATATCCATGGCCGGTGAAACATGGTCATCAATCAATACATGTGCTGGTCGATAGAGTTACTAGTGTTCCGACCAGTGATACATTTAGAACGACATCATCATAAGTTAAAAGAGCTTCACCAACAAACCAAATACTCGTTAATCTTTATAACTGATGATTAAATCAAGGAATAGAATAATATTTATTTATTCAATAACTCATAAATATAGACATGATACAATCATCTCTATGATTGCCTCTAGAGCATATCACCAATAACCCCAAAGCCTGTTGTGCCGGGGTCTGCTGTGCTGGCCCAAGCTCAGTCCTAAGTAACTATAGACGTTGGGAAGACGATAGGCGCCGCCTCCCAGGAAGACAAAGACACCAGTGTCCCATCCACGCCCGCTCCCCCTTGCTTAGCCCCCCTCCTCCTGGACGCCGATAAAGAATTCCGCCCATCTCGGCCGTGCCGCACGCTTGCAAAGGGGGTGAGAATGACAGCGATGAGGAGGTGGCTGGAGGGAGGGCGGCGGGCGGCTACACGTGGGGAGTGAGAGGGAGGGCGACAGCGCGTGGGGAGGGAGAGGGAGAGAGAGAGAGAGGGAGGTGGCTAGAGGAGTGGAGGGAGGGGGCGGCCGGCGGCTCGTGGGAAGGGAGAGGGAAGGAGGGCGGCTTTCGACAGCGCGTGGGGAGGGAGGTGGCTGGAGCTGGAGGGAGGGGAATCGGAGAATGTGATTAGGGATTGAGAATTTGGGAGTCGGGGCTCGGGAGAAGGGGTTGGGGGAGGCCGGGAGGAATGTTGGGCCAGGCCAGGTGGTAGAGGGGGGTGATTGGTTGGACCAGGCCGAGGTGGGGAAGTGATTAGGCCAGGCTAATGGGGGAGGGATTCGGCTAGAACGGGAATGTTGGGTCTATTTCGTGCTGAGTCGGCTCAAACACGATACAACTGGCTGTGTCGTGCCGTACCGTACCGTCAAATGAGCCGTATTCTCAGATCCAACTCGACTCACTGTTTGTATTATGTCAGCCCAACTCACTACATGCTGTGCCGATTGGATTCGAGCCGGTCTCAAAAAAGCACACCTAAGTCCCAGCTCTATACGCGTACATGGACAAGTGTGCACGGAGGACAGGTCAGGTTATTGCTGCGTATCAACGTCGTCGTCATCTTATGCTTGGTGGGTCCGACTATGTTGCCAATTGTACGACCGGTGCATGCAAGGTTTGGTTGCTCCTTGATGGGCCCATGTGTGATCACCTTTGTTTCGTGGAACATGACCGGAGAACTCCACGTGGACACAGCCTGGAGTTTTCACGTACAGGGAGTTTTTTTAGCTAAGATAAATTAGGAAATAAATTATTCCGTTAGTACAGAGTAGATTTCTTAGCCGAGAGCCGAGACCACAACGAAATCAACCGAAGGGCTGGGCCCCTGTATATTCTTGTATGTACTATTTATATTTACTCAGACAACGTTTTATCTAAAGATATTGAGTTTGCTTTTCAGCACGCTCTTCTTCTAAGGTTTACTATTATAACCGAAATCTAGAGAGGGTAATTAAGTGTTCTTCGTTATTGTTCTTACTAATCCTTGCAGAGTGGAGGAGCATTGCATCCACTTAGTGGTCTCGTAGATATTTAATATCTAAACGTGTGGTTGGAAGAGTTTAAGTGTTGCAGGTTGTTGCATTAGCAACTTATTGGGTTCGTGCGATTCTTCAGACTACTCGAGTTATTTTGATCATACGTCGAGAAGATCAGACATCTCATATCATTACCACAACATGTCCCTCCCAGTAAACTATTATACACAGTTTTTTGAAGCTAAAAATATCACTTTTCTGTTCGTTAGATGTGCTATAAGATTTGTATTGTTGATGCGTTATAAGAAAAAAAATCATAATAGTCAAATTTTTATTTGTCCGATATGCTTTGAGATTTGCACTTTTTCCCATATGATGAATTGAGTTTGAATTTATAATAATTTTTTATTCGAGACATAACGGGTTCACCACATTGTTGTATTTTGTTGGTATATAATTTTATTTTTTGTATTTATTTTTGCTCAACATCTCAAAGTATATGTGAAAAACATAACGGTTTCACTATATAATCGTATTTTGTTACTATATAATTTTATTTTTATCTTTATTTTTGCTCAACATCTCAAAGTACATACGAAGAACATAACAGGTTCACCATATTGCCGTATTTTGTTGATATATTTTTTTTTATCTTTATTTTTGCTCAACCCCTCAAAGTACATGTGAGATTTTGAATCATGTGATGAAAATATGAGTTATTAAGACTTTCAAGAATAATTACAATGACGAAGAACAAAAATTACGTAAAATTTTTACTTAAATTTATGTATAATGGAGTTGTAAATGAATTTTTAGAATGTGGTATTGTTTTACAAGATATATGCATTAATTAATTATGACTAATTAATGGCGAGCGGAGGAATTAAAGTAGATGGTAATTAACTAGTTGGAATTAAAAGACAAGTACAATTGGAGCTTGAAGATATGCCTCAGTTGGATGCTAGTTTCATTAGATCAGTTCGGGTATGAAGTACTAGATCAATGAAGTGCTTTGCTTTGTACCGTCACATTTCCAGCTGTGTACGTACTAGACTGTCCCATTAACTTTTGTTGGTACGTACGACAAAACACATTGATGCTGCTCATTCTTGACACAGCAGTAATCTGATTGCTCGCCGCTTAACGCGTCTACACGGGCGTGTCCGGGCCACCAGCGACCGGACAAGGCGTGTTCGGGCTATAGACAAGCGGCAGCGAGACAGATGGCGTGAGTTCAGAGCACAGGCGAGCGGACAAGGGCGCACCGGGCGCTGGATGCACAGACAAGGTGTCAGGAGAGCGGCGTCAGGCACGTGGCGAGAGGAGGAAGGTCTGAGTGCCAGATGAGCTGCGAAAGTTGAATTCGGACGTTAGATGCATGGTTTTGCACATGTATCGGACACCGGAACGTCTGTAATGATATTTTTAGCAATACGGCGCTGAAACGGCTACTTTTGTAAAGAAACATCATCAACCGTATCATTTAGACAAAAAAAAAAAAAAAAAAAACTTGCTGAATCAATGGTCCGTAACGACGTGGGCAGGGCCGCCCTCCGCTTCGTCCTCGTCTTGCCGGGGGAGTCTTCTCAGGCCATGACGACGCTCTCAGGCCGGCGGCGAGAGACATAGACTCGGCATTTTGTTTTCCGTATTTCTTACTTAATTATAACCATTATTTTTTAGGACGCCACCGCCACGGGGGAACAGCAGGATGTGTGCATTGAGAAACGACAGAAAGAACAAACAAGTACACAACATCAGAAATACCTGCTATCAATTGTGCTACAGATCCTCCGCATGCCTGCTATCCAATTAAACTATCTGCACTCGTCAATCTCTACGGCGAGTACTCTGAGATGCGGCTGTTTCTTTCTTACGAAATCATCCGGTTTACTGGAAGGACCAAGGAGTCTCGAACCTACTTGTACAGAGGGCTCTGGTAACAACTGTACATCAAATCTATTAATAAGGTCCGACAATATTGTAGTCGTCTGATTTTTTTTTTAAAAAAAAAATCTCAGTCTTTTTTTTTCCACTTTTAGATCTGCATCCAATTAAAAAAAATCAGTCTTTTTTTTTTCCACTTTTAGATCTGCATCCAATGTCCTTCATTTGTTTATGTATTTCTGATTTGGACAACTAAGCTATGTCGTTGTTGTTTGTGTTGATGGGTCCGAAATATAAATTTTCGACCCGTTAGCCTGGATGCGCTTTTGGCCTATTTGTTCGGTGCTGTTGTGGGTTGCATTCTATGGGTTATTCCTTTGTTGTTTTCTGTAGGCAGTGTTACACAGGTATTGGGCTCGTCGGGTCATTCTCACTACTATGGTTGGGCTGAGAGCACTTTCTTATCGGGACAATCTGATTCGAATATTAGACGAAGTCATATGATATACTCGTAGCTGTGCTATCAAAATATTAAAAGTTCAGTAGAGCAATCAAACCAAAGATGAAGCCATGTGGGAACAAGAGGACCATCTTAGAGCTAAATTCCCGTATTTCTTTACCGACCCCACCGAAACTCAAGGACAAGATTCTCTGTAAGGGGGTAGGTCTGTAACATCCCAAAAATTTCTATTTTTGGGAAGACATAGTAAGAATAAATGGGGAAGTAATTTTTGGGCATAATCCATATGAGAAATTTATTTTGCATGATTTTTGAACTATTTGCATAAAACAAATAATGGATTTAATACAACCAAGAACTTGTAAGAATTTTCTGGAAAATAACAGACCTTATAAAATCCTGAAAAATTCACATAAACAACAATACTGGGTTAGGAGCTCACATAATTTTTTTTAAAAAAATTTGGACTCTGTTTGCTTAGTACAAAAATTTAGTAAACACTCAGCTCAATTTCCCTCTCCTTTGGGCCGAAACCGAGCCCGCCCAGTTGCGCTCGCCAGCGCCAGCACACGCCAACACATGTGCTCGTCGTCTCGCTGACATGTGGGACTCACGTCTGAGCTCTTAGTCCATCTTGCGCCTACCTCGCTTCGCTAATGCGCCAGCGTGCACCTCCGCTTCTTCGCCCGTTCGCCCATGGGTTTCCTCACCGCCCACATTTTTCGAGCCTCACCCGCTCCCATCGCCTCCGCCTACCTCCACCCATGCTATCCACCCCACTGATGGCGTTTTCTCCAGAACGGACGGAGGAACCCAAAAGCGTCCGCGAGTTTCTCATGTGTCGCTATTCTTCTCATCGTTCTTCTCACGCTAAGCCTTGCCATACTTAAGCTCTAGGTGTGTCACCTTCTTCCTCAGCTCGCTCCCATTCCATTTTCATGCAAGACCGAGCTTCCCGCTTAGTGTTTTCGCGTGAACACGTGCGTCGTTCTCAGTGTCGGTGATCACGCATCCGCAGATTCGCCGCTCCGGTGAGCTTCCCAACCCACAATGCTCGTGTCAATTTGATCGATGTTCATCACTCATTCCCCTCCTCTGCTCAACATAGCTTCTGGAGCCTTGTAGAACGATCGTGCCCACCTTCGTCCTGAGTCGCCATCGCGTTTCCTTCACTTGGGTGAGTTCGGGCTCGAACCAATTGTGTCTCCACCTGTTCCATACCCTATTAATGATTTCCCCTCACTCAATGCAGGTAATCTCGCATTAAATCCGAGCTTCACTCTCGTTTTCCTCATTCACGCCCGCCGCTACCATTTTCGATCTTCTTCGAAGCTCGGTGAGTCAGTGTCCGGTTCCTTGCGACTACACCACCTTTAGCACGCCAGTAACCTAACGCCACGCTTATTGTAGTGCCTCTGTTGCTGTGGTGAGCTCACATCATGCACGTCCTTTGTGCCGCCATTGCTCGTCGTTGACAAGTCGTTCCAGAGCCCCTCCGACCTCATTTTCTGCACCTTCGTGTTCATGGTAAGACCCTGATCCTCACCCCACATGTTAATTCGCCAAGGGCGAGTCCCTGGTGCAGTTCCTCTCTAGCCACTCATTGCGCCGCCTTGGTTGCATGCCGTTGGCATGCCACCTTACCATAGGTCCCTGTGCCTGACCCATTAGCATTGCTTGGATTCGCTGAGTCAAGTGAGGCACTCCTTTAGCCTAGAGAAAGCCTCGTTCGCCAAATCCATTGCAAACTCAAGGAGTTCTGCCACTCGTCGCCGTCAGCCACCGATCCCGTCCACCTCTCTAGCCATTTTCACATTCCCTAGCATCGCATGGACGCCCTCTACCCATTTTCGGGCTCCTCTGAGCTTTTCCACTGTTCCCCTTCACTCTCTTTATCTGCCAGTGGGATCCACATGTTTAAATGCTGATTAGCACTTAATGCCAGTAGTTAAGTGTATCCAGTCAATGACAGATGGGACCAAATGCAAAGGTAATAAGAAATCTAATTTAAAACATGTTTAGTAACTGAGTCACTGACATGTGGGACCGCCCCTGTTTAATAAATAAAAATTAGTAAAACAAAGGAATGTGTCACTTGCAAGTAGGCCCCACACGTAAGTTAATAAAAATACAAAAAAAAGAAAGTCGCCTTTAGTTCTGAAGAAAATATGCTTTCTCTGTTGTAAAACATAAACCTCGGTAGAACGCAGAGAAGAATATGCTTTCTCTACTGGAAAACGTAAACTTCGAAAAAATACACTTTCGACATCACCTTTTCAATTTTATGAATTTTCAAACTGAAGTAAATTAAAATGTTAATAAATTTTGCATACGAACTCCAAATGAGGTGAATATTTTTTTTCTTCTAAATTCATATAAAATCATGCTCTACCTGAATATTCAAAATTATTTGGATTTTTTTATGTTGAAATCATTTTGCATTTAATTTGCTTCCAGCTCTTTTTGATTAGACGTCGATTATTCGGATGAATTTTGCGACAATATTCCATCCTCATTTTTAGAGCAACCAGAGCAAGTCAAGAACTATTCATATAAAATCATGCTCTACCTGAATATGCAAAAAGATTTTGATTGTTTTCGGTGAAATCATTTTATATTTAATTTGCTTCCAGCTCTTTTTGATTTGACGTCGATTATTCAGACGAGTTTTGCGATAATATTCCATCCTTATTTTCAGAGCAACCAGAGCAAGTTAAGAACCCCCTTTGACCATATTGAGCCTACTATTTTAATTATCATATTCTTTTTTCAAAATCTATTATGCATGCGTGTATGTTTGATACAAGATTTCTATGTTTGGGATAACGGTAGTTGTAAATCTTATTCGACGCATAAGCTGTAATACCCCGAAGGTGATTCGGCTTATTAAAAGAAGTTTCGGAAGAGGGAGCTAATCGAAAAACCAGAATCATCTTTTCACCGTGGGGTTTTCTGTGATTTCACGGCAACCTGGGCATGGGCCACGGCCCAGGAGGGGCCCATGTGATGGCTGGCCATAAGGGGGGATTCCCACCCGCCAAACCATAAACTCCACATTTCTCTCCCCCTCCCCCCTTTGGAGCCACCGTCCCCCCTTCTCCCTTGCTGTGCACCGCCTTGTACGTCGATTTTGGGTAAGATGCGTTCGTTTTCTGTCCTGTCCATCTCTTAGAAAGTTGTAGGTATTGTTCTTAGCTTTTCATAGCCACCGAGATCACGTGATTCCTCCTTACGGTTTAGGAGATATGATTTTTTTAGTGCTGTGCTGTTCTGCATCGACGAGAAGGATCTGTCGGCTTGATCCTAGGTTTTGATTTAGTTAGAGGCATTTCCAGAACCTCCACCCCAATAAGTTATTGTAGCCCTTTAAATTATCTTTCAAAGCTGATAAAGATCATCTCTATTGGATCTGTATAATGAAAGTTATGATATTTTCTTTACCACTGTTCTGAATTCTGGGCAGATAAATATTAGTGTTTTCATCTATTGTTTAGACTACTGTAGAGGCCGAATTTGGGGTTTTTCCCTTCTATAGTTTTATTCCTGGGAACGTTAGATTTCTTTTGGCACCGAGATCAGGAAAATCCGATCTGTAGTTTGGGAGATATTAATTTTTGATTACGAACTGTCCAATCCGTCTGAAAACTGAGGTCAGTAGGTTTGGGTCAGTAGGTTTGTCCCTCGGTTTTGTTCAAATTAGGGGCCGAATCAGAACCTTCACCCAACTAAGTTATTTTAGCCCTTAAAATTATCTTTCCAAGCTGATAAGAATCATTCTCATTGGATTTATAGGTTGAAAGTTACGCCATTTTCTTTATCTCTGATCTGTATTCTGGACAGACGTAGATGGGTTGTGTTTAGCTGATAATTAGCCCTCTGTTTTTGCCGAATCAGGGGATTCCGCAAACTAATGTTTTGTAGCCTGATCTGTTAAGATTCAGTGAGCATTGGTTTCAGGTCTTTTAGAGTTACAGATAATTAATGGTGAATTTTCTCGTACCGCTGCTCAGAAGGGCTGAAATCTGTCTGAATAGTTTATTTTCATTTTGGGTCTATGCGGTATATTGATAGTCGGGGTTATTGTAGAACACCGTAGCAGTGTTATATCGTTGTTCTTATTTTGGGAACATGCTTGTGTAGGCGGCGAGGCATCATGTGTGGGAACACCTCCGTTGCCTACTAACGAGTCACAACGCGAAAGGCAAGTAATCAGATGTTAAGCGGTGTTGAATTCAAAGGAATGCATAATGATATGTTGTTTACATGAATGTTCTTGTGCTTTGTTCATGGTGTTGATATACTGCAAGTGACTAGTGTGGCCTTATTGGTACATTATGTTGAGTGTGAATACATACTTATACTTGTTTACACATGTTGTTGAATGCCATGTGTCTTTTCCACTAATGTGTGTTATTCATTCATACCATGAGAAATCATCATGTTCATTCATAAAATTCATTATGACCACTAAGTGGATTCTTTTGGTAAGTCCCATCAATTCCAAGATGGGCATTTGAAAGACCCATCAATTCCAAAGATGGGCATTTGAAAACCCACCATTCCAATGTGGGTAGTGTTGACCACCATTCCAATGTGGCAACTTGGACACCCGTATGAAACGCTCTTCATACGGTGATTGGGTCCCCGTACTTTGTGAAGTACGGGCTTAAGTGAACACCGACGGTGTATCACTCGCTATACCCAGTATATGCAAATGATAAGTCCATACCTTCAATGCATTCTTACATTTCATCCATTCATGTATTCATTCCATACGCATATGTATGTGTTCCAATAATTGTTCGTAATTCAACCGAATTGTGTTGTCCACTCCATGCTTGATTATTCTTGTTTAGTACTTGCCGAGTCTTGACTCACCCTTGCTTTGTATGTTTTAATTAGGTAATTGAGGAGGACGACAAGATGATTTGGTGGGTAGTTCAAAGACACTACACTTCACTTTTATCCAATCGAACAATTATTCTTGCCATTCACCAAGTCAAATTGTTGAAATAAGTTCCGCATTGTAATAATCCTATGTTAGTATCGTTTGACTGTTCGTGGTATTATGACCGTTTATCCATTCTTTACCATGATTGTAGTGATCGTTCATTGTCTTTCCTTAGGAATTTATGTTGATTGAATCTGGATAATCTAGTTTTAATGCTATGCTGAGTAGTTTGATAGGTTTGCGTGACATTTTGGCTTCCGAATAGCCAGGGTGTTACATAAGCCTCCTTGAAATGTTGATATCCTTGCTGTTGTAGCAATTAGGATTATGGTTTAGGCAATTAATGATGTCAACTTTGATTTTTAGAAAGCGAATCTCGCATAACTGCTTAATTAGGCATTAGTCCTTACAAAAAATTTGCTAAAATGGATGACATGATAACTATGAGTTTGAATTTTTTTGAAATGATGATCCAAAGGGGTTTACCTCTATTATTTTGTATAAAAATAAAAATAAAAAACTTAGTTTGTGACACAGGCGAGTAATATTATATTATGAGAAGTGTGAGAGGTGTATCTCACAAGTAGATAGGGGAATTTTCTCGCCCGGGTCAGTTAAGGACAGAGCACCCACTAGTACACAAGGGGTTATGCTGGACGCTTCATCACAGACAGTTCCCCAGAACCATCAGTATTAAATGCAATTATAGACGGTTTTGGTTTAGCATACGTTTATGTTACTGACTACGGTAAAAACCGTCTATGAAGATGTAATATCACAGATGGCTCATGTTGAAAATCATCTGTGAAATATTACAAACGGTTCTTAATAATAACCATCTATGATATTAATAAATATCACATACAGATTTTAAATATAACTGCCTGTGATAATTCATAGACGGTTCTTAACAAGAATTGACTGTGATAATTTTGTATCACAGACAGTTTATGGTTGGAACCGTCTGTGATATGTTTAAGCCCTTCGGTTCCCGACAGTTGGGGCAATCCACCCGCCTAGCAGTGGCTAGCGCTAGGGCCCTCCGATCTGGTGAGTTCGACGCCTCAGACATATGACCCTCACTCAACAGGAGGTGATGAGGTGAGGTGAGACCATAAGGAGAAAGAGCTGAGCTCAAGTACTAGAACAAGATGAGAAAGCACAGGATGGCCCAACTTATGCTGGCGTGCAAACATTTTTTGGCTATAGAACTATCACAGGCGGTTTAGTGGGATAAACCGTCTATGATATGTGTTACAGATGGTTATAAACTACAACAATCTGTGATATATAATTATCACAGACAGTTATTAACAAGAACCATCTATGATGTTTATTTATCGCAGACGGTTTGTAATTGGGACCATCTGTGATTTGTATCATAGACGGTTATTAACAAGAACCGTCTCTCATAATGAGGATGCTTTGAAGAAGACGGCGAGTATGCCTAAGAAAGCAACAAGCCCACCACGAAGCATGAGTTTTTTCGGGGGGTCGTCCACGCAGCATGAGGAGGATGAGACAGCAGCCACGACCAACCTCATCGAACCTGACACACTCTCATGGCAGCCATACTTCTTGAACTCGCAGAAGCTAGTCATACTGACCAGCCAGAGAATGCTAATGAACTAAGAGTGTGCCAAACTAGAATACAATCACGGTATGATCGGCCCCTGCAAGTTCAAGAAGCATGGCTGCCAGGAGAGTGTGTCAGGTTTGATGAAGGAGGCGTGGCAACCGTCTCATCAACTCATGTTGCGTGGACGACAACCGAAAAAATATCATGCTTCGTGGTGGGCTTGGTTGCTTTCTTAGGTGTACTCGTCGTCTTCTTCAAAGTAGCCACATCAGACACAAAGGAATACTAACCTTAGACCACCAAGAACAAATAGATCTACAATCACACTTGAAAATCTATGATATTTCTTTCGCCAAACGTGCCCTAGAGCCGGCCGCCTCCTTCAAAGCAGCCGCATATATATATGAGACATTTCTCACTACAGATAGATCTAGATCTGAGGGGATGATCATATATTTAATGACGTATATCATAGACGATTATTGTTAAGAACCGTCTGTGATACGTATTACAGATGGTTTTGAATAAATATCATTTGTGATAACTCAGAGACTGTCGGTGAGGTCTCTGGATGTCACAGACAGTTCTTGTTAATCACAGACGGTTCTTGTTAAGAATCGTATGTGATACGTAGCATAGACGGTTCTTAACAAGAACCATCTGTGAGGCCTACGATTATCACAGATGGTTCTTTTTAAGAATGGTCCGTGATATACGTAATTAAATATCTGGTCGTCCGGCTCCAGACAGATCTGTCTATAGTGAGATCTGTCTCTGATATGCTGCTGATTTGAAGGAGGTGGCCGGCTCTAGGACGTTCGGTGAAAGAATTAAATACTATAGATTTGGAAGTATGCTTATAGATCTATTTATTCTTAGTGATATAAGGTTAGTATTTGCTTCTAATTATATGCATTATAATCTAGAGAGATCGATGACATCTAGGTTTATCATCCAAAGAGGTTATTGGTAGTTAATATTTACAATAGAACAATGAGTAGCATGTATATATACGTTGACTTGTCCTGTATTGTGTAAAATAATATTGTTTACATCAAAGTGAGCCTCAGTTCTGACTATGTCAAATGAAGGAGGAAGGTAGGAGAAGGAAAGAAGGAAGAAAGAGATGTTGGTCAATAGGAAGAGATCTTACAGGATATTTGGGATCTTTGTGGTGAGCTCCAAGGGTAACGATCTGTAATCCTTTATATTTGCCTTGGGTTAATTGCTATTCAATTTGTAGTATATTTGGTCAATAGGAAGAGTAGTTGTGTGCATTAATCTAATTTGTTACGTGCGTAGCGCAGATGGACCGAAGCTGGATGTACGTTGAGAACCGTGTGAGTGAAGAGTGCATTGATGGTGTGTCTGCTTTTAGAAGAGCTATCAAGCAAGATATGTTGAACAAGAAGATAAAATTTATGTACTGCCTATGCATTGATTGTGATAATCTGAAGATGTTTACCAACCCAGCTCAAATCGAAGGGCACTTGATTCGAAGGGGTTTCAAAAAGGAGTATACATGTTGGGCTAGTCACGGTCAAGAGCGGATTATACCGGAAGGTAGTAACATTTCGAGGGAGACAATGATATGCCGGATGTGGACTGTGCTTTCAATGAGGGTAGGTCGCATGATGATAATCTGGATCAGATGCTACACGATGCAGAAGGAGAGTATAGTAAGAGAGAGTTTGGTAAATTCGAGGGCTTAATGGAGGACTCGGGAAAACCTTTATTCCCGGAATGCTAACCGGAATACACAAGGTTATCATCCGTACTTGAACTGCTGAAATTGAAGGCAAGCAATGGTTGGTCCGATAAGAATTTCACGGTGTTACTCGGTCTCCTAGCGGATATCCTTCTAGAGAGAAACGTGTTGCCCAGAACAACCTACTAAGCCAAGACGGTTCTTTGTCCATTGGGAATGGAAGTAAAAAAGAATACATGCATGCCCGAACGATTGTATCCTCTACCGTAAAGACTATGCAGGCTTGTATGTATGTCCGGTATGCAAAGCATCCCGATACAAGCGTAAGAATCACTCCGATGATGGCGATGGTATCGAGGTGAAGTAAGAACCTCCTGCTAAGGTGTTGTGGTATCTACCTATAATTCCCTATTTGAAGCGTTTATTTGCAAACCGAAAGGAGGCAAGATTGTTGTGTTGACGCTCGGAGCAGCGTAAGAAAGATGGAAAGGTAAGACACCCTGCTGATTATACCCAGTGAAGAAAGTTTGATAGGAGCTTCAAAGACTTCAGTGTGGAACCGAGGAATATAAGGTTTGGGTTGAGTATAGATGGAATAAATCCTTTCGGTAACATGAGCAACTGACATAGCACCTGGCCCTGTGAATCTATGTATGTACAACCTTTCCTCCTTGGCTGTGTATGAAGTGGAAGTATATTTTGATGTCACTACTTATCTAAGGGTCAAAGCAACCTGGGAACAATATTGATATGTACCTAGCACCATTACGGGAAGGTCTTGTGACACTGTGGAACGAAGGGGTACAGGTATGAGACGCGTACAAACGAGAGAACTTCATTTTACGCTCCATGTTGTTCTGCGCCATCAATGAATTTTCCTGCCCTTGGTAACCTGTCGGGGTTCAGTACAAAAGGAGTCAAAGCATGTCCGCACTGCTTACATGATACCGAGAGTGTGTGGCTGAACAACTCGCGCAATATTGTATACATGTGTCACCGTAGGTTTCTTCTCAGGTATCACCTATACCGCAAGATGAAGAAATAATTCTACAGAAATAAGGAGGATGATTCATCTCCAAGGGCTTTTAGAGGGAAAGAGGTCTATTATATGGTTAAGGATATTGATGTTGTACTTGGAATGTGACGTAAATTGAGGACCCATCAGAAAAACATCTGGAAGAAGCGATCAATTTTTTGGGACTTACCATACTGGAAGCACTTAGAAGTTCTCCACTGCATCGACGTCATTCACGTGAAGAAGAATGTATGTGATAGCTCGATTGGTCTCTTACTGAACATTCATGACAAAACAAAGGATGGTATCAACGCACGGCGTAACTTGATTAATATGAACATAAGGACCGAGTTAGCGCGAAAAGAGACCGTTAAAGGACAAACGTACCTTCCCTAGCTTGCTACATCTGTTCAAGGCTGAGGAACTGTGCCAGAGCTTACATGGTGTGAAAGTTCTGTCCAGTTACTCCACCAGCATGAAGAAACTTGTTTCTATGGAAGATTTGAAATTAATTGTTATGAAGTCTCATAATTGTCATGTGCTGATGACACAAATATTTTCTGTTGTAATTAGAAGTATTTTGCCAAACAAGATCCGAGTGGCAATCATGAGGTAGTGTTATTTCTTTAACTCAATTGCTCCGAAGGTCATCGATCCCGAAGGACTAGATGCTCTGCAGGCTGAGGTGGTGACGACTCTATATCATCTTGAGATGTATTTCCCTCTATCATTTTTTGATATCATGGTCCATGTCATTGTTCACCTTGTGAAAGAGATAAAGATATACGACCCTGTGTTCCTACGTCATATGTACCCATTCGAGAGGTACATGGGAATTCTCAAGTCCTATATACGAAAACGATCTTGGCCGTAGGGCAGCATCATCGAAGGTTATGAAACCGAAGAGGTCATTGAGTTATGCGCTGACTACATGGCTCAGGTGGAACCAATAGGTATGCCTCTATATCGTCATGGGGGAGACTGGAGGGTATCAGGACCATCGAAAGAAAAGCAATCACTCCCAATTTCGACGTGTAAGCTCAAGCCCATTTCATGATCTTGTAGCACATGACCCAAGTGTCTCTGTAGATCGACGAACACAAAAACATGGTGCACCAACAAAACCCAGGCCAGTCGGAGGTTTGCAACACGAGAGAGCACAACCGCTAGTTCAATGAATGGTTAAAGGTGTGATTCACTAGGACGCCATCATGAAGTGATGATATGTTGCCATGGTTGGCAAAAGGACCAAAATTTACAATTGTGATATGGTAAAGATACGACATAAATGGGTACACATTTTATACGACAGCTCAGGATAGGAAGAGCACAGTTCAAAACAGTAGTTTTCGCATAGATGCATTTCACAAGTAGTTCAATACCTCTGGGTTGAGCTCCTACTATGGATTCGTAAAGGAGATTTTGGAGCTCGACTACGTACTTTTCAAGATCCCCCTATTTCGGTGCCATTGGCTCAAATTTCGACAGGGTGTGAAGGTAGACAAGTACGACGTCACTACTGTGGACCTTGAATGTGTCAGATACAAGGACGAATCATGCATACTCGCTAAGCAAGTTGTTCAAATTTTTTATGTAAAGGAACCAGCAAATAAAACCGCCACATAGTTCTTCATGGAAAAATAACGATTGTCGGAGTTGGGAATATCGTGGATGAGGAAGAGTACAATTAATTTAACGAGTTGCCTCCTTTCGAAGACAGCATCAGGCTCGAGAAGAACCTAGTGAGGAAGCTAGCTATATGCGCTTCGATCATCGTGAAGGGCTATTTAGTAGAACAAACCGTCTATGATATATGTAGCACAGACGATTCCTAAGGCGCTAATACATTTTTCCTCCTGCGTAAGCATCCAAAAATTTCCCTCCACCCGCGCTTAGCATCACAGACGGTTCCATAATAGAACTGTCTGTGACACTTATCACACACGGTTCTTAAATATAACCTTCTGTGATATGCTCGCTTATCGCAGATGATACTGAATAGAATTGTTTGTGATATGCTCGCTTATTGCAGACGGTCCTAGAATATAACCATCTGTGGTATACTCGCTTATCACAAACGATTCTTTATGAGAACCGTCTGTGATATGTATTTATAAGTAGGGCCCTACTAGGGTTTGCGTCCTTACTCCTCATGGCTCACCCTCCGGTCCGCCTCCCCAGCACCCTTACTTCTCATGTTCTTCCCGAGCCTCCTCTCTCCGCGCCGTCGTCCCCACGCCATCCTCCTCCCATATGCGGTCGTCATCCTCGAGCTTCCTCTCTCCGCACCGTCGTCCCCATGTTGTACTCCTCCCGTACGTCGTTGTCATCCCCACGCCTCCTCCTCCCCACGCCAGCGTCCTCCCTCTGCGACCCCGACCTCGACGCCGCCGCCCTTGACCTCGACGACGGCTCGCTCCCCCAACCTCGACTCCCTCTTCGTCCACATCTCCCGTCAAGGTACGAGCTCACTGCTTTGGATTGTGTCAGTAAAAGTTTCAAATTATGCTGATTTGATTAACTCTAGGACTGGGAGATATTGCTTAGTAATGGCATGGAAGATACGAGGTCACCGCTTAGGATTCTCTAATATCATGTCATGTTAGTCATGCTCATAAGATCCCTCTATTTCATTATGTTGATGTTGTCTGGTCATTTTGCTCCAGTCTGTTGGTAGCTTCTATTCATTGTGATTATTGTTCAATCATTATTTATATTCCTATCAATTGAAATATTGACAGTGAAATCTAAATTGATGATTTATTTTGTTGTGAAGTTCTATCTTTGGAGCATTTTATCCTGATTGATGTAGTACTGATTTGTTGATATTGCAGTAATATCATTTATTGATGCAGTACTGATTTGTTAATCTTGCGGGATAGAAGGTAAGCGAGATGGCGTCTGCACCATCTTCACTGTCGTCATCGACGTCGACAAATGCGTCTGGATATCCAAGGAAAGTGGTACCTAAGTGTGGATATCATGGGGATATGTTCCAGATCTTAGGATGATGTGACAATTGACAATGGTGTTTACGGTTTGTCGTTTCACGAGTTTTCGACAAAGCTTCAGGCATTCTGGACAGGGGCGGTCCGACCGGTCCTAGCACGGCGGTCCGACCGGTCCCAAATCGGTCGGACCGTCCATGTGCAGCGGTCGAACCGGCTGTGACCTAAAAGTGGTCAAAACGAGCTGGGCCAAAAATAGGTGTTGTAGGCAAGTGTGGGGATCCCAATGCACTTGGTCTCATGATTTTTGGAGTCTCTAGTAAGAAGTTCTATTGGTTTAAAGTTTCCAGTAGGTTTCAGTTTTTCAGGGGTTGAAATTCGGCTAAGTCCCTGGTGGCGGTCCGACCGGCTCATAGGGAGCGGTCCGACCGGCCAGAGGGGCGGTCCGACCGGCTCACATGGAGCGGTCAGACCGGTTTCTACTTTAACGTCGGCCAACTTCGTGGCGATGTTGTTTTGTTAGGTCAAAGTCATTGGTATCGTGGCATATGGTTTGCATGATGCATGTTTTGACTAACATGGGTCAAGTTGTGAAGAACTTGTTCCCGAATTCGTGTTTGCTTGTTTATGGTTGTGTAGGTTGCTTGGTGGTCAACGACGGTCAACGGCGAGGAGGATCGGGACTAGACTTGGAGAGTTGAGGTCCAGAACGATCGACGATGCCGGGTGAGGTCAATGACTCAAGCGTGACACAAGATGGACAAGGGTGACCTATTGGCAAATCCATGGCGCATGGTGAAGCGGTTTAGGTCAAAGGTTAAAGACGGCGCTTGCGGCGTGTGTGTGTGACCCGCTTGTTAGTGGGCCTTAACGGAGCCCAATGGAGTCAAACCCTAGGAGTTCTAGGCCTCCACTATAAATAGGAGGAGGTGGTGGTCGCACCACCTAGCTCTTTTCTCTCGCCTCTTTATGTTTCTATACCCTAATTGGCTTAGGGGGAGTTGAGGTGGAGGCTAGGGCTCTTTATGGTTTGAGGTGAATTTCGTGATCTGGGATTGACCACTGATCCATGATGGTGTGGGTGTAATCCAGCAACGACCACGTTCTTAATCTATGCAAGGTTTGCTTGAGATAAGTCTCTTTTCGTTCTTGCTTTCAATTTGGTGATTTTAGGGCTTTCCTTGATCCGCGAGTTTGTGATTGATTTCTTCACGTGGATTAGCTTGCTGTGATGTGTGGGAACCCATCTAGGATCAATTTGATCATCAATCACCCACGAGCAAGCGATTGGATCTAGTTATCATCTTTGCCCGGTTTTGCACCCTTCTTCAATCATATCGTAAAAGATCTTTGCTCGTTCAAGAATTGTCATAATATTCGATTGGAATAGGTCCTCAATAGCATAGAGAAGGTGTGTGCAAAGTTTCGTAAAGTTTGGAGTTGAGAATCAAAAGTTTGACCCAATTGCAACTTCGTCATCGGGCTGATTTTACTGTTTCAGATCGGTTCTGGAGTCGGCCAGTCAGACCGCCCGTCATCACCGGTCAGACCGATTTTGGAGCGGTCCGACCGCCAGTACAACATCGGTCAGACCACCCGGCAATCGGTCCAACCGGCTGGGTCCAGAGGTCAGACCGCCCGTGCTTTGTGATTTTGCAATCTTAGTTGATTTTGTTCTTTTGCTTAGGGGATTTAATTGGATTCAATACTAGTCTTCCGCTGTACTGGTATATTGATCTTCATAGCTTCCTAATAGCTATTGGAGTGAAATTGTGTTGAATTCATTATTTGGGAAAAAGTGTGCGTGCTCCTATTCACCCCCCCCCCTCTAGTCGCCTTTTCGGTCCAACAAGTGGTATCAGAGCCCGGTTAGTTCAATCTTGATCTTAACCGGTCACTGAACTTTGGCGATGGATTGGTTCTCTACAAAACCGCATATCTTTAATGGGCACGACTATGCCTATTGGAAGAATCGTATGCGAGTATTCCTTGAGAGCGAGGGACAAGCTATGTGGGACGTTGTTCGATCCCCGCTCATTATTCCTGAAGTTGCAACTTCTGCTTCTGCAATTCTTTTGGCTAACAACAACAAGGCCAAGAACCTTTTATATGGTGCGCTTGGTAGACAAGAATATGATAGGATTTGCAATTTTGCATCACAAGACGAGATTTGGAACACCCTCGAAACCTATCATGAGGGTTCGTCCCAAATTAAGAAAGTGCGCCAACAATCTATAAGCGTGATTATAAAAAATTTGAGATGCGTCCTGGAGAGAGCATCGATGATATTTTCAGTCGCTTTAATAAAGTGATTAATCAGATGAAAGCTGTTGATATTGAATACTCTCAATCTGAAAATGCCACCCACCTCTTGGCTGCAATCAACACCAAGGAGTGGAAGATGAAGGCTACTGCTATAGAAGAGAATGTTGATCTTTCGAGCCTTACTTTGGAGTTGCTTTATAGCAAAGTCAAGACTCATGAAATTAAAAGAGTTGATTATCCCAAGAAAGATAATTTAGCTTTGGTAGCAGATCCTCTCAAAAAGGCTTCTGATGATTCTTTTGAATCTTCTTCTGGATTTTCATTTGCTTGTTTATCTGCTATTCATGAAGAGGAGCTTGAGAATATCCCTGAGGTTGAGTTAGCCCTTTTAGCTAAAAAAATTCACACGGGCTTACAACAATGTGAGAAATAAAAAAAGAGAGGTGGTCCTGTTACTTGCTATGAGTGTGGAGAGCTCTACCACATCCGGGCCAATTGCCCCAAGCTAAAAGGTAAGGGCAAGCACAGGGAGGAGAAGACAGCCTGGAAGAAGCCTCATGAGAACAACTCTGAGTATGATGCTGTCAAGCTCATAAAGGCCGCTCACCGGGTCCTTGCCGCTTTTGGAGAGCAATCCGTTAGCGATGTGGACTCCGGGAGCGAAGAGGACAAGAAGGGGAAGGCCAAGGACTTCACCGGCATGTGCTTCATGGCTGACACTGACGACATTGATGATGACGAGGTATCTCTCTCTTATGATGAGCTTTCTGCTAGATATGATTCCATATATAAGCAACTGCTTAGTCAAGATGAAGCGCTAGAATTTGTCATGACTAAAAATAAGAAACTAGAGTCAAAAATTGGTAAACTGAAACTATAACTTGCAAATGTTAAGACTCTTGAACCTGATGAATGTTTATCTTGTCATGATATGCACTCAGAATTGGCTAAACTGCAATCTGCTCACAATATTGCATTACAACAACTTGAAAATGCTAGAACCGAGCTAATTGAAATTAAATCTGCTACTTGTGAAAAATGCTTAGAGTCTAGCAAGTTGATTGCTTCTGATGTGATTGATTCTAGCCCTTGCACTTTATGCTTAGAAAAAGAACGTGAAATCAAAGATATCTTAGAAGCTGCTAGAGTCAAATATGCTAAGCTTAAGGACAATATTGAAACTACTATTTGTGCTTCTTGTTCCGCTCTTAAGCTTGAAATTGCTTTATATAAGGAGAAATCTATGGATAAAACTTGTGATGCTTGTGTTAATTTGAGAAAAGAAAATGTTTACCTTTATGATACATTAGAGAAATTTTCTAAAGGTAAGAAATAATTAAACATGATTCTTGACAAGTCTAAAACTCCTTATAAGAAGCAAGGTTTAGGATTCAATTATTTTCAAGGCAATTCAAACCCAAAAGTCATTCAAGTCTTGGAAAAAGGTTTAATTGAATTCAAAACCCAACCTGCAAAAATATCTTTTAAATCTGCAGGTTTTGCCCAACCTTGTATTAATTCAAATGGTGCTTCTTCTAGTGGTACCAAGTACCATTGCACTTATTGCAAGAAAGGTGGGCATTTGATTGAATTCTGTTGGCGTAGGTTGAAAAATGATAGGAAAAATCTTGATAGAATTTCATTCAGGCAACCTAGAGCTTTTATGAGACATGGTAACACTGAAAAGAATAAACCTGGATTAGGATTTTTCTCACATGCAAATCATTATGGTTCTAAATATCCTAATTCTAATGTCTATCAGGCTGGCGGTCTGATCTCTGGTGGTCACCGGTCTGATCGATTTGGTCGCCGGTCTGACCGCTAGAACAAAGCCGGTCGATCACCGATGCTTTAATTCCCATGTTAACTTAAACATTGCTCATAATGAATTTTAGATGAAATCAAGGATAACATACGCTTTTCATACTACTGCAGACGTGTGTCTCAAGATCGGGTTCCCAAGTCTTGTTTAACTAACCCGAAGTCGAGACACATCGTTCTTTCCGCTTTGATTTTTCAGGATTACCGCGGAAAGAGGAAGGGCACGTGCTTTGTCGACTCCGACTGTTCACGTCATATTGCCGGAGACTCAAGATGGTTCACCTCCTTCACGCGGTCGACGGGTTTCAAGCATCTCCGAGAACTTCCCATCGCCAGGCCGTTCAGCTCTTATTCAGGTACTTACACTCTACTCTCTTTGTATGGCATTTGATATTCCTGTTCTTTCTACTTGTCCATTCGGGGGTTTTTCTTATCCTGATTGTGCGGGCTGTCGGCTAGATAGGAAGAGCACCTCAGGCGCTTGTCACCCACTAGGCACTTCTCTTGTCTTTTGATTTTATTCTCACCAAATCTTTAGACCCAACTAGGTTTTCCACCTTGAGAAGTGAGTTAGGGGTAATTTATCCATATGGGTTGGTTTGAGGGGGAGTTTGATCTTTTCTGATCTTTCCTTGTTCTTTTGATCTTTTATTGTTCTTTTTCTGAACTTAGTGATCTTTTTGATCTTTTTAGGTTTTTAAGCTTTTTAATTGCATCTCATTGTGTCATATTGCATTCATATGAAAAATCCAACAAGTGGTTACAACAAGTGGTATGAAAAATCCAAAAAGATGCATTGTAATATAAGATTTTCTGCTTATCTTTTAAAATTGATGAAGCTTTGCCTATTACCCTTTGGAGCTTTTGTATTTCAATTCTTGCTCAATGTCATGTCTAGTTCTTTGACTTGCTAGATTTATCATGCTTTTACATGTGTAGCTAAGTCTTTGCTATATGAGCTAGAACCTTAAAACAACTTGAACTAAGAAATTGCAATTTGTGGATGTTTTAGCGAGTTGCGCAATTAGTGCTCCTCTTGTGACATTGGCCCTGTCAGAATTGCTTTGTTAGCTCTTTGATCTAAAATTGACCATTACTTGAGCTTGTGTGTTCTTGAGATTCTAAAACTACTCATGTGAAAAATGAAAATCAAGATTGTCTTATGCTTAAATTGTACCAAACTATTCTTACGAGACTGCTTGTCAAATGACATGAACTTGGAGATAGTTTGAGGAACCAGACGATCTCATGGGGACTGCTTGTCAGAAATGACATGAACCTCAAGATTTGTCGCCCTGGTAGAAGCTTAGAAAGAGTTTGTGGATGGCTCCTAGTCCAGGATCTTCTTTACTAAGATATATCTTTAATCTACTTTTGGTCGAAGCTTAGGATGATTTTGTGGATGGCTCCTAGTCCAGGATCTTGTCACTAAGTTAGATCATTAGTCAACTTCAATATTCAATGCATATGAGAAAAATGTTGACAAATGGGCTTTTACAAAAAGATTGAGCGAAATGATTCAATACAGGACCTGATTGACTCTTAATGTGGTCTTTGTTAGATTTTTTATCTCACTTTGACATTTTGACATGGCCAATTTCACTTTAGGATCCCTGTTGATGAACTTGCTGAATTTGAAGCGTTGCTTAAATTGATCAAATCTACTGCTTTACTTTGAGCCTTTGTGCTTAGCTTTGATATATATGTCTTACCATGATCTTGCTAGCGCTGTCAGGCTTGATATGTTGTTTGTGCAATATTAGAGATACTAGCTTGTTCTTTTGGGTAATCTCCAAAGCTTCTTGTAATCAAAAATTGAAAATTAGAAAAATGAAGCCACTCCATTGCACTTCATGCATACTCTTGTTTATGCTTCTTTTATTTCTGCTTCTTTCTTTATCATCTATTGGTTATCTCTGGATGAGAGGAAGGCGTGATTCCTTGATGAATCCATTGTCAAAGGGGGAGAAGATGTGTTAATGAGAAGATATTTAATGAGAAGATATTTAATGAGAAGATATTTCTTTGTTGGGGGAGAAGATTTTACAAAGGGGGAAAAACTTTATGCTTCTTTTCTTTCTGCTTCTTTCTTTATCATCTATTGGTTATCTCTGGATGAGAGGAAGGCGTGATTCCTTAATGAATCCATTGTCAAAGGGGGAGAAGATGTGTTAATAAGAAGAGAAGATGTGTTAATGAGAAGATATTTAATGAGAAGATATTTCTTTGTTGGGGGAGAAGATTTTACAAAGGGGGAGAAACTGAAAATTTGAAAGTTTTTGAAAATTAAGGATCATAGTGAGGGGGAGTTCTTGAGTTGCTTTCTTATTGTCTTATTGAATATTCTGAATTTGAATTGCATTCTTTTATCCTCACAATGATCATAGGTCAATTGAACAATTGTTCTTTCATATGGACCTCATGTGAGAATTTTGACCCTTTTCTGAAAATCAAAGTTTTTATACTTACTTTTGCCTTGTCTCACATGCCTATACTATTCTGATGCCAGCTTGGTCATTTACATTGCTTTTTCTTGCTTATGGACCAAGTTGTGCCTTTGTGCGAAAACTGCGAGTAAACTCGTTTTCAAACCTCTTACTTACATTTTCTGGTTAATTGCCAATGTGTTCATCAAGGGGGAGATTGTGGATATCATGGGGATATGTTCCAGATCTTAGGATGATGTGACAATTGGCAATGGTGTTTACGATTTGTCGTTTCACGAGTTTTCGACAAAGCTTCAGGCATTCTGGACAGGGGTGGTCCGACCGGTCCTAGCACGGCGGTCCGACCGGTCCCAAATCGGTCGGACCGTCCATGTGCGGCGGTCGGACCGGCTGTGACCTAAAAGTGGTCAAAACGAGCTGGGCCAAAAATAGGTGTTGTAGGCAAGTGTGGGGATCCCAATGCACTTGGTCTCATGATTTTGGAGTCTCAAGAAGAAGTTCTATTGGTTTAAAGTTTCCAGAGGTTTCGGTTTTTCAGGTTGAAATTGGCTAAGTCTCGGTGGCGGTCCGACGGCTCACGAGGAGCGGTCCGACCGGCAGAGGCGGTCCGACCGGCTCACATGGAGCGGTCAGACCGGTTTCTACTTGAACGTCGGCCAACTTCGTGGCGATGTTGTTTTGTTAGGTCAAAGTCATTGGTATCGTGGCATATGGTTTGCATGATGCATGTTTTGACTAACATGGGTCAAGTTGTGAAGAACTTGTTCTCGAATTCGTGTTTGCTTGTCTATGGTTGTGCAGGTTGCTTGGTGGTCAACGATGGTCAACGGCGAGGAGGATCGGGACTAGACTTGGAGAGTTGAGGTCCAGAACGATCGACGATGCCGGGTGAGGTCAATGACTCAAGCGTGACACAAGATGGACAAGGGTTGACCTATTGGCAAATCCATGGCGTATGGTGAAGCGGTTTAGGTCAAAGGTTAAAGACGGCGCTTTGCGAAGCGTGCGTCTGTGACCCGTTTGTTAGTGGGCCTTAACGGGAGCCTAATGGAGTCAAACCCTAGGAGTTCTAGGCCTCCACTATAAATAGGAGGAGGTGGTGGCTGCACCACCTAGCTCTTTTCTCTCTCGCCTCTTTATGTTTCTATACCCTAATTGGCTTAGGGGGAGTTGAGGTGGAGGCTAGGGCTCTTTATGGTTTGAGGTGAATTTCGTGATCTGGGATTGACCACTGATCCATGATGGTGTGGGTGTAATCCAGCAACGATCACGTTCTTAATCTATGCAAGGTTTGCTTGAGATAAGTCTCTTTTCGTTCTTGCTTTCAATTTGGTGATTTTAGGGCTTTCCTTGATCCGCGAGTTTGTGATTGATTTCTTCACGTGGATTAGCTTGCTGTGATGTGTGGGAACCCATCTAGGATCAATTTGATCATCAATCACCCACGAGCAAGCGATTGGATCTAGTTATCATCTTTGCCCGGTTTTGCATCCTTCTTCAATCAGATAGTAAAAGATCTTTGTTCGTCCAAGAATTATCATAATATTCGATTGGAATAGGTCCTCAATAGCATAGAGAAGGTGTGTGCAAAGTTTCGTAAAGTTTGGAGTTGAGAATCAAAAGTTTGGCCTAATTGCAACTTCGTCATCGGGCTGATTTTACTGTTTCAGATCGGTTCTGGAGTCGGCCGGTCAGACCGCCCGTCATCACCGGTCAGACCGATTTTAGAGCGGTCTGACCGCCACTACAACAGCGGTCAGACCGCCCGGCAATCGGTCCAACCGGCTGGGTCCAGAGGTCAGACCGCCCGTGCTTTGTGATTTTGCAATCTTAGTTGATTTTGTTATTTTGCTTAGGGGATTTAATTGGATTCAATACTAGTCTTCCGCTGTACTGGTATATTCATCTTCATAGCTTCCTAATAGCTATTGGAGTGAAATTGTATTGAATTCATTATTTGGGAAAAAGTGAGCGTGCTCCTATTCACCCCCCCTCTAGTCGCCTTTTCGGTCCAACACTAAGTGACATGCCAAAGGAATATAGAAAATGCAGGTGGGCCGAATGACCATCATGGCCGTCAGTACCACTGGGGTCCCTCTGCTTCCCAAGAAAGCAGCGGTAGCATTGTGGACCACTTGCAGTATACTTGGAAGAGAATGGGTTCCTATCACCATGTAGAAATGGGAGGATCTGATGGCTGTAGAGAAAGCGCAGCTGTGGACCAAAATTACAACGTCGTCGGGATCTCACCAGAAGTTTCCGAACTCGTGCGACAGCAGGCATTCCTCGCGATAGGACACGCTTGGAAGACGTTCAAGAGAAAGCTTGTCATGGAGTACGTGAACAATGATCAGACGCCCTGCAGGAAGTATCATTTCATGTTGTCGGATACATGGGATGCTTTTGTGCGGATGAAGACAATGGACGAATTTCGGCAGCAAAGTGAGGCACACAAGGTTATCCAGGCACAAAACATTCACCCCACAGACTCGGCACCGCTGGGTACACGGGTAAAATCCCGAGATGGATGGGTGAGGACGATGTGGCAATCCAGTCGGAGGTCTCCCCGCCATTTGCCAGGATCACATACGAGCACGTCTGAAACTGGTTAAGAGTGAGGGCCTCAACTACGTCGTCGGGTGCCATCTCTTTCACAAACCCGACAGATGAGGGAGTGTCCCAACGCTTGGCAACATATGTCGAACTACCTAGTTGTTAATAAGCCCATAACTTCTTAGGGTATAAAATAATATGATGACATCTTGCAGTAAATATTGAGTACCCAATCTTCCCAAAACTCCTTCGAAGTAATCAGGGAGAAGGATATACTATCCACAGCCCTAGGAAATAAGTAGCACCCGAGTTGCACGCGAGGCCTTGAGGTTTATGTACCTTAGAAGCATGGATTCCCACACGACTCCGAGGCATATAGGAGTCAGAAGAGATTCAAGACCGAGCGTGAGGAACAGTTGAAAGAGGAGATTAGTGCACGGATTACTGCACAATTGCATGGACAGTTAACATCATTGCAGGAACAAATGAATCAACTCATCAACCGGTCGCAAGACACCCCTGTGATATAGGGAGCCAATCCCCCTCAACATCGCAGTAGCGTCGCGTCCACGCCTGCACTTTCTGAACTTAGCGATGTATAATTACCTATCGACGTCATCGAGGTAATGTACATCTCTGGAATGCTCCAAAGATAGACCTGTAAGACGCCTTAGCTAATTGTGTATCATTTTGTAGATGCCCGCACCCTGTAGGCTCCAAGTGAGGCTGGTTGGGTCTATTTCTGTTGAGACTAGGTGGGGGTGGTGTTTCCAAGTCAGGAAGGGATAGTGGTGCACGGTGCTCAGCTGGCGCAGGGTTACGCCAAGGTCCAAGTGGAGATGGTACGTAATAATTTGATGGTCGTCCCGCTGGAGAAGCACTCGAATGAAGACATTATAACACTAGGAGGATGCCTTGTACACTTATGTCCAGTGGCCCAAGAGGGACATCGCCCTTGACCCTATAGTGCCGCGATCTCCACATGACGATCACGCCTCTCCAACAGTACCTCGATGACTCCACCTCAACTCCCTCTTCAGAAGGCCTCTGTATTGGCTACTGTGGAGACGGCGCTGAAGAAACAAGAAAAGCGTGTCGAGTCGTCTTCCAGGAAGACAAATAGCACGCAAGGCGCTAAGGCTAATTCAAAGAAGATTAAGGCGCCTCACAATCCCGAGATGTTCTCCCTCGGAATGTCGTTGCTCTCCGACACAATATTACGTCACATTGGTTTGGCTTGTGGAACTTTGCATGCCTGGTACATGCGGCAGACCGATGAGGCGAGGGAAGACCGACCTTCTAGATTCACCGTCAGCTACACGGAGAACCATTTCCTCCACAAGCTGGGCTGCTTCATCATGGGCTTCGAAGACTTATTTGATCTATTCAACCTTGACGTCCTCAACACCTCACTTCTACGATACTAGACACTATAAGTGTGTACAATCAGGTTCTACATTCACGCAATACCGATAAATATCATAACTCATTTCTTATGTATGGATACATGATGCAACAAACCCGACGATCGTAACAATCAGTGGGTTTCCTTGACCCACAGTTGATCTTTGAGCAATGCATCACCCAAGACGCATCCTACATCGAGAAGTACATAACGAGGGGATTGCTTACTCACCGTGATAAGGACTACATACTGGTACCCAACAACTAAGGGTAAGTGCTTCACTACTTGCTATACAAATTTCATTTGTTCTTTATACGCAACACGAACTTAGGTTTAATGACTATAGTGACATACATGGATAGATTCCACTGGATCCTTTTAGTCATTGTACCAAAGTAGAACAAGGTAATATATCTTGATTTCCTAGTCAACAAAAAGTACGACTTCACCATTGTGCAAAAAGTACTCGACATGTATGCTCATTTCCTCCATACGTAACTCTATTGTCGTCTTCCTTCGTTTGAAATGTTAGAATATAACTTTTTGGAATAACGTAGTTTGTTTAGCACCTATGTTACCGGGGGAGGGACACACAAGGAACCGGGCGCCACACTACGATACAAGATGTGATTTTCGGTACATGCTACAACACAGTAATCCTATATCATATTTCGTAACCTGGCCTCTCGAGCTGACTATACCTATATCCTATATCACACATATATTTTTACAGTGCCACCAGCAACTACTACAAGGCAACGTATGTGCATTCTACGTTTGTCGTCATATGCTAGAAATTATAAGTGCTAAGACAAAGGATCCAGAGGTTTATCTGTCAATCTCGGAATAATTATTTCGTAATTATGAATTTAAATATATAGGCTTACTACTTTACTCATGCTAGCGACAGAGAATGACAATCGAAGAAAGTGCCTACCATCTGGACTTACTCGCGGACGTTTGAGGACTGCTCGCCGCCTTCATCACGGGGGATATCATTAACCAGAATGGAGAGTTTCACCCCAGCGACACCGATTTATTGTAATTCACTTTGAGTTGTAATTCAACTCACTTTGTAATTGATATTGAGTTTTTAAATCACTTTGAGTTGTTATATATCAAATCAGTTGTGCTTGCTTGTTTTCAGAGGGCATGGCTAGCATTACCTGAGGCTAGCCGAAAAATAAAAAATATTTAGGTATAGAACAAACTATCACAGACAGCTACCACCAAAAGTCGTCTACGATATGTTGAATTTCACAGACGACTATTTTTACTAACCGTCTATGATATATATACAATCATAGACGACTACTACTAACACCCGTCTGTGATATGTATCCAATTACAGACAGCTACCACCAACAACCGTCTGTGATATGTCGGATATCACAGACGGCTACTACCAAAAACCATTTGTGATATTTATGATATCACATAAGGTTATTTTTACTAATCGTTTGTGTTATGTATCTAATCACAGACATTTGGTACATATAATCGTTTGTGATAGTTGGTCTTCACCGACAGTTTGTACCAGAAAACCGTCTGTGTTGTTGCTTATCACAAATGGCTCAAAAACCGTTTGTGATATCTGTCTGTTATCATAGACACATAAATTCAGACGGTTGAGAAACCGTCTGTGATGACTGTTTAGAACCGTCTGTGATGACCTTTTCTATAGTAGTGACCAGTATATCCGACCTAAGCATAAGCGTGCTACCACATGTCCCGTTATGGGATGGCTTTAGCTAATTACGTCATTGAAAACTAGCCTTGTACGTTGGTAGGATGTAGTAGTGCGACCATGACCCATGTAGGCATGTTCAAAGGGGCTCCTATCACCACGGTGTTGGGCAAAAAGTTTTCCGACACAACGGTAAATGTCTCACTTGACGGGAGTGTACCCGGGCGAAGTGAGAGTGTTCATTTACAGGGCTAGTGCAAAGATAGGACTAGATAATATAAAGGCTTCAACTCGTACCCTAGACTGCTTACCGAAGGTATTGAGCGGTGGTATCGACGGATGCCAAACAAACTATAGAATTCGTGTGCTGTAGGTAAAGTTGTGCCCTTTGTAAAGTGTAAATCTATTTAAATAGTCGTGCTCGCGGTAATGAGCGTGCTAAGTGTAGTATTGCCGGGTATAGTCTTGATTTTTCTTAATAGCAGTTTTGTTGGAAAATGAGAAAAACGAGTTTGTTGGTTTATATTTGAGTTAAGTGCAATGTCTATGGTTGAAATTAAAATACTGCTCGCAGCCGAGGAAGGTTGCAAGTTGTTATTTATTTAAATTACTTACTTGTTGTCTTTATCTATTTAACTGCTTTTTAAAAGTTTCGTTGCAAAATACTGCATATTGATATTACAAATAAAATATCTTTAATACAAAATAACTTGCAGTATAGAACCTTATCTTTTGATTAGCCTTGCCTTTATATAAATTTTGCGATACACTACAAGTCTTGTTGAGTATGCAATATACTTAATTTTGCTTAATTTGTTGTTCAGAGTTTGAGGATGAGCTTGTTCCAGACGACGACAAATCTTTCTAGAGTTTAATTCTTACAGGTTGCTCGTGGGATTGGATGGGGCATACCACTGGACCCTTTTTGATTATTCACCATACTTTCCACTACACTTTGATATTTTTACTACTTCGATACTTAAACTTTTATTTGGTCAGTCTACCTATGTATTGGAAATACTGTAATCGCTTAAGCTTCATACCACAACTTATTTTGTTCAATACGTATGAATGTATGGATGTGAATATGTGTACTAGTCATTGGTCATAGGACTAGTACGATACACACATCAGTACTTCGGATATTCAAAATCTGGGATCTGACAATCGTCGCACAAAAATTCTAAACAAATTTTAACCATCCGTGTGGATGAAAGTTTGCACGCCTTCTACCTGATTTCGTTCCATACGTGCATATCAAACTTCCTCGATTACCTCCAAAGTATTTTGTTAGTCGGGCCCCTTCATTATAGTGTCTAGACTTAGGCCTTGTTTGTTTAGGCTTAGGCTTTTTGGCTTATAGCTTAAAGCCAGCTTTTTGGCTTAATCGGCTTATAAGCCTCCCAGCTTTTAAGTCAAGCTTTGGTGTTTGCTAATCTGACTTTTTATAGGATGTTGGCTTATTGAGTTGTGTGTGAAGGATAAAAAGTCTAAATTGCCCTTGAGTCAAGTGCTTTATTCATCAGTACATCACATCGTCAACGTAAGTTACAAACCAAAGAAATTCAAAACAAATGCACATACACAAACACATACACATGGAAACACACATTAATCACATGAACTTCTACACCCTTTACTAAACAAATCGAATTGATCAATATAGATTGAAAAGATCCTCATTTGTGCCTGTTTTTTTGAAAAAAAGACTCATTTATTAAAAGGCTCAAAACCTCCTGTAGAAGTGAACTAAGTCAATGATGACAGTATATGAAATGAAACATTAGATGAGCAATAGGTAAACTTGAATGCAGCCATATATTTCCTTTCCAGCAATCTCAGCCAATCTATCATTGCCATGAACTAGACATGTACTAATAAGTGACCTCCATATAACAACATCAGGTTCCACATCCATATCATCTATCAGAGCTTCTGCTTCCTCTAGTAGTCCACCCCGTCCTAACAAATCAACCATGCATCCGTAGTGCTCAAGCCGGGATCAATATTGTAGATTTTACGATTTCATCAAATAGATCTCTACCTTCTCAGATTAACCGGCATGGTCGCATGTCGACAAGATCAAACAAGGTCACACTGTTTGGAACTATCCCAGACTTTAGCATGTCCCAAAAGAGCTCAATAGCTTTCCTTCCATCACCCTGGACAGTGAAACTTGATATCATTGTTGGTAAGCCAACAAAGCAAAAAATACATGCAGCCTTACACTGAAATAGCGCTTTACACTGATATTAAGATTGATTCTGATTATCTCCATGCAACTCAAAATATTAGTAACCATTAAAAGCCTGGCCAACCGAGCCCGGTGACACCGTGGTCGCCGAGTCCTGGAAAGACCTCTCCAGCTTGGCTGCTTCCTCCAGGGCTTCTATTTAAGGGTCCGTCTCTCTCAATTTGGTGACGTTATCGACCATAGCAAAGAAGGCAAAATGCCTTCACGTTCATCGCAAGGAAAAGAACAAGTGGTTGAGAATATATTGACTTTGATCAAAGATTCTAGTCTATAATTTTAGAAGGATAGTCTCTATCAGTTTTTAGTTAACACATCCAAAGACAAATATATATGCAATCAAAAGTCTCAAATGCATATCAGTGAAATGATCACAACTTTATAAATGTTGTTCATGATGCCAGAGCCAAGACAAATCGGATTAACTGCGATGTCACTTTTACCAGAGAGATCAGCATACTCCTTCTACATGATGTTACCACATTTTGGATACTCCCACCTTCAAATCAAAACTGGAGGGGCAGCTAATGGATGTCCCAGTTAGTAGACAAGCTGAAGTTACTTGAATAATTACAAAATATATTAACTTAAGATGCAAACCATAATTGACACACTGTGATATCCAAATGGTTAAGTTATGATAATATTTAGCATTGCACTGGGATTGACAAACTTTCCAGAGATACAAAAGTACAAGCTGACTCAATTTATGTCACAGCTAACACTAATTTGGCAAAGAACTTTTCTAATCGAGTTCGATTTCTTCTCAATGCTTGATTTGCTGAGGATAAATACGCCTACAATGATAAGACTAGCACCTGCAAACTACTGGTATGCAAACTACCAGTATTTTTTCCAATTAATAAAGAAATGAAATTGCATCAGATCTTCTTCCAGCATGTTATTCGTCTCGATCAATCAACTATACACCATGGAGCACTAAATTATACCTAAAGGAGGTTGCAGGTGCGGTAAGAAAAGAATCAGTTCAGAGGAAAAGGGACGAGTTAGTTTAGTACCAGAGGCGCGAAGAACTTGGCGGCGATGATGTTGGGGTCGACGGCGGGGTCGTCCGAGGGAGGCGGTAGCGTCTTCCACACGGGGCGGCAGCGTTGGGGAAGGGAGGAGGAGGCCGTGTAGGTGGGGAGCGACGCCGTGGGGGAGGGGAGCGCGCCGTGGGGCGGGGACGGGAGGGAGCTACGCCGTGGGAGGGAGGGAGCGCGCCGTGGGGAGGGGAGCAGCCCAGAGGGGCGGGGACGGGAGGAGCGGCGAGTGGGAGAGGGGAGGGGAGCGGCGCCGCTGGGGCGGGGACGGGAGGAGCTACGCCAGGGGAGGAGGGAGCGGCACCGTGGGGGAGGGGAGCAGCAGAGGAGGGGCGAGGGGGACGGGGAGGAGCGGCAGGGGGGAGGGGGGACGGAGGGAGCGGCGCCGTGGGAGGGAGCGGCGCCGTGGGGCGGGGACGGAGGGAGCTACGCCGTGAGAGGGAGGGAGCGGCGCGGCGGGGGGAGGGACCAACGCCGAGGGGCGGGGACGGGAGGGAGCGACAGTGGGAGGGAGGGAGGAGGGAGCGGCACGTGGGGAAGGGGAGCAACACAGAGGGGCGGAGACGGGAGGAGCGACGCAGTGGGAGGAGGGAGGAGCGCGCCGAGGGAGAGAGGCGGGGGACGGGAGGGAGCGGCGTCGTGGGAGGGAAGGGGCGGCGCGTGGGAGGGGAGGGGAGCGGCGGCGTGTGGGGGAATGTCGGGGAGGGGCGGGGAGTGGGAGGAGGGGACAGGAGGAAGAATGAAAAAACAAGAGGGTTCGCATTATTATACAATGGCATTTTGAGGGTAATTTCAGTGAACTTCAGTGGCAAATGAGTATTCCATTCCGCAAAAGCCAAAAAAAGCATCTCTCGCGTGGCTTATGGCTTTTAGGCTTAAACTGGCTTAAACTTTTTATAAGCCGGATGAAAAAGCCACCCCTTTGTTTAGGCTTAGGCTTTTTTTGCTTATAAGCCAGACAAAAAGCCTAAACAAACAGGGTCTTAGTGTTGTCAAACTTTTGGTAATGCTAAAATCCAATTAAAACTAAAATTTAGGTAAAAAAATAATATTTAGATCGTAGTCATGCCAATTCACAGATAATACGGAAATTGATGTATTTAAAATGTAGCCATTTCAAAATTTACAAAAAATGTTAATATGATATGTGGGTCTCGCATGATATATAATTGTTTTACATCAAAATATGCTAACATGAGTCTTGTTTTTGTTAATTAAATGGCAAGGAACACAACAATTAAAACGGATCACAAATCGGGTACTCGTTTTAAAAAGTATGGTTATTTGAAACGGATTAATAAAACTAACCAAGTAATTAATGCACTAGCCACCTCAAATCACCATGTGCCACCTGTCCATGGGTTCCCTGGCTGCCAAACCAAAATTGGGGTTAACGTGTAGGCCGCCCGAAAGAAGCCAGCAGTTTGTGAGGAAAAAAAATTGGATTTTGGTTTAGTTCATTTTAGTATTGAACCAAACAGAACCAGTAACTTATCATACGCACGCCCTTGATTATTCCTATTATAAGCCACAATTGGTTCCTGCATATCGTGTATACATTTATTTGTTGAAAAAAACCATTCATCGTTTTTTTTTTGTCTCACAATCTTCCTTAGATGATAGATACCGCGTTTTGAGAGTGGAGGAATTGAAATTAATCTAAAAACTAAATCACAGCAGAAAAATATGAAATAAAGAAAAATAAAACCAGATGAGCACACCGAAGTTGGATAGATACCGCGTTTTGAGAGTGGAGGAATTGAAATTAATCTAAAAACTAAATCACAGCAGAAAAATATGAAATAAAGAAAAATAAAACCAGATGAGCACACCGAAGTTGTCCAGAGTTTGGATCACACTACTTTTTTTTTTTTGGTCACGCCCTTGAGATGCCTTCACAACTTTAGAAATCAGGCTCAGGTACAACACTCGTACGTCCAACAATGATACTGAGAAGTCTCCAAAGTAAGAACTTCATGCACATGATGATCACACCGCCCAATCCCTCTATTTTTTTTTGTCACAAATATTGCTTCGTGGAGCTTTGTACCCACGGTGGCTATTCTGTGTTCGCAATTTTTCCTTGCCGTTGAGCTCGCCTTCAATTCCCAGTGACTATGCTACTTATAGGATTTTTTTTAATTTAAAAAATAAATTTCTTAAATAAAATTATAGAAATAAATACCCATTTAGTAAAATTAAAAAAAGGGCTTCTGTCGTCCCTATGCCAAATGAAAAAACAACAAAGTATTGTTTGACTGACAATTTTGTCCCTTAATCTTGTCCCTTTTTCATTTGGCCCACAAATTCATTTGGACGATAAGCTCCTGTTGCCAATTCATTTGGCGATAGAAATATATTTTATAATTTTATTAAATGTGTATTTATTTCTGAAATTTTATTTTTAAAATTTATTATTTTTTTAAAAAAATTCCCTACTTATAGACCCTGCGGTCTTCGACTCCAGCCGGAATCTTCACTCTGAACCTTCTCATGTGCTAGCCACGGACTATGATACAACCTGCTAATTGTGTTTCGTTGCATAAGTCTGTCCTTTGATTCCTTGATCTCGTATAATGCTAGTCTCTTCCACGTGTGCCATCTAGCTATTATTTAGTTGCTTGGTCTCTTTCCTACCTCACGATCAAATTGGACGCAGACACATATTCTTGAGTGAAAATAGTACCAGACGATCAGGAGCGACCGATATTTCCTGGACGCCTCACTTCTATTCACTTCACTTATTTTTATCGTCCCTACCAACCCACTTCATTCACTCCCTCAGTCCAAATCTAGCACTAGCGCTCTTCATCTCTACCAAACCCTCTCATCCTCAGTCTCATCTCCAAATCCTTCAGTCCAAATCTAGCACGACTGAAGGAGGTCTAGTCGTGGTGGCCTCCAGGGACTGCACGATAGCGCAGGCAACGGTGGTCCTAACGAGCCAAGCGCCAGTGATTGCGCCCAGGCAAGTGTCCGTGCCGGCCAAGATGGTCGCTATAGTCCCGAGTCAAGCGCTGAAATGGGCAGTCGCATAGAGCCGGGCGTCGGAACAGCCGAGCCAACTGCTTCACTATTGCCCGGTCTGCGACAAGGTGTTCAAGACCTCCTGGGGGCTGAGTACGCATATGAACTGCCACCATGACGGGAGGCTACACTCGTGCGAATTCTGCATGAGCACTTTCCCCAGCTCCTCGGCGCTTCGCTCGCACGTGAGGTGCAATGAGACCTGCGGCGGTAACCCTCAAATTTCCACACTCGCAAGACAAGTAATCACTTGATCTTATCATCTGTGTGTTTCTGAATCTGATGTTGCAAAAATGGTAAATTGTTGTAATGTTGCGGTCCGTTGAGAAAATTATTACAACCAGTTGTAAAGAATGTTGTGTACTGTTCTTTGAGATGTTGCGTCCTGTATAAAAAAATGTTGCATCTGTAGAAAAAAAATATTACATACTGTTCACGGTGATGTTGCAAGATTTTGGCCCGTTGAAAAAATTATTGCAACCTGTTGTAAATAATGTTGCATACTGTTCTTTGAGATGTTGCGCCCCGTAGAAAAAATATTGCATACTGTTCACGGTGATATTACAAGATTTTTTTAACGTGTTTTTTTTCCCAAATACTTTGTTTTTTATTCCGAGCTTTTTTGAGATGATGCTCACGGTGATGTTCTTTGAGATGACGTAGACACTTCTGTTCACGGTGATGATCGTCGAAATAATGCGTATGAATTGTTGATATGTTACACACTTTCTGAATTATATTACATTTAGCACACAATGATATTGCAATTCAACTGTACGGTGGAAAACCTCTCACTGTACGTTCAAGCTGTAGTTGCACCCAATTCTTGAACTATCCAATTATAAACCGCAATTGATTCCTGTGCTATCTAGAAGTCGTTGCATTCACATCTGCACTCTACACGTTGATGTCTAGAGCTAGAGGATGGAGATGTCTACATTTATATAGACACCTTTATGTGTCTAAGATATGAGTACGTTTCAGTGAGAATTTTACGATATCTTGGATTTATCTTTGGCCTTCATAATTTTAGACGTGTGTTAAGAGGCGCACTCCTGCATGCGTGTGTGTAGTGTGCATACGTGCGCGTCTTTCTTGTGAAAAAAATTATACTTAAGTTCTTGTTTTATATCGATTTGGATGCAGCATGTAGGAACCACATATATTGATTACATCAATACAATGCTTGCACCAGTTCCCGTATCAATTGTAGTTGGACTCGTAGATTACTTGATATGGAGTTTGGTTCGATTACTTAATTAGGAGAGTCCGTGGCCTATTTTTTTCACCTGAGAGCTGTAGTTAGACTAAAAAGAGCTGTAGTCAAGACTAAAAATATGGTGATTGAAGAGTCCGTCGCATCTTATTTTTCTGAGAAAGGATTATCTCTTTTTTTCTCTATTACTTAAAAGAAACAATTGGTGGTAGTCTATTCTCTAACTCTCTTTAGTGTCCGTCCAATCAACAACCAACCGACACCGGATCACCGGTTTACTCCACGCCAGCGGTTGATCATCCGCTCCCTACCCACTCATTGGTGACACCTATCCACTCACGAGCGTGCCCCCGCCCACGTTTGAAATGCTTGGAAAAATAGAACGACAGTTTGTACCATGGAAAGAGCATACAAATTCCTCAACTTAGATGCTGAAAAAGATAACAGCATTACAGGAAGATAGCAACATGTCAGCATAGGAGATTCAAATTGACAACCACAATCTACTAATTGAGAACATGTTGGTATCCAATGCCCACTTAGATCCAATTTATGCTACAATATCGACGGTTGGCATAGACAGGACTTAAAATTCACACAAGTCTCCAAGCATATATACGATCGTTGGGCCAATTCAAAATATACCTCAAAATAAGATCATAGTGATTACACACGTAGTACCGTGACATGCCACTTTAGCATCCTCAGTTAGGGATCATGAGCATTAAAAAAATAGAGGCAAAGAATCTGATTGAACGGCTAGACCACACGCCACACGCTTGATCGACAGATCCAATCACACGTCCACAGGAATAGATCAAACCGAACCCCCACCCACCCGCTAGCGCTGGATGTGGTCCGATCACTCGATCAAATCCAGCCCCAGACCCGACTCGAGACGAGCAAACGGCAAAAATCAAACATGAAATAGACACGGGATTGGGGAAGGCGAATCGACCTGGTAGGTGTTGTCGAATTTGTCGTACATGAAGCGGGTGATGATGCTGGTCTTGCCGACGGACTTGTCGCCAAAGAACACCAGCTTGTACTTGGCAAGGGCCGACACGGGAGCCATCTCCTCTCCACCTCGTCTTCCTTTCTCCGGTGTGCGGGGGGCGGCGGCAAGATCAGATCGGATGGGATCTAGCGGGGGGTCGGGAGGGGAGGGAAGGAGTAGGGAGGGGGAGACGACGGGGCGAGGATTGAGGGAGGCGGGGAGTGGAGGTTGTCCGGCAGTACATGGGGAGAGGAAGCGGCGGCATCGGCGGGTGGGAGGAGGCGATGTGTTCAGTTGGGAGGGGAGAAAGAGAACGGGGAGAATAGGAGGAAGGAGAAGAACGTTGGAGCAATTGTTGTGGGAGGTGTCCGGGGAGAGCGAGAGGTATGGTTGCAGCTGCCGTGATGCGCGAAAGGCTGTCCAACCTCTTCTCGATCGGACGGACGCTGAAAAGAGTTGGACGGACTACTGGTTATTTTTTTTAATTATAGAGATCTTATAATAAAGTTTTCAAAATTTCTAGCTATTTATCGGCTACATTGAGTGGGTCAAGAAGATTTGGTGCATCGATTACCATATCCAAATCTCAAAAAAGGTTCGCTCGTAAAAGCATTTTATTGCATAACAATCCAATGCAAAGCAAACAAATAAAAGATGTGCAAATAACCTCCTATTGCATAAACAAATCTCAGTTGCAGGGAACAAACCAGAGACGGTTTGTATCACTAATCAGGCCGAAATCATAAGCACAATAAACCTCAACCTCACACTGTGAGAACCCTCCATTACATGCTGTATCTCGTAGTCTCTCAAATCGTAACATTGGATTTGGATTTTAGCTTAAACTAACACTAGAGATCCGAAGTCTGGAAGACGAAAGTATAACCGCGGATGCTGATAATCCGATATTAGCGTGTAGTGAAATGAGAGGGAGGGCACTTACCAAAGAAGTTGGTGAGGTTGGGAGACGATGAACACAGTAAAACCGCGGTGCTACAACACCGACAAGAATGAGGCGTAAGTTAAGCAGGGCACCAACCCAAGTACGATGAGGCGTAGACCACGATTCGGAGGTAGATGAAGTAGAGCGAGTAATGCAGGTCTCAAAAGGAGAAGCCACCAAATTAAGCAATAGTAATCACAGAGCGAGCACGAAATAGCAAGAGCAAAGATGAGAGATTTCCAAGCGGACATGCCGCGAATACGTGCCTTGGACACCTCGTCCGTCATGCGGTGGAGGTTGTGTTGGTTCTTGCCGAAGCCGTTGACGAGCTCGCCGAAGAGGAGGAAGAATACCAGCCTAGCGGCACCATGCACGACGGCACCGGCGCTGCCCACCGCCATGAGAAGCCAGTCCAGCGGGCCTGCAAAGCCGAACAACTCATGGAACACCACGCTCTGCAACGCCTCGCGCCCCCTGCCGTCGCAGCTCCCCGCTGCCTTCACCTTCCCCGTGTCCTCCGCCAATTCACTACACATGTACTCCGCCCCTCACGGAATCGGCGATGGGAGCCGACCTGGGCCATGGGCTCTCGGTGGGGGCGAGGAGGGTGCCGACGGCGTCCACAAGGATGGTCTTCTAGTAGTCGTAGTACTCCTGCGCCCCCATCGGCTCCCACCTCGTGACCTCGGCCTCCGCTGCGGCTGTCCCGAGCCAGCGCCTCTAGCCGCGGTCCACAAGCGCAGGTTGGAGCCGCGCCGCTGTGGCCGAGCAAAGTCGCACCACCGCCATTGCCTTAGTGATGGTTACTCCTTCCATGGTGTTTACCCCTTTAAGGAGGCTACGACGGGAGAGAGGCAAAGCGAGGCGGGATGAGGGCATCGCAGGGGCGGTGTAGTGACTGCACAAAGTAGGGGGTTGGGAGGAGAGGGACGGCGGGGACCGGTCGACGGCTGGTGGCGAAAGCGGCGAGGTGGAGGAGGGGAGAGGAGAGACAGTGAGGGGAGAGAGACCGGGAGCGAGGCGCGAGGCAGTGGTGGTTACACAAAAGAAGTGGGCGGGGGCACGCTCGTGAGTGGGTAGGTGTCGCCCATAAATGGGTGGGGAGGGGGGGTGATCAACCGCTAGCGCGGAGTAAACCGGTGATTCGGTGCGAAATGATTTGAGCCGTCGGTTGATTGTTGATCGAACGGACACTGAAAAGAGTTGGAGGACGGACAACTACCAATTTATTCTTTTAAGTAGTAGAGATAACACATACTTTTGTTTTTTTTATTGTCATCTGTAGCGGCCTCATGTACAACGCACATGCATGGCTCAACCGCTCAAGTTATTGCTGAGCCTTTTAGCCCACTTATAGCAGAGGGAGATGTGCAAGACATAAACAACCCCATATTACTGTACAAAAGAGAGGAGTAATACCATAACAGGACTGTGAGAACAGGTGATGCACTCGATGTCCTTCAGTTTTTTGGTAGCATATCTGTGCTGCCTCTCAGCGAGCTCATGGCCTTTTGTGAAGGAGGCTTCATCTGCGTTTGCAATGATTTGGGCTACAGCTCTCTGATTTGACGGTGTCAGTCACAATATTCAGAATCTATTGATAGTGCAAATGCATGTCCCATCATGCAAACAACACGGGTATGCTCCATAGCTCTAAGGGATCAGCACCGAATGGAAGAGATCTGATCAGGTGTCCAATCACCGCTGGAACGGCTGAAATCAATGCAGAACAGGGAGAAGGTGTTCTGCTAAAAAGCGAAGCAGATATACAAATAAACGTGTTCTATTTCCAAACATGTATCATATTCGAAACACAAATCAGTCTGAGTCAAGCAGGAATAGTATACACAAATACATGTGTTGCAGGGTAAACAATCTTCATCTTGGTGACAGCAAGACTAACTTATTGCCAACAACACTTGGGCGACCCAACGCGTAGTTGCCGATTCACCACAACAGTGTAATAGCTTAGCCATCTTTGAGCTTAGGCTTCCAGTTTACCATGCCTCTCGCAGAAGGATTTGATCCTTTCAAGGGCATCCTCAAGAGAAGGCGGATCAATGGCGAAGGTGATGCGAATCCAATCCTTCATTCCTAGTGCACTACCTGCAAAATATTCATTTACATCGGGGCAGAATTGAGCAACATGAGAGAGTGGAATATTTAGAGTAATTACACACACTGTATGTATTGATAAGTCAAATATTACATATATAGACTAAATATTACAGTATGTACCAGAAACTAAAAAGTCTAACACTAAGTGTGGATCAGGAACCGAAGAGTCAGGAACCAAAGAGTCTAATAAGAACCGAAGAGTCTAACACCTCCCCGCAGTTGGAGCGTTGGCGGAATGGACGTTCAAACTGGACCAAAACTCGATGAAGACAGAAGTAGGTAGTCCTTTGGTGAAGATGTTAGCGTACTGAGATGCCATGGGAACGTGAAGAACGCGGACATCGCCAAAACCAACTCGTTCCCGAACGAAGTGAAGGTCAATCTCAACATGTTTAGTGCACTGATGTTGCACAGGATTTGTCGAGAGATAGGCCGCGCTGACATTGTCGCAATAGACGAGGGTAGCTCGGCGTGGAGTGCTGTGAAGCTCCTGAAGAAGTTCGCGCAGCCAACACGCTCAAAGAATAAAGATTGGCCACAAAGACGGTACTCAGCCTCCGCACTCGAACGAGAGACAGTGTGTTGCCACTTCGAGGACCAGTAGACGAGATTGTCACCCTGGAACACAGCGTAGCCTAAAATGGACTTGCGCGTGTCGGGACAACCAGCCCAGTCGACGTCGGAATAGACAACCAGATCTATAGTGGTGACCCGGTGAAGAAGAAGGCCGTGGTCGATGGTGCCGCGAAGATACTGAATAATATGCTTCACGGCGGTGAGGTGGCGAGGTGTGGCTCGTGAGGATCATGCATATAGAGGCAAACTTGCTATAAGGAGTAGGCAATATCCGAGCGAGTGAAAATGAGGTACTGCAAAGCACCCGTAAGACTTCGGTAGAATGTCAGATCAGCCACAGAAGTGCCAACAGCAGAGGAGACCTTGTAGTGAGTGTCGACAGGGGTGCTGCAAGGCTTGCAAGCGGTCATGCCGGCACTGTCCAGGATGTCTATAGTTTACTGCCGCTGAGAGAGGAACATGCTGCCATCACGACGACTGACAGAAACACCCAGCAAATGATAAAGTGGACCGAGATCCTTCATAGAAAAAGTCAGCTGGAGGGAGGCAACCACCTAGCGGAGTACACGGTCGGAAGATGCAGTCAGCACAATATCGTCCACATAGAGCAGTAGGTAAACAGTGTGACCGCCTCGATTAGACATAAAGAGGGAGGTGTTCAGGCCGCGCAGAAGGGACAGAACAAGGGTGCGATCGCTCACCGATTCACCCAAGTCGCTGAGGGCATTGTCCATGCTCTTCAGCTTGCGGCAGTAGTCGGAGATGGAGAGGTCGCCCTGGACGAAGTTACGAAACTCCGTGTCCAGGTACAGGACACGCGTCTCCTGGTAGCCAATGAACTGTTGCTCGAGGCCCACCCATACGAGCCGCGCCGTGGAGGTAGGAGTCATCACGATCTCGAGAAGTTCGGCGGAGATGGTGCCGTAGAGCCACAAGAGAAGGAGATGATCCATTCGGACCCAGCTGCGACGTATGGGTGAGTGTCGTCGGAGAGCACGTGTTCGGAGAGGGCGTACTTGCCGAGGGTGACGAGAAAGAGGCCGCGTCATTTGTTGTAACTCGGAGAGACGAGGTCGAGGACGACAGGGACGAGGGTCTTGATTTTGAGGACGCCGTATGCCTAAGCATGGAGTGAAGCAATGGCGGCGGCCTCGGAGAGGGCTGCCTCACGCGCCTCCCGCCGTGGCACATGGCGGCGGCGGGGGCGACCTCGCCGCTCGCGTCGGCTGTGGCAAGCGACTTCTTGCTTTCATGCGCGCGGCGGCATAGCGGTGTCCTCTTCGCCGGTCATGGCGGCAGGATTAGCGGAAGGGTGCGGTCACAGATGCGATCCACTCTGATATCATGAGAGAGTGGAATATTTAGGGTAATTACACACACTGTATGTATTGATAAGCCAAAGGTTATATATATAGACCAAAGGTTACAGTGTGGATCAGGAATAAAAGAGTCTAACACTAAGTGTGGACCAGAAATCGAAGAGTCAGGAACCGAAGAGTCTAACAGGAACCGAAGAATCTAACACAACAGAGTACTAGCACAGTTGTGCACTTTCTCAAAAATGTTTTTGTTGTTGTTGTGTGCATTTGTATGTGAACCCTTGAGGTCCTGTCTTTCAATGTGAGGTTGTAGCTATAGATGGCATACTAGAAAATTGGTACATGAAATTGCCTTCTAACATTTTTTAGTAAGTTCGTGTAATACAAGTCACATTTTTTTACATTTTACCATCTGTATGTTAAAACAGTGATAAAATGGCAGAGCTATAATAGGGAGATCTAACATAAACCATAAATGTGTCCAACACATAATTGGGAACATAAGATTGGTTTCACAAAATCTTTAAAAAAAAATGCAACCACGCCTATCACAATTTACCAAGTTTCTATTACAACCATTGAAAGAAGATAAGGAAACTAGTAATATATTCCATCTGTTTCACAATGCAATGAAGATCCATTTTTTAAGGTTGTGTGTATCTCATTAACTAATTCTATTACTCAGTGTTTCCTTGGTCTGTACAAAGAGTAATTGGCATATTTCTTTTGGCAACCAGAGTGTGAAAAAATAGGGAATTTGCACCTGGTAAAACTACCACAGACTCCTCTTTCGCCAACCTGCAGCAGAAATCCATATCGTCGCAGATGCCATCCAAGCAAGAGAGATCCAACTTTACCTGAAGAACAAACATCAGCACAAAATTATATTCTGGTTGGGATTAGGATACAACTTAGTCAGTTGATCTAGAGCATGTTAACTTGTGCATTTCCTTACCATCACAAACATTGATCCCTCCGGCTTGTGTGGACATGTAATGCCCCTGATGGCCTTTATTTTACCATAACATAAATCTGCTAAGCTTCTTAATAGATCAAGAATTTTGTTGAAGTAATCTTCCTTGGTGTTGGCTATAATTTGAGGGATTGCTCCCTGTGATAGAAGATTATTTAGAATGTACGACACTTGCTGAAAACATATGGTGCTCTCTCCGTGTGCATGCACACAACGCGTGTGTGAGAGAGGGGGAGAGAAGTATATGTAAATCGTAGTCTTAAATGAGAGATGTGGAAATAAAGAGACATTTTTTAAAACACAAGTGGAAATAAAGATGCATATATATATATACCTGAATAAATGTTGCAGGATCTGTTGAGATGTTAATATAGTTCTCAATTGATTGGTCGACCTGTCAGGGAAAATGCAGATAAGAAATCTAATCACCAGTGTGATAAAGTTATTATCCTGACAAAGCATGACCTTTTAATATGATTGGGTACACATGGACAATCTAAAAAGAAACAAAAAAAAAAATCCGTGCAGTATAGTGAAATTTCAGGAATTGTACACTACATATTGAGTTCCCTACAAAAAAAAAGTTTGGCAAGTATTCCACATATAAGAGTTTTTTTTAAATAATATTTTTAATTTTTTTTACAAAACTAGATAATCGCCCAAAAAAATTACAAAAATAGGCCCCTGTCACTAGTTCATCCGGCGACAGGTTCCTGTCACCAGCTGAACTGGCAACAGGGATACTGAACAGTGAGGGGGAGGTTTCTATACCAGTTCAACCTAAGAATTTTTAAATATAGCAAATGAGCTCAAAAAATTATGAAATTTTTTGTGTGGCCTCCCAACATAGTGTTATTCCTTATGAAATATTTTCATAATTTTATACGTTATAAATATTTCTCTAAAATTCATTTAAATATACTGTTTGTAGAAATTTCTAAATTTATAAACTGAAGTCCACAAATTATAAAAAAAATTGTGAACTCTCCCAATATAGTGTAATTGATTATGTACTATTTTTAGAAATTTATATATTTTGAATTGTCTCCAAAATTCTGAATTTAGGTTTTCGATACAGTGTACTTGATTGTGTAAACCCTTAATTGTTGAGATAATTTCCGAACATATAAAATTTAGAAAACATTACACAATCAATTATACTATGTAAGGAGAGTTTTTAAAAAAATCAAAATTTTATGTATTTACAAATTCCTACAAACAGTATACTAAAATGAATGTTAGAGACAAATTCGGAATGGATAAAATTATGAAAACAATATACAAATAGGAACACTGTGTTAGGAGGTTACACAAAAAATATCACATTTTTTTGTACTCAGTTGCTATTTTAAAAATTCCTAGGTTCTTGTAGCCAGTTGAACTGGCGACAGGAGCGAGTTGCCAGATGAACTGGCGACACAGACCTATTTTTGTAAATTTTTTGGGCGATGACCTAGTTTTGTAATTTTGTTTAAAAAGTCTTATTTCAAAAAAAATTCCCACATATAATATGTCATGCATAGTTTAAAATATGTTCCAACCCGTGAATCATACTAATTTATCATTTTATATTTATTCCTTTGAACCTCTAAACATAACATGTCATTTGTAATTTCATGTTTTCAAGAGTTGAAACAATATAGTAATAAGCTGGCTTAAGTAAATTTAAGGACAAGATGGATAGGAATCAGTTGGCGCATAAATACAGAGAGATACGTGTCGGAATAAACCCCTATATATTCAAATAGGCCTAAAGGCCTACGTATATAAGTTACATGTATATGTAAATATGCAAAGAACACTCTATACAAATCATATCTACCCCCACACCCCTCAAACTAATGGTGGATTAATAACACTGAGTTTGGAGAGGTAGAACCTATGCTGAGCTCTAGTCGGTGCCTTGATGAAAAAAAATCTGCTAACTGAAACTTTGAAGCAATAACTTAGTCTTGCGCCTACGATCTCATGAACGAAGCGTTTACTCCAATATGCTTAGTGAGCTCATGCTTCATTGGATCTCGAGCAATGCTAATCGCACCAGTACTGTCTGATAAGAGAGGAGTTGGTGCAAAAGCTAAACACAAAAATCCTCAAGTAGCCACTGAAACTAAGTGATCTCAGCTGTCAATGCTGTCATGGCTCGCAACTCAGCCTCAGCACTCGAACAGGAAACGACAACCTGCTTTTTGGTTTTCTAGGCAATCAGAGATAAACCAAGAAAAACACAATAGACAGAAAAGAGACCGGCAATCCAAAGGATCACTAGCCCAGGTCGCATCAGAGTACGCCTAAAACTACAAAGAGCTAGAGCGAGGAAAGAAAAGGAGACGATTGATGGTCCCACGAAGATATCGTAGAACACGAAGGTGACTGTAGTGGAGCTGAGTGAAACCAGAAACAAACTAACTCAGAATGTGATCTAGGTGAGAAATGTCGGGTCGAGTGATCCCAAGGTAGACAAGGGTCCCAACAAGATAGCTGTAGCTAGTGGGATATTCAAGAGGCTCCTCATCAGTGGGCCGAAGGTGAACACTAAGCTCTGTAGGAGTGTCCACCATGCATTGATCAGTGAGACAAGCGTGAGCAAGAATATCCTGAATGTACTTCTCCTGGGAGTGACCTCAATCCCAAGGAAATAACGAAGAGAAACCAAATCAGCCATCAAGAACTGCTCACTGAGACACTCCTTCACAAAATCAATGTACTGAGAGTCACCCTTGTTGGTGATATGCCCTAGAGGCAATTATAGAGATGATTGTATCACGTCTATATTTATGAGTTATTGAATAAGTGTTATTCTGTTCCTTGAATGAATCATATGTTATAAAGATTGACAAGTATGTGACTTGTTGGTGAAGCTCTTTTAACTAATATGATGTCGTTCTAGATGTATCCCTGACCAGATATCACAGGTCGGAACAACAGTGATCCTATTGACCAGTACATGTATTGATTGATGAACATGTTTCACCGATCATAAATATAGAGATATCGAATCAATAAGGTGAACACATGTTAGAGAATATAGTGTTGGATTGACCCACCTTGAGACACTGCTGAGATTGTTATGATTTCATATGTCATCAGTTGGTCTCAAGCAATGATGATGTACAATCCTTAGACCTGAGATTAGCATGGTTTCCTACATGTGTAAGAGTACACTTTGGAGTTGCCAAATACTACTCTGTAACTGGGTAGTCATAAAGGTAGCATTCGAGTATACTAAGAAACATGCGGAGGAATGTGACTGGTCGGATATGAGATTTGCCCCTCCTAACAAAACAGAAGAGATGTCTCTGGGTCCCTCGAAGTGGTCAGATAAAGAAAGTGTGTGGCCATGCCACTGGTGGTCGAAGAGTTCGACCACATAAAGTTATCTGACACTCGATCGAGAAAGTATTGAATAGTCCATGGATGCCATTATATCTCACCTAGAGTTCAACCAGATATCATGAGGCAAAGGGATAATACTCGAGCTGGTCGTTCAGTTCGATCAGATACGGACTAGTTGTATGGAGATACGAGCAGGTCGTAGGCTGGTCGAACATGATCTCTAAGAGGTCGAGACCAAATATAAACTAGTTGTAGATTGGTCAAAACTGGTCGTAAGGAGTTACGAACTGGTCGAGACCAAATAGGACATGTTCATAGATTATATTGCATTAAGGTTCGTTCGACATAATTTGTTTGTATTCAGGAATCGTTATGTCTTGCTAGGTACCACTAATGACTCGTGGTCGAAAAAGGTTTCCGAGTCACAACCGAACTACACATGAACCTACAGGATTACACACTTAACGGGTTAGAACAAATCAGTACGGATACGATTCGTTAAACGTGTTCGGATAGGATCTGTCACAGGCACTATATAAGGAGATGCTTGAGGCTATGGGGAGATATACGAAACAGAGGAGACACACGACAAGAGTTGATGTGAGTTGCTCCAAACCCTAGCCGCCATCTACTTGAGATAGCCTTCCCGTGCGACTTAGTGCTAGCACACCGGCGTACGGTGTTTCTGCCCTGAACGTATTGATACCGTAGAGGCACTACTGAAGTTGCTGTTGCGCTTGAGGATGATCCGTGACTTTGTAAGGAAAGTGATTGGTTGTTGTACAAGGATGATTGACTACGACCTCTGCATCAACGTACTCGACGTTGGACGATCGACTACGACCTCTACACCAATGTACTCGACGTTGGACGATCAACAACGACCTCTTTATCGACACGCTCTTCGTTGGACTAGGCTGCTACAACTCTTATTTCGCTGCACTGCGCGTCTGGTGGTAATGATATGTGATCTCTTGCTTGCATGACATCCTGGTCTACGTGATAGAATTTTTGAATTGTCAGCTAGCGTAGCCTACCCGTATCCCAACAATCCCTAGTAATGATCATATCGTCCACGTAGAGAAGGACGAGCGTCCGACCCTGAGGAGAGGGTGTGTACAAAGAGGACAGAGTCGTGATCACTGGCAGAGAAGCCAGCAACAGTGACAATGGAGCAGAAGCGGTCAAACCAAGCATGAGGGACTTGCTAAAGCCAATAGAGAGAACGACAAAGGTGACAAACTATACCAGCAGAGACATAATACCCAGTGGCGGCTGCATGTAGACTTCCTCACGCAGCTTGCCATTGAGAAAGACATTCTTGACATCCAGTTGAGAGATGGGCCACTGTCGAATAAAGGCTACAACAAGAGGAGTGCGAACAATGGTCATATTGGTGACAGGAGCGAAGGTCTCATCATAGTCATGACTATACATGTGCTGAAAACCATACACCACAAGACGATCTTTGTAGCGCTCAAGAGAACCATCCGAGCGGGTCTTGATCTTGTACACCCACTTACATGTGACAGGAGTGACACACGCAGGTAAGGGCATAAGATCCCAAGTGTCGGTACGCTCAAAAGCAGTAATCTCCTCGAACATAATGGGCTGCTAATCAGGGTGAGAAGAAGCCTCACAGTAAGTCATAGGCTCAGAAAGAGTAGCGGTTACGAAGCTGTAGTGCTCAGGAGGCCAACAAGAACAGAGAAAAAGAGACGGCAGGGCCCGCAAAGATGAAGACTCAAGTGGAGGAGTAGGCCGAGGACGGCTAGAGTAGTGCATGGGAAAGGGTGGAATCTCAACAAAAGAGTTGGAAGAAACCTTCGGCGGAGGGGGGGGGGCAAGTGGAGCCGCAGAAGAGGGAAGCGAAGAAGATGGAGGTCAAGCAAATGTATGGAAAGTCGAGGGTTAGGAAAAGTCAGAAAGTAGATCGACTCAACAAGAGAATCTGAGCTAACAGTAGGGGAACGAGGGTAGTAAGCTCAGTACTCGTCGAAAGTGACATCCCAAAAGATCCTCATCCTACGAGCAACAAGGTCGTAACAGCGATAACCTTTATGCTCAAGACTGTAGCCAAGAAAAACACACTTAACTGACTAAGCAGTCAACTTGGTGCGCCCACGAGGTGGAACGACAATGCAGACATAGCCAAAACTATGAAGGTGCTTGTACTCTAGAGCTCGACCGTAGAGACGCTCGGTAGGAGTAGAACCCTGAAGGGCAGTGAAAAGCCGAATGTTGACGAGGAAAGCCACAGTGGAGACTACCTCAGCTTAGAAGTGAGGTAACAAAAGAGGCAAGCTTGAGAGCACATGATGTTTCAAGGAAGTGACGATGCTTACGCTTAGAGACACCGTTCTGAGCGTGAGCACCAGGGTAAAAGTACTAGGGAAGAGTACCCTACTCAGTGAGAAAGCGACACAAAGAAGCAAACATGTACTCACCAGCAAAGTCAACATGAAACACACGAATGACCAAATCAAACTAAGTGCGAACCATGGCGACGAACATATGGTAAATAGAGAGAACCTGACTACGATAGGAGATGAAGTAGATCCAAGTATGACGATAATAATCATCAATAAAGATCATATCAGAGTGAACAAGATCAAAAGGATGAGTAAAAACAAACTCACTAGAGGGATAGGGGAGCTGCGGCTACTTGCAAGCTCACAACTCATACAATGTAAGGTGTCCCTAGAAACATATTGAAGAACAGTACGACCTACTAGTGACGACAGACACGATCCATAGAGATGACCAAAATGATGTTGCCATTGAGCGAAGGAAGCAGTAAAGGATGCAACAAAAAATAGAGGCAATGGTAGTGGTTGACTGGCTGGTAGAGACCCAGACGAGCTCTCAAAGATGCTGCAAATCATGGCACTGAGGGCCATTACCAAGCAAAATCCCCGTGCAACGGCCCTGGACACAACAAGAGTCAGACTCAAACAATACGGCAGTCGTGATCTGTGATATGACCAACCGACATAAACTGCATAGTAAGATGAGGAACATTAGAGACTACAGGAATATTAAAGGAAGTGGAAAGGGTGCCTTGGCCTGCAACAGGAAGAGAGATACCATTCGTAGTCTGAACAATGGAAGGAAGAGCCGTGGGACTAATAGAAGTGAGGTGGGTAGAATCTGGTGTCATGTGAAAAGAAGCACTAGACTCTAAGATCCACAGAGACAAGATACCTAACGATGGAGTAGGAGGAGGCAAGGAAGACTTTTGAGAATCAAGAGCTAGACGAGCAAAACCCGAGGAGTCTGAGGACGAGCCGACATCGAGGCGCTAGAGCAGGGAGAAGAGCTCCTGCGTGGCGTTACCGGAGGAGCTCTGGCAAGGGGTGACAGCTCTTGAGTGGGAGGAACCTCAAGAGCCCTTTGGGGGACGTTCCCCGCGGCGACCCTAGTCTCTCCTCCGCTTGTAGCAGTCATTATACATGTGGTCATCACGCTGACAGTAGGTGAAGTGGAGACACGCAGCAGAGGCAGCAACCATTAGTATCGTGGGATCGGGAGGGACCATGGTTGGTGCTGAAGAAGCAGGCGCTGAAACACACAAGATAGCCTGCATCTGAGCACCAAGATGATGAGTCTCCTCAGCATAAACACCCCTGAGGGCCTTCACCAAGCTCAGGCGCGGGTGACGAGTCAGGAGCTGAGCATGCATGGTCTCAGTCTTAGGCCGGAGATGCGTTACGAAGTCATAGAGACGAGGAGGACATGGGTGCTCCCGATGAGGTGACCCCAGAGGCGCTGGCTGTTGAGGTGAATCCTCAGGTTAACAACCTATTCTTGGAAGTTTGTCCCGTCTAATTGAACAGGGGGAGTGGGATGGCGATGGAGCCACCGGCGGTAGCCATCGATGGGCGGCGTCCCGAAGCAAAGGAGGGCTCGGGGGAGGCAGCCGGAGGGCGATGACGCTCCAGGAAAGTGGCTGGGGGGCGGCGGTGTTCGAGGGTGGTAGCTCGGGCGTTGTCCTAGAGCCGTGATGGGAGCTCGGGGGGTGGCTGGACTATAGCAGGGCTCAAGTGCGGCAGGCGAAGTGCAGGAGCAACTAGGAGGAGCTCGGTGTCGGCCGACGGGGCGGAGTAGATCCAGAGGTGGAGGGGTGGAATCTAGGGCACGACGGCTTCGATCTGGAGGCGGTGGCACAGAGAAGGGATTCCGGGGCGACGGTGGCGCCGATTAGGGGCAGCGACGACTCGGGTGTGAGTAGGATAGCGGATAGCTAGGGCAGAGGGATCGGTGTCGGGGATGGGAAAAAGAACAGAGGAGGTGTTAGGGTAGTCTCTCAGGCGGCATTGGCGGCGGTCATGTAACTATGATTAGGGTTTTGTGGCTCTAATACCATGTTAGAATGAACCCTTGTCTATTCCAATGGGCCTAAAGGCTAATATATGCCAGTTACATGTGTATGCAAATATGCAAAAAAAAAACACACCCTATACTTGTCATATCTAACAATGCAAACTTAAATTAAATGCATTTGGGATTTGGAGTTCAGCTTGCTGACATGATCCTGCGGAGAACAATTTCATATTTCTTCAGCCGAGAGAACAAGACATCCCAAATTAATAGTGTTTTGTTCATCAATCTAATACGTAAGGGTTCTTATTCAATTTTAATTAATATAAATGATACTAGAACAAGGATCTTATTAATAATGTGTTTAAGCACGTTCAGAACGAACATAAATTTCTACTCTGCCAATCTATCTCATTGCAGTGTAGTAACCTGTGGCTTCTTGATCACCACGATGTGGTATGTCAAAAAAGTTTACCAACTTATATTAACTGACCAAAGAACTAAAGACACAAGATTGACGTTGCTTTTATCCTGTTGTCAGTTGCTAATAAACCAAAAAGGAAAAGATACATAGAATTGCAGCCTCATACTCTTATTTCTTAATGTCGGTCAAGAATAGCAGAACTGCAATAACTTGACATGTTTCAGTCACAAATCATAGTGTTCCTTTGTCTTATCCACCCCTGTCAGCGCGTCTGTGCACGCTAGCATATTTTCGTTTACTCTACTTTATCAAGACAACCAGAAAGAACAGTGAATTCATCAAGTATTTCTCAGTAGAAATAATCAAGCCAGTGTTGCCACGCTGCCTCACGCGAACGCCTGGACAACTAATACACACGGTCACCTGGATGAATCAATAAAAGGAGAACACGAGACAAAAGTTTTTGTGCTTCTTGAAAAACTCCCGTAGCATTCCTTCTCCTTTTATTCTATATTCTATACGAGAGCATTACAAGAACGTTTACAAGTATTGAATCAACTTGTAACTGTCCCACGTCTGTGTCTGCCCATAACCACTGCATGCTGCACTAATGCACTAATGTTGCTTACTAAAAACATAAACTGAAACAGCAGTAACACACTAAGAAACGGAAGAACAATCAATGTGTTGATGGCTATCAGTTACCAAGCAGAGATAAAAGCATGCAATCAAGGATTAATCAACAGCCAGAAAGGTACAAAAAGAACTAGCCCAAATGTGTTTAGTAGCTAAACTGTTCTAGACAGGATGAAGGCACAAATTATGTAGAATGGATCTACAATTCAACCCCAGCCAGAACGCACAGATTGACCTGGCATATTCACATATAGATTATGTTTTCACTGAAAGCCCCACCTGAATATGCAAACACCAAAAACAAGATATGCATCGGAAGACAGATCAAACATTCACCTTGGCTTCCTTTAAGATGCCATTCGGGTCGCATTTTGCTATCCAGCCAAGTCGCCAACCAGGCACAAGCCATCTTTTAGATATAGATCCCAAGGTGATCACTGGCACAGTCTCCCCAAAAACACCCATTGGTATAAAAGGCTTATTCCCAAATGCCAGATGGTCATATACCTCATCAGCAATTATTAATATGCCAAGTTTCCTTGCAGTCCCCGCAATCTGTCAATTGCACGTACATGTACTACAAATTGCATCACATAAAAAAAAAGAAGGAAAAACACAGTTGAAGTATTTGTCATGAGAAATATACTCACATTGGCCAAATGATCATGTGAGTACACACTCCCACAAGGGTTATTGGGATTGATTATGACAATCGCAACCGTGTTCTCATCAGCAAGAGCCTCCACAGACTCAAGGTCTGCTTCCCAGGCTCTTTCTGGAATGAGGTTGAAATGTCGAACCTCCAGCTTGCTGAATGTGGTCCGCGACTCGTACATCGGAAATCCGGGTTTTGGAAGTAAGATGTTGGAGCCAGGCTGGGCAAGAACGGAGATCATGACCTCAATCGCTTGGACACATCCGGAGGTGAGGTAAATATCATCTGGTGAAAGCTCATAAGGAAGATCTCGAGATAGGTACTCTGCAACAGCACTATTGTTTAAACAAACAAATATGAGAGATGCTCATGTCCAAGCTTGGAAACTTATAAAAAAGATCATGTGATATTGCCGTACAGAAATTTTAAAAAATGGAAGTTGCAAGGAAAAAGGCTAAAACTTTACACACGAATACCAAAAGCCAGTAAATTCTGTTTTTTTTTTGGATCAGAAGTGTTAAAAAAAACATAGTTCTAAATTATTAAATTGTACTGTTATATCTGTAAGCAATACATGCAAGAGGAAAGTGTTTCCATGAGAACACTGAAGCGCCTTCTTTTTTCCCCCTTTCCGGTCTTCTCCTTTTTTCCTTTTTTTTTAAAAAAATAAAAATAAAAATAAAAATAAAAGAACTAAGATTATTTAAATGAAGACCTAAGAGATGTTGGTTGAATGAAAATCGTTGGCTCCATATTCAAAATTTCCTGAGCAAAATTGCCATGCGAACTCTAAATCTGTAAGGTTGTGTGCTTTTGTAGGCTTGAAGCACCATTTGGTATTCCAATAACTTCTCAAATTCCTGCGAGAATTGAACTATTTCTTACAATATTACTGCACTCCAAACATTCACTTATAGATTTTAGGGCCCATTTGGAATGAGATTTTTTTTTTCCAGATTCCTGTGGGAATTGAACTGAACCGTTTGAAATGTTGCACATGAATACCAAAAGCCAGTAAATTCTGTTTAAACACACAAGGTGCGCTTTCCTAAAGCCAGCTTTGCCTTCCCCTCGGGCCTCGGCCCTCCCCTCGCCACCGCGCTTCTTACGCTCTGCTTTGCCCTCGCCTCCGCGCCGCCCTGCTCTGCTTTGCCTCCGCGACCCTAAAGAGAAGGTATTGTTGTACCTAACTTTCTTGCATGGACACCTTACCTTACCATGAGCACCAATTCGATACATGAATATACACAGAGTAGATAATCTAGTTTTGCTTTGCTTAGTAAAAGTGGCACGGGACGGGAGGCGGGTGGGGGCGGGGCTGCTCACCTGCGCGCGTGAAGGACACCGAAGGTGGGGGAGTAGCCGTTGTGCACCCCAGAGCGGAGCGCGTCCACGACGGCGTCCTCGGCTGCTGGCGCGGTCCGGAAGCAGGCGTAGGCGGTGGGGTCGCCGTGGCCGAGCAGCTGGACGGGGCGCGGGCCGGAGGCGTCGACGGAGGAGTAGAGGCGGCCGAGCACCGCGCGGATGCTCGTGCTGCCGGCCGCCGCCAGCGGTGTGCCCGTAGATGTCCGGGAGAAGCGCCACCTGGTCGCACCCGCGTCCCTCCCGTGGCTGCCGCGGTTCTCCATTTTCACTGGCCGTCTTCCTGGTTGGTGCTTTGGTTATTATATATTGGCTGTGTACGTATTTTTTGTTTCTTCATCGGTGTCGTTTACGGCCACCGATCTAGAACGTGAAAAGAATCTTCAGCTTCGTTCAATTATTTCAAGAGCTTCGTAAAGGACAGAGGGTCGTATTCCTCGCTGTCACATGTGTACTAATTCTATTCGCGTGGAATCTGTGCTTGCGTTTTTGTTTTATAACATAGACGCGAACCTATGCTGTTCACGAACTATCCCCGGTGCCTTTTTGGTTCTTACACCTCGGCAAAGACTGAGAATGAACCACGAACGTTGAAGTAATGAACTGTGCATTCAATGGTAAAATATGTCTCTGTCCACCGTGAGATCCTAAGGCCTCCGCGAAATGTCTAGCGTGTATAGTGGACGCTTACCGTGTGCCTCAACAAACACAACTCTAGTCTCCCCAAAATTTCCTACTTATTGTACTTACCGTGTGCGTGTTTGCATGTGTGCCGTAAGTGGGGTGCGTGTCCTCAATGTACTCTCACCCTGTGCATGTGTGGCGTAAGTGGAAAGCGTGCCTAGTGTGCTTCCTCAATGTACTCTCACCCTTAAAAAATAACTATGCATTACATTAATTAATGTGTGCCAGAGGAAGAATGGTCATGTGTTCACTGTTTGCTTGTTTGGATCACGCGGGCTAGAAATAACTTTTGAGAAAAAAAAAACATATTTTATTAGTTTTTTTTTACGAAAATGGGTTGAGTTGTTAATCTGTTAAGATGAATGTACATATTTCTTTGTTTGGATAGTGTTGCTGCGTAACATTCTCAAATTTCAAACGCATTTGGATTTTGATTTCAAAACTTCAAAACAAATTTCAAATTTGAGTTCAATCTTACTCGAGCTCGGGTCTGCCTCGCCCAATTCTTCCCGCCCGCCCACTCCTCCCCGCTCGGCCCTACCGCCTCCCTCTCCCGACCTAGCCCCTCTCTGTTCCTCCTCCTCCGGTCCTCCCTGGTGCAGGCGCCGCACCCGGTCGACCCGTGCCCACTGACACCCGCGAAATCGCCGCAGACCGCCCCACTCGATCGCCGCCCCATGCTGCGTGCCGCACGCAAGACGCAGACTCGGCCCTCCTTCTCTTCCCCGCGCCGCCGCTCCCGGCTGGTCATTGCCCAGCCCCCTTGCCTCCTCCCCGCCGGCTCCCGCCGACTCCTCCCGCCAAGACTGCTCTTCTCCCCTCGGCTATAAAGCCGCCCGCACCTCCTATTCTCCCTCCACACCCCGCCTCCTCCTCTCGTCTCAGAGCCGCCGCATTGTCATTGCCATTGCCGCATTGTGCCCCGCCTTCTTCTCGCCACCTCGGCCGCCGACGCCGCCACCACCTCCACCCGGCCGCCGCCTCGCCTCCTCCCAGCCGCCACCCGCCTCCTCCTCCTTCCGCGCGCCGCCGCCGTGGCGCCTCTTCTCTCCGTCTCCCTCTCTGCGCGCGTCGCCACTTTTATCTGCGCCCATGCGCCTTACAGGTGGGCCCCCGGCTACAGTGCCCCATGCGACTGATATGTGGGCCCCACCGGGCACTGTGCTGTGAACTCGTGCGCCGGTACGCATGGAGTTGGTCCACACACTGTGCGGTGGACCGAGCTCTATTCACGTGCCACGTGTTAGCACATGAAATTTCTGGGTTTTCACTATTTTCTTTTCAATTAAAAATTCATTTGAAAAACTTCAAAAATCATATCTTCTTCGTTATAACTCCAAAAATTATGAAACTTATTCCTAAAATTTTCTAAATTCAAAATATTTCTAATGGCACTAGTCTTGTTCAATTTGGACTTCATTTATTATGAGTTTTGTATTTATTTACTCTCTTTGCTATTGTGCTTTTTCCGGTACTTTCGTCCGATTAGGGTTCGAAGACGCAGAAAACCTCCACTTTGATCAAGCTCAAGAGTACCAAGACTATTCACATGTGGCTAGATTGACCACTATTTGAGTACTACTATCTCTGGCTGCCTCACACGGTCTTCTCGTTCATCAGATGGACGTTAAGACAGCTTTCCTAAATGGAGAGTTGGACGAAGAAATTTACATGGAACAACCAGATGGATTTGTAGTAAATTGTCAAGAAGGAAAGGTGTGTAAGTTGTTGAAATCTTTGTATGGTCTTAAACAAGCACCTAAGCAGTGGCATGAAAAGTTTAACAGAATTTTAACATCTACATGCTTTATTGTGAATGAAACTGACAGATGTGTGTATTATCGCCATGGTGGGGGCGAGGAAGTCATTCTATGTCTGTTTGTTGATGATATACTGATCTTTGGGACCAACCTTAATGTGATTAAGGAGGTTAGGGATTTCTTGTCTCAGAATTTTGAGATGAAAGATCTGGGAGTAGGTGATGTTATCTTGAACATCAAACTGTTGAGAGGTGATGATGGTGGGATTACATTGTTGCAAACCCATTATGTGAAAAAGGTTCTAAGTCGTTTGGTTATAGCGACTGTAAATCCTCTCCAACACCTTATGATCCTAGCGTATTGCTTAGGAAGAATCGGAGAATATGCAGAGACCAATTGAGATATTATCAGATAATTGGTTCACTCATGTATTTAGCTAGTGGTACCAAACCTGACATCTCATTTGCTGTGAGCAAACTAAGCCTTTTTGTTTCGAATCCGGGAGATGATCATTGGCATGCTCCTGAGAGGGTAATGCGTTATCTAAAGGGTACTATGAGTTATGGCATTCACTATACCGGGTATCCCAGTGTACTGGAGGGTTATAGCGATTCAAACTGGATATCTGATGCTGATGATATTAAGGTCATAAGTGGATATGTCTTCATACTTGGAGGTGGTACTGTTTCATGGAAGTCTTGCAAGCAGACCATCTTAACGAGGTCAACAATGGAAGCAGAACTCACAGCATTAGATACTGCCACTTTTGAAGCTGAATGGTTTCATGAGATCTTGATGGATTTTGCCAGTGGTTGAAAAACCGGTACCGGCTATTCTGATGAACTGTGATAATCAGACTGTGATTGTCAAGGTGAACAGTTATAAGGATAATATGAAGGCATCAAGACATGTGAAGAGAAGACTGAAGTCTATCAGGAAAATGAGAAACTCCATAGTAATAGCTTTGGATTATATCCAAACAGTTAAGAATCTGGCAGATCCCTTCACAAAGGATTTATCACGGAATGTAATAGACAATGCACAAGGGAGATGGGTTTGAGACCCACGTGAGTTATACCATAGTGGTAACCCATCCTATGTGATCGGAGATCCCGTGAAGTAGGATTGGCGAAATAAGCTATTGGTTAACTGGGAGGAGAGTACTTTTACAGACCCACTCCATTGGAGATGCAATTCTCTACTAAATTTGTATGGTATGTTGATTTTTATCTTAATGTGTTCTGTGGTTTTTTTAAGCAAAGATGTTGTCCTACATAGCAGTCTTGAAAGAACACACCTATATTTGCCCGACTGCTAGTCACAGTCTATGAGATAGGGTAATCTCTAGGAAGCTCATGAATAGGCCAGGAATATGACTTGTATGCTCCAACCCACGGAAATGCCTAGCAGCCTAGTATCAGTTAAGGACTTAAGTGAAACTTATTCACACAAAACTACCAATTCAAGGCTTAGTCCATTGTGCAGTTGTAGATAAGTGTAGCTTCTGTTCTAGGCATGGATCGAAATCCGCTTCGGGAAGTTCTGGCCGATCACGGCAGACCAGAATCTACTACATTCGAAATTCAAAACCCGGACCAAATTTGAATTTCAAATTTTAAAGTCGGCCAGTAACCAGGAAAACCGACGAAAATATCGGGAAAACCGAAAAATGGTGAAAAATGGTAATTAGCAAATTTAAATTTGGAATAATGCAAAATAGTAATGAGAAAGTGTTTCAAGTTGTACATAAAAAGACTTCCTTGGTAGCTTCACTCTCTAGAGCTGGCTTCCCTTGTGGCTGGTCAATGACCACTATGCCCTTGCCTTATCTCTAAGGCTCTCAAGATATTTTTGGCTATGGGCATTTTGGTCCATTGATTAGCAATTTACTATGCAAGAGGAAGGCAATGGCATGTGCTGCTGTCCAAAGCCACCATGACAGGATAGAGCATCCAAGGAGCATCAAAAGAGCATCAAAGGCTCTTTTGTATATTATAAGTGCTAAATATACTAAAAACTAATGTTTCACTAGATAATCTAGCATAGCAATGCATAAACCAACTGGGGAAGGACATTATGGAATCAAAAATTCAAATTTGAAATCAAAAAAAATTTAGCCATTTTTTTATCACGCCACGCAGAATCGCGCCATCACGGGTTTTTTACCTCTGGTTCTAGGTGGATGTTCAACCTTAATCGGTCTCCATCGAAACACTGATATATAAAAACAATACTGTGGATCAAGGCATTTGACATGTGCCTTTGGGATTTGGTGGGGGATTGTTGGAATTAATATGGGCTAGGCCTAATTTTTAATTCTAATTAATTCCTGAAAAATCTCAAAGACTCATGTGCACGTGCTAAAACTGTTTAGTCCCACATGGAGAATTGAAGGGGAGTTACACCATTTTATAAGGTGGAACGTGGTAGCCCACTTGTGTAATTGGAGAGAGCCAACACACGCAGCGCCGCCGCCGCCGCCGAGCCGCAAGCCGCGTCGCGTCGCGCCGCATGCATGTGTGCGCAGCATGTCAAAGCGCGGACGCGTTTTTCTTTATCTATTTGAAAATTGAAACGCACCGACTCGAAGTAATGGCATTAACGAACGGTTGATAGTAACGGTTCCGTTACTAGTGAGTAATGCCTGCGGTTAGCACTGATTGATGGCAAATCAATGGCGACCATTTCCTCTGCCTCTTTATTTTTGGCTATTAAAAGAACAATGAACTGTTCGTGAATGGATGCTTCTCCAATTCACTCCACGAGAGACTAAGAAAGAATCCTCGAGTTTGTTGCTGCTATATCTGGCGATCTCCATCCCACAAGGCACGTGTATGGTCGAACTGGGAGAGCAGGCCTCTGGAACCCTCGTCCTTGAAGGCTTGCACGAGCGAGGACGAATAAAGTTTTTGGAAAGCGTTCGCGCGACTGCTCACTGCTTCTTCTTCTTTCGATTATCTGCTACGTCTACATCAACTGCACGACTACTACCACAACGTCCACTACGCTATGTCGAACAACGACCTCACCAACACTTTTGTTGCTGCTGTTCCGTCTACTGTTTCTGGATATATCTATCTCATACTTGTTATTTGTTTAGCTTTATTATCTGTTGTTGTCTTGAATGCTGAGATAGGCATGCTAGTTTCTGTTCTTCTAGAAATTCGTATGACTATGATGCTCATGATTACTTGCTTTATGAAAAAGACTAGAGTATTGTTCATGATTTATCTAGTATATTTCTGGATTAAAGTAATTCAAATCACCACAAATACAATGACTAGATAGAACGATCTAAGACGTTGGAATAATACCAGTAGAAGATGCAAACAAAAACTAGTCAATCAACTTGAACAAAACAGAGTAGAAACATCACTCAGGCAACTTTATTACTCTAAAAAAAAGGTTGAATAAGAAGATTTCAATCCATGGCGAGAATTTCGTTGACTAGAATGGTGCAAGGCCTAGCCTATTAACTAGAAAAATCAGAATTCGAATAACTCGAAATGCGTCGAAATCGGCTCGAAATCTCGATAATTGCCCAAAAAACGAAGGGAGGGGTTCCTAATTAATAGCAGCCCAGTCTGGATACTGGACGTTTGGACCAAACCAGGGTCAGGCGCCGGGACGCACAAGAATTCCTCAGTCCAGATCAGTGGCAAGCTTCTACATGATTTTCTGATTTTTGACAGGTGGGTTCGGTCCGATTGAAGTCGGTTTCGCCTTCCAAAATCCATGTAGAATTCTAAAAATGAGTAGATTTTGGATTCCGAAAGTATAAAACTCTCATATTTGTCCTAAAACATTTTCGAAAAGTTTGTTTTTTGTTGAGGTTTTTAGAAAATTACACGAAAGTTGGTTCTCCATGGAAACAGACGCCGAGAGTCGGGTTCGGATCTCATCAATCTGAGAGCCAAAAATCCCTCTCGGTTGGGATCAAGAGAGCAAGACGGTGGAAGGAGTAGGGCGCCGGGCCTAGATAGCCTAGGATGGGAACTGGGCTCCTGGTTTGGACCTTTTCGGCCTACCTAAGATTCCTAGGCGAATTTCATGTATTATCTACGGATTTTGACACTTTAAAAAAAGTTCCTACATTTTCACGCTTTAAAAAAAGTTTTCAAAAGGAATGTCTTCTTCTCTTGTGAAGGTTAGCAAAAATAATACACATTTTTTGCATTTTCTTATCAACTCCCTATGCGTTGCGTTGGATCTGGAATAAATATACAATAAGTTCTGAACTAATAAAAGATGCAAAAATAATTATACTCAAACCTAAAAATTTGCGTACATTGTTAGCATCAGATGAGCCAACCACATACATATCCTCTACCAAGGTCACGCAAGCAACACATATGACTACTTAGATCTATCCACGAAAGATCTTTTGAAGTTGACTCCTTTACAGAAAACATGGATGAAAGCACACGGGTGGTCGGTAGTCGGTAGTCTGTAAATTACCCAGTGTTTTGGTCACGTCTAGGTTTGTAGTTCTGATCTAAGGTGAGCTCTTTATTCATCTAGTAGTTTATATGAAGGAGGGTCAACTATTGTACTACAGTTTTACAGAAGAGCAATAAAAAAACCGAAAGTCCTCTCATATCTTTGTGTTCAATCTACTATTTTTATTATTATGTTCTTAAATTGTTCTTACGATTCTGAGTTTGTCTACGAGGTAATTGCTCAGACTGGACTCACCAGCGAGGTTCCTCAGCACCATATGACTGGAGATTTGCATAATGTCCGATTCGTTGATAGTATATTAGATGATGTTAGTTTCCCGTCATTACGGGGAGGAAATCAACCCCTTGCTAAAAATACCGAGAAATAATGTGGTAAGCCACGGGAAGTCCAGAAGACAATTGAAGTCTAGAAGACAATTGAAATCCATGCACATAACCCGCGCACTAGTGAAGCAAATAGTGAAGTCTAAAAGACAATTGAAATCTAGAAGATAATTGAAGTCCATGATTTGCAAGTATTAGCGAATCAACTGCATAACCACTTTAGTTATTTGAAGAGCATGATCAAGTCGCATGTGCTTGCACGTAATGCACCAGAAAGGGTTGAAAAACAGATGAAGGTATCCCAATCCTATCCTAAGGCCTTAGAAAGGACGTGAACTCCGGCCCCTCGAATCCAAAGTAACCGGGGACACCTCGTGAAAAAGGATAAGAGGAACTTGACATAGTCGATCACTGAAATTTTCCAGAACCAGAAGGGGAGCCAGTTGAGACCTGGCATCAGTATGACACCTTCAAAAAAGGCATATCAGAATTGAACATTCCCATAAAGGGGATACTAGCATGGATGTGTGCGCACACATCGGAGCTGAAAACTAAACGGACTTGCCCCCGTAATTGAAAGAAGTGGTGAGCAAGTAGAAGTATTAATTAGAAGAATCGCCCCCTTGAAGAAATAGCTATAAACTTTATGACCTCGGGAGAATCTATGAATAAGACAACAACCAATATTAACATTAATTTTGCAAAGAAATTACCACAATCATCGATCTTGATCCAGAGCCTGCATCGCTCGCTGAATAAAAGAAAAGATCAGATTGGGAAGATTAGAAGAAGGCAACAGAAGCAGAATTATTATCTCTGAATAAAAAAGATGTTTGGGCATGTAAGTCGTTCGCCTCCCCATGTGCACTTCGTAGGGCATGAGTGGTTATTTATTCGAAAGAGAAATGAAAATATTGAAGTAAAACAAGGCTTGTTGCACAAGGTTTCACTCAACGTCCAAGAGTTGTTTATGAAGAAACCTATTCCCCGGTCATGGGCGGAACCAACCTTTAGATATTTAATCTCAATGGTAGTCAACTTAAAATTTTAAAATGATATAATGAATGTGGTAACTGCATACCTTTATGGAATATTGGATTCGGATATTTATATGAAGATACCTGAATGTATCCCTGTTCCAAACTAAGGTAGAGCAAATAAGAATCTGTATAGTGTGAAACTTAGAAAGTCAATATACAGACTTAAGTAATTAGGCAGGATGTGGTACAATCGCTTGAAGCGACTTTCTATGCAAGAAATGCGATACGAACAATAAGAATTGTCCTTGTGTATTTATACGGCGATCTCAGGATGGATTTGTATAATCTTATGGTATGAAGATGATCTGAATATCATTGGAACCCTTTAAGATATTAAAAAAGTAAGCTCTTACCTAGAGTCAGAGTTCGAAATGGAAGATTTGAGTAAAACCAAATATTGCCTAGGCTTGCAGCTGGAGCATGCCCCTGAAGGGATTTTAGTGCATCAATCAACCTACACTCAGAAAGTGTTAGAACGTTTCAGCTTTGAAAAGGCATATCATTTGAAAGTACCGATGATCGGTAGATCCTTACAGCAAGACAAGGACCTGTACAGACCTAAAGAAGAGGGGGGAGGAAGTCCTGTTACTGGAATTACCGTACTTAAGTATAGTAGGAGCACTCGTGTATTTAGCAAACTGTACTAGACCGGACATCACATTTGTTGTGAACCTACCAGCAAGGTACAATGCAGAACCTATCAAAAAGCATTGGCCGAGAATAAAGGACATCTTCAGATACCTTCAAGGAAGCAAGATCTTGGTCTGTTCTATAGAAAGAACAAAGATCTAACTATGACTGGTTATGCAGATGCCGGGTACTTGTCAGATCCGCATACAACCAAGTCACAAATATGATATGTATTTCTATGTGGTGGAACTGCAATTTCGTGGAAATCGTCTAAGCAAAATAAGCAAAATCTTGTATCTACTTAGATGAACCACTCAGAAATTATAGCACTGTACAAGGCCTCACGAAAATGTTCTTGACTTCGGTGGATGATTCACCATATCCAGCAGTCATGTGGATTGAATACTGCACAAACCCGAACTATGATCTATGAAGATAATGCAGTTTGTGTTGCACAAGTGTAGATGGGTTATGTGAAGAGTCCTCTCACTAAGCATATCAACCACAAGTTCTTCTATGCTCATGAATTATAAAATATGGAAAAAATTAAAGTCTTGCATATTAAGTTATGTGAAAATCTTACAGATTTATTCACTAAGTCACTTCCAGCGTCTAACTTTGAAAGATGCATACGTGGAATTGGAATGATGAGACTTAGAGAAGTGCAAAATTTAGAGCAAGAATCTTCACGAACTCTTTATTAAAGTTTGATCACGAAGATCGAGTACCCAAAGAAAAAATCTTGGAGATTAAATGAAATTGAGTGGGTTGTACTATTTTTTTCCTTGATGAGTTTCATGAAGTTTCTCGGCTAAGGTTTTTAATCTGGCAATTCGTGCAGTACAGCAATTCGTGTTTCATGTACTATTTCTCCAAATTTTTTCCACTGGGTTTTTATGGAGTTTTGACAAGATATGTACATGATGGATGAGTGCCCAAGGGGGAGTGTAAAGAAACCAGGACCAGAACTGCAGTCCTGGCCCAAGGTGGGCTTCTCATCCATCTAGTAGCCTATACAAAGGAGGGGGACCCCAACAATTGTACTACAGTTTTACAGAAGAGCAATAAAAAGAAGTCAGAAGTCCCCTCATATCTTTTTGTTCAATCTACTATTATGATCTTATGTTCTTGCATTATTATTATGATTTTGAGTTTGTCTACGAGGTAATCACTCAGATTGGACTCGCTAGCGACGGTTCCTCAACACTTCTATCATTGCATTGCTAACATTTTTGGATCTGGGTCATGTTACACACCGGAAGTTAACAAGTATCTTATACAATCATAGTAATGTTCCAACATTGGAGTTTTCATAAAATATTTTGCGTAGATTAGGTCTCTAAAAAATCTCACCAATTTTCCTTTGTTTAATAAAGCTTAATCGGAAATTTCTAAAATAAAAACTATTTAATTTGACTAATATAAACTTCAATTAAATACAAAATAGTGTTGGTTAGGTTCCTTGTATTCCAAGGAATTTTCCTAAATTTTTGTTGGATTTTTACAAGTTTATTTGATATTTATTTGAGCTCTTTTGAATTTCTAGCCTTTTTCAAAATTTGGAATTCAATTTCCTAATTCCAATTTCTTCGTTGGCCGAATTGGATCGGCACACTCTCCCTTTTCTCTCTCTTTCAGCCCAGCTACTACCCGGCCCGATCCCACCTCTCTCCTCGCTCCACGCCTTGTTTCCCCCGCCTACTCGCCTCGTTGCTTCGACCCAACCCCCGGCCCACTTCCATTCTCCACTCCGCACTCGGCCCAACGGTGACGCGTTGCCAGCCCGGCTTACTACGCCGAACCCTAGCCCGCACCACCAGCACCCTAGGGCCCACCAGCCAGCCGCCGCCACCGCCCGCATGCTCCCGTGACATAGTTTCCGCCTCCGTGTGCCGCCCCTTCGTTGCCTGATCTCCGCCGTTGCCGCTCCTCGGGTTGTCCCATTCACATCACCAGAGTCGCCTCATCCTCTTCCATTGTTGGCGCCCACCCATCAGAGCTCCTGAGCTATCATTTGCGGTCTTCGTCTTTGTCTTCCTCAACTCTGGCTATGCTAGTGTTCGTTGAAACTCCTCCTTCACATTCCCCATCACCTCGGTGAGTTCCCCTTGATTTTGCTCGTGTCATGTCATGTTCTACCTCTCGATCTATCTTGCCCCTCTTTCGATTTCGAGTTTCGTTCATCATCGCTCGAGATCTCCCCCTTCTCTCTCATCTCCGGCTGCCACCCTTCATTATCCATTTGTGTCGCCACCGGTGAGTCCCCACCTTCATCTACCCGACCATCATCATCCCCGCACTGTGTTCTACCCGGTGCTCACCCTCCCATCACCGGTGTGTCCTCCCACAACGTCGTCGTTAAACAAGCCATCACCGTCACTTTCCTCCTTGCCGCTGATCCCTGTCGCTGCATGTGTGTCATCTCCTTAGCCATTACTTCCTCTCACCGCTGCACCCCTCCGCTCACACTTTCATCCCCTCTATCATTGGCGAGACCTCGGGACTCGAGCGTCACCACCTCATCGGTGACATGTCGCCACCACATCATTCGCCACATCATTGCCACCTCGTCTCCTTTCGCCTAATCATTGTCCACGTGTCATCCCCCAAGCCTAACCCTATTCCCCTCTCACCTACATGCGGCCCCCACATGCTAGCCACTGTCCAAAACCCTAGACCCACCTCCCACTTACATGCGGCACTGCATGTTAGGTCAATCCATAGTCAAACTGTAACAACAAAAAACCCTAATTTAGATTAGTTAAGCATCTAATGTGCATTTGTGAAATTTTAGACTTTTTAAAACTTTTCGTGTAACCCATATATTGAGAATCCTGTAATATTTGAAGACTAGAATTTAAAACCTAGTACTCCAATACATCGTCTCCCATTCAAAAGCTCAATTTGAAGTCAGAGAAAAACTAAAAGGATTTCAATTATGGGAATATTTTAGTTGGATTCTATCTTCTCTGATATGCTTGTTTGAAATTTTTTTAGAATTTCTGGAGGTTATTTGGTTCCCTATTTAGTTTGCTTGTTCAATTTTGAAATTGAATCTAAAACGCAAACTTAAGAAATAAATAAAACAAATGGAATTGAAAATTTATAAATTAAAAATCTAAACTCAGCATGATGATTCTAAATATATATTGAGGAATTAATTAAAACATGTTTTGTAATTTTCTCACATCAAGTAATAATAATAAATATTAAATCGAAGGTCTGAAAGACTATAATTAAAATTAATTATTTTGATTTCTTGATTCGCATGCATCACAAAAATTATATCATTTTGCATGTATTAGTATCGTCATTTTTCTCTTTCGGATCAACCAACTGCAGGCGAAACACCTGTGTCCCGTCTTTTCCAGTCATCTTTTTCGTTTGTCGTCCCTGCTAACTACTTTCCCTTCTCTCCTTCAAATCTCATCCAAAAACTCAAAACCAGCTTTGCATGTCATACCACCGCGATCAGCATCGCCCGACCAACCTGATTCTATACATTGTTTTCGCATGCATGGCGGTTTGAGCGAATTCGCAAAAAAGGAGAAAATAATTAGCAGATGAAACATCTGCGTGTCCATTCTTTATTTCCCAACTTCCCTCCTCGCAATCACCAACAAAAATTAAGAATTCGGCAATGCATGTTATACCGTTGCGATCGTCCTCGTGAGGGCAATCCACTCCTACCTTTAGTTCTCGCATGCAAGGTCGTTTGGGGGACGTAAAAGGAAAAGAGATGAAAAACTATACTGCTATTTATCGTCTAAGCAAACAGTAAATTCAAATATTTTTAGAGAGCACCACACTCTGCATAAATTCATGAAATTTTTACCTAAGTATCTACACTATGTCAGAAAACTCCCCTAAAAAGTTCGTAATTTTTGGAATTAAGAAACTATGTCTAAAAATTAACTGAACACTCTCAACTATTTTACAAATTCTGAAATCACTATTCATTCGAAAATTAGTTCCAGCCGAATCTTGGCCATTTCCCTCTCTGTCATTTCCTTTCTCTCCCCAACGGCCCCAGCCAGACGACTGCCATTTCTTAAAGCCACTGCCATCTTCCTCTCTTGTCACCTCCACCCACTGCCATCACCATTTCCCACCACCATCTTTCCTTTGTTTATCTACCTCCCTGCCACCTTTTTCTCCCACGGAAACTTTGCATCAAGCCAAGCACAGCCAGGAGCCTCTCTCCCCCATTTTCTTTCTTGCGCCCAACTCTCAGCCGAACAAGGCATTAGCCATTTCTAGTCAATGCAAAAGAGCTCATCTCCCCATCTTCTCTCCTTCCATTCTCAATCAAAAACCAAAAATATTTCAATGCATGTTATACCATGGTGTTCCTCATCACACAAGCAACCCATTCATCCAATTAGATTTTGCATCCATGTTCATTTGAGCATCATGCAAGAAGGGAGATAAAATTATGCAATGTAGCATTGCTAACAACTAGTAGCAGCATTGGCAGTGTTTCATTCGGCTTGGCACTAGCTTGGCCGGCGAGCAGTGCAGTTCGGCTAGAGGAAGCGGTAGTGGAGCAAATGCTAGTAGCGGCTTCGTGTAGCTAGTAGCAGTTTAGGCCATACAGCGGCAATTGCATGCAGTCCCGTTAGCACTAATCATGACTTGAATTAGTTTGAGTCTTTACATATAGGTCATGTTTGTTTGTTAGAGTACGTGTGTGTCACGTAATTCTGAGTCTGCATGTAGTTGACACGAGATGTGTTCTCGTGGAGGACTTATCTAGTAGTTTGCATGTACTAGATGGGCATTAGTTTGTGAAGAGTCATTAGGAAGATGTGGCTGGCAATTAGGAGGACCAGTTCCTGTGTGGAACGAGTGGGAGTCGTGCATGGGGTAGTGGCCGTGCATGTGCATCGACGTGTGCTCGTGCGTACGTAAGACCCGGCCTTCCAGTTGGTGCTCGGCAGTGTGTCGTTGGGCTATAAACAACCATGTACTCAGTTGCATTAATGGAGTAGTAGAAATATACAGAAAAATACGGCGTTCGTCGTCGGGGCATCTGTTGCCGCAAATCCTTGTGTCTATTCCAATTCTATTCTCGCGTGTGTGTTCGAGCCAGCTAGCCAGCGTTCGTTGCGCTGTTCTAAGTCGAGTTCATAGCGTCTCCGAGGCGAAGAGGAAGCACCGAGCATTCGCGCCGATCTGTTCGTTGGGGTCGGCTCCAACATTTGGTATCAGAGCGAGGTGATGGAGCGTGACGAGTCGCCGGACAAAACGCCAAGGAGTGGCAGGCTCGGTTATCATGGTGGCGCCGTGGTGGCGGCACGACCAGCAGGCAAGGTTGTCGCCATGCATTATCCAATGCTGAGCGACACGAACTACGGTGTGTGGGCCGTAAAGATGAAGATCATCCTACGCCATCTTGGTGTGTGGGCGGCAATCAAGGGCGAAGGGTCGTCGGGCGGAGAAGAGAAGGACATTGAAGCTCTCACCGCCATATCTCAAGCTGTGCTGGATGCCGTGATGATGGCTATCGCGGACAAAGACACGGCGAAGGAAGCTTGGGAGGCTATTGAGAAGATGAATGTCGGCGAAGATCGAGTCAAGAAGGCGCGACTACAAGCATTGAAGAGGCAATTTGATCGCTTGTACATGGAGGATTCTGAAACTATTGCGGAATTCTCACCGAAGCTCACCACAATGGTGGGGGAGATGCGTTCTCTTGGAGCCAAGGTGAAGGACAGTGCTGTTGTGGAGAAGCTTTTCAGTGCTGTCCCTGATAAGTTTCTTCACATTGTTGGCACCATCGAGCAATGGGGCGATGTGTCGAAGATGCCCGTGGCGGAGGCGATCGGGCGCTTAAGGGCATATGAGGAATTCTTGAAGGGCCGACGACGTGAACAGAAGGGTGAGCATTTGTTGCTCACACGTGCACAGTGGGAGAGTCTCTCACTCAAAGAAAAGAAGAATCGCGGCAAGGCGGGTGGCGACCACGACAACGACGATGATGACGCAAGCGATGACTCCGACAACAGCGAGCGCAAGTCGGACAGGAAGAAAGGAAAATGCTACAACTGTGGTATTCGTGGGCATTTTGCCAAAGAGTGCCGCAAGCCAAGGAAGGAACAGGCTCTGCTCGCGAAGGCGGACGACGAGCCATGTCTCCTGTGATGATGCATAGAGTACACAAGTCAAGATTAGGGGGAAATTGTTAGCACTAATCATGACTTGAATTAGTTTGAGTCTTTGCATATAGGTCATGTTTGTTTGTTAGAGTACGTGTGTGTCACGTAATTCTGAGTCTGCATGTAGTTGACACGAGATGTGTTCTCGTGGAGGACTTATCTAGTAGTTTGCATGTACTAGATGGGCATTAGTTTGTGAAGAGTCATTAGGAAGATGTGGCTGGCAATTAGGAGGACCAGTTCCTGTGTGGAACGAGTGGGAGTCGTGCATGGGGTAGTGGCCGTGCATGTGCATCGACGTGTGCTCGTGCGCGCACGTAAGACCCGCCTTCCAGCTTGGTGCTCGGCGGTGTGTCGTTGGGCTATAAACAACCATGTACTCGATTGCATTAATGGAGTAGTAGAAATATCTGAAAAATACGGCGTTAAATCGTCGGGCATCTGTTGCCGCAAATCCTTGTGTCTATTCCAATTCTATTCTCGCGTGTGTGTTCGAGCCAGCTAGCCAGCGTTCGTTGCGCTGTTCTAAGTCGAGTTCATAGCGTCTCCGAGGCGAAGAGGAAGCACCGAGCATTCGCGCCGATCGTTCGTTGGGGTCGGCTCCAACATTTGGTATCAGAGCGAGGTGATGGAGCGTGACGAGTCGCCGGACAAAACGCCAAGGAGTGGCAGGCTCGGTTATCATGGTGGCGCCGTGGTGGCGCACGACCAAATAGCAAGGTTGTCGCCATGCATTATCCAATGCTGAGCGACACGAACTACAGTGTGTGGGCCGTAAAGATGAAGATCATCCTACGCCATCTTGGTGTGTGGGCGGCAATCAAGGGCGAAGGGTCGTCGGGCGGAGAAGAGAAGGACATTGAAGCTCTCACCGCCATATCTCAAGCTGTGCCGGATGCCGTGATGATGGCTATCGCGGACAAAGACACGGCGAAGGAAGCTTGGGAGGCCATTGAGAAGATGAATGTCGGCGAAGATCGAGTCAAGAAGGCGCGACTACAAGCATTGAAGAGGCAATTTGATCGCTTGTACATGGAGGATTCCGAAACTATTGCGGAATTCTCACCGAAGCTCACCACAATGGTGGGGAGATGCGTTCTCTTGGAGCCAAGGTGAAGGACAGTGCTGTTGTGGAGAAGCTTTTCAGTGCTGTCCCGATAAGTTTCTTCACATTGTTGGCACCATCGAGCAATGGGGCGATGTGTCGAAGATGCCCGTGGCGGAGGCGATCGGGCGCTTAAGGGCATATGAGGAATCCTTGAAGGGCCGACGACGTGAACAGAAGGGTGAGCATTTGTTGCTCACACGTGCACAGTGGGAGAGTCTCTCACTCAAAGAAAAGAAGAATCGCGGCAAGGCGGGTGGCGACCACGACAACGACGATGATGACGCAAGCGATGACTCCGACAACAGCGAGCGCAAGTCGGACAGGAAGAAAGGAAAATGCTACAACTGTGGTATTCGTGGGCATTTTGCCAAAGAGTGCCGCAAGCCAAGGAAGGAACAGGCTCTGCTCGCGAAGGCGGACGACGAGCCATGTCTCCTGTGATGATGCATAGAGTACACAAGTCAAGATTAGGGGGAAATTGTTAGCACTAATCATGACTTGAATTAGTTTGAGTCTTTGCATATAGGTCATGTTTGTTTGTTAGAGTACGTGTGTGTCACGTAATTCTGAGTCTGCATGTAGTTGACACGAGATGTGTTCTCGTGGAGGACTTATCTAGTAGTTTGCATGTACTAGATGGGCATTAGTTTGTGAAGAGTCATTAGGAAGATGTGGCTGGCAATTAGGAGGACCAGTTCCTGTGTGGAACGAGTGGGAGTCGTGCATGGGGTAGTGGCCGTGCATGTGCATCGACGTGTGCTCGTGCGTACGTAAGACCCGGCCTTCCAGTTGGTGCTCGGCAGTGTGTCGTTGGGCTATAAACAACCATGTACTCAGTTGCATTAATGGAGTAGTAGAAATATCTACGAAAAATACGGCGTTAAATCGTCGGGGCATCTGCTGTCGCAAATCCTTGTGTCTATTCCAATTCTATTCTCGCGTGTGTTCGAGCCAGCTAGCCAGCGTTCGTTGCGCTGTTCTAAGTCGAGTTCATAGCGTCTCCGAGGCGAAGAGGAAGCACCGAGCATTCGCGCCGATCTGTTCGTTGGGGTCGGCTCCAACATTTGGTATCAGAGCGAGGTGATGGAGCGTGACGAGTCGCCGGACAAAACGCCAAGGAGTGGCAGGCTCGGTTATCATGGTGGCGCCGTGGTGGCGGCACGACCAGCAGGCAAGGTTGTCGCCATGCATTATCCAATGCTGAGCGACACGAACTACGGTGTGTGGGCCGTAAAGATGAAGATCATCCTACGCCATCTTGGTGTGTGGGCGGCAATCAAGGGCGAAGGGTCGTCGGGCGGAGAAGAGAAGGACATTGAAGCTCTCACCGCCATATCTCAAGCTGTGCTGGATGCCGTGATGATGGCTATCGCGGACAAAGACACGGCGAAGGAAGCTTGGGAGGCTATTGAGAAGATGAATGTCGGCGAAGATCGAGTCAAGAAGGCGCGACTACAAGCATTGAAGAGGCAATTTGATCGCTTGTACATGGAGGATTCTGAAACTATTGCGAATTCTCACCAAGCTCACCACAATGGTGGGGAGATCGTTCTCTTGGAGCCAAGGTGAAGGATCTTTGTTGTGGAGAAGCTTTTGATCTTGTCCCGATAAGTTTCTTCACATTGTTGGCACCATCGAGCAATGGGGCGATGTGTCGAAGATGCCCGTGGCGGAGGCGATCGGGCGCTTAAGGGCATATGAGGAATTCTTGAAGGGCCGACGACGTGAACTGAAGGGTGAGCATTTGTTGCTCACACGTGCACAGTGGGAGAGTCTCTCACTCAAAGAAAAGAAGAATCGCGGCAAGGCGGGTGGCGACCACGACAACGACGATGATGACGCAGCGATGACTCGACAACAAATGAGCGCAAGTCGGACGGGAAGAAAGGAAAATGCTACAAGCTGTGGTATTCGTGGGCATTTTGCCAAAGAGTGCCGCATAAGCCAAGGAAGGAACAGCTCGCTCGCGAAGGCGGACGACGAGCCATGTCTCCTGTGATGATGCATAGAGTACACAAGTCAAGATTAGGGGGAAATTGTTAGCACTAATCATGACTTGAATTAGTTTGAGTCTTTGCATATAGGTCATGTTTGTTTGTTAGAGTACGTGTGTGTCACGTAATTCTGAGTCTGCATGTAGTTGACACGAGATGTGTTCTCGTGGAGGACTTATCTAGTAGTTTGCATGTACTAGATGGGCATTAGTTTGTGAAGAGTCATTAGGAAGATGTGGTGGCAATTAGGAGGACCGGTTCTGTGTGGAGCGTGGGAGTCGTGCATGGGGTAGTGGCCGTGCATGTGCATCGACGTGTGCTCGTGCGTACGTAAGACCCGGCCTTCTAGTTGGTGCTCGGCAGTGTGTCGTTGGGCTATAAACAGCCATGTACTCAGTTGCATTAATGGAGTAGTAGAAATATACAGAAAAACATGGCGTTCGTCGCCGGGGCATCTGTTGCCGCAAATCCTTGTGTCTATTCCAATTCTATTCTCGCGTGTGTGTTCGAGCCAGCTAGCCAGCGTTCGTTGCGCTGTTCTAAGTCGAGTTCATAGCGTCTCCGAGGCGAAGAGGAAGCACTGAGCATTCGCGCCGATCTGTTCGTTGGGGTCGGCTCCAACATCCCGGTGGTGGCCAGCGGCGCCCAGGCTGGCCGGCGGCTCGGTGCCGCTGCCGGTGGCTGTCTTGGGCGGGGCTGTGAGCCGACGGCACCTGCGTCGGCCAGCATTGGTAGCAGTGCAGCTTGGCTGAGTAGCAGCAGCGTCGGCTTCGACGGGAGCACCGGCAGCAGCATGAGGAGCAGTGTCCAGCAGCTTTGGCCGGGGCTTCATGCAGCCCAGTCTAGTATGGAGCAGCACCGGCCAATGCAACCAAGCAGTTCGGTAGCAATGCATGCTGCTCAAGTGTTCGGCCAGGAGTAGCAGCTTGTAGCAGTTGAGCAGCAACCGTGGCTAGCAGCTGCTCAGTTCGTCAGTCCAAGCAGCGGCAGCACAGCACGATGCGAGCGGCTCAAGGCGGCCGTGCTTGTATCGACCCGACGACGCCGAGGACACGGCTGGACGGGAGCTGCAGCGGCGTGAAGACGAGGCGCTGCAGTGGCGCGGCATCGAGGTGGCGCACTGGCGGTGAGGCGCTGTCCAGCGGCAGTGGCGAGGTGAGGCGGCGGCCCGAGCGCCGACAGCGGCGCTTGAAGGCCAGCGGCAAGGCGGCGACATCGAGGCCGGTGCCGGAGCCATACATGCGGAGGCGGTGCATGTGCCGCGGGCGCAAGGTGTGGATTAATGGTGGCCGAGGCGACGTTGAGGCAAAGGTGGCCGAGCTCGGGGCAGCCGAGGACACGGGAACGGCGGACGCGGAGCCGAGAGGGTGACGTCCGGTGGTAGTCGCACGCCTAGCGCGTGCGGCGGTAAAATCTTTAGTTAATTGCGTTACTGCATTCGATATTATTTATGCATGTGCATGATCATGTTAACTATATCATTTTATTAGTCATGCATACTTAAAACATAATTAACAAATTGATGATTTATTTTAACCATGAACTAAGCGATCACTTAAATATATTTAACAAATGCATACTTAGCTGTGCCGGCATACCAAAGGAAGTGTGCTAATCTAGTGGCGAAAAGGCAGTCTGACGTGTGGGTACATTGGTACACCCCTGCAGGGTATAAACTATTCGAATAGCCTCGTCCTAGGTTATGGACACGCTTGGGTTTGGATTTGCAAGAATTTGACTCAATATTTTTGAATTCTTAATTAAAATTTGATGTGGGTGGTATGAATGGGGAATTCATGCTATTATTGTGGTGGCTATTGGGTTAGCTACTTTGGGATATCTTGTTATTATTGTTACTTTTATATCGCTATTTTTGTCAAATAAAATCAGATTGTAAAATTGCTTTCAATCTATTACATTATTGCGAATGAAAACTTGCTTTATGCTGAAAATGAGTCTAGAGCCTGCTCCACTTAAATAAGCTTGCATGTAGCTATTTATATAGGCCTGTTACTCTACACGTAAGTCTTGCGGAGTATAATTTTTGTACTCATTTGCTTTGCTTAACTATTTGTTGTAAAGGAGGAAGGTGAGCCCCAAGGGCATCACTTTTGTGAGATGTGCTACGGGTTTGACGACTAGCTTGGTGGTCCGGTTGGTTGCCTTGTGGGTAAAGGCATACTAATTGACTCTTTTGTTTATCGCCATCTTATGGCACTTCGCTTCCGCTGTCTAATTAGTTATTTGTATGTCTTTTGATCGGTCGGTCTCCCTTTTGTAATAACTCTTCTATGTATGTTTTTTGAATTGTTAAGCGTTGCTTTAGTTCTATGTCTTGAATGGGATTGATGCATGAATTTTGTAAAGGGGTGTGTATACTGCATTTCTGGGAAGTATACATATCTCGAACACACGAGTTATTTTGTTTGTGATGCTAGGGTCAATTGGTGACTAAGCATTACAAGCTTAATAAACCGGGGTCCTCACAAAAGTTGGTATCAGAGCCATACTAACCATAGAAACCACTAGCTTAGTCGTCTTTAGGATATTTTGAAAAACTTAGTTTCAAAATGACAAATGGTTTATGAAAACTTAGGTGAGTTCTCGGATTTTACTCCTTACCTATCTTAGATTGCTCCTCTCACCTTGTTCTCGTTTAAATTTTGAAAAGTTGTTTTATCTCCTCTCCTTTCTAAAGATAGTGTTACCGTTTAAATTCGGTTTTGGGAAATTCAATGAGTGTTTAGAATATGAAGTGTTGGCTGTCCTTTGACGAACATTAGAAGCATTTGGGGTTGGAAAATTCAGCTTAAGACTTAGATACAAAATTTGGACAGCAAGCACCTAGTTCTTCGATAGGGCTTAAAATGAGGATAATTCAACTAAAACTTGTGGGTTTCAAAAGGGTAAGATGTGATATTAGATAGCTAGTATGAATAGTAGCATGATATCTTTTTCACAAAGATCGGATTCAACATGATTTTTACTCCGATAGCTATGAGAGCAATGAAGATCAATATAAAAGCATAGCGGAAGACATGTATTGAATCCAATCTAAATCCCGAAGAGAAACAACCAAAATCTTCAAAAACTCAATTTCCAAAAGTTGGGTTGTCTGACCACTTTATCAATGGCGGTATGACCTCTGTACATGGGCGGTCTGACCTCTCACAGGGGGTGGTCTGACCTCCAGCATGATGAACAGTAAAATCAGTCCAAAAAACAAAATCATAAATATGTCTAACTTTTGCTCAACAACTCCAAACTCGATGAAATTTGGAACACACCTTCTCTAGGATGTCAGGAACCTATTCTAATAAAAGATTGTGAAGATCCTTGCCAAAGTTTTGACCTTTTTTCGTTTGAGTGAAGGATGGTTCAAAACCGAGCCAAAACGAAAACTAGATCCAAAAACTTGCTTGTGGATTATAGATGATCAAGATGATCATAGACGTGTTCCCACATATCACAGCAAGCAAGATAAGGGGCAGAAACTAAAAGAAAACTTGAGAATCAAAGAAAGCCCCAAAATCACACAATAGAGAGTAAGAACGAAAAGATACTCATATCAAGAAAACTTGCATGGATTGATTCGTGATTGTTGTTGGTTTACAGCCACTCCATCAAGGAGGACAAAACTCAATACATGATCACACAATCAATCCCTTATCTAGAAACCTAGCCTCTCCACTATTCTTCCTAAACACCAAAACTAGGGTTTTCAAATTAAAGCACAAAGGGTTCAAGGTGCACAACCAGCACCCTCCCATATTTATAGTGGAGGCTAGCTTCTAGAAGGTATTGCTAATGGGCACCCGTTAAACCTACACACAAACAGGTTTAACTCACACACGTATTTTAAAGCGCTGTCTTCATCTTCTCTTGACCTAAACCACTTCTCCTTGCGCCGTCTTGCACCGCGGTTTAGCCAAAAGCAATCAAGGCGGTATCTTGGTGATATTACCCAAATACCCCTTCTCGATCCTTCTCCAAAGACGGAGTCCAATCTTCATGAAGCAATCCCATGCTTCGCCACGTGTAGGTTGATCAACGGCTCTCTTCATGTCGGCAAGTCTCTCCCATCCGGCTCCCACCGAAACCACCATGGCAGTTGCACGGACCCTCGCGCCGCTTGATGCAACCCGTCGCATCGAACTTCCCGTTCGGTCATTCTTGTCCATTTTGCGCCATGCTCGAATCCAATGACTTCACCCGGCATCCTTGATCATTCTGAACCTCAGCTCTCCAAGCCTAGTCCCGATCATCCTCGCCATTGAGCGTCGTTGACCTCCAAGCTTCCTGCACAACAATAGACTAAGAAATCGATTTGGGGAACAAGTTCTTCACAACTTGACCCACGTTAGTCAAAACATGCATCATGCAACATATATGCATTGAAACCCATGAATTTGACCTAACAAACAAACATCGCTGCCAAGATGATCGATGAACAAGTGAAAGCCGGTCAGACCGCCCTTGGCCGGTCAGGCCGCCCAGCAAGGGACTTAGCCAAATTTTCACCTTGGAAATCCAAGACCTCTCTGGAAATTTCAAACAAATAGATCTTTTGAATGGAAGCTCCAAAAATTATGAGATCAAGTGTAGGAGAATCATCTCTCTTGCCTACACCCTCTATTTTTGGCCCAGCTCTAAAATCAACCAAACATCTTGGCGGTCCGATCACGCCCATGGTCGGCCAGGCCGCCATCGCCGATTGGACCGCCATACTGGCGGTCGACCGCTAGAGAGTCGACAAGACGAAATTTTGCCGAAAATGCGTGATTCGACAAACCTTCATCGTCATTGCTAATTGTAACATCATCATAAGATTATGAGAATATCCCCATGATATCCACAATCTCCTCCTAAATGAACACATTGGCAATTTTTTTAAAATGTAAGTGTAAGGTTTGAAAAGTAAAATACTCGACGTTTTCGCACAAAGGCACAACTTGGTCCAAGAGCAAGAGAAAGCAATGAAAATGACCAAATTGGCTTCAGATTAGTATATACAAGTTAGATAAGGCTAAAGAAAGCGAGAAAGCTTCAATTTCCAGAGAAGAGTAAAAAATCTCACTTAAGGTCCATATGAAAGAACAATTGTTCAATTTGACCTTTAATCATTGTGAGGTTCCAAGAATTGCAATTCAAGTTCAAAAATGACAATAAGATCATAAGAATGCAGATTAAAAGCTCCCCCTCACTTTGATCATCATTTTTTTAGAAAATTTTATTTTCTTCACTTTCTCCAAATAGCACTCCCTTTTAACATTTTTGGTACTTCTTCTCCTCCTTTGACAATGGAGTCATCAAGAAATCACGCCTTCCTCCCATCCAGAGATAATAAATGCATAAATGAGAAAGAAACATAAGAAAGAGCATGCATGAAATGCAAATGGAGTGGCTTCATTTTTTCTATTTTGTAAATTTTAGTACAAGAAACTTTGGAGATTACCCAAAAGAACAAGCTAGCATTTCTATTATTACTCGATACATATCAAGCCTGAAGGTGCTAGCAAGATCATGTTAAAACATATATATCAAAGCTAAGCAAAAAGGCTCAAGATAAAGCGATGAATTGTAACAATTTAAGCAACGCTTCAAATTTAGCAAGTTCATCAGCAGAGATCCTAAAGTGATAATAGCCATGTCAGAATATCAATGTGAGATCGAGAAGCTAACAACAACCATCCGAGAGACAAAAAGTCCTAAATTGAATTATTTTGCTCAAATGACCTCAAACACCCATTTTGTTACAACAGATTTCATTTGCAATGAATATTGATGTTGATTAATAGTCTATCTTAGTGAAGAACATCCTGGACTAGGAGCCATCCAGAAACTCTTTATAAGCTTCAACCAAGGCGATTAACAACCTATCTTAGTGAAGAAGATCCTAGACTAGGAGCCATCCACAAACTCTTTATAAGATTCAGCCAGGGTGAAAAATCTTGAGGTTCATGTCAATTTTGACAAGCAGTATCCATGAGATCGTCTAGATCATCAAACTATCTCCAAGTTCATGTCATTGACAAGCAGTCTCGTGAGAATAGTTTGATATAATTTAATCACATGAGAATCTTGAAATTTGATTTTTTTTTTATTTTGCATTAGAGCCCTTTTTTATTCACAAAAGAACAGAAAGTTCAAGAGATGTTCAATCCTAGATCCATAAATCACAAAAGAACAGAAAGAACAAAGTAATTTTGACAGGGCCAATGTCACAAGAGGATCACTAATTGTGCAACTTAGCTAAAAGATCCATAAATTACAATTTTTATTTCAAGTTGTCTTAAAGTTCTAGCTCATTTAGCAAAGACTTAGCTACACATGTGAAAGCGTGATAATTGTAGAAATTCAAAAAGCTAGACATGATATTGAGCAAAAATTGAAATACTAAAGCTCAAGAGGGTAAAAGCAAAGCTTCATCAATTTAAAAATTAGAGGCAGCATTGCCGGAGAAGATGTGGCGGCGGAATTGGTGAGGTGGCCGGAACTGGAGAAGATGCCAAGCGTGGGGAAGCTCCCGTGGGTGGCTCCCCCAAATCAACTGAGGGGAACAGCTCGTTGGGGGTGGAGGACACGCCGTGGTGAGGTTGGGAACAGCCGGGGATCACCAGCGTGGCCGAGACGACAAGCGTGGCTTGGAGGCCCGAGTGGTCCGGCGACGGTGACCATCAGCGACGCGGGGTGGTCCTTGACGTCGGCGACCTGGAGAAGGTGGGAGCACCGATTAGGGCTAGGGGGAGGTTGAGTGAAGCTAGGTGATGCTCAGGGAGGAAGTAATCGGAGAGGGAGTCCTCAGAGAAGGCGTGGCAGGGGAAATGGCGGTGGCGGCCGAAGTTGGAGAAGACCTCGATTGCGGGGCGCTCCGGTGATGGATCCTCCAAATTGATTGGGGTTTTTGATGGTGGGGGTGATGGGACACCGTGCGATGCGGCTGGCGGTGAGAGGAGGTCGCCGGACGGTCGGAAGGTCGACCGAGCTCGGTGGTCTGTGGCCTTGGTGGGCCAGCGAGGAGAGCAATGGGTGGGCACGTGCCAACTGAGGAGGAGCCGCTTGGGAGCACCACGGCGCCGCCAGAGCGGGAGGCGAGCTTGGTGGCGGCTGGTGGGGCCAAGGGAGACGAAGGGGAGATGGGGCGATGAGGAGAGGCGGGGAGTGAGGTGCTTGGTGGTGTGTGGTGGCTTGTTTATTGGGAGAAGAAGAAATGATAGAGAAGTGGGAAGAAGAGAAATGGCAGTGCGTTAAGTGCTTTGGGGTGAGTAAAGAAATGGGTAGGTGGGGGGCAATGGGCAGTGGTGAATTGGCTGTGAGCGAGAGGGTTTGACTGGGCAATAAAGGAATGGTGGGTGGGTTAGGGAAAGAATTGGGAACGCATGTATTTTATCTACTACTTCTTCACTCCCTTCTGGGAAAATGCTTGAAAGATTTTGCATGTGAAAACCCTTTGCAGAAACGTAATGCACGCGAGACGACGATCGCAACGGTATAACATACGCTGCCGAATTCTTGATTTTTGTTGGTGATTACGAGGAGAGAAGGTGGAAAAATAAAGAATGGACACGCAGATATTTCATCTACTTGTTCTTTTCTCGTTTTTACGAATTCGCTCAAACTGCCTTGCATGCGAAAAAAATTTATTGAATCAGGTTGGTCGTGCGATGCTGATCGCGGTGGTATGACATGCATGGCTTGGTTTTGAATTTTTAGCTGCAATTTGAAAGAGAGAAGCGAAAGTAGTTAGCAGGGACGGAAGACGGAAGAGATGCCCGGAAGAGACGGGACACACAGGCGTTTCGCTTGCGGTCGGTCGAGCCGAAAAGGAAAGTGAAGATACTGATGCATGGATGATGCCAAGATTTTTATGATGCATGCGAATCAAGAAATGAAAATAATTAATTTTAATTACAGTCTTTCAGACCTTCGATTTAACATTGATTATTATTAGTTGATGTGCGACAATTTCAAAACATGCTTTAATTAGTTCCTCCATATATATTTAGAATAATTATGCAGTGTTTAGATTGTTAATTATAAATTTGTAATTCTATTTGTTTTATTTATTTATTAAGTTTGCGTTTTAAATTCAATTTCAAAATTGAACAACAAAAAAAAGGGAACCAAATAACCTCCAGAAATTCCAGAATAATTCAAACATGCACAATAGAGAAGATAGAATCCAAGTAAAATATTCTCATAATTGAAATCCTTTTAGTTTTTATCTGACTTCAAATGGAGCTTTTGAATGGGGGACGATGTATTGGATTACTAGGTTTTAAATTCTAGTCTTCAAATATTACAGAATTCTCTATATATAGGTTACACAAAAAGTTTTAAAAAGTCCAAAATTTCACAAATGCACATTAGATGCTTAACTAATCCAACTTAGGGATTTTAGTATGTTACAAATATCAACCAATTCTAACTTTATTTATTACAGTTCTTCAATTAACGAATGGAAGACATGATCAAAACTTATTATTGAAGAATAAAAATATGGTGAACTGAGTGAAAAGTGCTTCTCTACTCCCTCCCAACATAGCCATCATCAACGATCACCTAAATAAATAAACAAAACAAGAATGAGTCGAGACTCAGCAAGTAAAGTAATTAAGTGATCATACAAAATTATGAACAAGTCAACCACAATACGAATTTTGAACATATCACTCAAAGCTTATGAGGATGGATGGAATGGATGGATTCATTGAAAGGGGTGGACTTCACACATGCTCATACCGGTATAGCTAGTGACACACCCGTTGGTGTTCACTTTAGCCCGTACTAAACAAAATCCGGGGACCCAACTACCGTATGAAGAACGTTTCATACGGGTGTCCGAAACTGCTCACATTGGAATGGTAGGTCTTACGTGCCCATACTGGAGTTGATGGGTCTTTACAAATCCACTCCCGTGGATGAAACATGAACAACACATGAATGGAATGAAACATATGCAAAGAACCTTATCACTTTATTCCACATGGATTGCCAAATTAAGAACGGATTAAGCATCATTGAATATGAACATGGATCACAAGATTAACAATACAACAACAAGCAATCATCAGGAATCAATATATGTTAATGCATTGTACTTGCCTTCCGCGTTGTGACGTGCTAGGAGGCAACGAAGGCGCTCTTACACTCGCCGCCTACACAATTATGTATTCAAATAAGGACGATATGGTATGACAATGCTACCGGTGATCTACAATAACCCCCTAACTATCCAATACAACGAATAGATCCAAAACTGAAATCAGACAACTCATCCACTTGAAACGACTCTGGACAGTGGCACGGAAAAATTCATATCTATTGATTTGGGACTCGGAACGAGATGAGTCCAGTTCCCAACGAAACTTAACGAGCAACCCTACAAAAATATAGTTGGCAAGATTTTCTAATTCTGCCAAAATAATTAACTAAACAGTAGGTGGATATGCATGACTGAAATATGTCAAGACGAACAGAACAGCAGCGAAGAAGATAACATAACTTTTAATCTATAAATCCAATTTGAGTGTTCTTTATCAATCTTAAAATATGATAAAATTATATATAGAAATTGTTTTGGGTGACAAATCTGAATCTGATCCTAACCAAATCATATTTCATTAAACAACTTTACTGATAATTCTCGTCAGGTTTCTCAGAACAGCAGGAAATAATCTATCGTAACTTTTGAACAGTAGATTGGAATCTGGTGATATTGGCGGCTATGGAAAGCTAAGAACTGTGGCTACAAATCTCTAGGAGGTGTGAAGCTCCAGATCGGTTTATAAGCTGAAGCTGGCGCGCAACATCTTGGACTTATTCTGGAAATTCTATAGTAGTAATTCGATTCAATCCTACTATCCAAACAGTACCAGATAGTGAAATAGAGTCCTCATTACCCTTGAAGACTTATAGGGAGACGGTGTTCAACCTCCGAAGAACTCTCGCTCCTTCACCCCCCTTCTAATGGTCGGCCACTATGGGGGGAGAAAACCGGCTGGAGGAGAGGGCAGGAGGAGGCGGCTTCGGGAAAGACCTTGGAGGCGAGCAGGGGATCACAGGGGCTAGCACCAAGGGCAGGAGGCAGCGCTAGGGGGCAGGAGATGGCATCTGTTTGGGGAGGGTGTGGCGGTGATGGGGAATAGAGAGAGGGGAAAAGGGGGTGGCCGGTTAGGTTAGGGAGGGGGAGTGAGGGCGCATGGGCTTGGGCCTGGTGCACCTCCCCCCTCCTTGGTCCACTCTTGGTCGGCCAGGGTTGCACCAGCCTGGGCTGGGGGCCCAGGGTCCAAAATCCCCCGAAAACCTCGAATTTTTAGATAGTTCTCTCTCCCGAATAAAATCCTCTCTAAACGATATTCAGGATATTACATTCTACCCCCTTAACGGAATTTGACCCCGAATTCTAACCATCGAAACGAATATGAGGACATAATACCACAGAATTGAAATAAATTATTTAACACGCACCAGAAGCAAACAGATCTGGATACTGCTCGCACATGCGGGACTCTAGCTCCCAAGTGGCCTCTCTCAGCCTGATGAGACCAAAGAACCTTGACGTACTTCAAGGTCTTGTTCCTCAGCACTCGCTCTGACTCCCCTAGTATTTTTACTGGCCAGGACTCGAAGGTGAGATCCTGTTCAATGCTCAACGGCTCCCATGGTATAGTGTGCTCTGGGTCTCTCAGGAATTTCCTCAACATGGATACATGAAACACATTATGAACCCCGCTCATGGACTCAGGAAGATCAAAACGGTAGGCTAATCTCCCAATTCGAGCCACGATTGAGAAGGGTCCAACGTACCTCGGGCTAAGCTTCCCTTTAGTACCAAACCGCACTACGCCTTTGGTGGGCGATACTCTCAACAGAACCTCGTCCCCCACTTCGAATTCCAAATCTTGCCTACTGACATCTGCATAGCTCTTCTGTCAGCTTTGAGTAGCCAACAGATTCTTCCTAATATCTGCTACTCTGACCACAGTCTACTGAACCCAATCAGGACCCAAAACTGCCCACCCTCCAACTGCATCCCAGAACAATGGGGGTCTGCACTTCCGCCCGTAAAGAACCTGTCGGGACCCAAATATGCAAATCTGGACCCTCTGTGTATTCTGCACTAGTCCAGGATCACGCTAGTGCACACAGTGTCAACATCGATAAAATATCACATCCATACAACGAATATAAGAATAAACGAGTACTTTGAATAACAAATAACTGTTGGGACCTTACGGTCAAGTTTTACATTCATTAAGCCATGCAAGGCTGACAAATAAGAATAAACTGCAGCGGAAACGAAATAAACTCCGGTGGGGCTCCCATCAATTTACCATAGGCGACTGACTGGGATCAAGACCCTAACGATCAACCTTCGTAGAACTCTTCTTCAAAAGCAGGCGACGACTCCCCCACTTCTGTTGATTTGTTTAGCAAGAGTGAGTACACACCGTACTCGCAAGTCATACCATAGTATGCAATATTATAGATGATGGCTTATTCAAAAGGAATGGCTTTTGTGGTTGCTTTGCAGAAAGCAACATTTGCAATTGAATACAAATAATAGATTGAAAGTATAATTCAAAACAAATAGACAATAATAAGTTAACAATTGATTTCACAAAGGACACACAGTCTAATCAAGTTATTCACACAGCTGCACAATTTATCTCACACAGCTGACCCTTCCCATTTGTTTTTATGAAAATCTACCCCTCGTGTGAAATTCCCGAGCATGTCCATAACCGAGGACGCGGCTATTCGAATAGATTGGTTTAAACACTCTGCAGAGGCTGTACACTTTACCCACACGATACAATCAGTGGGGCCAACACTGACCATAACAAAACCTTTCAGAGACTTCATCTCAAACAATGACACTCCCGATGTGCTTTCCTACCGTCCAATTAGTACACTGACCCTTGGGCGACACACACCATTGGACGGGGATGCGTGAGCGAATCATGATGTGACATATCACACCTCCAGCCCATCACACAGTTTAAATACAACCTGAGTTGTCAATGTCAAGACTCCATAACTTACTAAGTCAGGCCCAGCCCATACTAGGCATGTGGTCGTACAGTAAGGCCCAGTTCAATGGCGCAGAAAGTTAAGTCCTTAATTGACCAAGGCAAGACTTTCAGTTTTAACTCAAATCACAAAGTTTAAAGCACACAGTTCCACCATTCACACAGATCCACCACTTGCCTCAGTCTAAATCTTTTCCCACCCTGTTGATAAAGTCCAACACATGCCATCAACGAGTAATAGCACACAGCACACACAGTTTCATCACACAGTTCCATAATCACTTAGTCAAATTTATAATTGCAACTCACATGAAATGATGACTCGTGGCATGGCTAAGCAGTCTAATCGTATCTAACCAACCCACGTTGGTGCTACGATAATACCAACTAATAATGGACCAACCTAGGGTGACAAAAGATAATGGCATACAATAGACAAGTTGGTATAACAAATTGGATTAATAACTATCCCAAAAGCATTTAAATAAATAATTGAAATAGAATGCAATACATTGAAACAAAGTATTTGGAAAACTGGGTTCAATATGATCAAAGGTATAACTTGCCTTGGAATAGATCTAGATATTGGTCTTGGTCTTGAGGTGCTCCTTCTTCGCAAAATTCCCAAGTATCGGCGTCTACTCATGAAGCGAGACAAAAGAAACCAAAACAAATAAATACAGAGGCAAAACAAACTCCAAAATTCAAATAAAATTCACCATTAAATATATCTTAATTTTATATGAATTTACAAATTTGAATGGGCTCAATCGGAGTTCGGATGCAAAAGATATTGTCTTTGGAAGTTTGAAAATCAAATAAAACCCTAATTTGGATTTTATTGAATTTCCCGAATTATTTTTCTAAAGGAAAATCGGATTATTGCGCAATGCTTGCGTCGGTAGAAATTTCGGAAAGGAAAATAGATTTAAAGAAATCGACATGTGGGCCCCACATGTCAGTGACACGGCTCACGGTGGACCGAGTGCACCGAGCCGAGGGAGATCTGGCGCGGTGGACCGAGCCACGCCGCGCGTGTCTTGGCGCGATCTGGCGCCACGCACCGCCACACCACCACCACCCGACGGCGGCGCTAAGCCGGGCGACAACAGCGGTGGTGGCGCTTCGGACCCGATGGTCACCGCGACAGCGGCGACTTGCCGGCGATGGAGGGTACAGTTGTTCCCGTGCTATTGCGCTTTCGGGTGCCCTTACGTGGTGGCGCAGCAGCGGTGGCGGCCGGTGTGAGGAAGCGGCGGTGAAGGCTCGGGTTTTGTCGGGAGGTGTTCGGCGATGCTCGGCGACGAGTGCGCGCCCGGTAGCATGGGACTTCGCGATCACGGTGGTGCGATCGGTGGAGCAAGGCGACAACGGCGGACGCAATTCACCGGAGAAGAAGCTCGGCGAAAACCCTAAAACTTGAAATCTGGCGCTAAAGCGATCGAGGCGGCGAGGTGGCGGCTACGGGTTGCGGAGGTGCAGGCGGTGCTAAGGGGTATTTATAGGCCGGAGGCGCGAGATTTGAAACCCCAATTCGAGTCAAAGCGGCGGATTTTGAAATCCTTGATTTTCGGAGATTGAGAGGATCGGGGTTTGATTCGGTTTGGAGCGGATAAGAAATCAACCGATGTGCGATTTGGTGGGGTCGGCGCGAAGAATCAGCATCCGAATCGGTTTTGTCGGACGGAGCTCGAAGCTCCAGCAATGGCGGCGAAGCGCGGGCGCGAGGAAGAAGAAGGCTCCGCAGAGACGACTCGGTGATGGTCCCACTGGCGGCGGCGATGGCGAAGCGGCGAGATCGCGGCGAAGCGCGGCGAACATCAACGGAGGAAGGCGGGGTTGGCGCGTCGTCCGTCGGAAGCGAGGGCGCGCGTCAAGCATCCAACGGAAGAGGGCGTGGCCGGGGCGAGATGGGCTGGCGCGCTTGTAACACCCCAGCCCAACACTGAGCCTAGAATGCCACCACACTACTCTTTAAACTAACAATTATCGACACACTATAAAATTACAGCAAGAAAAACAACAATAAACATATCCATGGATCACAAAAGAACATGCATAATTAGGGATCAAACGATAATAAATAAGCAAGGGGAATATAACCAGGTAAATAGTCCAAAATAGCACCAACCAATGAATCCAAATCATTAAAACAAATAGTCTAGTCCAAAGCGTTGTCCTAAACTTTATTCAACCTCTAACATGTCCAAGAGTAATCCAATTTTGAATGAAAAGATTCTTATGGCAAATGATCATGTGTTGTCCATGTGCTCTACTCGTTCTCAATTACGGCGTCCTCGAAGATCACCTAAAGACAACAAAAGAGCAAGGGTGAGTCCACGACTCAGCAAACACATCAATATACACCGAACAATAATAAATCAACAGCATTCAATAACTTCATTATCATCACAGGTACCTCTATTAACATTCTCATCTTTGTTATCTTCCCTTTGTTTAACACACAATAATCTCATTTATGAATGCAACTCTATTCTACATGTCCACATGCACTTCTTTCGCGTATACCGGTATAGCATGAGTGAATGCTCGCGACAACATTCACTCTCAAGCCCGTTCCTCCATAAGGATCGGGGACCTCCTCCACTCCCGTGGAGTTGTGATCATTCATGATCACCTGCTCATATGCAAAGATGCTTATGTATGAAAAATGCACACTCCATCATATACATCATATCCAACTTTTCATCATGATTGTCAACAAAGATATAAACATACCAATCCCTTGTTTGCAATTAAATAAAATAAAAGCACAACAATAATGGTAATAGAAGATAAAGAAAACAGTGATCAATCATTGATCGCTGTCTACCATGCACTTGCCTTTACTAGTTGCGACGCACGATTTGACTAGAAGACGGCAACAAGCACGACGCCTCTCCTACATTAATTACACAAATTTCAAAACAAGCTACAACATCAAGAATAGCAATCAATAGACATCGCTCCTACCCGTCCCCGAATATACCACGCTTCTCCGGTACCGAATAGTTATCCATTGCTGTCTTAGTACTAAAACGAACGTAACTTTTGACTCAAAAGTCCAATCACAACAAACCACCCCGTTCTGGATTCTTCATAAAATTCCCCACATTTTCTTAGATTACAAAGTCTTCTAATTAAACCATCTAATCCTTCGTTTTTAGCCCAGAAAACCAATCTGTCCGCTTCGGAACAGCAGGTCTTACTAAATTCATAACTTTTGTTTTACCCAACCATAATGCGTGTTCTTAGAGTCTACAGATCCATTGGACAATTACCTACAACTTTCATGTAGATCAAAAACTCTAATTAGTCTATTTACTATTTTTAATCCGCAGTCTACCAAAACAGCGCCAAAAGACGACAACCACAAAGGCAGCCGTCTTCCGAAAATCATAACTCGAATTCTACTTGTCCGATTGACATGATTAAATATGCTATAGAAAGATATCGAAATTATCTACAATTAACTAGTAGATGATAGTTCCAAAATTCACCATTAAGGTATCCGAATAAATCGTTCAACAGAACAGCAGGCTATTTGCCTAGTCGCTTTTGTACTAATTTTTTTTTCTTGATACATTCCCTTGCTTCGGTGGTACATACAGCGGCCACACACACACATGTAGCAGCAGTCCACATAACCAAAATAGCTAACTACTAAATTCCAACTGATTGCACTACTAAATTAATTACTACCACTAGTTGATGCTTGCATACAGGGCTACGTGCCAGAAACTAACTACTAATACCAACAAAGGCATGCAGGTTCCATTAGATCAATTCCTAGCAGTGCACTAAAAGTTAATCAAATACTAATTCGGCCTAAAACCAATAACTACTACTAATCACGTTATTAGTTCATAGCAGTAAACAAAATTAACACACAACACTAACCTCACCTACCTAATCGGTAGTAGGTGCTTGCGTGAGGCGGGAAAATCAAGCCGGGTTTTGGTTTTCCACGCGCATGAGACTCGGTTGCTTGCAGCTTCACGCAGCGCCTGACTCTGAGCGTTCGGCCTCGAGCGGCGAAGGAAGACTCGGTCGTTGGCAGCTTAGCGCAGCGCCTGGAGTGCAGGCGTTCGGCCTCGAGCGACGAAGGACTCGATCGGCAGCTTCGCGCGCCTGGTAGTGCGAGCGTTCGACCTCGGCGGCGAAGGAAAAAAAAAACGGCGCGTGAGGGTGTGTGCTGTGGGTGGTGGAGAAAAATAAAACTACTAGGGTTTCAAGAATTCCCACAATCTATTTATATAGCTCTTAAAAACTCTGAAATTCTATTTTTTTATGTACTATTTTATTTAATTACACACAGGCCCTTAAGAGTTTAATATTTATTTATTTATTTATTTCAGAATATTACATTCTACCCCCCTTAACAGAATTCGACCCCGAATTCTACTCGCCGTTCTACTCAAATAAAAACTACACTGCTGAAATTAAACAATAAAATAACACGTACCGGACGTGAACAACTCCGGATATTGCTCGCGCATGCGAGACTCCAACTCCCAAGTCGCTTCTCTCTCGGACTGATGTGTCCACAGCACTTTGACGTATACTAGCGTCTTGTGCCTCAGCACTCGCTCCGACTTTTCTAGGATGCGCACCGGACGCGACTCAACTGTGAGTTCTTGCTCAATAGTCAGCGGCTCCAATGAAACATTATGCTCTGGGTCTCTCAAAAACTTTCTCAGCATCGAGACGTGAAGCACATTATGAACCCCACGCATGGACTCAGGAAGGTCCAGGCGGTAGGCTAACTTCCCAATTCTTGCAATAATCGGGAATGGTCCAGCGTACCTCGGGCTAAGCTTCCCTTTGGTGCGAGGCCGAACAATACCTTTGGTGGGAGACACTCTCAAGAGCACTGGTCACCCGCAAACTCAAGTCACGCCTCCTCATATCGGCATAACTTTTACATGCGCTGCTGGTGCTATGATTCTACCTCACCATGGCCACGCTCAGCGGTCTTGAATCGGTCAGGACCCAAAGCGCCTTCTCTCCAGCGCATCCCAACAAAGTGGCGATCGCACTTCCGCCCATAGAGAACCTCAAATGGGCGGCTCTATCTTGGAATGGTAACTATTATTATAAGCAAACTACGCAAGTGGCAGCTGGTCCTCCCAACTACCTTTCAAGACAAAGCATAAGACCGCAACATGTCCTCCAAAGTCTGAATAATGCGCTCTGTTGCCCATCATGCATGGGTGAAGCAGCGTACTCGAGGCGGGTGTGTGCCCAATGCACTCTGCAGACTCTCCTAGAACTTGGAGACAAACTTGGCGTCCACATCGAAATGATGGTCTTTGGCACACCATGCAGTCTTACTATTTCACGCACATAAATAGGAGCTAGATCACTCATTTGAATTTGTCGTGCGAATAGGAATGAAGTCTGTGAGACTTCTTGAATCGATCCACCACTACCCAAGCGCATCCTTCCCTCGCGGTTGTGCAGTAGCGCCACCACAAAGTCCATAGAGATATCATCCCAAGGCCCTTTGAGGAACCTCCAAAGGCTGCAACAACCTGCGGGGCGCTTGTGCTCGGCTTTCACTGGCGACAAACACCACAGAAGCCACATAGTTAGCAATATCCACCTTCATTCTTTTCCACCAAAAATTATGTTTGAGATCTCGATACATCTTAGTCTCACGGGATGAGCGATTATGCAGTGCGATGTGCCTCCCTCAAGATATCATCTTTGACCTCGCCTTTTGCGACGCGTAAAGCGGCCTTTAAACCTCAAAGTACGAGAATCATCCATACTAAAATCACCCTCTTTACCCTCATCCGGGCGCTTCCTAACCTCCTGTAATAGCGGTCACTCTGTTGTGCTTCCCTTTGCAGTGCAGAATAGTGACTCAAGAATCAAGCGAGTCTCAACATGTGATGTGCCGCATAACAATAAGATATTCCCATGCGATCAAAATCAGCAATGAGGCAATCTAGAGTAGCGGAGTCGCCTTGCGACTAAGAGCATCGACAACTACATTGGCCTTGCACGGATGATCTTGAATAGTAAGATCGTAGTCCTTGATCAATTCCAACCACCTCCTTTGCCTCAAATTCAGATCCTTCTGAGTGAAGATATATTTGAGACTCTTGTGATCTGTGAAAATATCACAAGGCTCGCCGTATAGATAATGCCTCCAAATCTTGAGAGCAAAGACAACATGACCAACTCCAAATCATGAGTGGGATAATTACGCTCGTGCTTCTTTAAGCTGTCTCGGCGCATAAGCAATCACCTTACCGTCTTGCATAAGCACACAACCAAGACCCACTCGAGACGCATCTGAAAATACCGTGAACCGCTTCCCCGGCTCGGGAAGAGTGAGAATAGGAGAGGTCACCAACCTCTCCTTCAAAATGCAAAAACTACGCTCACACTCATCAGTCCATAGGAATCTCACACCTTTACGAGTAAGGTGAGACATCGGTTTGGCGATGATAGAAATCTGCACAAAGCGCAGATAATAACCGGCCAATCCCAAGAAACTCCTCACCTCCTTCACATTAGTCGGCCTCTTCCAATCCACCCTGTGGAGACCTTACGGGATCATGACAATACCACGAGGTTAATCACATGACCGGAAAACCCATACGAAATCCGAACTCACACTTCTTCAACAGCATAGAACTTGTGGTCTCTCAAAGTATCTAAAACCAGCCTCAAATGACGTTCATGATCCTCATTGGTCTTGGAATAGATAAAAATATCATCAATGAACACCACCACGAAGTCATCTAGATACTCGTGTAACATGTTGTTCATGGTCTCCATAAAAATGGCGGTGCATTAGTCAATCCAAAGACATAACTTTATACTCATAATGCCCATACACGGTGGAGAAAGCGGTCTTCTCTACATCCTGCTCACGCTTTGCAGTTTGATTATACCATTTGGAGATCGATCTTGGAGAACACTTGAGCTCCATTCAGCCGATCAAACAAGTCCTCAATGCGGGGCAATGGATATTTGTTCTTGATTGTATTGCATTAAGCGCGCGGTAATCAATACACATCGCCAACTCCCATCCTTCTTCTCGTGAGCAGGACGGGAGCTCCCCGCGGCGTCGCTACGCTGATCAAACCTTTAGCCAACAAATCATCCAATTGCTTCTTCAACTCGTCACGAAGCGGACGTGCTAGTCTATATGGGGACATAGAGATGGGGCGTGTGCGGAACAAGATCAATCACGAAACTCCACGTCTCGCGCGGTGGCAAACCAAGCTCGGTGGGAACACATGCAGGTAATCACTAACCCTGGAATCTCCTCAATCTGCGAAGCCACACTCGGTTTCTCGGCAAGAGCTAAAGAAGTCCGATTTTCTTTGCTTGGCCGGAAACAATCCGTATCTTGAAAGAGGCGTGGGCGCACTCCTGAAAGGTCAAAGTCTCCCAGGCGAGTGCGCATAGAAGCATTCTCTGAAACAAGATATCACGGCTCGATAAGAGTGCAACCAATCCATACCGAGGATAACGTCGAGCGGCTCCATTTGAATAACTATCAAATTCGCGTGAACTTCTCTCCATCAATGACGATAGAACACCGGGACAAGCAGTAGAGCTGCAATAATTCCCCGGAGAACTAACTAACAGATTGAGAAATCACTTGCATACTCAAGTTCGCTCTCTAGCAAGCGCCGTCGAGACAAGCGAAAAGGTAGCCCTGAATCAAAAGGACTAAAGCATCAAGCGAATCCACAAGCAAAGTACACATCACCACGTCGGGGCGACCGCGGACTCATTGTGGGCATGGCGTACCTCGGTGGCGCCATGGCGAAAGAAGGCGGCGGCGGGCGGCGAAAGCCCGACAATCTTTGTGGCGGTGCGGTAAGGCGGTCGTGCAACTGAAGCGGTGCGAAGGTGGCGGCTACGATAGTACCCTACTTGGCGCCCAAGGTGAAGAAATGGCGTGATTTGGAGGAGTAGTCATCATCGGAAAGATCCTCGGCGGGACCCGAAGAAGAAGATGGCACATGCTCCCACTTGATCACGCTAAGCGGGGTTACGGCGACACCGCTCCTTGTGACCGGTCGGCCCTGCGGCGGCAATCTCCGTCCAAGAGCACTTTCGGCGGTGGTGTCCATCTCCGCGCTTAAAGCAAAGCATGCCACCTTACAGGGCGGGACGAAGGCGGAGTACTGCAAAGGATGAGGCGTCGAAGAAGAAAACGACCTCATTGCTTAGACTTGAAGGCTGCGGTCCTCCTTGAATTTCTTGGCGGGTGTTGAGCAGACCCACTTCCCTCACTAGAGTTCCTCTTGGTCACCACGAAGCAACGATCCACGGAGGCTTCTTTGCCCTTTGTGTTGCATCTCAACTCCATGCCCCTAGCTTGCTCCACAGAGTGTAGTCACGGGTGGAGTAGCTCCCAACACATGTCGGTACTCGAGGTGAGACCCAGCGGAACCTCTTGGCCTTACGAAGATCATCGTTAGCTCTTGAAGGGACAAAGCGAACCAAGTTGTTGAACTCGGCCTCATACTCGATAATAGACCTCTTCCCTTGAGCAAAGGTCGTCAAGGCGACCTCCATCTTCTCAACAAAGAGTAGGGTAGAACTTTCCCTTGGCCGATCAACAAAGTCCTCCCAAGTGGTGGCCCTTGAGTGGCGGTCCTCGAAGACAACACGCCCTCCACCAAATATCTGCTTGCCCCAATTTGAAAGGCTATAAAGCGGACCCTTTGATGTGAAGACATCTCCAATGCTCAAGCGCCTCTCCATGTAGCGCCAGGTCCATTTGCTGGACCGGTGTGCCCAGGCCGTCAAGCGGATCAACCTCAACCCCATCCACTCTCGAGTGACATCGCGCCTCGGGCCGGTGGATGGCGGCGGGAGCAACAACGGATGCGCGACAACGAGGCTGCCGGCGCTGTTGACGAAAACACGGATCTCTCCACCAACTCTCTCGGCCAAGCGGGGTCTCATCTTGGACCCCAGCGGGCGGGTCAGCAGCAACCCCTCGGCTATTGACTCATACGCTACTGAGGAGGTGGCTCCACGGACCCTCACCGCGGCCCAGACCTCCACGACCGCGGCCACCACGACCCGTCCTCTACCCCTCGGCATAGCTATCAACCACAATCAACAATACACAATGAGTTCAAAGATCAAAATAAAATCATGCATCAATAAACAACATAGCAGGCGTAAAACTATATTAGTACCTCTCTCTAACCTCATGCACTAGTGTGTCAAATTTTAGGTTAGTTAACCATTAACAAATTTTAGTTGATTTACTAAAACTAAAACAAATTTTTAACAATTTTAGTTTGCCTATGTTGTTAATCTATTCACCACGGACCTAAAGCAGCTCGATACCAATTGTAACACCCATTAACTTGAGCCTAGAATGCCACCATACTACTCTTTAAACTAACAATTATCGACACACTATAAAATTACAGCAAGAAAAACAACAATAAACATATCCATGGATCACAAAAGAACATGCATAATTAGGGATCAAGCGATAATAAATAAGCAAGGGAATATAACCGGTAAATAGTCCAAAATAGCACCAACCAATGAATCCAAATCATTAAAACAAATAGTCTAGTCCAAAGCGTTGTCCTAAACTTTATTCAACCTCTAACATGTCCAAGAGTAATCCAAATTTGAATGAAAAGATTCTTATGGCAAATGATCATGTGTTGTCCATGTGCTCTACTCGTTCTCAATTCTGGCGTCCTCGAAGATCACCTAAAGACAACAAAGAGCAAGGGTGAGTCCACGACTCGGCAAACACATCAATATACACGAACAATAATAAATCAACGACATTCAATAACTTCATTATCATCACGGTACCTCTATTAACATTCTCATCTTATTATCTTCCCTTTGTTTAACACACAATAATCTCATTTATGAATGCAACTCTATTCTACATGTCCACATGCACTTCTTTCGCGTATCTGGTATAGCATGAGTGAATGCTCGCGACAACATTCACTCTCAAGCCCGTTCCTCCATAAGGATGGGGACCTCCTCCACTCCGTGGAGTTGTGATCATTCATGATCACTGCTCATATCAAAGATGCTTATGTATGAAAAATGCACACTCCATCATATACATCATATCCAACTTTTCATCATGATTGTCAACAAAGATATAAACATACCAATCCCTTGTTTGCAATTAAATAAAATAAAATCACAACAATAATGGTAATAGAAGATAAAGAAAACAGTGATCAATCATTGATCATTTGTCTACCATCACTTGCCTTTACTAGTTGCGGCCTTGCGATTTGACTAGAAAGCGGCAACAAGCACGGCGCCTCTCCTACATTAATTACACAAATTTCAAAACAAGCTACAACATCAAGAATAGCAATCAATAGACATCGCTCCTACGAGTCCCCAAATATACCACGCTTCTCGGTGCGAATAGTTATCCATTGCTGTCTTAGTACTAAAAGCGAGCGTAACTTTTGACTCAAAAGTCCAATCACAACAAACCACCCGTTCTGGATTCTTCATAAAATTCCCCACATTTTCTTAGATTACAAAGTCTTCTAATTAAACCATCTAATCCTTCGTTTTTAGCCCAGAAAACCGATCTGTCCACTTCGGAACAGCAGGTCTTACTAAATTCATAACTTTTGTTTTACCCAACCATAATGCGTGTTCTTAGAGTCTACAGATCCATTGGACAATTACCTACAACTTTCATGTAGATCAAAAACTCTAATTAGTCTATTTACTATTTTTAATCCGCAGTCTACCAAAACAGCGCCAAAAGACGACAACCACAAAGGCAGCCGTCTTCCGAAAATCATAACTCGAATTCTACTTGTCCGATTGACATGATTAAATATGCTATAGAAAGATATCGAAATTATCTACAATTAACTAGTAGATGATATTTCCAAAATTCGCCATTAAGGTATCCGAATAAATCGTTCAACAGAACAGCAGGCTATTTGCCTAGTCGCTTTTGTACTAATTTTTTTTTCTTGATACATTCCCTTGCTTCGGTGGTACATACAGCGGCCACACACACACATGTAGCAGCAGTCCACATAACCAAAATAGCTAACTACTAAATTCCAACTGATTGCACTACTAAATTAATTACTACTACTAGTTGATGCTTGCATACAGGGCTACGTGCCAGAAACTAACTACTAATACCAACAAAGGCATGCAGGTTCCATTAGATCAATTCCTAGCGATTGCACTAAAGTTAATCAAATACTAATTGGCCTAAAACCAATAACTACTACTAATCACGTTATTAGTTCATAGCGATAAACAAAATTAACACACAACACTAACCTCACCTACCTAATCGGTAGTAGGTGCTTGCGTGAGGCGGGAAAATCAACGCGGGTTGCTGGTTTTCCAGCGCGGAGACTCGGTTGCTTGCAGCTTCAGCGCCGCAGTGACTCTGAGCGTTCGGCCTCGAACAGCGAAGGAAGACTCGATCGGCAGCTTCCGCGCCTGGTAATTGCGGCGTTCGGCCTCGGCGACGAAGGACTCGATCGGCGGCAGCTTCACGCAGCGCCGGTAGTGCGAGCGTTCGACCTCGGCGACGAAGGAAAAAAAAAAGGCAGGCGAGGGTGTGTCTGGTGGTGGGTGGAGAGAAAAATAAAACTACTAGGGTTTCAAGAATTCCCACAATCTATTTATATAGCTCTTAAAAACTCTGAAATTCTATTTTTTTATGTACTATTTTATTTAATTACACACAGGCCCTTAAGAGTTTAATATTTCTTTATTTATTTATTTCACAATATTACATTCTACCCCCCTTAACAGAATTCGACCCCGAATTCTACTCGCCGTTCTACTCAAATAAAAACTACACTGCTGAAATTAAACAATAAAATAACACGTACCGGACGTGAACAACTCCGGATATTGCTCGCGCATGCGAGACTCCAACTCCCAAGTCGCTTCTCTCTCGGACTGATGTGTCCACAGCACTTTGACGTATACTAGCGTCTTGTGCCTCAGCACTCGCTCCGACTTTTCTAGGATGCGCACCGGACGCGACTCAACTGTGAGTTCTTGCTCAATAGTCAGCGGCTCCAATGAAACATTATGCTCTGGGTCTCTCAAAAACTTTCTCAGCATCGAGACGTGAAGCACATTATGAACCCCACGCATGGACTCAGGAAGGTCCAGGCGGTAGGCTAACTTCCCAATTCTTGCAATAATCAGGAATGGTCCAACGTACCTCGGGCTAAGCTTCCCTTTGGTACCGAACCGAACAATACCTTTGGTGGGAGACACTCTCAAGAGCACCTGGTCACCCACGCAAACTCAAGTCACGCCTCCTCATATCGGCATAACTTTTACATGCGCTCACGAGTGCTATGATTCTACCTCACTATGGCCACACGCTCAGCGGTCTTGAATCGGTCAGGACCCAAAGCGCCTTCTCTCCAGCGCATCCCAACAAAGTGGCGATCTGCACTTCCGCCCATAGAGAACCTCAAATGGGCGGCTCTAATCTTGGAATGGTAACTATTATTATAAGCAAACTACGCAAGTGGCAGCTGGTCCTCCCAACTACCTTTCCAAGACAAAGCATAAGACCGCAACATGTCCTCCAAAGTCTGAATAATGCGCTCTGTTGCCCATCATGCGTGGGTGAAGCATTTGTACTCGGTAATTTGTGTGCCCAATGCACTCTGCAGACTCTCCTAGAACTTGGAGATAAACTTGGCGTCCTGTCGAAATGATGGTCTTTGGCACACCATGCGGTCTTACTATTTCACGCACATAAATAGGAGCTAGATCACTCATTGAATTTGTCGTGCGAATAGGAATGAAGTCTTGTGAGACTTCTTTGAATCGATCCACCACTACCCAAAGCTGCATCCTTCCCTCGCGATTATGCAGTAGCGCCACCACAAAGTCCATAGAGATATCATCCCAAGGCCAGGGGAACCTCCAAAGGCTGCAACAACCTGCGGGGCGCTTGTGCTCGGCTTTCACTGGCGACAAACACCACAGAAGCCACATAGTTAGCAATATCCACCTTCATTCTTTTCCACCAAAAATTATGTTTGAGATCTCGATACATCTTAGTCTCACGGGATGAGCGATTATGCAGTGCGATGTGCCTCCCTCAAGATATCATCTTTGACCTCGCGCCTTTGCGGCGCGTAAAGGCGACCTTTAAACCTCAAAGTACGAGAATCATCCATACTAAAATCACCCTCTTTACCCTCATCCGGTAGCTTCCTAACCTCCTGTAATAGCGGTCACTCTGTTGTGCTTCCGCTTTGCATGCGGAATAGTGACTCAAGAATCAGCGAGTCTCAACATGTGATGTGCCGCATAACAATAAGATATTCCCATGCGATCAAAATCAGCAATGAGGCAATCTAGAGTAGCGGGAGTCGCCTTGCGACTAAGAGCATCAGCAACTACATTGGCCTTGCCTGGATGATACTGAATAGTAAGATCGTAGTCCTTGATCAATTCCAACCACCTCCTTTGCCTCAAATTCAGATCATACGGTGAAGATATATTTGAGACTCTTGTGATGCTGTGAAAATATCACAAGGCTCGTAGTATAGATAATGCCTCCAAATCTTGAGAGCAAAGACAACATGACCAACTCCAAATCATGAGTGGGATAATTACGCTCGTGCTTCTTTAAGCGTCTCGGCGCATAAGCAATCACCTTACCGTCTTGCATAAGCACACAACCAAGACCCACTCGAGACGCATCTGAAAATACCGTGAACCGCTTCCCGGCTCGGGAAGAGTGAGAATAGGAGAGGTCACCAACCTCTCCTTCAAAATGCAAAAACTACGCTCACACTCATCAGTCCATAGGAATCTCACACCTTTCTGAGTAAGCTGAGACATCGGTTTGGCGATGATAGAGAAATCCTGCACAAAACGCCGATAATAACCAGCCAATCCCAAGAAACTCCTCACCTCCTTCACATTAGTCGGCCTCTTCCAATCCACCTTGTGGAGACCTTACGGGATCAATGACAATACCACGAGGTTAATCACATGACCGAGAAAACCCATACGAAATCCGAACTCACACTTCTTCAACTTAGCATAGAACTTGTGGTCTCTCAAAGTATCTAAAACCAGCCTCAAATGACGTTCATGATCCTCATTGGTCTTGGAATAGATAAGAATATCATCAATGAACACCACCACGAAGTCATCTAGATACTCGTGTAACATGTTGTTCATGGTCTCCATAAAAATGGCAGGTGCATTAGTCAATCCAAAAGACATAACTTTATACTCATAATGCCCATACACGGTGGAGAAAGCGGTCTTCTCTACATCTGCTCACGCGCACGGATTTGATTATACCATTGGAGATCGATCTTGGAGAACACTTGAGCTCCATTCAGCCGATCAAACAAGTCCTCAATGCGGGGCAATGGATATTTGTTCTTGATTGTGGCGCATTAAGCGCCGCGGTAATCAATACACATCGCCAACTCCCATCCTTCTTCTCGTGAGCAGGGCGGAGCTCCCCACGGCGATCGCTACGCTGATCAAACCTTTAGCCAACAAATCATCAATTGCTTCTTCAACTCGTCACGAAGCGGACGTGCTAGTCTATATGGGGACATAGAGATGGGGCGTGTGCGGAACAAGATCAATGCGAAACTCCACGTCTCGCGCGGTGGCAAACCGAGCTCGGTGGGAACACATCGGGTAATCACTAACCCTGGAATCTCCTCAATCTGCGAAGCCACACTCGGTTTCTCGGCAAGAGCTAAAGAAGTCCGATTTTCCTGCTTGCGGCCAGGAAACAATCCGGTATCTTGAAAGAGGCGTGGGCGCACTCCTGAAAGGTCAAAGTCTCCCAGGCGAAGTGCGCACGAGGCTGTTCTCTGAAACAAGATATCACGGCTCGATAAAGTGCAACCAATCCATACCCAGGATAACGTCGAGCGGCTCCATTTGAATAACTATCAAATTAGTCGTGAACTTCTCTCCATCAATGACGATAGAACACCGGGACAAGCAGTAGAGCTGCAATAATTCCCCGGAGAACTAACTAACAGCGGTGAGAAATCCACTTTGCATACTCAAGTTCGCTCTCTAGCAAGCGCCGTCGAGACAAGCGAAAGGTAGCCCTGAATCAAAAGGACTAAAGCATCAAGCGAATCCACAAGCAAAGTACATCACCACGTCGGGGCGACCCGCGGACTCATTGTGGGCATGGCGTACCTCGGTGGCGCCATGGCGAAGGAAGGCGGCGGGCGGCGAGCCCGACAATCTGTTGTGGCGGTGCGGTAAGGCGGTCGTGCAACTGAAGCGGTGCGAAGGTGGCGGTGCCCGATAGTACCATCTTGGGCGCCCAAGTGAAAAAGAAATGGCGTATTGGAGGAGTAGTCATCATCGGAAAGATCCTCGGCGGGACCCGAAGAAGAAGATGGCACGAGCTCCCACTTGATCACGCTAAGCGGGGTTACGGCGACACACCGCTCCTTGTGACCGGTCGGCCTGCGGCGGCAATCTCCGTCCAAGAGCACTTTCGGCGGCGGTGTCCATCTCGCACTTAAAGCAAAGCATGCCACCTTACAGGGACGGGGCGAAGAGCGGAGTACTGCAAAGGGCGGGCGTCGAAGAAGAAACGGCCTCGGCTTAGACTTGAAGAATGCGGTCCTCCTTGAATTTCTTGGCGGGTGTTGAGCAGACCCACTTCCTAACTAGAGTTCCTCTTCTAGTCACCACCGAAGCAACCGATCCACGGAGGCTTCTTGCCCCTTTGTGGTGCATCTCCAACTCCATGCCCTAGCTTGCTCCACAGCAGTGTAGTCACGGAGTGGAGTAGCTCCCAACACATGTCGGTACTCGAGGTGAGACCCAGCGGAACCTCTTGGCCTTACGAAGATCATCGTTAAGCTCTTGAAGGGACAAAGCGAACCAAGTTGTTGAACTCGGCCTCATACTCGATAATAGACCTCTTCCCTTGAGCAAAGGTCGTCAAGGCGACCTCCATCTTCTCAACAAAGAGTAGGGGTAGAACTTTCCCTTGAGCGATCAACAAAGTCCTCCCAAGTGGTGGCCCTTGAGTGGCGGTCCTCGAAGACAACACGCCCTCCCACCAAATATCGCTTGCCTTGGTGAAAGGCTATAAAGCGGACCCTTTGATGTGAAGACATCTCCAATGCTCAAGCGCCTCTCCATGTAGCGCAACCGGTCCGCTTCACGGACGGTGTGCCAGGCAGTCAAGCGGATCCAACCTCAACCCCATCCACTCTCAGTGACATCGCGCCTCGAGGAACCGGTGGATGGCGGCGGGAGCAACAACGAGATCTGCGACAGAGGCTGCGGCGCTGTTGACGAAACACGGATCTCTCCACCAACTCTCTCGGCCAAGCGGGGTCTCATCACGGACCCCAGCGGGGCGGGTCAGCAGCAACCCCTCGACTCTTGACTCATACGCTCGGGAGGTGGCTCCACGGACCCTCGCGCGGCCCGACCTCCACGACCGCGGCCACCACGACCCGTCCTCTACCCCTCGGCATAGCTATCAACCACAATCAACAATACACAATGAGTTCAAAGATCAAAATAAAATCATGCATCAATAAACAACATAGCAGGCGTAAAACTATATTCGTACCTCTCTCTAACCTCATGCACTAGTGTGTCAAATTTTAGGTTAGTTAACCATTAACAAATTTTAGTTGATTTACTAAAACTAAAACAAATTTTAACAATTTTAGTTTGCCTATGTTGTTAATCTATTCACCACGGACCTAAAGCCGCTCGATACCAAGCTGTAACTTTTGACCCAACTTGAGCCTAGAATGCCACCACACTACTCTTTAAACTAACAATTATCGACACACTATAAAATTACAGCAAAAAAACAACAATAAACATATCCATGGATCACAAAAGAACATGCATAACTAGGGATCAAACGATAATAAATAAGTAAGGGGAATATAACCAGGTAAATAGTCCAAAATAGCACCAACCAATGAATCCAAATCATTAAAACAAATAGTCTAGTCCAAAACGTTGTCCTAAACTTTATTCAACCTCTAACATGTCCAAGAGTAATCCAATTTTGGATGAAAAGATTCTTATGGCAAATGATCATGTGTTGTCCATGTGCTCTACTCGTTCTCAATTACAGCGTCCTTGAAGATCACCTAAAGACAACAAAAGAGCAAGGGTGAGTCCACGACTCGGCAAACACATCAATATACACCGAACAATAATAAATCAACAGCATTCAATAACTTCATTATCATCACAGGTACCTCTATTAACATTCTCATGCTGTTATCTTCCCTTTGTTTAACACACAATAATCTCATTTATGAATGCAACTCTATTCTACATGTCCACATGCACTTCTTTCGCGTATACCGGTATAGCATGAGTGAATGCTCGCGACAACATTCACTCTCAAGCCCGTTCCTCCATAAGGATCGGGGACCTCCTCCACTCCCGTGGAGTTGTGATCATTCATGATCACCTGCTCATATGCAATGATGCTTATGAATGCAAACATGCAAACTCCATCATAAACATCATATCCAACTTTTCATCATGCTTGTCAACAAAGATATAAACATACCAATTCATTGTTTGCAATTAAATAAAATAAAAGCACAACAATAATGGTAATAGAAGATAAAGAAAGCGATGATCAATCATTGATCATTGTCTACCATCACTTGCCTTTACTAGTTGCGGCCTTGCGATTTGACTAGAAAGGCGGCAACAAACACGGCGCCTCTCTACATTAATTACACAAATTTCAAAACAAGCTACAACATCAAGAATAGCAATCAATAGACATCGCTCCTACGAGTCCCCAAATATACCACGCTTCTCGGTGCGAATAGTTATCCATTGTTGTCTTAGTACTAAAGCGAGCGTAACTTTTGACTCAAAGTCCAATCACAACAAACCACCCGTTCTGCATTCTTCATAAAATTCCCCACATTTTCTTAGATTACAAAGTCTTCTAATTAAACCATCTAATCCTTCGTTTTAGCCCAGAAAACCGATCTGTCCGCCAGAACAGCAGGTCTTACTAAATTCATAACTTTTGTTTTACCCAACCATAATGCGTGTTCTTAGAGTCTACAGATCCATTGGACAATTACCTACAACTTTCATGTAGATCAAAAACTCTAATTAGTCTATTTACTATTTGTAATCCATGATCTACCAAAACAGCGCCAAAAGGCGACAACCACAAAGGCAGCCGTCTTCCGAAAATCATAACTCGAATTCTACTTGTCCGATTGACATGATTAAATATGCTATAGAAAGATATCGAAATTATCTACAATTAACTAGTAGATGATATTTCCAAAATTCGCCATTAAGGTATCCGAATAAATCGTTCAACAGAACAGCAGGCTATTTGCCTAGTCGCTTTTGTACTAATTTTTTTTTCTTGATACATTCCCTTGCTTCGGTGGTACATACAGCGGCCACACACACACATGTAGCAGCAGTCCACATAACCAAAATAGCTAACTACTAAATTCCAGCGGATTGCACTACTAAATTAATTACTACTACTAGTTGATGCTTGCATACGAGACTACGTGCCAGAAACTAACTACTAATACCAACAAAGGCATGCAGGTTCCATTAGATCAATTCCTAGCAGTGCACTAAAAGTTAATCAAATACTAATTCGGCCTAAAACCAATAACTACTACTAATCACGTTATTAGTTCATAGCGATAAACAAAATTAACACACAACACTAACCTCACCTACCTAATCGGTAGTGGGTGCTTGCGTGAGGCGGGAAAATCAACAGCAAGGTGCTTTGGTTTTCCACGCGAGAGACTTCGGTTGCTTGCAGCTTCAGCGCCTGGTGACTCTGGCGTTCGGCCTCGAGCGGCGAAGGAAGACTCGATCGTGGCAGCTTCCGCGCCTGGGCGGCTGCGGCGTTCGGCCTCGAGCGACGAAGGACTCGATCGGCAGCTTCAGCGCCTGGTAGTGGCGTTCGACCTCGGTGACGAAGGAAAAAAAAAGACGGCGCAGGGGTGTGTGCGGCGGCTGGGTGGAGAGAAAAATAAAACTACTAGGGTTTCAAGAATTCCCACAATCTATTTATATAGCTCTTAAAAACTCTGAAATTCTATTTTTTTATGTACTATTTTATTTAATTACACACAGGCCCTTAAGAGGTTAATATTTATTTATTTATTTATTTCAGAATATTACAGTATTCTTTGGAATAGTGTTGAGCTTGACCCAACAACATTAGAAAGATTTAATTAGATTTTTCTTTTTAATAAATTCTATAAAATATAACCATGCATATAGAATCTAAATAAAATAGTCTTGACAGTTGTTGATGTTGGGATTAAGCATATTAAAATAGTTTGTCCTTAAAGTCCATATTAAGCTTTTTAATTTAATATTCAAATAAATCCAAATGGTGAATTCTCTCACTATAACTATTTAAAAGATTTTTTTAAAGCTTTGAAAATTGGGATGTTACAAACCTCCCCCCTTAAACGAATCTCGACCACGAGATTAGGCTAGCTAGAGAAAGGTTGGGAACTCGGCTTTCAACTCTTCTTCACGTTCCCACGTTGCTTCCCCTTCAGTGGTTACTCCACTGGACCTTGCAGAAATGAACGGTCTTGCTTCTGGTGCGGCGCTCTGCGACATCCAAAATTTTGACAGGCTGTTCTTTGTGAGTGAGATCTTCCTTCAGTTCAATTGACTCCAACGGGGTCTGCTCTTCCGGCACACGAAGACACTTCTTCAGCTGAGAGACATGAAAGACATCATGCACTCCTGCTAACTCTTGGTAGCTCAAGCTGATGCATAACTTCTCCTCGGCGTTTCAAAATCTTGAAAGGACCCACATACCTTGGAGCAAGCTTCCCTTTGGTGTGGAATCTCTTAACACCTCTAAGCGGAGTAACTTCGAAGATACACAAAATCCTCACGGTTCAAAGTGAGGTCTAGCAGCGATTATCGGCATAACTCTTTTGCACTGGGTGGGCTATCTTTAGTCTTTCTCGATCATAGCAACTTGTTCTTGACTTCTGAATAATATCGGCCCGAACACTACGTTCATTTGTCTCGACCAATTCAATGGTGTTCTGCGAGCACGGCCAGTACAAAGCTTCAAATGGTGATATTTGCAAGCGGCGATAAGCTGTTGTTGTCACGAGAATTCGCATATGGCAAACTCTTATCCCAGCTGGTAGCATTTGCTAAGGCACGAGGCTCTCAACATATCTTCTAATATCACGGTTGACTCGTTCGATCTGTCCATCATGCATGGATAATAAGCGATCTTGAAATTCGGATGAGTTCCCGGACTTCATGTAGACTCTGCGAAGCGAGAGGTGGCGAGATCCTCGATCGACACTATCTTCTTAGGCACACCGTGCGGTAGCGATCTTTAACATATACAACTCACGCCAGCGGTCTCACGAGTAAGTGGTTTTGGTTGGCAAGAAATGGGCAATCTTAGTCAAGCGATCCACTATTACCCAAATCGAATCATAACTGATTGAGTCTTGGGTAAACCGGTAATAAAATCCATCCGATCTCTTCCACTTCCATTCTAGTATCTTTGGTTGTAGCAAACTTTGGTCTCGATGCTCTGCCTTTACTTTTTGACACCGTCGCATAAGGCAAGCGAACTCTGCGATGTCTCGCTTTAAGTTTGGCCACAAAACTTATTCTTAACATCTGATACATCTTAGTACTTTCGGGGTGAATCGAATACTTTGAGTCATGGGCTTCCTTCAGAATTAGCTGTCTTAATCCGTCAATATCTGGTACAGAGATACATCCATTGATCCACAGTATATCCTGATCATCCACGGTAAAGTCTTTAAATTTTCATACGCCATCTTCTTCTTGAAATTCGACAAACTCGAGAATCCTTGGGTTGGGCTTCACGAATCTGTTTCTCTAGCGTAGACTGCACTTCCAAACTGGCCACAAATCCTTCAGACACAACTTCTAGCTGTAGTTTCTGGAATTCCTTTTGAAGTTCTGAACACAACTCTTTTACTTCCATAGCATTGCAGTAGCTCTTATGACTCAGTGCATCTGCAACTACATTGGCCTTACCTGGATGGTAATGGATTCCAAGATTGTAATCCTTTATCAATTCCAACCATCTTCTCTGTCTCATATTCAGGTCAGACTGAGTGAATATGTACTTCAGAATTTTATGATCTGTATAAACTTCATAGCGATTCTGATGAGATAATGGCGTAAATTTTCAAAGAATGCACTCTGACTAATTCTAAATCATGAGTAGGATAATTCTCTTCATGAGGTCTTAATTGCCTTGGCGCATAGCGGCGGCTCTTCCTTCTTGCATAAGAACACACCCTAATCCTTGACGCGAAGCATCACAATAAATATCAAAATCCTTCGATATCTGCAAAACTAGCCTTGAAATTTGTAGTCAATCGCTTCTTTAATTCTTGAAAACTTTCTTCACATGCTGGGGTCCAAATGTCTTCTCTTTCTTCAACAATTGCGTAAGAGGCTTAGCAATTGTTGAGAATCCTTCAATGAAAGCAGCGATAATATCCTACCATTCCCAGAAACTACAATTTGAGTAGCTTAGTCTTGGAACATTTCCCAATTCATTCTGACTTTAACCTTTCGGGGTCATTGCTACTCCTTGGCTATCATCACATGGCCAGAAATCAACTTTCTTCTTCCAAAGTCACACTTGCTGAACTTTGCATACAACTTATGTTCTCTGAGCTTCTCTAGGATTAATCTCAGGTGTTCAGCATGCTCTTCTTCTGACTTGGAGTATACCAAAATATCATCAATGAATACTACCACAAACTTATCCAAGTATTCCATGAATACCTTGTTCATCATGTTCATGAAATAGCGGGGGCATTAGTTAGTCCAAAGACATGACTAAAACTCATAATGTCCATCTTAGGGTTGAAAGCGGTCTTTGGTACATCCTTAGGACAAATCCTCAGCGATGGTAACCTAATCGCGGTCGATCTTGGAGAATACTCGGCTCCTTTCATGCAGTCGAACAAATCATCAATTACGGGCAAAGGGTATTTGTTCTTGATGGTGACTTCATTGAGAGAGCGATAATCAATGCACATTCTCATGCTTCCATCTTTCTTCTTGACAAACAAAGCTGGCGCTCCCCATGGCGGCGAACTAGGTCTTACAAATCCTTTCTCGATGGTTCTTCTATCGCTTCTTCATTTCCACAAGTTCATTGGTGGCATCCGATAGGGTCTCTTGAAATTGGTCTTGTTCGGCACTAGATCGATGACAAACTCAATGTCACGGTCGGTAGCATTCTGGTAATTCTTAGGAAATACATCTAGATAATCCTTTCTGCGGTACATCTTCCAAAAAGCGTCTTGATTATTGACTACCAAATGTCCATCACGTACTGAGGTGGCTAGGAATTCCACTTTCTTTCGGTGGTATCCTCAATTATTACGGCTCTCAGGCCACAATCTAGCTTTTGCTTTATGTTTGGATAACCAATCCATACCAAGGATTACATCTATGGTGCAGTGTCTAGAACTATTAGGTTAGCTAGAAACTCAACTCCGGCTATGAGTAACCTAGCTCCTAAACATCCAACTTTAGAACTTAGCTCTGCTCGGTATTGGACTAACAGTATGCTTAAGATGCAAAACTTCCAATTTATTGTTGGTTGCAAAACTCCAAAAACAAGCGAATCACGAGCTCGAATCAAGCAGGCGTCACAGTCTTGAATTTACAAAAACTTACCCGATTACAGCGTCGAGTGCTTCTTGGGCTCCTTCGAGTGGCGTGGTTGACCACGACCTCGACCAGCGATTGCGGTGCTCCTCGGATTGACCGGTAGCTTGAGAAGTTCCTTGATGGTTGCCTTGTCTTGGCGTCTTGGTAGTGTGTTCCCAATGTTGAAGCGTCTTTGGGTGATAGTCCTATTCTGCGGACATCGGTTGGCGAAATGCCACAGGTGGCGACGGGTAAAGCAAACTCTGGGTATATTACGTGGGTTGCTTCTTGGATTGGGGTTGGTAGTGCGGGGTTGCGGAAGTTACGAGCAAGCTGGACGAGTCTTTGAAGTTAGTGCGGTGGTCAGCGAGTGCGTGGTGGAAAGCGGCTAAGCTGCGGTGGAATCATTCTTACCCTCGGTGGGGTTGGTGACTTCCTTCTTTGAGCCATTCTGCGCTTCGGTGATCTTCCAATTCCTTGCGCTTATCCTCAAGAATAAAAGCCTTGTTGATCATCTCTTGGAAATCGAGAAAAGGTGTAGGCGATCAAGTTGACTAGAAGTCCGATGTTTAATCCTTTGACGACTACGGCGGCGTTGTCGATGGCGACATCTTCTGCAGCATATCGAGCAAGTTGAGAGAATTTGTTGAGGAAGTCGGTCACTGATATTCCTCCTTGCTTGAGAGCACGGAATTCATCCTTCTTTAGATCCATAATTTCTTATGGCACATGATACTGGCGAAAAGCAGTTGTGAACTCTTCCCAAATAATGTCTTGCGGCGTTCCATGCGCTGCACAAAAGTTTTCCCACCATTCGGCAGCAATGCCTTCCATCTGGTGAGTGGCGTACAAAACTTTCTCATGATCGCTGCATTGAGTGATCAATAGTTTCCTCTCAATGACACGAAGCCAATCATCAGCTTCTACTGGTGAGACATGTCCCGAGAAAGTTGGTGGACGGGTTCTCATAAACTCGGCCAACTTAGATGATCCATTGTGACCATGAGCAACTGGGGCTCCATTATGATGCTGATTGTTGTGGTTCTGGTTATTCATAGCTTGCATCTGATTCATCATGGTATACATCAATTTGAGTGCGAGGTGCCATGAATTCTCCAAAATCTGTGGATCAATTGAAGGTGCTTGTGGTGGGCGCTTCTCGAGTGCTGCTCTGTCCTTACGGCGATGGAGTATCGGAACCACTTGCGGCTGACTTAATGATGCGAACCATCTGGTGAATCTCCAGGGGTTAGATAAGGTAGCAAGCACATGATTAGTTGTAGAACTAAGCGGGGTAGGTAAAACCCAACAACATACTTTAAGAAACACAACTGAAACTTCTTATATTAATTTAGATAATAGTATGGCTTGCAACAAATGCCTAAGGGCCTCTGCGGCTCATACTTGCACACAAGAAAATAAGGGCGAACTTAAGCACACAAAACTACCGCCTAAAGGCGACTCAAGACTTATCTTGGCTAAGCACGAAACAAACTCGAATAGACTACTCGATTAAATAGCCTCCGTAGCCTTGGCGGTGCTCCCTTTCTTGTAGACTGAAAGTGGTGGCATCCTTATGCCCGATCTTGATGTCCGGGGTGGTGCAATAGGAGGCAGTGTTTACGGTGGAGATCTGCTGGTTCCTCGGCTCTGCTTGCCTCTGCTTTGGTGCTTACAGTTCGGTGGCTCATCGGCTTCTTAGGGTCTTCTTCTTCAGTGTCTTCTTCGTGATCGTGCTGTCCATAAAGAGTTTCTTCTAGTATGGCGATCCTCTCCTCGGCTCTCTGAAGAGTCTCGTAGGCACACTCCAGCTCTGTGGCGGCTAACTCCAACGATTCTTCTGGCGGTGACAGGCTGGGCGAGATACTGCGGTGGCGTTGCCTTCTCCCTCCGTGAGCGGAAAGCGTGCGGCAAGATCCACGTCGAAAGTGCGGGGATGGTAGCGAGCGTATCTCGAAGCTCGAGAGTAGATGTTGCAGATCCTCGGGATGGCAAAGCGAAGACTCCTGAATTGCTTCAATCCAAATACTCCTTCGAGCTGAGATGTTCAGGGGTTTGCTCGCCTTGGTGTTCCTCCTAGCGTAGACGGTCAAATGGCAGATCACTCCACGATCTCGACCGTTCACGATCCAAGCACTGTCACGATACAATGGACGGTCAAATCCCCCAAGTACTTGTAACAATTTCCAAAGCTTAGCGGCAAGTCCTCCCTTGCGCTCTCCATAACTCTGAAGACGAGGCATCTGCCAAGATGAAAACAATTTTAGAATAGCAGGGAGAGAAAATTTCAGCAATAGTTGAGTCAAGAAAGACATGAGATGAGTTAAGGAGTTCAATTAATCTTGCAAGTTAATATTTGCTTTAGAAAATAATTTTGGACACACTAAGAACGGCCAATCTAACTAAGGTCAAGACCTACAGTCAGTATGGCTCTGATACCACCTCTGTCGGGACCCAAATATGCAAATCTGGACCCTCTGTGTATTCTGCACTAGTCTAGGATCACGCTAGTGCACACAGTGTCAACATCGATGAAATATCACATCCATACAACGAATATAAGAATAAACGAGTACTTTGAATAACAAATAACTGTTGGGACCTTACGGTCAAGTTTTACATTCATTAAGCCATGCAAGGCTGACAAATAAGAATAAACTGCAGCGGAAACAAAATAAACTCCGGTGGGGCTCCCATCAATTTACCACGAACAGTGGTGGGATCAAGACCCTAACGATCAACCGTAGAACTCTTCTTCAAAAGCGGTGACGACTCCTCCATACATTGATTTGTTTAGCAAGAGTGAGTACACACCGTACTATAAGTCATACCACAGTATGCAATATTATAGATGATGGCTTATTCCAAGGAATGGCTTACGTGGTTGCTTTGAGAAATGCAACATTTGCAATTGAATACAAATAATAGATTAAAAGTATAATTCAAAACAAATAGACAATAATAAGTTAACAATTGATTTCACAAAGGACACACAGTCTAATCAAGTTATTCACATTTGCACAAGTTATCTCACGGTGACCCTTCCCATTTGTTTTATGAAAATCTACCCCTCGTGTGAAATTCGAGCATGTCCATAACAGGGGCGGCTATTCGAATAGATTGGTTTAAACACTCTGCGGAGGTGTATACTTTACCCACGATACAATCGGTGGGGCCAACAGCGACCATAACAAAACCTTTCGGAGACTTCGCCATAAACAATGACACTCGATGTGCTTTCTGTAGTCAATTTGCACACGACCCTTGGAGCGACACACCGTTGGGCGGGGATGCGTGAACCGTCCGGCGATGTGACATATCACACCTCCGACCCATCACAGTTTAAATACAACTTTGAGTTGTCAATGTCAAGACTCCATAACTTACTAAGTCGAGGCCCGGCCCATACTAGGCGCGTGGTAAATGCAGTAAGGCCCGATTCAATGCGCACAAAGTTAAGTCCTTAATTGACCAAGGCAAGACTTCCAGTTTTAACCCAAATCACAAAGTTTAAAGCACACAGTTCCACCATTCACACGATCCACCACTTGCCTCAGTCTAAATCTTTTCCCACCCTGTTGATAAAGTGAAACACATGCCATCAACGAGTAATAGCACCACAGACACACGGTTTCATCACACAGTTCTATAATCACTTAGTCAAGTTTATAATTGCAACTCACATGAAATGATGACTCGTGGCATGGCTAAGCAGTCTAATCGTATCTAACCAACCCACGTTGGTGCTACGATAATACCAACTAACAATGGACCAACCTAGGGTGACAAAAGATCATGGCATACAATAGACAAGGTGGTATAACAAATTGGATTAATAACTATCCCAAAAGCATTTAAATAAATACTTGAAATAGAATGCAATACATTGAAACAAAGTATTTGGAAAACTGGGTTCAATATGATCAAAGGTATAACTTTCCTTGGAATAGATCTAGATATCGATCTTGGTCTTGAGGTGCTCCTTCTTCTGCAAAATTCCCCGAAGTATCGACGTCTACTCGCAAATGAGACAAAAGAAACCAAAAACAAATAAATACAGAGGCAAAACAAACTCAAAATTCAAATAAAATTCACCATTAAATAGATCTTAATTTTATATGAATTTACAAATTTGAATGGGCTCAATCGGAGTTCGGATGCAAAAGATATAGGCTTTGGAAGTTTGAAAATCAAATAAAACCCTAATTTGGATTTTATTGAATTTCTCGAATTATTTTCTAAAGGAAAATCAGATTATTGCGCAATGCTTGCGTCGGTAGAAATTTCGGAAAGGAAAATAGATTTAAAAGAAATCGATATGTGGGCCCACATGTCGGTGACACGGCTCACGGTGGGTAGAGTGCACGAGCAGAGAGATCTGGCGCGGTGGTGAGCCACGCACGCGCGTGTCTTGGCGATCTGGCGCCACGCGGTTCTACCACCGGCAGACCGCCGGCGTGGCCGTGGTGGGCGACAACGGCGGCGGTGGCGCTTCGGGACCGATGGTCGTGGCGACTTGCGGCGATGGAGGTACAGTTGTTCCCGTGCTATTGCGCACTCAAGGTGCCCTTACGGTGGCCCAGCAATAGCGGTGGTGGCCGTGGCGAGGAAAAGCGGCGGTGAAGGCTCGGGTTTTGTCGGGAGGTGTTCAGCGATGCTCGGCGATGAGGAGGTGCACGAGGTAGCACAGGACTTGCGATCACGGTGGTGCGGTCGGTGGAGCAAAGGCGACAACGGCGGTGGCGCAATTCCGGAGAGAAGCTCGGTCGAAAACCCTAAAACTTGAAATCTGGCGCTAAGCGATCGAGGCGGCGAGTGGCGGCTACGGGTTGGAGGTGCAGGCGGTGCTAAGGGGTATTTATAGGCGGAGGCGAGTTGGAAACCCCAATTCGAGTCCAAAGCGGCGGATTTTGAAATCCTTGATTTTGGAGATTGAGAGGATCGGGGTTTGATTCGGTTTGGAGCGGATAAGAAATCAACCGATGTGCGATTTGGTGGGGTCGTGCGAAGAATCGGCATCGAATCGGTTTTGTGGACGGAGCTCGAAGCTCCGGCAATGGCGGCGGCGAGCGCGAGGAAGAAGAAGGCTCATGAGCGGCGACTTCGGTGATAGTCCCACTGCGCGGCGGCGCGGTTGGCGGCGGCGAATCGTGGCGAAGCCCGCGGCGAACATCAACGGAGGAAGCGGGGTTGGCGCGTCGTCCGTCGGAAATGAGGAGCGCGTCAAGCATCCAACAGACGGGCGCGGCCGGGCGAGATGAAGGTGGCGCATTGGAATAGTGTTGAGCTTGGCCCAACAACATACGAGATTTAATTAAATTTTCTTTTTAATAAATCCAGAAAATGCAAATAGCAATTAGAAAATAGCAAATGACTTTGGAAAAATTCGAGAAAATTGTATAAAATATAACCATGCATATAGAATCTAAATAAAATAGTCTTGACAATTGTTGATGTTGGGATTAAGTATATTTAAGCAGTTTGTCCTTAAAGTCCATATTAAGCTTTTTAATTTAATATTCAAATAAATCCAAATGGTGAATTCTCTCACTATAACTATTTAAAAGATTTTTAAAGCTCGAAAATTGGGATGTTACAAACCTCCCCCTTAAGCGAATCTCGACCGAGATTAGGCTATATAGAAAAGTTTGGGAACTCGGCTTTCAACTCTTCTTCACGTTCCCACGTTGCTTCCCATACAGTGGTTACTCCCTTTGGACCTTGCGAAACGAGCGGTCTTGCTACAGTGCGGCGCTGCGACATCAACATAACACAACATTTGAGCATATTCTCTAGTGTGCGTATGGTGTGCCCAGTTGACCATCTGTTTGGGGATGAAAAGCGGTACTAAGGCAGAATGTGTGCCCAAAGCACTTTGCAAACTCTTCGAACTTGGAGACAAATTTGGCATCTCGATCGAAACAATGGTTTTAGGCACCCAGTGCACCGCACTATTTCGCACAGAGAGAGCCAAATCACTTTGAATTTGTTGTCGAATAGAAATAAAATGTGCCGACTTCTTGAACCGGTCTACAATGACCCAAATAGCATCCTTTCCTCATTGCGTGCGAGGTAAACCAACTCTGAAATCCATAGATATGTCATCCCATGGCCATCTTGGAACCTCAAAGGTTGCGACAAACTGCCGGTTGCTTATGCCCGACTTTGACCCGTTGGCAAACTCCACAAGATGCTACATATTGAGCGATATCAATCTTCATCCTCTTCCACCAGAAACTCTTCTTCAAATCCTTATACATCTTGGTCTCACTAGGATGTACGGTATACGGAGTATGATATGCTTCCCTTAGAATCTCATCTTTGACCTGAGCCTCCTGCGTTACACAGAGGCGGCCCTTAAAACGCAATGTACCAGAATCATCTACTGCTGAAGTGGCCTTGTTTGCCCTCAAAGCGCTTCCTCACTCATTGGAGCATCGATCGTCTTTGTTGTGCTTTCACTTTCGATGTGGGATGGTGACTCAAAAATGTAGAGTCTCGATGCGGGCCAGTGCCATAAAGCAAAGGAGATGTCCATACGCTCAAAATCAGCAATAAGACAACTGAGAGTAGGAGGCGTCGCCTTGTGACTCAAAGCATCTGCTACAACATTAGCCTTATCAGGGTGATACTGAATAGTGAGATCATAGTGTTTGATCAGCTCTAGCCATCTCCTCTATCTCAAGTTGAAGTCTTTCTAGGTAAAGATGTATTTAGGACTCTTGTGATCGGTGAATATATTACAAGATTAGCCGTACAAATAATGGCGCGGATCTTCAAAGCAAGAACCACTACAACAAGCTCTAAATCATGAGTAGGATAATGCCTTATATTTCTTCAAATGCAGATGCATAGGCAATCACTTTGCCATCTGCATGAGCACACAACCAAGTCCAACTCTAGGCATCTGAATAGATGGTGAACCACTTCCCAAGCTCGGGAAGGGTAAGGATTGGGCGATCCACCAACCTATCTTTCAAAGTCTGAAGCTGCGCTCACGCTTTGACCACTAGAATTTGACACCTTTACGTATCGGCTTGGACATCGGTCTAGCAATGGTGAAAAACCCTCCACAAAGCGCGGTAATAGCCGGCTAAACCCGAAAACTCCTCACTTCCTTGACATTGGTTGGCCTTTTCCATTCTACCCTTCTTTGAGATCTTACTAGGATCAACTAAAATGCCCTCTTGATTAATTACATGACCCGAAACCTAGCAAATCCAAAATTCGCACTTCTTGACGGCATAAAATTAGTTTTCTCTTAAAGTCTCAAGAACCGACCTCGGATCTTTGGACATGATCCTCTTAGTCTTGGAATAAATCGGGATATCATTAATGAATACTACAACAAAATCATCTAGGTATCGATGCGCATGATGTTCATGGCTTCCATGAAAAGCTGCGGGAGCATTTGTTAGTCAAAATACATAACCTTATACTCATAATGGCCATACCTGCGTAGAAAAGCCGTCTTCTCGATATCTTGTTCTCGAACTCGAATTTGATTATAACTTGTGAAGGTCAATCTTAGAGAATATTTTAGCCCCTTCAATTGGTCGAAGAGATCCTCAATGCGGGGTAAAGGATATTTATTATTCACGATGCTTTGATTAAGGCAGATAGTCCACACACATCGCCATTGCCATCTTTCTTATTAGCGAATAGAGCAGCTCCCCATGGAGAAACACTACACCAAATCATACCTTTAGACAACAGGTCATCCAATTGCTTCTTCAACTCCTCTTGAAAGGTCGAGCCAAGCGGTAAGGAGACATCGATATGGGTCGAGTTCTGGAATAAGATCAATCCGAACTTCACTTTCCACTCTGGAGGCATTCGAGGAGCTCCATAGGAAAGACATCGGAAAACTCATTCCGACATGAACCTCCTCGTCACGCGGTGAAGTGTTTGTCTTCTCATTGAGACCAAAGCAACCCAATGGTTGAGGCCGGTGACTAGGAACAGACTAGCCAACACGAACAATGAATCGAACGGTGCCTTTACTGAAACACGGTTCCTCGCTGGGCGAGGCACGCAAAGTCACCGCTCTTCGAAGCAACAAATCTTGGCGCGATAGCAGAATAACTAGTCCATGCCTAGAATAACATCAAAGGTGACAATGAATTACCATGTGGTTAGAAGTGAAATTCTCATCATCAATAGTGATAGAACGGCGAGGACATCTTGTAGAGCTAGAAATAAGACCCCGGAGGCGACTAGCACGGACTTCGAAATATAGAGTAAACTCAAACTCGCTCTTCTAGTAAACTCCGAGGGACACAAACAAATAAGTAGCCACAGAATCAAGCAGAACAAAAGCATCATGCGAATCAACTAGTAAAGTACACATCACCACGTCAAGGCGGCCCATAGTCTCGGGGTGGGCATGGCGTGAACTCCGGTGGTGCGGAGGCGGAGGATGCAGGCACTCGGCGAAGGGTAACTAGGAAGCTGCTGCGGGAGGAACAAGCGGCGGTGTCGAGGCGGAATGGGTTCGATAGAACCCGTAGGAGAGTGCGAGGAGTAAATCTTTGCGGAGGAACCCATCCTAAAGAGCCCGAGGCACATGCACGGCGGCTAGGATCTGGCCGAACCCGAAGAACAACGGAAGAAGAATCTCTTTGGGGCGTACTCCCACTTGATGATGCTCATGGGTTACCTTGCATCTGAGACAACTTGTGGCCTTCAGAGCCACTGACAGCACGTCCCTCTGAAGAACACTCTGAGCGGTGCCCCTCACCACACTGAAGCATTTCATACCTTGACACAGGCGGGGCGCATCAGGGTGTAGATGATGAAGAACGTGGCGCCGATGAAGAAGATTGCCACTCCTGAACAGGGCACGAGAGATGACCTCCTTGAAACCTCTTGGGAGCAAGTCGCTGAGAAGACCCACCTCCCCCACCAAAACTCCGCTTCTCGCCACCATCAACACCACCAGCAGGGACAGGGCCACTAGAAGTCTGTCTCTGCGAAGAAGGATCCCTCTCCAGCTCCATCCCCTGGCCTATTCAACCACGGAGCTGAAGTCAAGCAAACCGGTCGCCCCCAGAATCTGGTGATACTCCAGATTGAGGCCCTGGCGGAACCTCTTGGCCTTCTCCCGGTCATCATTAGCCATCAACGGTACAAAGCGTACCATATTGTTAAACCAGTCTCATACTCAAACACGACATCTTAGTTGAACAAATGTCGTGACGATTGCTCCATCTTCTCAATGAAAGAATCCGGATAGAACTTTGTTACGAAGTTCTCCACGAATATTTCCCAAATGGCTGGTCCACTGCTGGGGTTCTAGCGAGCCAGAACCCCTTCAGTGAGATATCGACAGCCCTTAATTTGAAAGGCCACAAATCAGCATATACTGCTTGAAGTCGACTCTAATGCCCCAAACTATCTTTCTATATACCTCAACCAATCTGACTGAATTGGAGTACTGCTCCGTCAAAGGTGTCGAGCGAGCGACATCCACTCATGAGAGACTCGTCCTAGTCTCGGGTGGGCTAGCTGCTGCAGCCCCGGTTCATGTGGTATGTGGTGTGGAAAGCAGCTGCAATTCTTGTGTGATGGCTGGTTCTCCCTCTAGAGATTGAATAATATCTGTTGTGCGGCTTTGAGCCTCTGCGGCGGAGAAGCGGTGAGGCAATATCTTGATGTGACACCGGCGAGATCTCTCGAGCGAAAGCGAAGACATAGCCGGACGCGTCCACGACCACGACCGCGGATCGGTGGATGACCCGACCACGGCCTCTACCCTTGCCATCTAAGAACATCACGAAAATAAAACCAAACACTTAGCTTAATGACAATATAGCACAAAACAATTCAACATGACTCATTAATCGAGTCACATCAATGGAAATACGGGAGTAATGAATTACCCAACCCCTCCTATTGTACGTAGTGTATCAATTTTTAAGATGTTTGAATTAACCACAGACCTAAAACCTACCCTGATACCAACTTTAACACCACGGCTGTTCGAAACTAAAATGCTACCTAAAAGATCTAACATACAACTACACTTGAGTATTTTAAACAATAACTCATATAATGGCGAGAAAGGAATCATCATGCATTAGAACCAAAGCGGGACTAAAGACTAAATTCATTTGTATATAAGCGAGGGCGATTAAGGACCACTAGCGACATTTAAATAAATATTTCATGGAGAGAAATATAAACCAATTCTAACTTTACTTATTACAGTTCCTCAATTAACGAATGGAAGACATAATCGAAACTTATTATTGAAGAATAAAAATATGGTGAGCCGAGTGAAAAGTGCTTATCTACTCCCTCCCAACATAGCCATCATCAACGATCACCTAAATAAATAAACAAAACAAGAATGAGTCGAGACTAAGCAAATCTGATAATTAAGTGATCATACAAAATTATGATCAAGTCAACCACAATGCAATTTTGAACATATCACTCAAAGCTTACGAGGATGGATGGAATGGATGGATGCATTGAAAGGGATGGGTGCACACATGCTCATACCGGTATAGCTAGTGACACACACTGTCGGTGTTCACTTTATACCGTATAACAAAGTCAGGGGACCCAACTACCGTATGAAGAGCGTTTCATACGGTGTCCAAAACTCCCCACATTGGAATGGTAGGTCTTAGGTGCCCATCTTTGGAGTTGATGGGTCTTTACAAATCCACTCCGTGGATGGAACATGAACAACATATGAATGGAATGAAACATATGCATAGAACATTATCACTTTATTCCACATGGATTGCCAAATTAAGAACGGATTAAGTAGCATTGAATATGAACATGGATCACAAGATTAACAGCACAACAACAAGCAATCATCGAGGAATCAATATATGGTAATGCATTGTACTTGCCTTCAGCGTTGTGGCGTGTTAGGAGGCAGCGAATGTGATCCTACACTGCGCCACCTACACAATTATGTATTCAAAATATGGGCGACATGGTATGACAATGCTACGGTGATCTACAATAACCCGACTATCAATACAACGAATAGACCCAAAACTGAAATCAAACAACTCATCCACTTGAAACGACTCTGGACAGCGACACGAAAAAATTCATATCTATTGATCTGGAACTCAGAACGAGATGAGTCTAGTGCCCAACGAAACTTAACGAGCAACCCTACAAAAATCTAGTGGACAAGATTTTCTAATTCTGCAAAAATAATTAACTAAACAATAGGTGAATATGCCTGACAGAAATCTATCTAGACGAACAGAACAGCAGCGAAGAACATAACATAACTTTTAATCTATAACTCCAATTTGAGTGTTCTGTATCAATATGAAAATATGATAAAATTATCTACAGAAATTGTTTTGGGTGACAAATCTGAATCTAATCCTAACCGATTCATATTTCATTAAACAACTTTATCGATAATTCTCGTCAGGTTTCTCAGGACAGCAGGAAAGAATATATCGTAACTATTAAACCGTAGATCGGAATCTGGTGATCTTGGAGGCTATGGAAAGCTAAGTACCGTGGCTACAAATATCTAGAGGTGAAGCTCGGATAGGTTTCTAAGAAACTGAAACTGGACACACAACATACTGGATAGATTCTGGAAATTGTATTGTAGTAATTCGTTTCAATCCTAGTAATGAAATATGCATCCAAACGGTACCAAATAGCGAAATAGACTCCTTGTTACCCTTGAAGACTCACAGGGAGACGGTGTTCAACTCCCGAAGAACTCTTCTCCCTCCTTGATCCCTTCTAATGGCCGGCCACTATAGGGAGAAAACCGGTGGAGAGAGAGGCGGAGGAGGTGGCCGGGGAAGACCTTGGAGGCGGCAGGGGATCACGGGGCGGCACCAAGGTTAGGAGGAGGTGCAGTCAGGAGATGGCGTCGGTTTGGGGAGAGGGGTGGCGGTGATGGGGAATAGAGAGGATAGGGGTAAAAGGGGAGGGTGGCGGTTAGGTTATGGAGGGTGAGGCGCATGGGCTTGGGCACAGTCGCCTCCCCTCCTTGGTCCACTCTTGGGCGGCGAGGGTTGCACCGACTGTCTTGGAGGCCGAGGTCCAAAATCCCAAAACCTTGAATTTTTAGATAGTTCTGTCGAATAAAATCCTCTCTAAGCGATATTCGGGATATTACACCAAGTCCGATCATCCTCGCCATTGACCGTCGTTGACCTCCAAGCTTCTGCCGACAATAGGCGAAGAAATCGATTCTAGAAACAAGTTCTTCGCAACTTGACCCACGTTAGTCAAAACATGCATCATGCAACATATATGCACTGAAACCCATGAACTTGACCTAACAAACAAATATTGCCACCAAGATGGCCGATGAACAAGTGAAAGCCAGTCAGACCATGTAACGTCCCAAAATTTGGCTTTTCAAAAATCTTTTGAGTAGTTTAGGTCACTAGAAAATTTCACCAATTTTATTTGAATTAATAAAGCTTAATTAGAATTTTTCTAAATTAAAAATATTTAATTTGACTAATCTAAACATCAATTAAATAAAAATCTATTTTATTTGGCTTCTGGTGTTTCAGGAATTTTACGTATTTTGGGGATTTTTAGGATTTGTTTGCTATTTATTCTATCTTATCGATTTGTTGCCTTTTAATTAAAATCCGAAAATCAGTTTTACTTTCTCTCTCCTCCCCACATGAACAGTACCATGCGGTACTATTCATCCGATTTTCGGTACGGACGTCGCTCCGAAGCCGAATAGTGACCACATGCTGCGTCGTGTTACGATCAAACTTCAAATCTCAATATCTTTTTCGCCGGTACATATAAATCACGAGCCCCTGCGCTCTGGCGTTCGTCTTGGCGTCCTCTTCAATCCATTGATTTGGTTTCCTCGAATCGTCGTATTCAACGATTCGCGAATCTGAGTTCATTCAAAAATCTTCATTGCGAGTTTCTCCTCCGTCCGACGTCCGTAAGCCAAACCGTCTGCGGCGTTGGATTCAGCGTCGTCGTGCTCTCGTCATGGTGCGACCTTCGCTGAGCAAGTTTCGCGGAGTTTACGGCCGTCCGTCGTATTCAACTGTATTCTTCGCGTATTCTCCTTCCTCGGTGAGTATTTTCAAAATCCGA